>OY720347.1:36870982-37503482 GCA_963082975.1 Labia minor | reverse complement strand
CACATGTGAAATTTGGTGTGAAAACAATACCTCCGTTGTATCGTCGGTGAGTAATGAATAGGAGGGTGTCCCACAAGAAATATTCTTTTGGAAATTTGATCCTTCTGCTCTCTCTCTCGATCAAAGATATATATATATATATATGTATATATATATACATATACATATATATACTTTATATATACTAATGAGTGATTTTATATTTGACTTTTTGACTTATTCTTAATGAATATTCTATTTAAAAATATTGTAACTTTTAAAAGTTGATTTAAAAGAGTAAATTAAAAATAAATAAATAAAGGAAAAAATGAGAGATCAACTCAAATGGTACGGGCTTATTCAGAGAATAAAGAAGGACTCTGTAGTGGGAGTTGCGAGGAAATACTCGGTAGAGAAGAAATGATCTAAAGGAAGGCCTATAACAACTTTGCAAGCTTTTGTGAATAAACAACTTGTACTATTAGATCTTTCACCCAACCACGCCAAAAACCGAGACCAGTGGGGTCGAAGCTACGAAAAAGCGGACCCGTACCCATGAGACTACGATAGAAATAAGTTAATTTTTAACAGTGAAGAAAAGGGTATTCTTTGAAAATAGCTATCAAGTTAAAATTGTATTCTCATAAAATAATTTGAAATTATTATTAAGAAGTTTGAAAGAACATTTATATTTGACATCAATACATCTTTTGTTAGTCTTTTGTGTTATTAATTCATTTTTTGATATATTAAGATTTATTGCTACTTATTATTGTTTATTATACATCAGTGGCGTACCTAGGGGGGTGCGGTGGGTGCGGTCCGCACCGGGCGGCACTTATCTTGGGGCGGCATTTTTTATATTTAGTTATAGTTGTAAAAAGCAACTTATTCATTTCATATTTATTTTTTTTCTTTCTTGAATAATAAATGATTATTATGATTATTATAAGTTTACTATTTGATTTATATAAATTATGATCAACTATATGATTTCGAATATTATTCCTCGGTGTATATAAATGCATTTTAGTGTAAATTTTGAATTCTAATTCCAAGAACAGAATAATAATTTTATTTTATTGTATTCATTAAAATTTGTTGAATTCGTAAACGTATCTTTACGATTTTGTTCGGCAATTTTTCCTAACTAAAATTTTTTGAAATCAGTTTATAAATGTCATTTCTTTTGAAAAGTTTATATGATTACTTTGAAGTGATATACCAATATTTTTTTAAATCATCAATTTTTCTTTTGAAAAGCAGGACCGGCGGAAAAAATATAAATATAAATTTTGAGAGCATTATACACGATTTTTCTAGTATGAAAGCTAGAAGAGTAAATATTATATAAATATGTTTACGAGTGCATACAAATATGTGTAAAAAAATTTACTCTGTGTATTAATTAATATTGATTAAATAACTTAATAATTTATTTATGTGCATTAATTTATAAATACCACTATTTGATTGACTTATAATAAAAAGGGCGGCAAACTGGAGATCGCCCCGGGCGGCAAAAGTTCTAGGTACGCCACTGTTATACATATATTCAGTCAGATTTGAATAGTGATAGCTGTCAAATGAGACACTACTTAATTGTTTATTTTTTATGTTAATAAAAATAGAAATTTTGAAATAATTATCTATGCGCACGGCAGTGCGCCGGCCAAGTTCCAGCAAGCCAAGCGCATGCCGTAAGTATATTTACACGAATGGTTTGGAGTCACTTTTGACCCCCCTGTATCTCAGTGCCTATTGCAAGTACAGAGATAAAATTTTATCTACGTAATCATATACTAGAACTAAAGCAGTATGCCAAATTTCATAGTTATAGCTTCAGTAGATCCTGAAATATGACCCTGTGAAAATAGCTTATTTTGGAACTGATTCACTGATTGGTCAACAAAATTCTTAGGGTATTTCCAATTGTCCTAGCACGAAAACCTGCCAAGTTCAAATTTCTAAGTATTATAATTTTAGATATTTTAAACCATGTACCTACGTATTTTAACAACTATACCATATTTTAAGTTGGGTGTATGGTAAAGTGAATTTCGGCCAGATGGACCGTTGACGTGAATAAAGTGGCGTGCCTGGATGCAGGAGGCGGAGGACTGGGTGTGGTGGCGATTTTTTGGAATGCCAAATGTTAACCAGTGGATCAGGCTGTTGATAAAAATGATTATGAATGATTTTGAAGTGCATCTAAACTTGGCATTGGGATGGATTTGAACCCTTTTTTAGGCAAACAAATAGCCGAAAGGAACTTGGCCCCCTTTTTAACAGGTATGTTTTTGATTAGATTTAATTCTACATTTGAGACTATTCTGGAAGGTAGGGTCCATGTACAACAGAATGAATCTGTGAGGATACATAGAATTCTAATAATACAATACAATATTTCAAAAATGTATTAAAATAGCTAATGAATATTTTAATAATATTATGATTGGTATTTTCATCTATTTGGCCAAATTAGAAATTATACTAATCATTTGTTTTAAATTTTATTAAAATTTTTGATTTTCCCGCTGAATATAATATATTAAATTTAAAATTTTATTTATTTAAATATACTTTTTGAATATATTTTTTTTATTTATGTTATATTGATAAATACAATACTTATTTTTTTTAGAACTATAGATTAATAAACATTAATTTAATTGAGTGAGTAGATCATGTGACCTCTTAGACTTTCAATCATTTCAATTTAACCATAATTCAAATCATTTATATTTATATATATAATAATTTTTATTATGAAATTTAATTTATAAAATATAAAGACAAAACTTATATATTTGAAAATGTCATTCATAACAAAGTTAATATCTCAACCTTTTTATTTGAAGGTAGTTGTATAAAAAATATTTTTATTTCTATAAATCATTTATAACCATGATAAAAACAATTGTATAAATTTTTTCGATTTTTTTTTTCTTTATTACATGTGAATCCATTATTCCTTAAAAATCACTTCCAGCAACAATCATCGTTTGTCAATCGTGGGTTATGGGCTCCTATAACTTTTAAACTAGATAATCATTTAAAATATAAAAGATATTTTCATGAAAATAAAGTTCTCTATGAAGAAACTTTTCTTAAAAAATATATTACAAAATCACCATTTTTTAATTTTTCTAGAATGGTTAGTACTCTATAAATTTCTAAATTATTTCTCTTACTTATATTAAATTCTTATTTTTCAGAAATTAAAATTTGTAGGAGTTCAACTTTATGAATCTATTGCTGATCATATTGATTATGTTTCATTCTTTGAGAGTAATAATTTTATAATGAGAAAGACTTGTTATATATAATATTATCTATTAATTTATATACTCTTTAAATCCAGATTTTTGGGATATTATTTTACACCATAAACATTTATATTATATTTAATTTTTATTCATTTTCGATTTATTATGTATTAATTATTAGTTTTTCAAAATTTATTTTAAGTTTTTAGTCATTAAATTTTTTTAGTTAGATATAAAATTATAATTTCTTTCTACCAAAAATTGTTGATTAATATTATTTTATAATAGCCATTAATTGTTACTTTTAATTATAGTCAACATTTTTTTAAATTATCTTTTATTTTTTTTAGAGTATGAATTACCTGATACTTTTTATTCATGGTACTTGATTACTGAATTACATGTATGGATGACCCTTGTTCGAATTATGGCAGAGGAAGATGGCAGGTTTTTGCGTAATAGAATAATTATATCAATGTGGCAAGATATACAACAAAGAATCAAAATGGTAAATTCGGTCATAAGTAATTATATAAATAATAATAAAACAATATGAAAGATCAAATGATATGATTTGAATATCCAACTCGAAATTCTAATCTCATGTCTTTATTAGTTTTCAAATGTTGATCATTTTTTAATTTAAATATCTTTGCTATATTCAATTACATTAAAAATATATTTACGAGATACAAATAACTATAAATAACTTTGATTTACTATTATAAATTTATTTTATTGTAATATGAATATGAATATTAAACTAACTCAATGTATTTATTTAAAATTTAATTCATAATTAATTAAATTTAAAATTTATGTATTTCAATACTTATTATATTAATGTTTGTAGTTAGAGGTTAAAGGCACAAAAATTTATTTAAGTGAATTAAATGAACAATTTCAAGCTGCACTCATTGGCTATGATGAAGGATTATTGGGTGATGATAAAGTTTTAGCAGGAATGATTTGGAGGCGAATTTTTCAAATGAAATGTATAAAACCAGTCTATGTTGAAAATCTAGTCTTATACATACGTGAGCAAGTTAGTATGATTCTTTTTTTCTAGATGAATATCTACAAATTCATTTATTAATATATTTTAAAAAAATATCTCATATATATTTTTATTTTTAGATTGCATTATTAGATCAAGAAGATTATGAGAATATAAAAAACAAACCTCAAATAAATTGGATAAAAATCCAAGACATAAAATAACGTTTTAAAATAAGAATAGAATAAATTACATTTTGTATATTAATTTTAAATTTTATTTATTAAAATAGTATTGTATACTAAAGTACTATAAATGTTTTGTTTTTTACCTTAAATATTTTCCCTAACGAAGTGATAATTTGCACTGATTTGATATTAATTTCAATTTGGGAAAAAAATTAATTTAAAATTACTCACTGTTTTTAATTTAGTTTATTGTAACTAAAGCACAATAGAGTTAAGGTCTAAAACTGAAAAATATAAAAAATGCAGGATTAAAATGGATTTTAACTGGTAAAATAATAAAGCCTAACTAAATTAACTAGTCAAAGATTTTGGAAACAATTAAAATATAAATTGTTGTCTGTTACTTTGAAGAAATTGTAAATTATATGAATATCGATTTATTTAAATGAAAATATTTACATATATTTATTTGTATAATTTGAAAGGCTTTTAAAAAACAATATTTAAATATTTATATTTATTTAGTTTTTATACAGTACATCAATATCTATTTTAATAGATATTATACAAAAATCACAAACGTCACATTAATTCTGTTTCTATCCTGCTATCTCAATATAAATAATTTTTAAGAAAATTAACAAATCTATATTGGCGAAATTAAATGGATAAAAATAAACATTTTCTAAACCATTACTTAAAAGTCACAAACATATGAGATGTAAATCAGTAATTTATTTTTCAAGCTATATGAATTTTCAGTCCCAAAGTTTTTTAAATTATATCACAAGTTGTTTATATTCATATACGGATTAATTGCAATCTAAAGTAAAATTAATCTAATATTAAAATGCTACCTGAATGGATAATTTATTAAAAATTATTATGAAATATTTTTTAAATTTGTTTAATCTATTTAACTTAAGATATTTTATTAAAACAATTTCATTTACATCGATTTTCCCGTTTTTACATTTATTTTTTCAAATATATTTTACCTCAGTATTTATGATATAATTTTGTATTTTAATATACTTCATTCACACTTGTATTTACAAAGGCTCATTCAATTTCATTCATACATCATTTATTAATCAAATTATTGAAATTTATTTTATTTTGAGCATATCTTATTGCTTTTATTTAATAGTAAATCTCAAATAATAATCAGAATAAAGGCAGTGAACTATTTGAGAAAATCGATAATATTTCTAAGAGAGCTAATTGGGAAAAGTAGTTAAAAGAGTTAAAATTTTTAAAAAACGTTATAAAAAATAATGTCACATACAGATAATACGCTAGAATCAGTACTTAACCACCTTTACCTTTTACACTTGTATCTTTTATTTATTTAATATATATATAGATTTAGTTTTAATAAAATAGGAAGGACCAAATACTATTATCTGTTTTCCTACACCAAAATACAAAAAAAATTTGTCTATTATCAAAATGTCACTCATCAATTTTAAAAAAAATATTTTTTTTTTAATTTTACATATAAAATGGTTTAAAATTTTCAATGATATATCGATATAAAAATATAATTGAATTATTTTTAAAAGTTAAATCCAATTTTATTAATAATGATATAAAAAAGATGTAGTAAATATATTTGAATTAAAATTAAAAATTATTTACATTATAAAATAAAATATCTAAAATAAATATAACATATTTTCAATAACTTTGATTTAAATAAAATCATTTTCAATAAAAAATATCTAATTTAGTTAATTTATAAAACTAATTAATAAAAATTTAATTTAATAAATTAATATATATTGAAAAATAAAAATTAAGTTAAAATATCAAAATATATGTATAGGTATGATTTTTAGTTTATTTTTTAAATAAAAGTAAAAGAAAAAAATAATTTAATTTCACTATTGATAAAAAATTGAAAATCTTTGAAGATTTGATATTTAATATAATCTCTAATTTAAAATAATTATGTTATGACGCTCATAACTTTAATCAATTCATGATATATTAATAAGCATTCCCTCTGATCTTTGCTATTTAAATACCTATATACATTTTTATAAAATTAATATTGATTTAAATATGTATATTTAATTACACATCATTTATTTATTTGGGTATTTAAAATTTGATATTAGGCAAATATTCATAAGTCTTTTGAGATTAATGAAAAAATTGTTTTATTATAATCATGTGATATGATTTAACAAATAATTGTTTTATAAAACATTTCACATGATTATAATAAAACGATTATTTCATTTGTTAAAAATTGATGATATAAAATATTTTTATAAAAATTTATAATATTTTTTAACAGACGATGAATAATTAAGCCTTATTTGAAAATAGAGAGGGAGAGAGAGCTTATATCTAGGAAGAATATATCACAACAATATTAACATTTTAGAAGATCTTTTAAGACTAGTGCGATATGTGATCACGGATTATCATCTTTCAAATCATTTTGATCACTTGATTCACCGCTCAAATGATCTTTGGAGGGACCTAAACCATTGGCCATTCTCTGGTAGTGGGGCTTCCAAGAAGTACCTGGACGACTGTAATCGAGATGATCATACTCTAATTCTGAAAAATTATCCATAAAATATTGATAAATTAATTTTTGATATTAAGCAAATGTTTTCTTTATTTATTATAAATATATAAATGTAAGTAACCATATTTTCTTTTATTATAATTTGAAATAATGTTACCAAAGTAAGAAATCAATGGGTCAAAAAATAGAATATCAATACTAATTCTTTCAAAGTACCAACAGAAATAAAGAGGGGAGGGAATAAGAAATTTCTTAAAAAAACAGAAACTTACGGTCCATTTCTTCTTTTTGTTTTATTTCATCGTAGACATGTTCTACTTTTTTATCGCCATTTCTCAGATCTTCTATACTATGATAAACATTAAGATTAGGATTTCCAGCATCAGCAGCACGATTTTTTAATGAAGCAGGATGTTCGTAAGTCAAGCCATAAGCACCTAAAAATTACCATTTTATTTATTTTCTGAAATTAAAATGAGAATAGGGTGACACTGCTATATTAATTTAAAATTAATTAAACATGTTTCAAGAAAATTTTAAGGGAGGTGTTTATATTTGTTGCAGTTAAAAAAAATAAAAAAAAATAATAAAAGCTATCCTCTAAATATATTTTTATACTCTTTTATTTTTAATTTTTTATAAATAATTTAAATAAATTTTCGGACTGTCTGAATTATTTATATATATGCAAGAAATACTTGACTGATGATGAAGATTATGTTTCCGATATTATTCTTTTTAAAACTAAGAATTTTTCAATTTTTAAAAATATTTTTTACTCAGGGAAATATTACCTTTCTCATTACAATCATCATCATCATCATCTCCAGATGTGTTTGTTCCTAATTTCTGCCGCTCAAGATTTGTATTATTTTTTGAGCCTAAATTATTTTTAATTTTAGGTATATTATTTAGAAGTACACCTTCTTCAGCTGTACGAGATCCAGTTTGATATGAATAAACTGGATTATCAAAATGATGTCGATCTGAAAAATCACCTAATCAATAAATGTCGTATCGAAAGCACAAAGCGATAAAATAATTAGAAATAAACATTTTCAATAAGTTAATTATTCTTCATATGTGTATCAAATAAATAATATATAGGTTTTTTATATATATCATGTTATTTTAGATTAAGATATTATACACATTATTTATTTAATATAAATTCAATTCTACTATTATTATTTGAATTGTTTTTTAATTGATAGACATTTCGGTGCAAATAAGAAATTGGAAAAAATAGAAATAGAAATAGAAAAGAAATTGGGGGCGTCGAAATATGTTTTTTCTTCAGAATAAGATAAATAAAAAAAACTATTGGGTGTGTTTCTTGAACAGTGCAAATTATTTTAAAAAAGATATGATAAAATATGATAGATTATTTAGATTTTAGAAATTACTATAAAACAATATTTTGATTAGTATTAAATTAATAATATTATTGATTTGTATATAATTTTTTAAATAATTAATAGTTGTATAGAAAGTATATATTCTTTTACCTGGTGGTATTTGAGGATCAGCTATATATTGTACATGGGCAATTTCTGTTTTAAGATTTGCAACGCGTCGACGATAATAAAATAGTAATGCTACTATGATAGCAACCAAAATAAGTGCTACAACAACTCCAGCTGCTACAAAACCGTAACTTACTTCATCTTTAGGTTGTACAATTTGAGAGATCGCCAGTTCATCACATTTTGGTCCTGAAGAAAAAATAAAAATTAAAGAAATAAATATTTAAAAATATGTTTCTTTTAATTTAACCCTACCAATAATATAAATAAATATCTCAGAAATAAAAAATTTACATATTGAACTATTTTTTTTTAAGTTATATAATATATGCATGTAGATATTGTAATAATAATAATAATTAATATTAAAAAAAATGTATTAATAATTTTAAAAAATTATAACTTTAAATTTAAAATGTTTTATATGTTTTGTTGTAAAATATGTTACTTATTGTTAATTGATAAATTTATAATACAAGAAGTTTACCTAAAAGTAATAATATATATAAAATATATGTATGTAAAAATACAATTAAAATATTAAGAATATTACATGCTGGTTAAACTTTCAATATCATAATTATGAATTCAATTTATTTGTTAATCGCTGGAATTACTCATTTTATAATAGAAAAGTTTTTAAAAATAATGAATGTATAGTAATTTACCTTTGAAACCATGTCGGCATATACATCCATCAGCTGGATGGCAAATGAAATTTTCATTTTTACATTCGCAAGGCATCATACATTGATCGCCATAATACCCTTCGGGGCATACTATATAAATAGAATATTATGATTAGTACGAGAAATGTACCGTAAAAAAATAAAACAATTACAAAACAAAATACTAACTTTCTGAACAATGTTGACCTATCCATCCAGGAGGGCAGCGGCATAGACCATCGTTAAGACGACATTTTCCATTATTTAAACATTTACAATGCTGAGAGCAATTCATACCATAAGTACCCGTGGTACATGGTATGGTACAATTATCACCCATCCAACCAGCCATACAGCTACATTTTCCTGTAATTCATATACAAGTAATATTCATTTACATGTTATTTAAAATCTTTAAAAGAAAATTTAGAAATAAAACAAATTTCAGTCTACCTGTTTCATGATGACAATCAGCCCCATTTTTACATGTGCAATTTTTAAGGCAATGTAATCCATATTTTCCTGATGGACATGGATGTTCACATGTAAGTCCGATATATCCGGCACGGCATACAAATTCGCCAGACACATGGTCGCAAGTTCTATTTCCTATTAAAAAAAATTTAAAAAACATATAATTAATTAAATTTAAAAGGAAATATATCTAGAATATACCAGTTTTGCTGAGAGTCATATCAGGGCATTTTTCTTTGCAACCAAGACCATAATATCCTTCTTTGCATGGTTGCGAGCAATCAGGGCCTTCCCATCCTCTAGCGCAAAGACATTGTCCTGTTTCTTGATCACAAGAACTATTGTTTTCGCAGTTGCATTTCAATGTACAAGTGTTACCATAATAGCCTGAGGGACATGTCGTTTCACAGCGAACACCTTAATAACAAATAAATCAATTAAAATATTGAAAACAAAACAATACAAAAAATACTACTTTATTAAATAAATAATTTGCTTTGATTGTGTGATTTATATTAATATTCTTTTTTTATTTATCAACATTCTAACAAACATTTTTTTTTTCAAGAGATAAAATCTTGCGGAAAAAATTTTGAAGAACAAAGTTATTTGTATGGGTAATTACTAATCACTAAATGATCTATTGAGTTAGACAGTTTACATAAGTTTTCCTTCATCTGTGTTTTAAGCTTTTCTAGGCTGAATATAGTAGGTCTTTTGATCCATTGTTTCATTTTTTTATTTTACTAAAGTCCGTTCAGTTGTTCTATCTAAGCACTGAAAATATCACTATTAGGATGAAATAGCCAATATTTTTAAATTAAAAAAAAAATAAAAAAATTGTGAATAATATAACATAAACTTCATTTTTACTAGTAACTGAAAATAAGAATTAAATATTCGTAACTGTGAAACAATAATCACTACACAATATTCAGCAAAGTTGCCTTTCTTAATTTAATTGTTTTTATTTAGTCTCTGAAAAATTATATAATAACTAGCGTTATAAATGTACTATTATGCCATAAAAAGAATTAAGAAGGATGTAATTTATGAAGAAATACGCCATAAAAAGAAATAAAGAAAATATAGTCAAGCGATATTTTAAAGAAAGTCGAAGTTAAAGAAGGTGAAAACCTGATATAAAATTCAGAAAGAATCAACAAACCAGGAAAACATTTAGAATGATATAAATATGGAGGTAAGATCATCGTGATAAGAATATTAATCGTTATACTATTCAGGAACAAATAAATTGGATTAATTAAAATTTCAATGACCTAAACATTTTGATGAATTTGAATTATTAATTTTATTTTTATTCATCACTTGGAATGAAAAATATATTTATAGAAATGATTGGAATTGGATCTAGATAGGATACGATTACTGATTTATTGCATTTTACTCATGAATTAATTTAATTAAATTATTTCTATGTTTTTTGGGATTTGAAACAACGATCTTAAGATTAATAGGCGACCATTTAACCAATAATAACCATTCATAAATATTGAAGAAATAAATTTAAAAAAAATTAAAAAAAAGAACTCTGTATACTATACATTGCTAGTTATCAAAATTTAAAATTATATGTGCATATTTTATTAAAAATAAAAATCTATTCGAAATCTTTATTTTTATTATTATTAAATTAAAAAGTATAAATACATCTACTAACCTTGCCATTCGGGTTTACAGATACATTTTCCAGTTGCTGGATCACATCCAATACTATTATTGTCATGACAATTACAAACATTATTACATCCATGACCAAACCAACCAGCTTCGCATTTTCGATTACACATTTCCCCTGTAAAACCAGGGGGGCAAGTACACGTACCTGAAATATCCAGATCATATAAGAATATTTTGGAATACTTGAAAAAAAAAAATTAGTTTTGTTATTATTTTTTTTTTAAATCAATGTTTTATATTTTTTTAATTTTAAATAATTTAATTATTATTATATTAAAAATTCAAGCAAATTTATAGTTTTTTTTAAAATATTGGTATTTAATTAAATTTATAATTTTTGAAAATTTAGTAAAAAGAATAAATGAATTTGTTACATAATTATAATTTATAAACAATAAATCAATTAAAGATTATTAAGATTTAACATTCAGATAGGAAGATGATGAATTGTCTATAATTGATTTTAATACTAACAAAACTCTCCTTCCCCCTTATATCTTTTCATTCAATTCCTACAGTTAGTTCATTCGAGGGCATATGAAAATTTGAAAAAATATATATAAGAGAGCTTAAATATCTTTTTCAATAATAATATTCATTTTATTCTTCTAATCAAGCTCAAATACAATTTTTTAAACTTGTAGATGATGACAATTGATGTTAATATAGTTTTTAAAATATTAATTAATTAATTAAATTTTATGAATTAATTTTAGTTTTATATGGGAGAAAAAAATTCTCTATAAGATATTTAACATCAACATATACAACAACAATTTATTTAATATTTAATTATTTAAGAAAATTTAGTTAAAAAAAATTTTTTCTTTGTTGACCTAAGTAGGAATAGACTTTAATTTTTTTTATATATTAATTACTTGTTATTTATAAGTTTATAGTAACCAGCCTAAATTAAATATTATTTAAAAAATAACTTAGAAATATTATTTGTTTGAAATAACTAAATAAAAGTGAATAATTTTTAAAGTGTTTGATAAATTATGATAACATATTTATTCAAAAACATGCTCTCGTTAATTTATTTATATTATATGTGTAGATATACAAATATATAATATGACACAAATTCAATTTATTCACACTCATTTTTTTTTATTCTCTGCATTTAATAAAAAATGGTGTTTAGATTTAAATTAATTATTATTTGATATTTATATATTTGATCCAATTAATAATTATTTTATTATATTTGTTAAAATAAAAATGAAATAAGATAGATTAAGAGAAGAAAATAAAAAAAAAATAAAAAAAAATAATGTGCGCTTTGTAAGGTCAAACTGACCGTTTTGTGGATTGCATGCAGCGTTGTTGAAGCATTGACACTCTCGACTACACATAGGTCCATAATGATTTTGATCGCAGGGTCGATCGCATAAGTTGCCATTCCAACCTTAAATATTATTCATAACATGCTTGTGCGTACAATGGATGTCATACAAAAATCATTTATATTAATCTAAGTATAAATTTAAAAGTGGATTGAATTTAAAATCAACAAAACAAAATGAAGTTTCTAATGAAATAAGGGATGCTATTAAATATAATATATGGAAAAAAAGTTACAATATTTTTATTATAAGAAATTAACAAACGCATTAATTCTTATTCTATTTCAATTTAATTATAATAATAAAATAATTTCAATATATATATATATATATATATAGAATTAAAAATTTAATTCATTTTTTATTTAATTACACTGAAATATTAAATAGTGACCCTTTTTTACGTAAGAAAGTTAAAACACTCTGAATATTTTAATTATTTTTCTAAATGAATAAATTAATTTGAATATTTATAAATAAAAGAATAATTATGATATTATTATAAATAATATTTTATTATTATTCATTTGAATTGCTTCTGATATTAATAAATAATCAAAGAATTAAGAATATATAAATCTATTCAATTTGATAATAAATGCGTTTGTTAATTCATTATAATCAATTCTAATTATATCGATATATATGTTTTGATTTAAAAAAGAAGGAAATGTATATTTATTTACCTATGTATTTTTTAAAATATATATTAAGTTGAAATTAAATACAAATAAAAAAATATTTAAATTTCAAATAAAAACATATAGATAATAAATTATTTTACAGCGAAGTAGGGGCAAATAAAAATACATTTAATTAAATATAATTTATACTGCCTATGAATATTAATATTATTTAATTTTATAAGTAAATTGATTTTTATAAAAATTATTTTTTTATAATTATATATTTTATATTAAGGCTTTGGCATCATCATTAAAAGGTAACAGAGGTAAAAATATATTAATTTATATTATTCTCTTTATTAAATTTATATTTTTAATAATAATTCATTTAGAAATAAATGATATTATTAAATTATTATTAATTAATTATTATATTTATATTAAATTTTAAAAATGTTTATTATTATTTTTTATTTTAATCATAGGTACTTATGTGAAAAAATCTAAAACTAAATTTTGAAACTAAATATATAAGCAGATTTATATTTACTAAATGATAACATTCCAAATTATCGATAAAAACGAAAGAAAAAATATCAAATTTCAATTCTACAAACAAGTGCTAATTAATATAAAACTACTAAATATTTGTGTATTTAAAAAAAACGAATTTATTCATTCATTATTAGACAAAAGAAAAAATAAAAATCACAAAAATCAAAAAACATTAAAAAAATTGATTAGCATAAATTAATAAAAAAGAAAATTAGATAAGTCATGAAAATTGGTAAGCATGTTTAAATCCCCCTAAAGAAAATAATTTTATTGATTGAATAATCAACAGGTGCTATTTTCCTTGTTTGGATCTTAAACAGTTTACCTCTGTATCTCAATGCCAATCTAAATTGTTTTTAAAAATTTTGAAAAATTACTTGTTTTCTTGTAAATATATATAGATTATATTTTATTTTTTACCTGGCGTGCACAAACATTGACCGGTTTCAGTTGAGCAATTAGCGTTATTACGACAATTACATTTTTGTGCACAATCCTCGCCAAATGTTCCTTGAGGACAAGTCTCATTACAATCTTTTCCGCGAAAACCAGCAGCACAAATACAAGTGCCGTCTATTGGGGTACATTGAGCGTAATTTTTACAAGTGCATTGATTACGACAGCCTTTCCCCCATGTCAGATAGGGACAAGGTCGGGAACAAGTCGCTCCGCTCCAACCAGCTTTGCATTCACAAACACCAGTTAATGGATGACACCTTGAAAAGGATTACGTTTTCTTTTAATTATAATTAAAATTACTTATTTAAAATCAATGGTTTTATTAACAAATAAATGACTATTATAAATTCTCAAATTAATATTATTTTTTTTGTATGTTTGAATGTTGTATTTTAATATAATTGAAATAAACAGAAAAAATCACTTATAAAAGTTTACTAATAATTAGAAAATTTGGAGATAAACTGCAATTAGAAAAGTTAGAATATTTTAAAACATTCTCAATAAGTCTTAAAATAATAATTTGCAATGTAAATTAAAATTAAATTTAAAAATATAAAACTTAATAAGAATAATTTTTAATGAAACATTTTATGAAGTTTCAAGTTTATTGATATATTTGCTTTATGCGCATTTCGGTAGTTACACCATCATGACCAGCTTTCTTCTTGTCATCCCAATAAGGATGATGATTCAACCGAAATCAATAAAATTAAAACTTCACCGAGAGTTGAATTAAAATTTATTCTTATTATGTTTTATATTTTTAAATTTAATTTTAATTTACATGGCATATTAAAATGTTTCAATTAAGTCTATTAAATTAATTATTAAGGGAATTTTTATTAAAACACCACATTGTTTGTATAAAATTATTTATTAAATTAAAATAACTGTACAACGTTTCGACTCCAGAATGTCCGCTTGAATCGGAGGAAGGATACGGTACTTGAAAACGACTACAGAATAAGCAGTCGAAACGTTATACAGTTATTTTAATTTAATAAATAATTTTATACAAACAATGTGTGCTCTTTTAATAAAAATTCCCTTAATAATTATCAAAATAACCACAAAAGTTTTAATAATTACAAGTCTATTAAATTAATAAAATAATAATCACTCCGATGTAAATATTTTCCCACTTTTTAACTAAAAAGGTGTCATTTAACTGTCTCATTAATTTGATAAAATTAAATCAAAAGTGATTAAAATAGACAATATATATATATATATATATATATATATATATATATATATATTATATATATTGATTAGATTATATATTGCCCAGTGATAATTCTACGTACTCTTTGTATTAAATTATTTTTTGTAAATGCATATAAAAATAAAATCATATAAAAATTTATATTTCGACTTAAAATGTCTATTAATTGAAAATAAAAGATGCATATTTAAAAAAAATATAAAATACGAAAACAAAACTTAATGTTATCAAATTTAAAAAAAAAAAAACTGTATATTCTAAAATGAGATGGAATTTGACTTACATGTCGGTATTATTTCTTAAGCATTCACAAGGTTTATCACACTTGAGACCATAAAGATTATCAGGGCATCCTCGTTGCTCGCAGGTTGCGCCTTTCCAATCAGGCGTGCATTGACATGAGCCATTCACTGGGTTACATCGGCCATTATGTTCACAATGACATTCTTGGGTACAATTTATTCCCCATTTGCCTTCAGAACACGATTCCAAACACTGAAAAATAAAATTATATCAACAATGAAATTCAAAGAGTTTTTTTTTATTTAATTGGATTGATCAATTTTTAAAAATGTGGATATACATAAAAAAAAACTATAAAATAGTACCTATCTACTGTTTTTGAACTTAAAATTCTAATTTTTTGTTAAGTCAGGTCGATTTTCATTTAATAATTGAAGAAAAGAAAATAACAGATTATTTGTAAATATTAAAGGATATTTTCATCAAACTATTTTGTTTGTTTTTTGTGAGATAAGAACTATTTAATGTTTTTAATACTAATACAAACAGATTTATCGCACCTCCTAGGGAATTAGTTATTTGGATTAACCATCTGATGAACTATTTCCTTAATCAACTTTTCGACACATATTTTAAATTTATTATTTGAATAATAAAATATTTCTGATATTTCATCAATTCCCTTTTTACTATCTCGCCAGAGATAGATTGCGATCACGAAAATTGCAGATGTGGATATTTTGATCTTTTTATACGTTTTATACGTCATTTTCACCAAGGTTGAGAAAAATGTCTCTCTCTCTCTCTGTGTGCGTATGTGTGTATGTAAACAAGATTACGCAAAAACGGTTTGAGCTAGAATAATGAAATTTGGTATACGGGCATTATTCAAAATTCGTAGTTTTCTATCAGCTTTTCAGAAATGTAGCTCAACCGGAATTGGGTCATTCATTACGTTTTGATTTTTTTTTTCCTCTAAATTGACCGTAAAAATTAAGAAAATTATGTTTGATAGATTTTCAAATGGTTCAAAATTGTATAAAACTGTTATATCTAGAATTTCAGCTTGATTGAATCGCTGAAAGTAGCGGAATTAATCTTTTATCATTGCAAATCACGCGCCAGCACGTAACGTAGTGCCATCAACAAAGAGCCAAACACGCGCTGGTTTAATAAATATTATTTATTGATTTTAATTTATAATTTAATTAATTAATTAAATTTAATTTAAATATAATATATGTTATTTAATCCAATTCAAATTGCAATATAGTCGAATAGAGACACTCGCTTATTGTAATATTTATTTAATCATTTATTTTGCCTTTTCAAGTATATTCATAAATTCACCAAAAATTATCATTCATGAAAATTTGTTTTTTTCAAATCATTTTTTATTTCATTTTTTTATACACAATTGAAGTAGTTGAATCTAAATATTATCATTTTATGTTTAATACGACTTCATTCAATCTAAAGAAATAAAAGATCTAATAGTTTATGAATTTAAAAAAAAAGCAATAATAATAATAATAAAAATCAATAATTTAATTAATATAAATCAAGTTTTTGTTAGTTGATTACCCGCATCACTTTTAACCAATTTATGAGTGTTTATTGAAATAAAGCAAGAGGAGGGAAGAAATGAGAATTTATTTAATAAATATTTCCTGTGGTGGTACATACCCGATCCCCATGGAAGCCAGGCGTACATGAACACTCCCCAGTAACGTGATGACAATTAGCTCCATTATAACATTCACAATGTCGAGAACAATTGGCACCCCAAAGACCATTCGGGCATCGATTGGCGCACACGGGACCCGTCCATCCATCCGTGCAGAAACATTGGCCGTTCGTGGGACTGCATGTGCCCCCATTTTGACACCGACATACATTCTTACACTCTTCTCCATGCGTTCCAGATGGGCATTTTTGCTCGCAACTAAAAGGAATTAAAAAAAATATTAATGCATTCCTATGAATCAGCCATGAAAAGAACAAGCAAAAAATTAATACTTTTTGTAACATAATTGCATATTAAATAAATAAGACATCTTTTGGTGAAGTACCAAAGAAAGATAAGTAATACACATAAGTATAAAAATTATTCTATAATTTTATTCCTTATTTTTGATGAATTTTGGTGGTCCACCAAAGTTGAAATTACACAAATAGTGGTCCATGAAATTCTACAGAATGGCGACCGCTGATATAAATGGCATAAATTTATTTGAAAACTATTTCAGTATGTTGGTGATTTTAATCAATCAATCAATTTAATTTTGTATTTTTTTTTAAGAGTCAGGTTTAAGTATTTAAATGTATCTTTTACAAAACATAAATTATTCATGAAAATAAAAGATTTAAATGTAGGTTCTAGTTCTAGAAGCATTTCAACAAGAAAAGAAAATATAGTTTTAAGTTCTTTTAGAATATTTAATATATAATTATTATCACATTAATTAATTAGTATAATGGAGTTTCTATACAAATATGTAAAAGTTTTGAAAATTCCGTTACTTATATTTAATGTTAAATATTTCAGAAGAAAGTGTTTTTTTATATATAATTTTTAAATGTATACTTCTTTAATCAAGGTACACAAATTCCAAGTTGGATATCCTTGACTATAAATAGTCATTATTAACATAAAATGATCATAATACCAGTTATAAATAAACTAATGTTTAAATTTTTTCCCTGTCCATTAATTGAAGTAGAATTTAAGTTTAATGAAGATCTAAGATTTTTCACATATTAGTGTCATTTTTATTCTGTTCATTTTTTAAACATTTTAATTTAAACAGTATTAACGTAGTATTCATTTCTATAACAATGCAAATACTATAAACTTCAATACATATTACTAATGGTTTTTTCTTAAATACAAAAAAATAAATTATTTATCTAATTTAATCTATTTAAAATTGTTCCAAAACATTCAATAGAAAATAATTGGTTTATTAAAAATTATATATTAAAAAGAGCCCCTAAATGTTATGCAACACAATTCTTTTGTAGGTACACGTGTATATGCATCCAGCCGGTTTGAATCAAGACAATTTACGATTAATTTACAATGAACAGATTGTAACTATTAAAGTAACTAAACATTTCAAATGACGGTGTATCAAATTTTCATGAATAAAAAATAACATAAAAATGAATATATATTTGTATATACGGTATATATTAGATTAAAATATTAATTTTCATTATTCTCTACGATAAATTAAAAATGGTCATGAACTTATCTATTTCTTTAAATTAATTTTAATATTAATATAAAATAATAATATTAAAAATATTAATGTTTTGAAAAGATTAATGATATTTCTAGGGAAAATAAACTTGCAAACCTTGAAATGTTATGGCTATATTTTTTAAATGATCAAAAAAAAAAAAATAAACATTTCGATAAAATTTCTTGTATGTTTTTTTAATATTTTCATAAAAAATATGCATAAATAATATAAATATCGAAATGAATTATGATCAGACGATTTATATATAAATAAGAAGTATTATTTTCAAGGATATATTAGATGTATGAATTTGATGATGAGATTATAAAAACTATTGAAATATAATAAATATTAATATTATACATTTAGGCTATAATTTTTATGGTAATTAAAAATTAATTATATTATTGGAAAGTTAAAATTACAAAAAGCATTAGGATAACTAATAAATAAACTAAATAAAAACATTCAAACAGTTCAAAAAATAGATAATTATAGAATAGAATAGAAAGGATACCTGCAGAATTTATCAAATATAGTGGGAAACTTTGGTAGAGTATATGCACAAATTGGTTCTTTCGATCTATCATAAGGAAAAGATTCCATGGGAATGGCAGGGGAGAATTATTATCCCACTTTTTAGAACGGACTGCAATAACTAAAGAGGAATTAGAAATTTCTCTTTTGACGACATCTTTTAAGATTCTCTCGAATATTATTTATTTAAATTATGATCATATGCAGAGAAAATATTAGGAGATTATCAATGCGGATTCAGGCCAAATCAATCAGTATTAGATCAGATATTTTCAATAAAGCAGATATTAGAAAAAAAACTCGAATTCAATATTTCGATTCATCAACTATTCGTAGTCTTTAGCAAACCATATGACTCTAAAGATCGGGAAAAACTGTTACAAATTTTAATTTTATTAGGAATTCGGAAAAAATAGTACGTTATGATTCAAATTTGTCTGGAAGGAAGTAAATGAAGAGTAAGATGCGGGAATCAATTATCAGAAACTTCCGAAATGAGTTAGAACAAAGAAACGTTCAACAATTTTATTTAACTTAGAATTAGAATACTTGATTAGACAAATTAGGAAGAATTAGAATCCAAATAGGCAAAAAAAATTCAAGTATTAGGTTACGCGGATGATTTAAATGAGCAGAACAAGTGGCTAGAATAGGAGAGGAAAGAATGGCGAAAAATATAATTGTAGAAAACATCCGCTTGTATGACGAAGGACGCAGGAGTGGACAATGTAGGAAGGGACGTGATGGGAGAGGGTAGGAGTTGGCTGGGTGTAACTCAGGATAGGGGTACTTGGAGAAATGTAGTTGTCGCGGTCAAGAACTTTCGTGTTCCATAGAGCCAGAGAGATAGATAGACAATGTGTTTGAAAATTTCATGTTGTAAAGTCCTTATTGAAATACCCTATTTAATTTCATTTGAATAATAAAAGTTCTAACAATTTTTCTTTTCAATAGTCAAAAAATTAATTTTTTTAAATAATTTTATATTTATTTATGAAAAATTGATTTATTTTAATATTAGAGCTAATAAAAATTAGATCATTAAAAATATTAATTTATAATGAAGAGAATATATACATATATATGATTGCATCTTTATTATGAGGTGAAGTGTTAATTATGATATAAATGATAGACAGGATGAGTTCTTTGCAATTCCCATCTATGACTTCCTTCCATCCATCCTACACAAACATAAGTCACGCTTAGTCTCCGTGAATGAATCATCATCAACAATAAAATCATTCTCTTGTTTTCAATGATAATGTTTCATGGTCATTTATATGTATAAAAATATTATTTTTTTATCTTTTAAAATATAAACTTAACATAAAGATTTTAATTATTCAACATAAATAATTAAGTTTAATTTAATTACAAAAATCAATTTAAATAGGAAATAAATTCATAAAAAAAATGAAATAACCCAATTCTTGAAACAATGGAACAATGTTAACTTTTGTTTTTTAATGATTTTCATTTTAATAAAAATGTTAAATAAAGTATAAATTTCTTTTATGTAAGTACATAAACATTTTTAGGCGTGAGCATATAAAAAAGACGGGAGAATAGTGAGGGAAGGCTAACCAGTCCGTCACTTCACAGAGTCCAATTATTTACTATATAGAAAAAATTACAATTTTTTATTTTAATTGTAACGATATTTTATTAAATTAATATATAACATTACAAATTTATTTTAATATATATGTATATTTTAACTACCAAAATTAATTTAAAAGGTTAAAAGCAAATTCTGAGTAAACTATTGAAGATAATTAAAGTTATAAAAACAATTGACGCAAAAAATAATATTGACGTAATTAGAGAAATAATTTAATTATATTTAAGGTAGATAGGATATAAATAAATGAGGTAATTAATAATTAAGTAACTGATGCATAGTTACATATCAAATTTAACAATTTTATATTTTGTATTGTTATTTAAAATATTTATTTAACTTATTTATTTTTATTATTTACTTTATTAGTATTCATCATTATTATAATTTGTATTAGTATTATAAAAAATCTGTTTAGGGTCATTTTACTATTTTTAATTTTAAATGAATCTCGAATATTTATAAGTAATTTCGAATCATTTGATTTCTGAGAATTTTGTATTTTACTTATTAGCCTTGGTTTTTAAATGTTATCCTTTTGGCAAACAACATAAAAAACATGTAAGTTTGTATTTAAGGAACTTTTATCAAAAATACAATTTTTAATGTTTATACGACACCTGAAAATGAATCAATCATCAATCAAGTTTGAAGGCTATGATATTTTTCTTTTTTTTTTTTAAGAAAAAAAATAATGTTTTTATATATAGTAATAGTTCATTTTTATTAAGAGAGAAATATTAAAACTTTTGATGGCAGAAATGTATTTTGTTTAAAATTTTAATAGCTAACAGTGTTAAATGAGTAATAAGAGAGAAGGCGACTTTATTTTTGCTTCGTACCTTAAAACCATATATACCAATCATTTTAGTATTTCATGTTTTTACTGATTTAATTTTAAAATATAAAATTCAATACTAATGCAAAATAGACAACTAAATTAATTAGTTATCTGACAATTATTATTTTATATTTTTTTTAAATTAGCCACAAATTACATATAATGTTTGTTTTTTTTATCTTCTCTTAGATAATAAATTATTTTTTGTTTTATTATTTTAATTTAGGCCACAATCTTATTAGAATTTGTTTGTAATTATTTAATATGAACAAAACTAAATAAATATTTTTTTTATTATTTTTTTATAATTGTAGTTATTATTTTAAGATTATTTTATTTTGATGATCCTATATTTTTTCTTTTTTTTTTATAGTCTTAATTACATCAGAGTTTAACTATTCTCCTAGAAAGTGGGAAATAAAATCTTCATTAAATATAAAATAAAAGTAGTAGAACTTACAGAGGTCCTTTCCAGCCAGCTTTGCAAATGCATTCCCCGCTGACATGTTCACAGGAGCCGCCATGTAAACATCGGCACTCTTCTGCACAGTCTTGGCCGTAACGATGAGGGGGACATGGATCCTTGCAATAGGGGCCCTTCCAACCTCGATTACACTGACACGAACCATTATATGGATCACATCTAGCCCCATTGTCGCAGAGGCATTTATGCTGACAATTTGTCCCCCAATATCCTTCCGGGCAAGCTGAATATAAAATACAAAAGAAATTGAAAGAATTAGATTCATTGAAGAAAAGATATAAATATATTTTTAAGATAATTTTACTGGAAGGAAATGAAAAAAGTATATTATTAAAAGGTATAATTTAAATTAATTTAATATTATAAATAAAACAAATGATATTGAAATAACCGTAGATTAATTTCTACCTAATTTTATTTATTATCTGTTATTATTTTTCCGGTTGCATTATATGGTTGTGAGGCATGGTCTATTAGGAGACGAGAGTAGATTTAGAGTATTTGAGAATAGCATCATTTATGGGCCAAAGAAAGATGCGGTCACCGGAAAATGGTGGAGACTCCATAATGAGGAATTGAATGATCTCTATGCATCTCCAGATATAGTTAGAATTATAAAATCGAGAAGGCTGCGATGGGCAGGGCACCTGGGTAAAATGGGAGAGGAAAGAATGGCGAAAAATTTATTGGAAGACCAAGGGTGGGTGGATAATGTAGGAAGGGACGTGAGAGAGATGGGACAGGGTAGGGATTGGAAGGTTGTGGCTCAGGATAGGGATACTTGGAGAAGCGTGGTTGCTGCGGCCAAGAACTTTCCAGTTCCATAGAGCCACAGACATGGAGATAGATTTGTTATTATTTTATATAATTAGAAAATAAAAATATTTAATAATTATAGTTCAACTTTTTGAAAAATAAAATCTTAATTTTTATGTCCTTTTTTATTTTTAAAAGGTTTTTTTTCGATATTTCTTAAAATAAAAAAAATGTATAAAATTAAAAAATAAATATTAATCCTTCATTCCTAATTTCATGTAGATCCTAGAATAAAAGTCCTGGCACTGATGACGGATACAGATTGTCTGTGCTGATGACTGCTGATGACATTGGGAAGTTATCAAAACGTTCTATAATTTGATATGCTCGTAAGTAGGCCATTAATTAAATTTTTATTTTTATAATTTTTAAACAAATATATTAGCAATAATTAAATTTAATTATGAAATAAAACATATTAGATTAAAATTTTTAATAATATAATGTATTTCAATAATTAATCATCTCATTTATTACTTATTCTAAATTGATTCCAATTAAAATGAAATAAATCATATGATATTAATTATTTCATATCTTTATTTTATTACATTATATTACTAAAAGGCTATCTTAACGGTCTTGTCATAGTGAATGCACCTAATGCTACAAAAGTTTATTGATCTTGAAATGGTTATCTTACTCGGTCTAAAATCTTGGTAACTTTAATGATCGTATTAATATTTAATTTTTAAATACTTGAAATTTATCAGTTTTTAGGAATCTTAAAACAATACTACAAATCTCTGTAATGGTCCTCAAGCGCTCTCTATCCAATATCTATTCTCTTCCAATTTCTTCATATTATATACCAATAGGTCAATTCCGAATTTAGTTACAGATAGTTATAGTTATAGATAGTCTGTGGTTACTTCATAAAACAAATTTCTGGCTAAATCTTTAATCATTCAAATCTAAATAAGTTTGAGGATGCATAGACGTCACATTCTTAAAAAAAATCCATAATTAATTCAATTAATTAATATATGTATATATATCCTCAAATTTATTTAATGCAAATGAATCAACATTAAAATATAGTTGCGACTCTATTATATTAAAAAAAATTATAAAATGAAATAAATAAATAAGCTTATAAAACAAAAGGAATAATTATTATTGAAATGATTTGCTGTCTACATATTTGGAGCAAAAGGTCTCTGAACTCATTATTCTTTGTTCGAACTTAACACTATCTATAATAGACACTTATTTAAAAACTTAAAAAGATAATGTTAATTGATGATTCCGTAATTTTGTAAAATATGATAATAAAATTTATAATTATTGATTATTTGTTATAATCCCTTAATAGATTATATTTAGTTAAAACGGCAATATAATTTTAGTAATAAAAATATATCTATAAATAAATTTTAAACATGTTTATTATAGATTATATATATATATATATATATATATATATATAATTAGAAATTTATTTCTAATAAATAATAAATCAATTTTCCTTTTACATTAAAAAAATATTGAAGAATATAAAAAGAGAACTGATATCAAATTAAAAAAACAAATTGAATTCAAGCCAAAGAAAATCTATTTTTGTTATGTTATGTTATATTTTATTATATATATATATATATATATACATATATATTCATCTAAGTTTCCGTGAATTATTATGAGGAGTTATTTCCAGGTTATTTTCGGGTTATTTTATTGTGAGATTTAAGTCTCGACGTTTTTTCCTATTGTTTTTTATTTTTTTTTTTTGCCTAGTGGCGCTCGGACGAGCCGGATCTCAGTTCTATCCAATATTGATAGTGCTAACTTCTAAGATATACCAGAGCCTCTCGTAAGTAAAAATTCGCCTGTCCAATCGACCCAAATAAACTCCAATAAATAACTCTCGATCATTCAAAGACCCAGGATCCCAAAAATTTCTTCCTATAAATATATATCTATATTTGTTGTTAGTCTTTTTACAGTCCCCGACGTCATGTGATTTTTATAGTTCTAATTTTGAATTTTTTTTTATATATTTAGTTGTTAATGGATCGAAATCAAGTTGGCATAGTCAAATAATAGAATAGGAAGTCCCAATTAACTCCAAATATAAATTATCAATAATAATAAATTTTTAGACAAATTCAAAATAAACAAGAGAATAATAAAATAAATTTATCCGAATAGTCTTTGTAACGAATGAATTTGTTTATTTTAGTTAATTTAAATTTTAAAAAACATTCTAGGATGTGATATGAAAAAAAAGAAATATTATTTATATATATATATATATATATATATATTTATATAAATGATATATCTATTTTTTATAATTTTAAAAATTTAATTATTAATAAAAATGATATTTATAGAGTGAAAATGGGTAAGTTAATTAAAAGAAAAGAAAATAAAAAGCAAAATGTGCAGCATCGTACACGTGGCGGAAGTGAAACTTCTTACAATCTAGAGAATAAGAGAAATTTTAGTTGAGAGTGTGAGTGAGAGAGAAATAGAGAAAAATAAAGGGATCATTTCGAAAGACATATAACAGTATAAAATTTTCGTAACAAATATTCGCTTTATTATTATTATTATCTACTCTATCATCATATCTACTGCCTGTACTATTGTCGGTTGGTGCTTCAATTGGTAATACTGATATTAATGGCTTGTGATAACTAAAATAAGATATATATGTTCGTGATTCGATATTTTCTATATAACGTGTAAAAACAGCATCTATTGTAGTTCCAGATTTTGTTGTTGATTCCTTGGGATCGTTATTTATAAGCAGACCAAATGTTTCTCGAAGAAAGTTGATCAACGGCAACGAATCATCAGATTCAAAATTTACATTAAAATCTCCCCCGAGAATTAGAGGGATATTATCTTCGCCTCGTTCAAGTGCATTAGCACCTGTGTGGCTATAAACCAGTAGTGAAATAAATAATATCGTCTAAATTTTGGTCGTTATTTTTTTTCGGCATAGTGAAATCTGTGGAGTAGAGAAAAGCAGTTTTAAATGCAATAATAATTTTAAATTGATTTAGTAGTGTTAAAGTAATGTTGAGATTCGGATAAATAACGTGAATGGTCATCGACGCACATAACTGTATGTGTTGGCGTGTGAATCGCCGACCATGTTCACACACACAATTACATGCGTCGGTATGCGTGCACGCTGTATATTTGACTTGAGAATTTTAATTATTTCACGATATATATCTTATCTTATTATGCTAGCTAAAATTGTATATATCTATCTATTTATCTATCTATATATATTGGTTCTCAAAAACCGCTCTAACGATTTTTTTCAAATTCACACTAGATATAGTATTTATAAAGAAAAATTGAGTTTTATTGATTACATCTCTTGAAACTTACAGCTTCATTATTAATTTCTTAATTGAAAATTATATATGGGTGACGTAAATGGCATCCATTTTGAAATTTTACTCCCGCCTTTTTTTAATTTTGTATTAATATTTTTTTTATATTTAAAATATTTTAAAATTTATAATTTAATTTCGAAATAAAATTAAAAATATTTATTTTTAATAAAATATATATATATATTTATTAATCCCGCTTTTTTTTTAAATGATATTGTATTAACATTTTTTTATATTTAAAATATTTTAAAATTCATTATTTAATTTCGAAATTTTATATTTAAAATATTTTAAAATTTATTATTTAATTTCGAAATAAAATTAAAAATATTTATTTTTAATAAAATATATATATATATTTATTAATCCCGCTTTTTTTTTAAATGATATTGTATTAACATTTTTTTATATTTAAAATATTTTAAAATTCATTATTTAATTTCGAAATAAAATTAAAAATATTTATTTTTAATAAAATATATATATATTTATTAATCTCTCTCAAAAAAAAACAACAAAACAAATAAATGTCTTTGAAAGATGGTAAAAATATCTTTGTAATTATCAAAATATCATAGACCAGCAGTAAGAACAATTGTTTTTACTCCCCGAGTTCGAAGGATCGAAACTCGCCGCGTGCATTTTTTTTTTATCTATTTTCGTGATTTATTTATTCATTGTTCTTTTATTAATTAAGTTTTAGATAGTTTTATAATTTTTAATATTTTTTCAATAAAATATTATTTAATACATTTAATAATTGTAATAAATAATTAAAGAATTGTATATCAATATTTTTTAAAGGGTAGAGCGAGCTCGGTGTCTCAGGTATTAATATTACCAGCCAAATCCAATAATAATGAATCATTTTTTACTATCTCGCCAGAGATAGTATTGCGATCACGAAAATTTTCGATGTTGAGATTTTGATGTTTTTATACTTTTTGAAGGTTCCTGAATCATTTTCACTAAGGTTGAGAAAAATGTCTGTGTGTGTGTGTCTGTCTGTGTGTGTGTGTGTGTGTGTGTGTGTATGTAGGCAAGATTACGCAAAAACGGTTTGATTTTATATATGTTTATTTATTCACAAAAAATTAATTAAATTGTAATTTAAATTCTTATAGTTTTATTAAATAAATCATTTTTAGTTATAATTTTATATAAGCATTTTTTAATTGAACCTATTCAATCTTGTCATTCCCTAATCAGCATACGCGGTTTCAATAACCCTTTTAATTATTCTAAATTCAATCTTTAATTAAATCTAATTTAACACACAACAATTCCGTCTCATTATTGTAATACAAAGTTAGAAATATTAAGTTAATATAATTAATATTATTTATTTATTAATACCAATTAATAATATTAATTACTTATAAATAATTCATAATAATAATAAATTGTGATACCAACTTATAGGAATATTAAAATAATATAATTATTATTTTACATATATATGAATATAATATAAATATTTTTAATTTTATTTTAAGAATAGATATATATCTAAAAGGCGGTAACTGTGAGGTCACATACTAATTTTTATTCTTTCACCCAGCAGAGGCTAAGAAATATTATTCCGCGTCAACGTACTAGTGCGCATGCGCGCCGTGGACTTTCAACCTAGCGACAGGGTATTAGAACGAAAGACAGCATAAAACGAAGACGCAGATAGCCTCTTTCTCAAAGACGAAAGACCGGACAAAAGAAAGACCCAGATAGCCTCTCTCTCAAAAACGAAACACCGCACAAAAGAGAGACAGAGATAGAGGCTATCTCATTCTCACTCGTTATATCTATATCTTTTTTCTCTCTTGCGTTTCGTAACGCGTTACGAAATTTCAATTTTTCAATTCACTCTCCATTCTCAACCAAATGTCAGGACGCCGCTAAAGAAGTTTCACTTCAAAAAAGCAAACACATAAAAGATCGAAACCAGGAAAGAAGATGCAAAGGAGTTTTTTTTCATGCAAGCTAAGATTAATATACTAACAAACAGAGCAGGTGGGTCCTCCGTATCCTGTCTCACATTTGCACGTGTCAGGGGCAATACACGTGCCATGAAGGCATTGGTTAGAGCAGACAGGGATGCATTTATCATCGGTGGTGTTCGTGTAGCCTTTACAGCAATGTTCCACTGGCCGTGTTTTAATTAAAGTCTAAAAAAACATAAGAATAGACAAAAATATGATTATAAATAGGCATTGATTAACGATCATTAATAAACGATTGTTAATTAATTACAATAATTTAATTTGAAATTAAGCTTGTTAGGGCGTCTAGCAAAAAAGCAATGAGCTAGCAATTAGTTTTTCAGATTATATTTTCTCAAAAAATATATCTGTCTATCTCCCTCTTTCTTTCTCTCTCTATGAATATATATAATATAATATATTGTAATGATTTTTTACCTATTTTGACTAATCAATTTAAATTCAAAAATAATTCGTTAATATTATAAATAAGATTATATTTTTAATTATAGGATGTCGTAAATAAAAGTAGAATAATGTTTATTATAAAAATATATAGCATTATGATAATCATCTTCAGGTCAAGGTTTTGTTTAGAATGACCTAATAATCATTTTTAGTAAGGAAATTGTATACATGTACAAAATGTGTATATATATATATATATATATATATATATACATATATGATATATAATTTATATATATCTATAAATTAAAATTTTTACTATATATATATTTTTCTAACAAACACGTTAATTAGTTTTTTTCAAATCAAACTTACAAACATTATAAGAAATATAATAAAATAATTAATTTTTATAAATAATATTTTTATTTTTATTTTCAATCAAATAATTATTTGATCTGAAGGAATTAATTTCAGCTTCATTATTTATAATATAACGCATAATTCAAAAATAAATATATCATGATACAATTTTTGAAATATTATTAAAATTATTCTTTAATTTATTTATTACAAAAAAAAAATCTTAACAAAGATTAAAATTTTTCTGAAATTTAAAAATAAAAAATTATTAAAGATGTTTTAGAAAAATTCTTAAAATAAGGTAAAACCGAGTGATATGACGCAGTTGGGAAAATGGTGCGTTTTTTATTTCTCAAAAACTAACCCTTTTAGTGTGGGAAAGAGATAGTAGCCACCCAGGTGAAGCGTGCCTCATGAAAACACATGGAAAATTTCATCATATTTTTTTTTCAAATTTGCAAGTCTTTATCTAAAATTGTGTTGAAGGAGGGATATCGCGCATTGTTTAGAAAGACGAGAGAAATATTCATAGTCACAGAGATTGTGTAAATATTATTTAATTTATGTACTCTCTTTTAATTCTTAAAACTTACCAAATTAAATATTTAAACATTTCAAATTTATGATTTTTTTTATTTTTGTTTTACATGTAATTTCCCATAAGCTAGATCCCCCACACCGACTCTGTAATATCATCACCACCATGGTAATTGAGGAAAAAGTCGACTTTTTTATTATTGTAATTTTAGTAGTTCTTATTTTAAAAATAAAGCAATATTGGCTATGATCCTAGGTACCATCAACACAAATTATCATGGCATAATAGGAATTAGCTTTTGAGATTTGGCAAAAACTCGTATTGTGCGTCATATCACTCGGTTTTATCTTAATTCATATAATATATTAAATAAAATTTGTCAATAAAAATTATTATTCTTTTATTCAAAAAATATTTTGTATTTTTATGCTATTTATTTTAATCAATGTTTAAAATTCTAAAATATTCATATTTTCAAAGATAATATGATAATATATGATAGACTCAATAAAAATTATTCCTGAATTTTAAGGCTATTGAAATCCAAGTCCATTTCCACCTTTTTTGATTAATTTATTATTTAAATGTTCCATGTTAAGTTGTTATTTTCTTATTGTCATTTTATTTTCTTTATTTATAAAAAATAAATTTATTTTGTAAATCATAATTTATTTTTATTATAAATATGTAGGCTAAAGTTTGATTTGGAATCATTAAAAGGATATGTCAATATTTGATTTTTATATCAAAAATGGAATATAATTTATTAATAATTTACAAAAATCAAGAAAATTAAATTTGTTTTATCGAATTTGAGAGAAATAATTATATTATATATTTAATAATTTATTTTTTTAATTATATTAAATATGATAATGGTTAGCATTCATCTAAGTTTATTATAAAAAAACAATTACCTGAGTACTAAAAATTGTCTTAAATTCAATTTTATATTTGGAACATCTTGGTGGAATATTAAAACACCATGTGTAGTCTTTGATTTGATGCGGCCGTTGTTCAGAGACCCGGACTGTTGTCGTATACCTGAAAGAAATAATAAATAATTAAATTTTATTATTTAGAATGATACTACAATAATTTTTTTCAATATTATAAAAAGTACAATTATTACAAATCTCAAAGAATTAATGTATTATTTAAAGCAAATGTGGAGAGATATTAATAGCATTATATACAAGTATATTTTAGAAATGTTCCCGAATTATATAAAATTCAAATTTTTTACAAGGATTATAAACATAAATTAGCGAAATTACAGAATGACATCGATAAAATTTAATTTAATGAGATTTATAGAACAATTTATATTTCCGTATAATAAATTATTTAATTAAATGAGAAATTAAACATGATAAGAGTTAAATATTGTGTAATTTTTATAGTCTAATAAAGTTCATGTATGAATTATTCTTTTAATTATAAAGAATTAAAAATTTAGAATTTAGAATTAAGGAATAATTGTTAAAAATTTCAAATTGTTTTCTCATCAAAATTTTTAAAAGATCTGATTTATGTATAAATCACAAAAAAAGTTGTTTTTTTCGTGAAAAAATCACATCACGTCCTTTATATTCCAACAGTACATTTCCCAATAGGTTTCCCTATATATAGACTTTTCGCTAGTTTATCATCACCCATTCTTGCCTATCGCAACCTTCTTGCTTTTAATACAGGCGTTACCCGATTGCAGCCTCGTTTTAAATTCTTCTCGAATATTATTATTCTTCGTGATTACAGAACCTAAGTATTGATATATTTCAACATTTTCGAATTCTATGTTTTTTATGTAAATATTTTGTGTGTTAATACTATTCCTCTCAGTTACTAAATATTTGTCTGAGTAAATTTCTATCCCCCTACTCCGCTATTTTTGTTTTAAAAGAAAGTTGTTCTATCTCAAACAAAGGATGCAAAAGTACTGATTCAGAGCGTCGCCCGGCTTTAGTAAAAAAATATTGTCATGACTTAGTAATCAGCCCTAGTCCCTAGTGTATTCTTTATAAATTATATGATAAATAAATTTCACAAAAAAATAAATAAATTAAAAAATATAAAACTTTGTTTAAATAAAAATTCTGTGAAAAGAAATAAAATTACTTTTACATATTTTTTTCTATAGCGAATATGATCTAGGTTATATCATCCACAGGTATATAGGCCACTGTTAGTTATTATTTATGGAATATATGAAAGCACACCCAATTTCTAGATGAATAATTATAAAACATTTTATATTTACAATTTTCTAAAAATATTCATATCGATTGAATAATGTAAAGATTGAAAGTATTTTAAGGTTTAATTTAAATTATAAATAACTAAACATATAAATAGAAAGTAGTAAGTAGTTTATAAATTCTTAAAATAAATTGGAAAAAATAAATTGTTTCTTTTATTATATTGACAAATAGTGTTTATGAGTTAATTTGAGAAAGAATTGAGAAACTGGATGGCTCAATTCAAACAAAGCATATTCTTTCTATTAATCAATAATTATTAACTGGAAGGATAATCAACCTAACTAGAGACAAAAGTATTCTTATTCTAATATAAAATGCTTATTTTAACTTAAAGTTGTTTATACTTATCTTGGGGGACTAAAGACGATAAACTAAGTAAGTAAAGTTTAAGGGCGATTCCTTTTTAGGAAGATAAAAATATTTAACACATAAATATAAATTTTTTAAAGAACCAGTTAATTTTGAGATTTGAATTTTTATGTATATCCTTCAAACATAGCACAATAAACAAAGAAATATTAAATTTTTAGTTTAGAAGTTAGTTAAAATTTTTAGAAGTTGATAAAAATTCTAATTTGTAATATCGCTATTATATTTATTGTTTGTTGTTTTGAACATTTTCTTTTTATATTAAATTGAATTTTATTTATGTTCACAATATGTTAATGCAATTAATGTACCATATTCGCTTAAATAAATTCATTGTTTAAAATGTGTAATTTATTTATTTATTCCAAAGTATATACACCTAATTATTTAATTCAAAGAAAGGAATTTTAATCTTTGCATTGGGCGCATTTTTTACCACGTTTTTCTTAGCTTTTCTTAGCTTGCTTTCTTGTTTGTTTGTTTGTTTATTTATCTGTTCGGGTCAAATCTTGCAATCGAAATTTCGACCACTTCCAGTCATCCAATCGCTCTGAAACTTTTCAGAGTTATGTATTCTGGATGACAATACAATAAAATAACACATTCGTAGCTTGCAAGTGTTTAATTAGAGCATAATTAATGAATATAATTTTGTATGGGAAAATCAAAACAAAAAGTGTAAATATTTAAATTTGAAAAAAACCGTTAAAAACCCGTTAAAAGAATAAAGTAAATGTAAATATATGAAGACTAAAAAGTAGAAAATAATACTTTATATAAAAAAAACACTTTTTTAAAAAACCACTTTTTAACGCACTAAAAAGAAGAAAATAATTTTTCTGAAACCCCATAGGTACTGACATTACAAACAAGAGATATGATTTGAAGAAAATTTTCTATAACGTAAAACGTGGGGCGCAACTATGGCTAAAATATTCTGTATCGTATAAAAATTTATAAATAAATGTTATTAGGTACAAATTAATAGGATAAATGAATTCATATTTTAATTAGCTTCAAAAAGTAAAGCTTATAACTTATCGAAATTTTTAAAAGAGGTAAATTTAATTTATGAAAAGATTACCTTTAGATTACTAATAATATTCACTTTTAAAAAATTCTGATAAAAAATGACATCCTAACAATATTCTGGTAAATAATATAAGAAATTTAACTTGAAGAAATCTAAAACTAAATTTTGCTACTGCAAAACTTCTAGCAAATATTTAATATTTATGTTAATAAAATTTCTAAAGTGTAAATTGAAGATGTTTATTTAATATTAAGGAATTAATTTTCCAAAAAAAATTTACATTAATAAAAGTATTCTGTTGGATTACTAATAATATTCCCTTTTACAAAAAGTCTGGTAAAAAATGGCCCCACGTTTTACGTTATAGAAAATTTTCTTCAAATCATATCTCTTGTTTGTAATGTCAGTACCTATGGGGTTTCAGAAAAATTATTTTCTTCTTTTTAGTGCGTTAAAAACGTGGTTTTTTAAAAAAGTTTTTTTTTTATATAAAGTATTTTTACAGTTATAGCTAAATGTTAAGTACTTGTCATTAGTTCAGGGATGGGCAAATACTTTTAAGCGCTGGCTTTTTGAAAAAGTTGATTTTTCGTTCAATATGTCTCTAAAAAAAAGATAAATTTTTTTTATTAGTGTTTTCGAAATATGGTCCTCCGGCCCGGAAGACATTTTGAAAATTTCATTTTTGCCCGCGCTTTAAAGTATTTGCCCACCCCTGAACTAATGACAAGTACTAAGCCCGTGTAAACTAAGCTTTAGTTAATAAGCTGGAGTGTCTCCACTCGCAATTTGAATTGGATTAAATAACATATATTATATTTAAATTAAATTTAATTAATTAAAATCAATAAATAATATTTATTAAACCGGTACGTGTTTGGCTCTTTGTTGATGGCACCACAACACGTGCTAGCTCGTGATTTGCAGTGTTACTTTCAGCGGTACTTTCAGCGATTCAAGCAAGCTGAAATTCTATATATAGCAGTTTTATACAATTTTTAATCATGTCAAAAATTATCAAACATATATCTTTATTTTTACGGTCACTTTAAAGGAAAAAAATCAAAACATTGTAGGTAATGACCATCTTCCGGCTGAGCTCTATTTCTCAAAAGTTTAAGAAAACTACGAATTTTGAATAATGCCCGTATACCAAATTTCATTATTCTAGTTCAAACCGTTTTTGCGTAATCTTGTCTACATACACACACATACATACATACATTTTTCTCAACCTTAGTGAAAATGACTCAGGGACCTTCAAAACGTATAAAAACATCAAAATCTTGACAACGAAAATTTTCTGGCGAGATAGTAAAAAATTATTAGAACAAATAAGAAATAGATGTCTTCTTATTAAAGAGATATTGTTTATTTTTACTTTCCCGCATACTTCGTATAAGGCAAGTATTGGAATCGTCAAAAATTTCGACTTCGAGATTTCGATAGATCTTGACGTTTTAGACCTCCCTGAGTCGGAAAATACCATTTTTCGAATTATGTCTGTGTGTGTGTGTGTATGTATGGATGTATGTAATATTTGTCAGTGAGCAAATTTACTCAGAAACTATTCAGGCTAGGACTTCGAAATTTGGTACAGGGATATTATTCACAGTTTGTAGATTTCTATCAAAATTTCATCAAAATCGGTTAACCGGAAGTGGTACTTTACCAATACTGGTTGAGTTTACCTTTCAAGTAAAGTACCAGTTTGCTTCGAGATATTTGCTTCATATTTTGTATATAGATTTAAAAATATGAAAAAAATTCAGATACCAAATTTCATCATGATCTGACTACCGGAAGTGACATTTTACCTATACAAGTAGCGTTAGGTGTAAATTATAAATATACTAGCTGCTCAGAGCTCCTTCGTCGCTCTTCACATCTAGACGGGGGCTCCGCCCCCTGTACCCCCGAGTGGTACATAGTATTTGGTTGAAAGTAGTAAAAGGTTTTCATCCATTTTGTTTCAATCAATGTATAACATAAAACATTCATTTCTTATTGTGTGATTATTTAAAATATATTTTAATTTAATCAGTAAATTAATTATATATATTTTTATTGAATATGTTATAACTATCTACTCGAAAGTTCTTGGCAGCTACAACCACATTTCTCCAAGTGTCCTTATCCTGAGCCTCTGTTCCATCTTTCTTACGTCATTCCCTGGTGTCCTCATCTTTGGCCCATAAATGCTGGGGAGAATCCTATTCTCAAATACTCTGAATCCACTCTCATCTCCTAAGATCATAGACCATGTCTCACACTCATATAATACAACAGACAAAATAATTGTTTTATATATTTTAATTTTCATTCCCTTTTATAATAATTTTGATGAGATAAGCCTCTTTACTGCATGATAACAGGCGTTTTCCGATTGCAACTTCGATTTAAATTCTTCTCAAATATTATTATCCTTCGTGATTACATTCAATTTTTCTACATATTAAAATTCTACATTTTGTATGTTAATACTTCTCCTGTTTGTTTCTAAATATATTTATTTATCATTATTAATTTCAAACCTCATCTCTTTTCCTACCTCGATTAATCTGTAATTGCAATTGCCGAATCTCCTATTATATTTAAGTCGTCTGGGTCACCTAATATTTTACAATTATTTCCGCATCTTACTCTTTCTTTACTACCTTCAAGATATATTTTAAAATCAAAATTTGAAAAGGTTTATCCGGATCTATTGAGTCATGCGTAGGTTTTACTAAAGTCTACAAATAATTAGTGAACAGAGATATTGAATTCGCGGTTTTTTTAATATCTGTCATAATGAAAATATCTTAATTAATGTTGATCGATTTGGCATGAACCCGCAATGATATCGTCTAATATTTCCTCCGCCTATAGTTTATAAGTATTGTATATGTTATAATAGAGTATAATATTTCTTGATCATTTCATTTTGATATTTTAATTTCATTGCTTGATTTTTATTGAATATTTTTAATTATAATAAAATTTTAGAAAATGCAAAGTTAGAGACTTGAGACAATTTATAAAAATTAACGGTATAAAAGTATTGATAAAACTAAAGATAAATTAACAATATATACATTCATTAATAGTATTAATTTAAATTAATGGATTTATTTGATTTTTTATTATTAAGTTCATTTATTAATTTTTTTAGATCATAGTTTATTCCCTCCCTTAAAATAAAAGAAGTATTCAAATATAGAAAGAATAAATACAAAATAATTTAAGTTAAATATGATTTAAATATTTTATTATATTAATTAAAATGAGAACTTTTAGAATAAATTATTTAATTGAAATTATATTTGAATATTAGAATTTAAAATAAAAAGTTAAATATTATAATAATTCTTTGATTGCTAGTTATATACATTGTGTAAAATGAGTCCGCCAGTCAGTGGGCCACGCCTGGCTCTTGAATGAACAACACGGAGAACTATATAAACTTTAAAAAATTAAATTCTGCGGTTATTGATTAGAATTAGATATTAATAAAATCTATAGCCTATGTTACCATAGAGATATATAAGAATATTGTGATGTAATTTCATAGAAATCGTTTCTTATTTTTTGATGTTCATAATTCTAAATTACCGGTAAAGTGTCGGTTAAGTAGGAAATTTCTTTTTTGTTTGTTTCTATGACAGCAAAAAAGTAAACAAATTACATACATATATATATACATACATACAAACACTCTCCTTTATATATATAGATATAATAGTGTTAAACCATTTTACTTTATAATTTAAATTAATTAGTTTGTTTATTTTTATTGTTGTTAATTATTTTACATTTAAAATATCAGTTAACCGGAAGTAGCACTTTATTCTATATATATAAATGTTACCAAATATCAAATTTGACACCAATAAACTAACACGAACTGGCTCTTTATCAATACCAAGTTTACACATTTACACGTTTACACTTCACTTCTCTTTATACCAGAGGTTGCCAAAGTGGTGGTCCGTGGACCACTAGTGGTCCCCGAGAAAATTTCGCTGGTCCGCAGAAAAATGTGGAATATACTTACTCATCATGTTAAGTTATGTTTTAAGATGCATTAAAACATGATTTAATTCATAACAATACGTGATAATAGTTTCATTTTATTAACTAGGTACATTTTATGTGTTCTTTGATTACAATTTTTATTTATAAATATATTTAACACTTAAAAAATCCTATTAGTGGTCCGCGGGATTTAAATTATGAATTAACTGGTCCGTGGTGTCAAAAAGTTTGGCGACCGCTGCTTTATACCTATTTATATGCGGGAAAGTCTAGGGGAGGACACTCCCGATTTTTTAAAGAAGTAAATAAATAATAATAAATTCATTGCTCAAAAACTGAGTGCACCTGTTATTTTAATTTTTCTAAAAACAAAAATTAATTATAAAGGCTCGAGAAGAGATATTTTCAAGATAGTTATAATTATTATCAGTCTTCTAAAATTACCCTATCTTTACTGATTTACCAAATTTATTTTGTTACTTTTTTATTATTTTTATTTTTTAAAAAAAATTATTACTTAAAATAGAATAAAGTTATTTAAAAGATTGTCAATTTTTCACTTTATCCTTTAGAGTAAATTACTTATATTATTATTATAATTAACAATAAATCCATTATAGCACTTCGATTTAACCTCGTAACCTTAATTGAAAAAAAAAGATGTTTATTATTTGAAATCAGTTGACCTCACATGAAAGTGTAATGACATTTCCCGAGACAAATATCTTTAGTGATTAACATACTTTCTCTAAAATTTAGTTTAAAGGGCCGAAACTGAAATAGAAATTGAATTAGAAAATAATTGAACAAACAATTTATAAATTTTATTTTACAAAGATATTAGTTTTAATAAAAAAACGTAAATAATAGAAAAGTACAAACAAAGTTTATTATTAAAGAATAAATAATAATAAATTAAGGTACAGTAATCAAATTTAAAATATAAAATTCATATACATTAAGGACATGCCTAGTTTATGGTTAATAAAAAAATATACATCATTAAAATAAATCTTTAGAGAAAAAATCAGAATTTTAATACTAAAGTCTCAAAATGAGTTAAAAAAAATAAATTATTTATTATTTATTATACTTTATATAAAAAATAAAATAAAATCATATATATATATAAATATATATGTATAGGTATATTCAAATCAACCAATATTTGTAAATATTTTTCATAAAATTACCACCGACACATAATCACAATATAATATTAGACAGTAATAGGAAGAGAAATTAAGAGAAGAAATAATTTACCCTGGAAACTAGCCACGAGTTTTTGTTATTTAACTAAAATTGATAAACAAAAGGAATAAACACAAAAAAGGGACTGTTCGCAGGCAAGAAATGAATGGCTATCCGGCGATAACAAAAAAAAACATTCGGAAAAAAAAATTTGTTACCCTATTAGAACATGGGACGGCCATTTTAGCATAAACAATTTCTAAACATTACAATTTAAAAATATTTTTTGAATTTTATACGTATGAGTAATCAAATAAAAAAATGTGTATTTAGATAAATTATATAAGTAAAATATTCAACAAATATTTAAATAAATAAAAAAAACATTGAAAGCGAATAAAAATTCTACAATAACTCGTCACAGCTAGATTAGAGTAGTAGTACAATAAGTGAAAGTTTTTGCTGGACCAGTTGCTATTTTCTCAATTATACATCTCATGACATCAGGTTTTTTTCAGTTATGTTAATCTTTAAGTTTTCACAATATTTTAATAGTTTAAGCTTATATAAAACAAATATCAATTTATATTACATAAATAACAATAATAATATTTGATTATCATGATCATATATGATCATTATATTAGTTTAGGTTTGCTCGAATGAAATCTCTTTTAAAATCAGTGGCGTAACTAGGGGGGGTCAGGGGGGTATGTCCCCGGGCGCCAAATTTAGGGGGCGCAAAATTAGGGAAGCCAATTTGGAACAAAAGAAGAATTAATATTTAAAGTTAAACTGTATTTTGTGTAAGTCAATAAATATTATTTATACGCTTATTAAAATCTGTTAAACCTGTTTTGTTATTCGTCATTAATATTCTTTAAAAACAAATTAAATTAAATATATATATATCTTATATATAAAATTCTTCTTATATATAAAATTCTCGTGTCACAAAACTTTGAAATGATACTCCTCCGAAACGGCTGGACCGATTCTTATGAAATTTTTTATGCATATTCAGTAGGACTCAGGGCATGTCAGACTTCTTTTATTAAACCGCTAATTGGTAAGGTGTGTCCAGGGGGTGCTAATTAATTAAAAATAGTTTAGTTACCATACTAGATCATAGAGGCGCTGGTGACGAAAATTTGACATGTCTATATATTCTAATAGTAGACTTGCAAACAAAAGTGTTTCACGGGTCAACGGTCTAAGGCCTTATCTTATGACTTTGAACTCTTAGTTCGAAACTCGCAAAGGTACATTTGTTTTTAAGTATTATATATTTTTTTTACAAATTTATTAATTTTTATTATTTTAATATTTTATTAGATTATTTTATTTTATTAAATTAATAATTATGTCAATTAATTTTTTCTGCATAAATAAACATATATAAAAAACTAGTATATATATATATATAAAAAAGGGGGCGCTAATTTCTGATTTGCCCCCAGGCGCAAGAACCTCACGGTACGCCACTGTTTAAAATACATATAACTAGAATATAAATGTTTGCATAAGGTACTGCTCTTTCTTTATATAAATTAAGAATTCACATTTCGAAATTTGAAATTATAATTAATACAAATAATAAAAAAAAATAAAGAAAGAAAGAAAGTAGATTCGAATGACGAAGAAAAAAGTATATTTATTTATATACCAATTTACCAATAAATATATATAGACATTTTTCATAGATGCAGAGGTATGCTAAAAAATATCTATACATATTATTAATTTATCTACCAATAAGTCCCAAACAAAGATAAAATAAATAAAAGTTGTCTTTGTTTCAAAAAAAAAACAAAGAAAAACAAAACAAATTTGCTTGTAAGCAAACATTTGTTGTTATATTATATCATGATATTTTTGTGAATTTAAGATATCAATTAATAGAAGTGATTATTCATAAATAATCAAAATTGGGATCTTAGGATTAATATACAATAAAATGACTAAATGTGATTACTTGATAAACAGGATGTTTTAATTTCCAGTTTTAGAGAGTTCTTGACTTATTGTCATTTTCCTGACTTTGTCGTTACTTCGCAACATACAAAATGCATTATTCACAATCACCGGGAAACGATTCAGGAAAATAAGTTAAAGGATGATGCATTTATATAATAAAGAAATGTATTTTTCATTAAAGTGTACTAAATTATATTTATAAAAACATAATTAAATGTTTAATTTTTTTACAAATGATGTAAATCAAGGAATGTGACCTACTAATTGTTTAATTTATTATGCATAAATTATTGTATTTATTAAAATGAAAAGTGAAATTGAAATGTTCGGTAAATTCAAACATATAAATTTATAGCAGGAAAAATCAGCCAAGCAAATATGATTAAAAGCCATTTTTGCAAAATATGTGTTCCTACTCTAATATATATTATTAATATTTATTGAATTTCCTTTCCATTTTTAAGTGTAATTTCCATGTGTGTTCAAAGGAAATCATTTAAAAAATGAATGAACTATGAAATTGCTTATTTTGAAAACGAATGTTATATTAAATGATAACATGATCTATTTGTGTTCTCAATGTATAATATAAGTTAAGATAAAATTCCATGAATTGTTATTTTAAGATTGGCTTCGACTTGGATTATGTCCTCAGAAGAAATATAAATTAAACGTTTATTTATACACAAATTACATATTATATATATATTATTCTTTTTATAAAAAAAATTAATGATTCATAACTAAATTATATTAAATTTTTCCGCATGATAAAATAATCATTTATGTAAAGTTACAATCAACTTCCTTGTTTCCTAAATCCATTAAAAAAAAATCTGGAGTGTCTCCACTCGACTATCTCGCAAATTTGAATTGGATTAATTAACACATATATTATATTTAAATTAAATTTAATTAATTTTAAATTATTAATTAAAATTAACGCGTGTTGGGGTGTTAGTTGATGGCACCATGTCACGTGCTGGCGCGTGATTTGCAGTGTTAAAAAATTAATTCCGATACTTTCAGCGATTCAATCAAGCAGTATATAGCAATTTTATACAATTTTTAATCATTTGAAAAAAAATGAAAACGTGGTAAAACATTTCTCAAAAGTTGATAGAATTTTGAATAATGCCCCAGTAGATAGTCTGTGCCCAGTACCAACACACACACAGACAGACATTTTTCTCAGCCTTAGTGAAAATGACTCAGGGACCTTCAAAACGTATAAAATCATCAAAATCGAAACGACATCGAAAATTTTCGTGATCGCAATACTATCTCGCTAAATTCGATTCATGAATGTGAAATTTTTTTCTAATATTCATTTTAAGTTAAATATTTATTTCAGTTATTAATTTCTTTAATATGGGAGTGTTATTTATTTAATATTATTTAACTTACCTTGATAGTTTTAGTGTAATTATATTAATTTTAAATAATAAAATAATATCATTAGAAATGCACAATTTTCTTAAATGTGAATATAATATATGATCATTTGTATCTGAATTCAGTAAATAATATGACATTTTAATTTCTTTGTTTAATATTTTAACCACTTCCTACAGTTAATTTTATGAATAATATAATTCAGATAATCTACTTGTTTGTTAGTAATTTGTTAAACAATTACTGATTATCTATAAATAAAATTTAAAGATTATAATTTAATAATTCCTATAATAATAATTAAGTTATCTATTTATAATATCCATTTTTTATTTCAATACTTTGACTAAACATTGTTAAAGATTTATTTAGTATATTAGTATTAATTTTAATATTGAATTATACACGAGGGTAGGTCAATAAGTCCGTGACATTTTGAAATTCCTGTCTCTTAAATGAAATGGAACACTGCCTATGTCAGCAACAAACTAGCAGCTAACTCCTGTCGAAATTTGAACCACCTGGGTCATTTAGTTTTTGTTTAACATCCATTGATAGCAGACTGCCTCGTGATTTGAGAAGAAAATGGAAATAAGTTGACCTGTGGCCAGGTGCGAACCGACCGACGGTTTGAAGTAAATTAATTTCCAGCTACAGAAACAATATCAAATAATTTTAATATATCTATTAATGTAATAAAAAACATATAGGCATATAACATAAATATTTTTAATTTTATTTTATTTATAATATATGTATATATTTATATGTAAGACCAGGCTGTGACGTCATGAATGGCTGGATGACGTCATATAATTTTAACTCAAGAAAAAACTAATAAATATGATTTTCCCGAGGATAAAACCAATACAAAGTGCATGATTCGTGGAGATATGTAAAAATCTCCACATGTGAAATTTGGTGTGAAAACAATACCTCCCTTACTATCGTCGGTCGGTAAAAAGTGAATTTCCATGAAAATCCATGATTGGGATACGAATTGCTCCCTCATCCGCCCTGGTCTCCGGATTTAGCCCCAAGTGACTATTTCTTGTTTCCAAACCTAAAGAAATGGCTTGGTGGAAAGATATTTGACTCCAACGATGAAATCATCTCACAAAAAAATACCTATTTTGATGTCCTCGATAAATCTTATTTTTCGGAAGAAATAAAAAAATTGGAGAAACGTTGGACGAAGTGTATATAGCACAAAGGAGAATTCGTTGAAAAATAAAATATTTTTTATTCAAAAACCTGTGTTTCATTCAAAAACTCATGGACATATTCACCTACCCTCGTATATAATTTTAATTTTGAATACCTATATATAATATATTTTAAAGTAGATCTTACGTTTCTTGACGTGTGCATATATTTAAACCCTCAAGTGCATAGGAGTAACCCACAAGGGTTAATAATAATATGAATATGCCCTTTGGCATTAGCCGATCAGCTACAGTCTCCATTAAGTTTTTTTCAGAGCATCTCACTTGGAATCAGTCTGGAACAAAGAATAAGACACACAAAAAGTGTAAATAAATAAAAGTCAAAATAATTTTTTATGTAAAGAATTGGAAGTAAAATATTCTCATATTCAGAGCCAATTCTAAAGTTTGGAACACCCCGGTCAAAACAAAATGGGGCGCCCATTCATACAAGAATATACAAATTTATTGCAAATTAAAAAATAGTAAAAAAGGTAAAAAATCAAAATTACACAAAAATAATGAATGAAAAAGTTTTATTTATTTTTCATAATTTTGCACTCACGGCAGTCGTCCGGCTTGTCCGCCCATTTACCCGACGATACCTATATCTAATCTTATCTTCTTATGCTAGTAAAAATTGTATATATATATATTTGTACATGGGTTCACAAAAACCGCTCTATCGATTTTTTTGAAATTCACACTAGAGATAGTATTTATAAAGAAAAATTAAGTTTTATTGATTACATCTCTGGAAAAAATAATCTTCATTAGTTTTTTTTTAATTTAAATAGATATGACGATACAGCCACCGCCTGTGAGATATATATCTATTCATAAAATAAAATTAAAAATATTTATATTATAGTCATATTTGTTTTTTATTTCATTAATAGATACATTTAAATTATTTGAAATTGTTTTACAACGTTTAGAAGATATATCTTTATTCGAAATATAGGAGAATTAAAGGACGTCATCAATTTATTATACAGCGACTCCGTAAATACAAAATATTATATACTAGCTGTTCAATCAATATATTAGATAAAACATTTATTTGTTTTTGTGTTCTTACTTTTAATATATTTTAATTTAATCAGTAAATTAATTATATATTATTATTGTAAATGTTATCACTATCTATCTCTGTGCTCTACGGTAGTCGAAAGTTCTTGGCCGCAACATCTACATTTCTCGAAGTGTCCCTTCATACAATGTGAATCCATCCATAATAATATCTTACTTAAAAATGAAAATCCAATTATGAGATCAAAATTAAAATTATTTATTCATATAATCTTAAAAATTAAAAGAGGTAATAATATTCGCAATATGAATGTTTTCAGTGTTTTATAAATAATTTAAAAAGGCCAATATTAGAAAAATAAAATTAAAAATATAATCAAATATAAATATAAATTTTACATAAAAAATAAAAACATAAACATTCTTTGAATGCCAACATGTAGATATCAAATTTTAAAAAATAAATTTCTGAGATATGCAAGAATATTATGATGTAATTTCATCGAAATCGGTTCAGCCAATTTTGACGTCAAAATTTCCCGGCAAAAATATATATATTGATAAAAATAGAGGTATGTTCTTTTAAATTATTTGAATGGCGATTCGGTGAATCAGGTATTAATATTACCAGCCAAACCCAATTGTAATAAATAATTAAAATATTGTAAAATTTTTAAAGTATATAAAAATAAATTGTATAAATTTGTTAAAGGGTCGAGTGATAGCTCGGTATCCCAGGTATATATTTTATATCAGCAGGCCTACTTTTAGGTTTGTATGTTATTATTTGAATGGCGATTCGGTGAATCAGGTATTAATATTATCAGCCAAACCCAATAATAATGAATCATTTTTTTTAACTTAATTACCGAGCCGAGGCTCGTGGTCCCGGTACTTAACTACTATAACCACTATATTATATTATTATTTACATTATTATAAGAATCCAAGGATATTTAAAAAAAATAATTCTACAAATATTCATTATTTTTTAATAAATTGTATAATTATAGATATTCCATAACTCTTTCTCTTATCCAATTTATCGGATAGATATTGTTTTACTAATATTGATAAATAAATAAATAATGAATTTAATTCTATATATACATACGAGGTAGGGTCAAAAAGTTCGCGGAATTGGTTATTAAAAATTTATTAAAAATATTTATAACATTCTTACATTATTTCCCTTCAAAATACTCTCCTCCTGCATCTACACATTTATTCCACCGTTCATATAATTGTTGGAAACACTCTTGAAAGCCGTTTTTTGAAAGTTCCTTCAGCCGCTCCGTCGCATTTTCAATCACCTCTGACGAATCAGCAAAACGATGTCCCTTCAATGCCATTTTTAACCTTGGAAACAGGTAGAAATCTGGTGGTGCGAGATCGGGAGATCAATCAAGTCCCTGGACAGGGTCACTCTCATTTCCTTTTGCTCAGGGGATAACATTTTTGGAACAAAGTGCAAGCAAACACGATGCATGTTCAAGTCATTATGAAGAATGCTGTGAACACTCCCATGTGAAATACCAACTTCAGAGGCAATATTATTGATGGTTGTTCGTCTGTCCGCACGCACAATTTGTCGAACGCGCTCAACATTGTCGTCTGTAGTGGAAGTGGAAGGCCGCCCAGTCCGAACGTCATCATCAATTGTTGTGCGACCGTCGCGAAAACGCTTATGTCACTCGTAAACTGCTGTTTTCTTCATCGCAGAATTTCCGTATGCTTTTTTTAGCATCTCAAGAGTCTCCGAGGGTGATTTCTCCAGCAACACACAGAATTTAATATTGCCACGCTGCTCTAATGACGACATTGCAATCCGACGAAAGAAAGAAACTACGATCTACAATATTAAACACCGAACGCACGGAACCAACTACAACTGCCTGCTAACCTCAAAAGCACATTCACTACCAGTTATGCCAACCTCACAAACAAAAATTTCCCCTTCAGCTAAGAAATACTTGACTATAAGCGACCATTCCGCGAACTTTTTGACCCTACCTCGTATATATATTTCGAAGAAATAAGATAGCCAATATTTATATTTCAATAAGACTGATAAAAGATATTATTTAAACTTTAAGTGAATAATGAAAAACAGATAAATAATTAATAAGATCATTATTTGAAATTAAAGAAGATATTTATTAATAAAAATATGTATGATTTACATTATTAAAAAAAGTGTTTTGATTTGTAGGGATTTATTTTATATTTAATAATAATAATATATGGTAGAATGAAGTATAATTTCTTATGAAATTTATATTTAAAAAATTCTTAAAATTATTCAATATGTACTAATTTTTAGATCTATTAAATGATTCATACAAAAGTAATGGTAAGATCAATTCTCTGAACAGTATTTATTTTACAAATATTAATGTGTCTAATTTGATCATTTAAGATTCAATTCAATTAATTCCAAACAACTGTAAGTACGCAAATTTCCGAAAACTGAGAACAGATTCTGAATGATTTGCGTTGGGGTCAAAAAAACATTGAGAAATTAATGTATTTTTTTTATTCATCATCATAACGTTTCGAACAAATTGACAAATTATTTAAATAAATATTTATTCTATTAAAAAATTTACAATAAGCTGAATTTATTAAAACTTATATTTACTCAGATAAATTCTCTATTGTCTTATAATAATAAATAATTATTAAGAAAAATTTAAGAATTTGAACCAAAGTGGAACTGAATTAAAGTAGGTCATTAAATATACAATAAAAATTAACCAGATATCATCAAATAACAATATATTTTTTTTTGTTTATTTACAAATATTTAAATGTTTTCAACTTTTGTTTAAATCCTATTATCTAATTTTAATTTTAACACTAGTAAATTTGATAATTTTAGTCATTTTAGTTTACGAGGGTCATTCAACAAGTACTTAGCCTCACCGCCCAATGGCGCTGCTATCACAAAAGAGTTTTACCATCATGGAGTACATTCTTTTACTAGCCTACTGTCAAAGTTTCTGTCAATTCCCTTCACTAGTTTTGTTTTGACAGCTTTTGGAAGCGAGCGTGTCGATCAGTTGTACAAAAATGAAAAAAAGAACAATATCGTACCAATTTTTGACGGTCGCCATCTGAAGGAGAAGAGTCACAGTACACAGCATCCAAGGGATCTTTGATTTCGCTGATAAATGCCCTATTCAACGTTGGTTACTTTAATTTAGGCTTAGAGTTTTTGACATTAAAGTTGCCTTATGTTCCGATCGACCTATAGTTTAACAGAACGATTATTTGAATACTCTTTTGGAGACACTGTCAAGAACACTACATCATTAGAAGGACTTAATCCACGTTTCACAGATCCAAAAATTAAACACAATGGAGGTCGAAGTTATACCAATGTTTTTATCGAAACATTAATTTATTCTAAGCAAAAAATAAAATTTTTTTCGATTATATAAATTTTTAGTTCCTCTTAATCCCAGAATATAATTATTAATTTTTTTCTGAAATGTGTATAAATATCTTTAAATACAATTTTCTTAACAATTATTTTATTAAAAATATATTTTAATTTATTAAATATGTTTTATCCATCTTTAGTAAACATTATATGAAAAGTTGGAACAAAAGTAATTCAAGATGCACTTGGTTCGTTGCCATGGATGAATACAATAAATAGCGGAATCATTTAAGCAACTCGAGATGTAACTAGTTTCCTAAGTGAATAATTGAATGGAAACATTATATGTGATACGTAGACAATATGTTCGTATTTTATTCTTTTTTTTGTGTGATATTGAAGATGTATATATATACTCTAAAAAATGTTGGGCCTGCATTTATTAAATAATTAATTAAATGACAGCTTTTAAAATTCATATATGCAAATATCTATATTTATAACATTATATTCATACAAACTAAAATTAAAATATGAACAATATATATATTTATAAAAAGATTTTTGTCTGCACATTGCTTAGAATTTAAAAAAATTTGCATATGTTCGCGTTTCATGATCTCTAGAATCCAAAAGTGAATTTAGAATTTTTCATGACTGTCTCCCGTTATAGACTCAAAATTGGCTGAACCAATTTTGATGAAATTACATTACAATATTCTATCTATCTCTATTTGTTCGTAGGCTATAAAATTTATTCATATCTAATCAATAACGGTGGAAATTATTTTTTTAAATTTTGATATGTAGACGTTCTTTTTATTGTGCGCTGATGAATCACAACATGTACATATAATCTTAAAAATTAAAAGAGAAAATAGAGTCACAATATTAATATTTTCAGTATGTTAAATAAGTTAAAAAGGCCAATATGATTAATTGAAATATTGTAAATATTAGAAAAATCAAAATCAAAATATAAATATTATAAACATTCTTTTTTTGTATTCTTGGCGCTACTGAATGACAACATGTCAAATTTTTAAAAATTAATTTCTGCGGTTAATAAAATTAATTATTATTTTTTGTATTTGTCTGGTGATCTGCCCCTATAAGACCTAAAAAAATTAGGCCTACAGGTGCCTCCGTTTTTTTGCTGTGAGGGCGTGAAAACCGGTACTTGTCACGTCCAGTATATATATACGCTTGGCAGCCTCGGTGTTTTCTTACTTGGCGGGGTCGGAGCGCTACCAGCGCTCCTAGATGAATATGATAATTATGATGTTTTTCCATTTCTTTACGTTTTATGTATCCAAGAATCAACTTTTAGTTTATTTTTAATTGATGCGTCAGACGAGCGTAGTTTTAAATGCCTAGTTAAAGGGAAAAAAATTGAAAAATGAAAGTCCTTTTTTTGAAAAAAAAAAAATAAAGAAAACTGCCTAATTCTTATAAAGATTAACAAAATGTATGTAACAAAAAAAATAGATAAAATTTGAAAAATAAATAATAAATTTTTGAAGAATTCACTCTAGTATTAAGTAAATTAATAATATTAAAAATTAATATTAATAATTAATGTATAAAATATTTAGTTGATTTATTCTCATTTGAAAATTTTATGGGCTAACGGCCAGAATGACTTGAAAGATTTTTCTTTTTTTTTTCATAATAATAGCTGGGATTTGGTGCAACTTTATAAATAAAAGCAAAAAAAAATAACTTTCCAAATATAATCTTTTAAAATAAAAAAATATATATTAATTGTTATAAAAAGATTTATAAATTTAAACATTTCAACATAAATTATTATCATACAGTATATTTGTATTAAATTTTTTTTAGATATTATTTCAAAATGGTTAATATTATCAATCTTAAAGAATTATTTTAAAGAAATACATATATTAATTGTTGAATGAAAGCTTTCATGATATGCGATAGGATTGTTATATAAAAATGATAAATTACATATTTTTTTTAAATCGAACATTGAAAGAAAAATGTGAAAAAAATGATTAATAGTATAAAATATATGAAACTTTTATATTTTAATATTGAATATATAATGAATATTTTTAAAACTAGATTTAATAGAATATACATTAATAACACGTTGAAATGTTCATTGTCACTTTCATAAATGGGAATCCCGGTGAACATGTAAGTAATTAATAGTTTAAATTTCTATTTGAAGAGTCTTGCGTTTTTTCTTGGCCCCTTTGTTATTGGTTGTTATTAATGGTGGTGAGTTCATGTATTAGGAGCTTATATATTCCCAAATAAATTTTTAATCAAGAATAAACGAGTTCAAGTCAATTTAATTGAGTTATAGAAATCACTTACAAGAAAGTTATGAAGTCAGAATAGCCGATTTAGTATTTCTAGTCTTTTTTAAATTTATACTTATTACCAATAACTTACTAAGCATATTTTAATTTTTTTTTAAAGTAGCTGTCCTTTAATCAGTTTTTTACGCTGATTTCAAAAATAATATTTATTTTTACTTATCTCATCAAAAAACATATTTACACTAAAATAAAGTAATTATATACTGAAAATTGAATGTCATTAATATGTTTATTTTCATAAAAAACATTTTAAAGGAAAAAGATTTTCTTTGATAGTCAATGCTCTTAAAAAAGTATTATTTACTCACAGATAATAATTTCTTAGTATATATATGTGAATAGAAGATTAAATTAAATAAAGTGTTTTAAGTATAAATCTAAAAATATTGTGAATTCGATACCTAAGTGGTAATGCTGGCTAAATTATGGCTTAAATTATGAATTTTATTTCTAAATCAAATTATTCTTATATCATTTATACTCATATTGAACAAACCATCCTTACTGACTTTATTAATGATAATGATTTAAAACTAGTACAGGAACGAGTACAAATTTTATTTTGTCAATTATAAATATATACAAAAAATTAGTTCTCATATTAACACAATTTCTGAAATTTCCTCCAATAATTTTTAATTTATAATTAATTAATAATTATTTAAATTTATTTTTGTTGTTGAACAAAGTAGTTCATAGTACATACTTGATCTGCATACCCTAAATAAGTTTTTTTTTCAAAATACGCTCATAAAAATTAAATAATAATAATGAATTTCCAGAGGTAAATTTCAATTCTTTATTTATTACTTTCAATCCTTGCGGTTCCATGCGGATCATATTTTTCGTTGCAAAGTTATTATAATATCTTGAAATATTTTCATTTCATGCAAAAACCTTATTTTAAATTTTGTACAATTGTTTTAATCATCAGATTTTAAATTAAATATTGAAGTAACAAAATAAATAATCAATTTTTGTGTACATCATTCATAAAAAGAAATAACATTCTACACATAATAACCAACGCGCCTCGGTAACTACCTCTTAGAATTCTGAATTAAGACCTTAAAGTTCCTATAGTAGTTGAAGCTATTAAAAACACCTGTGTAAAGTATAGACGGAAATTCTCAAAACGACAAAGCCAGACAACTCTTCATCTACTCATCAATGAGGTAATGAGGTAAATGAACGTACTTCATAATTATGTCTAGTTGTTCACTCTAATGCAGTAATTAATGTTAATCTTTATTATAAATTAAATGATTTATTGTTGCCTAAGGAAAGAGCAGATATAGATCTTACTTTGAAAATAAATAAAAAAAAAAAATTTTATATTTGCAAGGTTTTGTTGTTAGTTGAGTGATTGATACGAATTATTCATCATTACTAAATTAATAAATTAGGAAAACCAAATTTTTGTTACTCTAAATTTACTAATCTACTTTTTAAAGGTTATAATAAAATAATTATAAAAAATAAAATATTTTTGATTTTTATTTTATTTTATATTTTAACCCATTGATTCATCTCAATATATAAGAAAAATATACAATATTAATTAAATAAATAAAATTTTTTCATGAGAAGATTAGAAACCCAATTTGTTCGTCTGTCTAGTGCTGCCCTCTACTAAAACTTTTTTTAAAATATTATAAAATTACATTATTATAAAATATAAATATAAAATTTTTTTTATAAAATAACGTTTTTCTCAAGTTAGCCCTCTTTCATATAGGCACTAAACCTGATTAATAAGAATTCCTCATTAATTTTAATGGTATAAAATGTTTTTAATTACTTTCAAAATGAATCCGTTGAAAAAATCTTAATCGGAACAATACAAAAGGAGTTAGTTACTTCAGGGCCGTCCTAAGATTTTCGGCGCCCGTGGGCTCCTAAAATTTTGCGCCCCTTTTCATAAGAAATTACACAGAATGGTTAGTAAAAATATATAAACTAATAAAAAATGCCGCCCCCAGAAGGCTTGCGCCCTAGGGCTATAGCCCAATTAGCCCTGTGGTTAGGGCGGCCCTGAGTTACTTGCAAATAGAATAAAACAAAAAAAAATGATTATAATTATATTAAGTAAATATTATTGAAGTAATGTTTTTAAAATATATTTATATAATTATTATATTAATTAATAATTTCTCTTCTAACATTATAAATTATTTTTAATTTTCTTTCAAAATGAAAACCAACTCAATATTTATCAGTCAGATTGCGTGAATTAAAATTCAAACTTTAAAGCAATTATTCGTTAATTACATACCTTCTAGGGATCCATTGAAATATCTACAAGAATTTTAAAAGTTGATGAAAAATTGTTTTAAATTAGTCATAAGGGCGAACAGACAGACAGACATAAAGCGGCGTTAATAAAAACGTTATAATATAATAATCCTAATATGCTTTGTCGAATAAATATAATATGATTCATTACAAAAATGAAAAAAAAATAGTTGCTAAAAAGAAATCTCCATAAACAAATTAGTCATAGTTTATTCATTTTTATAAACATTAATCATAAATAGAATTTAATTAATTATAAAAAGAAAAAGAAATGGATATTGAACTTAACGAATGAAAAGAGATTAATACGTTGATTTCTGATAATCTATATATATAAAAAAAGGTTTTTGTCTGCACATTGCTCAGAATTTAAAAATTTTTGCATATCTTCGCGTTTCATGACCTCTAGAATCCAAAAGTGACTTTAGAATTTTTCACGTCTGTCTGTCTGTCTGTCTGTCTGTCTGTCTGTCTGTCTGTCTGTCTGTCTGTCTGTCTGTCTGTCTGTCTGTCTGTCTGTCTGTCTGTCCGGAAAATTACTATTTTATAGACTCAGAATTGGCTGAACCGATTTCTTTGAAATTACATCACAATATTCTTATATACCTCTAGAGTAACATAGGCTATACATTTTATTAATATCTTATCAATAACCGCAGAAATTAATTTTTTAAAGTTTATATAATTCTCCGTGTTGTTCATTCAAGAGCAGCTCGCGGCTCACTGTCGGCCTAGCGGAATCATTTCAAACAATGAATTATCATAGAGTTTCCCAATCGAAGAATTATTATAATATTTCCCTTTTTATTTTAAATTCTAATATACAAATATCAATTCAATTAAATAATTTATTCTAAAAGTTCTCAATTTAATTAAAATATTTATTAGATCATATTTTTATCTTAAATTATTTTTTATTTAATTGAATATTTCTTCTTTTCTATAATATATATATAATAATATATAAATTTTATCATTGAATAATAAAAAAAAATATTATTTAACCTGAATTAAAATGACTGAATTATATTATCTTTGTTTTTTATTTTAATTTAATTACTCTATTATTAATTACTAAATATATATATATATCTATATATATAAAAAAAGGTTTTTGTCTGCACATTGCTCAGAATTTAAAAATTTTTGCATATCTTCGCGTTTCATGACCTCTAGAATCCAAAAGTGACTTTAGAATTTTTCACGTCTGTCTGTCTGTCTGTCTGTCTGTCTGTCTGTCTGTCTGTCTGTCTGTCTGTCTGTCTGTCTGTCTGTCTGTCTGTCCGGAAAATTACTATTTTATAGACTCAGAATTGGCTGAACCGATTTCTTTGAAATTACATCACAATATTCTTATATACCTCTAGAGTAACATAGGCTATACATTTTATTAATATCTTATCAATAACCGCAGAAATTAATTTTTTAAAGTTTATATAATTCTCCGTGTTGTTCATTCAAGAGCAGCTCGCGGCTCACTGTCGGCCTAGCGGAATCATTTCAAACAATGAATTATCATAGAGTTTCCCAATCGAAGAATTATTATAATATTTCCCTTTTTATTTTAAATTCTAATATACAAATATCAATTCAATTAAATAATTTATTCTAAAAGTTCTCAATTTAATTAAAATATTTATTAGATCATATTTTTATCTTAAATTATTTTTTATTTAATTGAATATTTCTTCTTTTCTATAATATATATATAATAATATATAAATTTTATCATTGAATAATAAAAAAAAATATTATTTAACCTGAATTAAAATGACTGAATTATATTATCTTTGTTTTTTATTTTAATTTAATTACTCTATTATTAATTACTAAATATATATATATATTATATATAAAATTAAAATATGATGATATAAAGTTGTTTTAAATTTTTGACATTTTTAAATTGGGTATATTTTTTAAATTTATTAAAATGTCTTTTTTATTTATTATGTTTAAAAGATTCATTTTTATTATGTGATATTAATAAAAAATAACGATGCTCTGTGCAAGTCGAATCATGTTGCACATAATTAAATAACAATTGCCAAACAAAGAATATAATATTTTTTTAAATTCTTATATTTAAATATCATTTCAATTAAATAATTTATTCTAAAAGGTCTCATTTTAATTAATTTAATAAAATATTTAAATCACCATTCAATTTTTTATTAATAGGCTTCTTTTTTTATTTTTAACTAGCTGCTCAGAGCGCCTTCGGCGCTCTTCACACCTAGACGGGGGCTCCGCCCCCTGTACCCCCGAGTTGTACATAGTATTTGGTGGTTGAAAGTATTAAAAGGTTTTCATCCATTTTGTTTCAATCAGTATATTACATAAAACATTCATTTCTTTTTGTGTTCTTATTTAAAAAATATATTTTAATTTAATCACTATATTAATTATATATATTATTATTGTATATGTTATATCTATCTACCTATGTGGCTCAAAGATACTCTAAAGTTCTTAGCCGCAACAACCACATTTCTCCAAGTGTCCCTATCCTGAGCCCTTATTCCATCTCTCTTACGTCCCTTCCTACGCGTCATTGGTTTTCCAAGCGGACGTTTTCCAATCGGTCTTCCCACCAATATCTTTTTCCTCTCCCATTCTTGCCACGTGCCCTGCCTATCGCAGCTTTTTCCCTTTTATAACCCTAACTATTTCTGAAGATGCAGAGAGGCCATGCAATTTCTTGTTATACAGTCTCCCTCATACCCGGTGACCTCATCTTTCTTTGGCCAATAAATGCAGGGAAGAATCCTATTCTCAAATACTCTGAATCTACTCTCATCTCCAAGGGTCATAGACCATGCCTCCCACCCATATAATGCAACAGGCAAAATAATCTTTTTATATATTCCCTTTGATAATAATTTTGAAGAGATAAGCCTCTTTATTGCAGATAACAGGCGTTTCCCGATTGCAACCCCGATTTAAATTCTTCTCAAATATTATTATCCTTCGTGATTACATTCAATTTTTCTACATATTCAAATTCTACATTTTGTATCTTAAGATTTTGTATGTTAATACTCTTCCTCTTTGTTACTAAATATTTTTTCTTATCACTATTAATTTCAAACCTCCATTAAATTTTCCTCGCTATCTGTAATTGCAATTGCCGAATCTCCTATTATATTTAAGTCGTCTGAGTAACCTAATATTTTACAATTGATTTCCGCATCTTATTCTTTCTTTACTACCTTCAAGAGAAATTTGAAGATTGAAAATTTGAAAAAGTTTATCCGGATCTATTGAGTTATGCGTATGTTTTACTAAAGTCTACAAATAATTAGTGAACAGAAATATTGAATTCGCGGTTTTGTTCCTAATATCTGTCATAATGAAAATATCTTAATTAATGTTGGTCGATTTGGCCTGAACCCGCAATGATATCTCCTAATATTTCCTCCGCCTATAGTTTATAAGTATTGTATATGTTATAATAGAGTATAATATTTCTTGATCATTACATTTTGGTATTTTATTTTCATTGCTAGATTATTATTGAATATTTTTAATTATAATGAAACTTGAGAAAATGCAAAAATAGAGACTTGAGACAATTTATAAAAATTAACGGTATAAAACTATAGATAAATGACCAATATATACATTCATTAATAGTATTAATTTAAATTAATTGATTTATTTGTTTTTTTTATTATTAAGTTCATTTATTAATTTTTTTAGATCATAGTTATTTTCCTTAAAAGAAACTTAAATTCTGTGGTGCTAGGGGATTTGAAAATTATTCGTCGCAATATGAAGATTTCGCTTACAGTTTCTGTCATGTCCGACCTCCATCCAACAGTTATTTTCTGTTAAGTTTTTTGCTTCTCTTAATCATGTGATCTATATATTTAATTTTTTTTGATTCATTATAATAAAATTTAAACAAATAAAAATTTTTACTTTGTTAATTTATATATATTTATTGTGAGTGATACGCTTAGCCAATACTCTGAATATTTTGTGTACAAAAATATTGAATGTTCTTAGCGAGATTTGATATAATGTTGTACGATTTGTCCTAAATCTGAATTAGAAGAAAATTATAAATTGCCTCCTCTTCCAGCCCAATTCATTTACCCACCCATGTTGCATATGGCATCTAAATTTCTTAAAACTCCGTTTTTTTAATTTAAAATAGAAGGAGAGAAAGAGTTTTAAATTATATTCGAATAGTCTATATATTCTATATATCAGTATTTTTTTTCTGAATTTAATAGCAAGTTGATTTTAAAAATTTTCCATTCTTAATGCATATGATTGATTACATGTGTTAAAATTTAAAAAAATTCAAATATTCTAATTTTTATATTTATATATACAATTTAATATTATTTTTTATTAATATCATATCAAAAAAAGAGAATTTATTAAAAATTAAAAATAAAAAAAGAAGCCTATTAATAAAAAAATGAATGGTGATTTAAATATTTTATTAAATTAATTAAAATGAGACCTTTTAGAATAAATTATTTAATTGAAATGATATTTAAATATAAGAATTTAAAAAAATATTATATTCTTTGTTTGGCAATTGTTATTTAATTATGTGCAACATGATTCGACTTGCACAGAGCATCGTTATTTTTTATTAATATCACATAATAAAAATGAATCTTTTAAACATAATAAATAAAAAAGACATTTTAATAAATTTAAAAAATATACCCAATTTAAAAGTGTCAAAAATTTAAAACAACTTTATATCATCATATTTTAATTTTTATATAATATATATATATATATATATAGTTAATTAATAATAGAGTAATTAAATTAAAATAAAAAACAAAGATAATATAATTCAGTCATTTTAATTCAGGTTAAATAATATTTTTTTTTATTATTCAATGATAAAATTTATATATTATTATATATATATTATAGAAAAGAAGAAATATTCAATTAAATAAAAAATAATTTAAGATAAAAATATGATCTAATAAATATTTTAATTAAATTGAGAACTTTTAGAATAAATTATTTAATTGAATTGATATTTGTATATTAGAATTTAAAATAAAAAGGGAAATATTATAATAATTCTTCGATTGGGAATCTCTATGATAATTCATTGTTTGAAATGATTCCGCTAGGCTGACAGTGAGCCGCGAGCTGCTCTTGAATGAACAACACGGAGAATTATATAAACTTTAAAAAATTAATTTCTGCGGTTATTGATAAGATATTAATAAAATTTATAGCCTATGTTACTCTAGAGGTATATAAGAATATTGTGATGTAATTTCAAAGAAATCGGTTCAGCCAATTCTGAGTCTATAAAATAGTAATTTTCCGGACAGACAGACAGACAGACAGACAGACAGACAGACAGACGTGAAAAATTCTAAAGTCACTTTTGGATTCTAGAGGTCATGAAACGCGAAGATATGCAAAAATTTTTAAATTCTGAGCAATGTGCAGACAAAAACCTTTTTTTATATATATAGATTTTTAATAAATTCTCTTTTTTTGATATGATATTAATAAAAAATAATATTAAATTGTATATATAAATATAAAAATTAGAATATTTGAATTTTTTTAAATTTTAACACATGTAATCAATCATATGCATTAAGAATGGAAAATTTTTAAAATCAACTTGCTATTAAATTCAGAAAAAAAATACTGATATATAGAATATATAGACTATTCGAATATAATTTAAAACTCTTTCTCTCCTTCTATTTTAAATTAAAAAAACGGAGTTTTAAGAAATTTAGATGCCATATGCAACATGGGTGGGTAAATGAATTGGGCTGGAAGAGGAGGCAATTTATAATTTTCTTCTAATTCAGATTTAGGACAAATCGTACAACATTATATCAAATCTCGCTAAGAACATTCAATATTTTTGTACACAAAATATTCAGAGTATTGGCTAAGCGTATCACTCACAATCAGTTTATATTGAAATTTATATAAATTAACAAAGTGAAATTTTTTATTTGTTTAAATTTTATTATAATGAATCAAAAAAAATTAAATATATAGATCACATGATTAAGAGAAGCAAAAAACTTAACAGAAAATAACTGTTGGATGGAGGTCGGACATGACAGAAACTGTAAGCGAAATCTTCATATTGCGACGAATAATTTTCAAATCCCCTAGCACCACAGAATTTAAGTTTCTTTTAAGGAAAATAACTATGATCTAAAAAAATTAATAAATGAACTTAATAATAAAAAAAACAAATAAATCAATTAATTTATATTAATACTATTAATGAATGTATATATTGGTCATTTATCTATAGTTTTATACCGTTAATTTTTATAAATTGTCTCAAGTCTCTATTTTTGCATTTTCTCAAGTTTCATTATAATTAAAAATATTCAATAATAATCTAGCAATGAAAATAAAATACCAAAATGTAATGATCAAGAAATATTATACTCTATTATAACATATACAATACTTATAAACTATAGGCGGAGGAAATATTAGGAGATATCATTGCGGGTTCAGGCCAAATCGACCAACATTAATTAAGATATTTTCATTATGACAGATATTAGGAACAAAACCGCGAATTCAATATTTCTGTTCACTAATTATTTGTAGACTTTAGTAAAACATACGCATAACTCAATAGATCCGGATAAACTTTTTCAAATTTTCAATCTTCAAATTTCTCTTGAAGGTAGTAAAGAAAGAATAAGATGCGGAAATCAATTGTAAAATATTAGGTTACTCAGACGACTTAAATATAATAGGAGATTCGGCAATTGCAATTACAGATAGCGAGGAAAATTTAATGGAGGTTTGAAATTAATAGTGATAAGAAAAAATATTTAGTAACAAAGAGGAAGAGTATTAACATACAAAATCTTAATATACAAAATGTAGAATTTGAATATGTAGAAAAATTGAATGTAATCACGAAGGATAATAATATTTGAGAAGAATTTAAATCGGGGTTGCAATCGGGAAACGCCTGTTATCTGCAATAAAGAGGCTTATCTCTTCAAAATTATTATCAAAGGGAATATATAAAAAGATTATTTTGCCTGTTGCATTATATGGGTGGGAGGCATGGTCTATGATCCTTGGAGATGAGAGTAGATTCAGAGTATTTGAGAATAGGATTCTTCCCTGCATTTATTGGCCAAAGAAAGATGAGGTCACCGGGTATGAGGGAGACTGTCTAACAAGAAATTGCATGGCCTCTCTGCATCTTCAGAAATAGTTAGGGTTATAAAAGGGAAAAAGCTGCGATAGGCAGGGCACGTGGCAAGAATGGGAGAGGAAAAAGATATTGGTGGGAAGACCGATTGGAAAACGTCCGCTTGGAAAACCAATGACGCGTAGGAAGGGACGTAAGAGAGATGGAATAAGGGCTCAGGATAGGGACACTTGGAGAAATGTGGTTGTTGCGGCTAAGAACTTTAGAGTATCTTTGAGCCACATAGGTAGATAGATATAACATATACAATAATAATATATATAATTAATATAGTGATTAAATTAAAATATATTTTTTAAATAAGAACACAAAAAGAAATGAATGTTTTATGTAATATACTGATTGAAACAAAATGGATGAAAACCTTTTAATACTTTCAACCACCAAATACTATGTACAACTCGGGGGTACAGGGGGCGGAGCCCCCGTCTAGGTGTGAAGAGCGCCGAAGGCGCTCTGAGCAGCTAGTCAATTCAATAAGAATGGCATAGAAAGATCAAAAGTCACTTGAAAAATGGTGAAAAATAATTAAATACTTTTATGAAACTCAAATCAATCAAATTGCATCAAATTTTTAAATAATATGTAGTTTGTCAATATTAATCAACTTATTATATATAATAATCCTTCAAAGTCAAATTTTTTTCTCATTTAAATACAATAAGAATACCTCTATTTTAATTTTATGTTTTATACTTTTATAAATTTCAGCACAAATTTATTTATTCATGAATACCAGATTATTTTTTCATTATTTAAAGTGGTAATTAATTTTTTTTTTAATTTTATATTATATTAATTTAATATTAAATTTGAATGATGACGTCATTGGCAACCTCATGTTATGATTTATATTTTCTTATTTTAGGGATATAATTCACTATTATCTATGAATAGGAGTTATACCGAGGAATCAAATGATTTCTATACATCCTAAAACATCTCAAAAGTCTTAAAATTTCCATTCAGCCTACGTGATCAAAATCGGGAAGTTACTTGAAATAAGAAGTAATGGCCATGTAAATCAAGATTAAGTTAGTGATGATCCGTTGTACTGATCATATAACATCTTTACTCCACTTAGGCGGAAACTGATTTGATAGGTAGGGTGTTGAAAATATCTGAGAGTTTTATTAATAATAATAAATGTATTATGTAAATGTAATATTAATCAAACAATTTTATAAATGCAAAATAAACCTTAACCTTAACAATAAAGTTATATATTGTGAATCTTATAATCAATCAAATAATAAAGTCAAGCTTGAATTCAAATTCCAGAGTGCATTAATAAAATATTGTAATTTAATCAAAACCCCTTTTTATTTTTTAAATCACACATTTTAACATTTCAATATATTAATTAATAATACACGTTTAAAATATTAAAATAATTAAGCGTTCTTGGATTTATGTGTTAAGTTACAGTTAAACAGACAAAGACACCTGGTTCAAAAATGGTCTCTCTTCTAATCCATTATGTTGGTCAAAATGACTATTCATTAAAAACTTACCACAAAACAACAACAAATGATTGAAGCTTTCTTTCTAGTTCACTGGACTGAAATATTTTTACAATAGTTTCTTTGTTATGGAGTTTGAATATTTTTATTTTACATTTTTTACATTTTAAATCTCATATTAATTTTTAATTGTTTAACATTTGAAAATTCAAAAAAATAAAGGGATTTTTCATGGTATTTAATTTATTAAATGTAAAAGTGTAAATTTTTAATAATTGTTTTCTTAAATTTATTATCACTTAAAAAAAATTGTATTGTTTAAAATTGAAAAATTTTAATTTATAAGTAATAGATATTATGTGTTTAATATATAAAATAATTATTATATTCAAATTTATTTATATAATTTAAAACTTGTTTTAAGAAAAAAGAAAAATCAATGTACTAAATGTAAAAAATCAATTGAATGAATCATAAATGAAATTAAAAAAAATGTTTTTTTTTTATGTTGACTAAAGTGCAGATATGTTATGATCAACTCTTTCAAATCAACAAATAATAGGTTGATTGACCAAATTATTAATTTAGCGAGATTAAAGTATTAGGCTTGGATTGTTATCAATCTTCATTTCTTAAATGTATTTTGATTGTTATTTAGGGAACATGTGCAAGTCTAAAGGCCCAACTTGATTGGCATTAATTCCCACAATTGTTTCTATAAATAAATGTAAATGTAAATTGCTTTACTCCACAGTGGAACACACTTATTGCTAAAGATCAACAAAATTATATGAATGAATAGTTCACCTACTGTCTATTACTTTATTATTAATATAAATGTTTTATGTTCAAATGGCCTCGTTATTTGTTAAGTTTAGAATAAATGAGATAAATTGTTTTATATAACGCCTCAAGTGAATCGAGAATTCGAATCGCTCTAATTAGAATGAATGCCATCTCTTTAATCCTCAGATTTTTCAACTTGAAATGGCAGTCACTGTTTGCCTTTATGTGATATATCCTTTTTAAGAAGCAAATTCAAAAATTAACTTTTGTAATGTATCAAGAAGACAAATGCTTTATGAAGATCATTCTTTTTTTATTTATTAATAATATTAATATTATTTTTTTTTTTTTTAATATTTTTGCATGTAAAAATTATGCGAAATTTATAAAAAAAATTATCAATTAATCATTTAAATATACGATTAGATTAAGGAGAAATTTTAAGAAATAGTTTTCTATTAATAGAAATGTGTTTTCAAGGATATTTATCAATAAATTAATCTCTAAAATCAGCTTAGATTTGACTATTTGACAAACTAAAATAAATAAATAAATTTATTATTTTTTCAATGTATTGTATGATGTTCAGCCCATTACATTAGAGTAGTTTCAAAGCTTTTGAAAATAGTTTTACTTAATTATGGACCTAGAGAAATAGAAAAGTTGCATAAACTCGATATATCTATGAACAGTTTAAGAAATAAAATAATATTAAACTTATAAATATTAATTGTCATTGACTTTTATTATTACTAGTTCTTTATTAATTTAAATTATTATTACTTTATTTATTAAATTAAAATAATATTTACAAATAATGTTGTCCATAAATAAAAATCCCATTAATAATTATAGCAAAAACCACAAAAGTTTTAATAAATATACTGGTTCTTTAGAAAATTAATAAATACATTTTGTTACAATTATGAATTACTAGTCTAATATTTATTATTTGTACTATTATTATTCATTTAAATATAGGTATAGATTAAGGAGTAATTCTAAGAAATAGTTTTCTATTTATAGAAATGTGTTATCGAGGATATTTATTAATAAATTGATCTCTAAAATCAGCTTATATATATATATATATATATCAATGGAATTTTTTAACAGAAAATAATGATAAAGAAAAAAGTATGTATAATAGGAGCGAAATTCTCTCTCTCCTTTAATATGAATAATTTAAATTATTTATTAATTAAATTCATTATAATAATAACCATTAAATAATTCAATTAAATTAAATAATTCATTTATTCATTATTAACTCAATAATATAAAATATTATAATTAATATAATATTATTATTTTTAGGACAATTAAAACAATAAATTAAATATTGTATTTTTTGTCTTTTTCCTTAAATGTTTTCTCGATAATAACATCTTATTTTCAAATTGGTCATTGATTTCAAAAAAATTAAAATATTTCCATAAATTATATTTATGGAAATCATTTTTATTCATACATACAATAAAATCTCCTTTTTGGCCTCGAGGTATGGGTATTATTAGTGTAATCAGTTTTCTTTGACAGAATGCCTAAAATTGAATGAATATTAGTATGGGAAATAGACTAATTTTTTTAAATATTTAGATAATTTTTGATTTTTTCAGAATAAATTTGTAAGAATAATAAAGTATATTGTATAAAATTTAATTAAATAATTTATGAAGGAATGTAATTAAATCAATATACATTTTTTATCGAAATAAAACATTTTCCTTTTCTATGTGTTCGAATTCTCATGTTCCTAATATGTAAAATTGGAATTTCATTTGGATCATATTCCCAAATACTTGATGGAAAATCATTATCTTCAATAGAGGAATTATCCAAATTAAGAGAAAAATAGGATTTTTCTACAAAATAATTTCTTTATCAATATATTACTTAATTATTATGATTTCTATAGTTTATATCCATATATGGTATATATAAAAGCTATTTGTATAATATAAGGGGTTGTCGATATAGGGGCTTTAGTCTCCTTTCTAAAATTAGTTCTCTTTCATTTCTTATTGAAGTCATATAATATAAATGAAAATTAAATCTAAGCAAGGGTGGGTAAGAATTGAAATTAAATATAAAAATTAATATTAAATATATATGGGTGTTTATTTGTGTCATTTATTAAAATAAATTTTCATATTAAAATATGTATATACCCATGGAATATACAAATATTATAAATTTCAGTATCAAGTATTTTTATTCATAGATTATTCAATAGAGTTAAAGTTATTATTTTAAAATAAAATACAAAATTATTAATAGTTATTGTGTTGTTTTAGAAATTTGTTTTTATTTTGTGATAACTATTATTGTTGTGTAAGAAAATTTTAATTAAAAATAAATCCTCGAAATTATCTCTAAATAATTTAAATTGTTAGCAATGAAAATTCAAAATTAAAATATTTTTAATCTATTATATACAAGCAAGCATATTAATTATATATTTGAGGTATTTGTTGAATAGTTTCAACAAAATTTGAATACCTTAATGGTTGAAATGTATCGTTTTTATTATAAAAAATATATAATAATATTTATTAATATGATAGAAGAATATTTTTATTTTACTGATGACTGAAAATAAAGACTCCTGTTAAATTTTAAATTTGAAAATTTGAATTAGAACCTTGTTTATCTGAAGAAATTTCATTTTTATTTTCATCCATTGAAAAATTATGTTCAGATTTTTTTAATAATTTTTCTTTTTGACAAAATATTTTTTTTAATTGGAATGGCATATTTTGAAATATTAATAGTACTTACTTAAAAAAAATCATAAAAAGTAAATAAATTAAAAAAAAAATTATATTTATTTACAAAAATAAAAAAATGGTATCGAATATAAATAAAACAAAAATTAATTTAGTGAATTCCCCGTTAAATAATAAGTAATAAGTATAAATAAAGGTAATTAATAGCCTCACAAACACGATTATTATTTATAGATAACCTTTTATTTATCTCATAATAATTATAATAATCTTGATATGTTTATATAATAATTTATTTGATTTTAATTGGAATAATTATTTTATTTTGAGAACCCATTTATGACTTAAGGATTTTCTTAAAAAGGTTTCTTAAATGATCTTTTAATTTTAAAATTTAAAATTTTTATTTCCAAATGAATTAAATCTATATTTTTTCTTAACTTTTAATTAAGGAATCAAATTTGAGAAAATATCTTTATAGAAATTAATTATGGTAGTTAAGATTTATTAAAAAATATATTATATTATATATATATATACATATTATATATATTATTTTGTTTTCATTATTCTTTTGAAACAAATTCTTAGAAGTATGATGTTTTTTTAATTAATAGAATATCGTTAAAAGAACATCTGCTTGGTGATAAGAAGTGAAGTAGGAAGATGAATCAAATATCTAGTCATTTATTTTGAACTTTTCCTTGCATCCATATGCAATTTATAGGGTGCAAAAAATTTTGTTATGAAAGATGTTTATAAAGAAGTTTTTTCTTTAAATATACTAAAAATATGAACTAAATTTATGTTGTAAGACGAATGTTTATATAATGTTTTTGGATTGAGAGAGATAAGTTATAGAACATGTAAAATTTTAGATTAAATAATAAATATTTAATTTACAGAAATACGAAGATTATTATTTCTAACGATTTTTTTTTATAAACAAATGTTAAGTTTAGATGATAACCTAGGGTGCTAGGGTGACTAGGGGAAAGGAATTCTTCATCCAAGACGTCATTAGTCCAAACAATGAGCTGATTAAAAAAAAACCAATAGGTGTGGCTGTAAATTTTTAAATTTAATAAAAACTAAATTTAAACTTAAAACAAGAATCATTATAAAATTTATTAAACGATGTACTATTTATTGTTTAAATATACTTATTATACGATGATACTATATTTGTTTCCCATATTATATTTCTTTTCATTAATTAACATATCTATTAAATTAACGTTTTGATGTTAAAATATTATATATTATATTAGTAATATATCTAGATTTTATATGATTATTATATTATTCTTTATTGGTTTCATTATGTTATTGTCAAAAATAATTATTAATTAAAGGACAGGTTTTATCTTCTCTAATGTCTTTTGCTCTTTCTAATACATTTTCTACAAATTAGTATTATTTATTTATTATCATAAAATAAATAAATATGTTATATATTTTGAAAAAATAAGCAAATAAAATGTTTGAAAATAATCATTATATGGGACAGTAGAAATTTTCAGAAGTTGAAAGTTTGGTTCCCATACTTGTCACAACGATTTATACATTTATACCTGTTAAGAAATGGAAGGGAAGCTTCAAAAGGCATTCCATTTAACCTTGCATCTGTTGTCTTTTAGTTATTTTTTTATTGTAAACGTGTTTTTTGTAACATTATTGTATTCTAAAGGTTTCACTCAAATGAATAATTATATGCTAATATTTTGTATAATAACATCGATTAATAGTAAGAATATACTTATATGCATCTCATTTAAAAAATATTTTTCTTATTGTTAGTTGAATTTTCAAAAGAGAGAACTAGTCTTTGAGGTTATAAATTCATATTATTATTATTATTTTAAAATTTTTTATGCGATTAAAGCTCTTTTATAGTTATTCTTAATCTGTTTTCAGAAAAAAATAGAAATAGAATAGAAAATGTTTTTTATTATTGTGAAAAATGAATCGCAATAATCGTTGAGGCCAAAATGGTATTAGAAAGTTTTATAAGATCGAATGTCACATTTATAAATGGGCCTATGTCAATGAGAGGAACTATTTTCAAAAAGAGGAAGTTTTAATTAAAGAGAGCAAGGATTTTTCCTTGGCTGCTGACCTCCATCATTTGACCAACGCAACTGTGGTTGATTCAGTCGTGCGGTAAAGGAACTTTTATTCCCATTCATTCATAGACTCCAAACGGTGGGAGAATTTGTTTACTTCACCAACTCCCCTTTCCACCTATCCAAATACACTCATTTTCTTTGAATTTTTTCCATCAGGAAAAGATTATATAATTTTTAATGTCTTACTTTTTATATAGGTGAATAATTTTTCTGATATTATATCACCAAAAAATTAATTTCCTTTTTTTATTGTTTTATCTAAATAGAACAAATTTACTATCTAATAAATATAATTCACACTTGTATTAAAAAATTAAAAATAATTTAGAATTTATAAGTTGTTCTTAATTTGTGATTTGTGTTACCTTTTTTTAATTACTATACCTTAGAAATGAAAAGTTAAAATTTATTATTTATTTATATAAACAGAAAAGATCATCATGATTTAACTTAGGAGGGGAGGAGAGCTTTTGTTAATTTAAACTATTTACAATTTCTTTCTCACCAATTTAATTGATTGAATTTTACAAAAATAAATATTTGATGTTAATATTTATAATATAAAATACTATTACCAAGTGAATTTTTTTTTTCAGATTTTGATAGAGTAAGTCACTGAATTTTGTATAAATATCAAGTTTATACTTATACTAGTTATCTAATTTATAACTGAAAATTAATAATAATAATATTGTAGTGACTTTTCAACGAAATATAGTTAAATACTTTTTAAATTTTAAAATTCTGACTGGAAAAATTTAATATATATATTATTTAAGATAATTAAATAATATAATTCTTTATTTAATAGTGAGAAAAAAATGTTTGTATTTTATTAGTAATTAAAGTTCAAATAAGCTCGTACATTTAAATGAGTTTGGATTTTAAATGAATCGTATCTATGGATAATATGTACACCGTCATAACTTTTTCTTTCTCTTTTGCAACTTGACGTCATTGGTTCTTCCTTCTGATTAAATGACTAATCAGCATCCTCTTAGGGGGTTCTAATCACTGAAAGGCATTCGTCATCCAAAAAGATTAGTAGATCAGTATTAAATTTTGTCCTTTTTTCCTCTGATACTAATTATTAATTACTATTCAAGTGATGTTAATATTTATTTTGCTCTTTTTAAACACGAAAAGAATGTTAAAAAATGTTATAGTAACACTATAATAAATGTTGATGAAGAAATTTTAATATCTTTTAATCATCATCATTTTGATTTAAATCGTGATAAAGAATTTATGTCTGACTAATGATAAGTTCAATATCCTCATAACTATAGATTATTTTAAAACTCTACTTCAACAGAGGATTATAATATATATATATAATGAAAGTAATTAAATAAAAGAAAGAATTTCCGATTATTTATTCCAGAAAAGTTCTTGGTTAATTGTAAGATTAGTAATATAATAACCCCATTCTAAATGATATATTTTTCACTTTATATATTAATTGTACAAAAACATTATCAAATAAGAAAATTATAAGATAATTTAAAAAAACAAAAAAAAACAAATTAGTCTAGTTGTTATTTTATTGATATATTAAATATTATGATATGAATGTATATTTATAGGTATACTTTGTGATAGTACTTAGTGACATTTTGAAATAATTAATTATGTATTGTTTGTGAGTTTTTGTAATGTAAAAACATATTTTCTATTTATGAAAAACGGGTAATTATTATTGGCAAATTATAAAAAATTTTAAAAGTTAATTTGATAGAAATATAATTAAGTCAAGGTTAGAAAAGTAGTAGTATTGATAGATTCACATATATATTATTTGAAAAAATAGATGCTTATCATTATTTTAGAATTATCAAATATTCAATCTATTTTCCAAATATTGTATATTTTATTTTCTATATTTAAAATGATATACTTATACCATATAATAGTTTCGAAAAATATAAATTGGAAAAAAAAATTGAAATTTAGTTCTTTTAAAATATATTAATATAAAAAAGTAAATACTTAAATATTCACTGATTTTTTACTAATGCAATAACAATATCTTGAAACAATCTAAAAAAATAAATAAGTTAATATAAGGAAAAGTATAATAGCTATCACTTATTAATTTAAATTATTATCTGTAAGTAAATAATAAATAATTGTTATATCATTAAACAAAAAATTATAGATAAACTAATAAATAATTCTCTTGTGCTCACAACAAATTTATTTTTAAAAATTTAATTTCAAAATATTAATGAATAATATATTATTTATTTAAGACAAATAATTAACTCTACTGTATAAACTTAATTATAACAAGTTGTTAATAATTTGGACAAAACAAGAGGATAGCTCAAATTATATTTGCCATATGTTTATTTAATATGATAATCTTAATTTTATAGAAGTATATGAATATAAAATTATCAAAGATTTATGTGAAAAACAGCAAGGCAAGCCTATGTGCAAAGGTCAAAGATCGTGTTTTCATTTCATTGGCACCTGTAAAGAACCAGGAAGAAGTTCTATCTCTCACTCACCATTTGAGAAATTCTTAAATCAGCAGAACCATGATTATTTTTTATTAATAAATGAAATTTTTACAAAATAAAACATTATTTCAAATGCTAATATCAAAATATTTAAATATTAGATGAGGAAATGCAAATCCTACAATTTATTTATTCTATTTAAACAAAGAAAATATTTATTTATTTGCTTTAATATACATAGACACATTTAAAATTTAATTTTTACACATAATCAAAGAAAATATAAAAGAATTATTGCTAAAAAAAGTACCTGACTTTTGTTTATTTATTATTTTCATTTTATTTCATATTCTTTATCCATATAATCCTACGAATATTCCTAATAATAGAAAATTTATTCTATTTAATTTGGATAAATTTTATTTAGTGTATTATATGATAAGAAACGTCTTGTGATTCAGTTGAGATAACAAATCAAAGTATTAAGCATAAAGATAAAAGGATAATTTTTGTATTATTGGAAAAAATCCCCCCTATATATTTCGTTAAATATCTAATATAGAATGAAGGTTGGGACCAATAGAATGTCTAAAGGTTTGACAAGATCAGATTCATTGCAATATATGCGCCAAGGACGTTCGTAAACTTATATATATATATATAAATTTTGATTTTTGTATATTTAATTAGGGATTTTTTAAAAGATTTGTTATTCTTTTTATTTTTATATTTATTTTAAGCTAATTTACTATTTTAAAAACGAAAAAAATGTAAAATATATTTATTTAATAGAAATCAATTAAAGTTGGAGAAACTATGCCTTGCAGCAAATGCGATGAATTGAATATTTTTTAATCAAGGCCTTTCCCCACTCTTTGTTACAACTTCTTGCATTAATTGAACCTCCCTACTTGTTAAAAATGATTAAGTGAAACGTGAATTTTTTTCTATTCCTAAAAATTGTAAAATATTTTCTAACATAAAAAAATATTAATATGTAAAATAGTAATTGTAGTTTATATTAATTATATATTTATTTTTTTTATTAAGTACTGTAACATAAACAAATAATTTAAAATTTAAATTATTATAAATTTTATTTATTACCTAAATTTAAGAATAAATGTAAAAAAGTTATATTTATAGATTAAAAATTAAAAATAATTAATAAATAAATGAGCAGAATTATTTACAAATTGAAATATTTTAGATTGTACACATCGCACATGTAAAAATATCATTTTTGATTGTTTTGATATTAAAACATTCTCTTGATGTGATGGCAAAGAAAATTTACTTGACATAAAGATTCTAATAAAAGGATAGAAGTAGTAATATTATTAGATTGATATAAATAAATTTATCTTTAAGACATTTAACTGTGATTTTATATATTTTCTCGTTGGTAAGGTGGTAGTAAAAATTCCATTGATAAGTTCTACATACCATAATAAGTGGAACACACATCAATTATATATAACTAATAACACAGATCACAAATAATATCGTGGGCACAAATCGAGAGAGGAATGTCGAATGGTTCGAAAAATCACTGACAGCATTGAGAGCACGAACCACGGTTTTAACAATATAATGGTATTTGCACCGTGCGAAGGCAGCTCACAGACTGATGATATGGCGGTGTTGAGAAGAGAGGAAAGTGTAAGTATAGACCAATTGGAAAACATCAGTTCCGTTGATGTAAACAACAAACAAGTGTGACGATCAAATACCCACACCCCCACGCAAGTGAAGAAGAAGGACCAAAGGACAAGGATCCCCTCGGGACATAAACTTCCTATTTACGAACAAGGTCCCTTTAATAGACATTTAATATACATGAAAAAGGTCCGTATTAAAACGAAAAACGTTAACCAAGAATTGTATATTAATAGTGGTATTTTTGCGTTCATATCATCCATTGAATGAGTGAACCTTAAAAATTATCTTGGATTGATGATTGAAATAAACACAATTCTTTTTCATAATAATTGATACTCTTCTTGTTGATAGTTATCATTGTTTTTAAGGTAAAATATGATAAACAAACATTTTCAACTAAGGATCTTTTAGAAAAGTTATTTATACGGAAAAAATTTAAATATTCTTTCCATATTCAAGTTTTTCAATAATAAAAAGAAATTTTTAAATTCTGAGGACAATTTTTTTCTTAATTTCCTTTAGTTTAATAATTAAAATGATACAATTTCATTAATTTATTTCTTTAAAATAGGACATCGGTTAAAATAAATTATATTGACAATTTTGATTTAATTATCAACAAATAAACTGTTATATTAAATAGGTTAGTTTTCTATTAATAAAATAATAGTACTTCATCGTTAACTGTAAGAATTCTTCTAACCTATTTCAGTTTGGAATTGATTAACTATTCACCTGAATTAATTCTAGGCTTCAACCTCCTGTTATGTTACTCATAAATGAATCTTTGAATGATTATGAAAAGGATGAGTTAATGTGAAAATTAAATCATTTCTTCTTTAGAAATAACTGGTGAAGGGTTTAAATCAGTGAATCTCAACCTTTTTTTACCGCGGCACACTCTTAACGGTTTAAAAATTTGGCGGCACACAAAGAAAAAGATAAGTGTAAAAGTTATTTACTTATTTACCATATTGGAAAAAGTTGAAAATGTTTAAGAGCCTGATCGCAAAAACATTTTACCTTTTTTTACATACATATAAAATAAATAAGTACTTTTTCGTAATTTGAACTTTACATTTATAAAATTTGGCGGCACACAAAAGTGTCGCGGCACAGTGGTTGAGAATCACTGGTTTAAATGATACAAGAGGATTGGGCGTTAATGCTGATCTAATATAAGAAAATAAATCTTAATATTTAATAAAAATAAATATAAACTAAAATATTTAATTTTTAAATTTTTATTAATATCAATATTTAATTTAATATTTTATAAATAAAAAATACCATTATTTATTTACATAGTGAAAATAAATATTATGTATATACAGTAATAAAAATATTATTAGTAGATTTATCAGTACATTGATTTTTCAAAGGTTATTTAAGAAATTATAATTAATGTATTTTTTTTAACGGTGATTCTTTTATAGAAAATATTAAATTATTTCGAAAAAGATAGGATTTTATTTTATTACTAATTAAATATATAATAATAAAAAAAGAAATATATTGAATCCAAGCCCATTTTAATACTTCCCAAAATCCAGGTTTATAAATAAAAAGTTGTTCTGGATATTTTATATGTATATCAATAATAAATGATTCATCCAATAAGTGACCAGGTGTCCAAATACTATATAAGTTTGATAAAATTGTTGTTACTATAAAAAATTAAATTATTAATTATAAAAAAAATTATTTATTTATATTTTATTTAAATTATTAATTTAGCAAATCACTAGTATATTATTTTTTACAGGTAGAATTCACATATTTAACCCAATCACCCAATTTAATTATTATAAATAACTCACCGTTTCTAGAAAAATAATCTTCTAAAACTTTTCGAATATTAAAATTATCGTTAATAATTTCATTGTAATTAAAAATCGGATTATTGAATCTATTATCTTTCCCTTGACTAAACAAAGGTTGTCGCTGATTCAATTTCAAATCGCCCATCAATTCCAATCGAACCCCAGGATTGAAGGAATTGTAATTGTAATAAATCATACCTTCAATTTCTAAACTCGAATATGTCTAAAATATAAATATAAAAAATTAGAAATAAAAATAAAATATTTCATTATAAACGATAATAATTTACATAAAGTTTATAGTCAAAAAAGAGAAATAAACTTATGCCATGTATAGAGATTAACTCTTCATAGGGTTGATTCAGATTGACTTCCATGAATAGTTCATCATTAATTCCATCACTGTTTAAATCAGCTTCCCTGGCCTAAAAATCAGGAACAGAAGTCGATAAAATATGAATATATTTAGTATCATATAAAATTATTTGGCATAATTTTTCTTATATATATATATATGCATGAATATATTCGAGATCGAGAGCCCATCACCTTAGATACAGCACAACCCCTTAAATCTAAAAATGATTATTCGAATTTATAATCTAACAAATCTTATTAGTACTACCTTCTACCAAAATTACGATTTTAACAATAATGCTATATAGAACATGTCAAATTCTTGTGAATTGTATGTTTAAACACGTCAACTGATAGAATGAACTTTCTATAGACTTTTTCATACAAATGTTAGTATAAACCAGTGTTTCTCAACCTTTTTGGACCAAACGCCCCCCTTTGTAAGACCCGCTTCTTAATTCGCCCATAGGGGGGGGGGGCCCTATAAATTTTTACAGATAAAAATTTCATGGTAATCCCTAATATAAGGTAGGTACACCAGGTGATACTTAGAGCCATATTGAAAAATCGAGTTTCAGAACATGATTGCAAACTCATCTGACCTTTTTTTTTATTTTTTTTTTAAGAACAATATTGAAAAAAATTGAAAAAAGAGGAAATGTTTCAAAAGCCAGTTCGCAAAATCATCTTACCTTTTTTTAGAGTTGAAAATGATTTCGCCCCCCAAAAATAACTTATCGCCCCCCAAAATCATACAATCAAATAACGCCCCCTTTAAGATGTCGATCGCCCCCCAGGGGGCGATATCGCCCAGGTTGAGAATCACTGGTATAAACAAATCAAATAATATATATATATATAAATATAATCATTAAAGTTTTATTATTATTATTATAAAAATACTTTTATCATTTGGCAATAGTTGTGATCTAATATATTATTAATAATTGGATTAGTACTGCAAATCAATGGTTTTGAAATATCATTTGTTTCAATAATTAAAAGAAACTCATGTTTGAAATGTACATCAGGTTGTTCTCTATAAGTGTTACTTTTTAACCAGAGACCTGAAACAAATAAAATAATAGATGTATAGTAATAAATATTTAGTTAAAACATGAACACTAAATAATGTGATTAGAACACAATATTTTTTAAAAAATGCTGTGATTATAAATTAAATTTTATTTTAATTTAATATACTCATAATAATTATATTGAATTATTTGTTAAATATAAATATATATTTAAAACAGAACCACAAATTGTTTTGTTTTTAATATAAAAAATATAAGAAAAAATGAAAAATGAAAAAAAAAGATTATGTAAAAAATATTATAGTTAAAGTTTAAAAAAAAGCAATAAATTATTTTTAAATTCCCCGCTTAATATGAACAAACCTTGACTTTTGTAAGCAAATAAAAATGGTAAAATAAATGAGACAAATGTTATAATTAGAACAATAAAAGTTGCATTAGAACAATAAGACGTTTTATATCGATAATAAACACCTTGAGAAAAGACTTGATATATAGCCATTTTTAAAATCAATATAAACAAATATAAACAAACATTATTTGAATTAGTTTTGAAACGCCCTCTAGTGACATTCGTTATTTTATTATCTTTGGTTAACCCCACCAAATGAATATTTAATTTCAAACCGCCAAATGCTGTTGAATAACGAAATTCAACGGTCAAATTTATTATAAATTTAATTTTATTGATTATATATAATTATTTATTATTAAATAACAAATAACAAATATATATTTTTTATTTAACTTTATGTACATTAAATTAATATTCTCTAAGCATAAACTAATATGTACAAAATGACCAAGTAAGTAAATGTAAAATTTTTATTTATTTTATTATTCATATATATTTATTTAAAGCTATTTTTATAAAGCATTATATAAAAATAATTGCAATTTAAGAATTTACGAAGTATATTTAATTATGAATTTAAAAACAATTGAAAATCAATGAAATTTTTTTAAAGCATTCTAAGAAGTATAATCTTATTTTAAAAATTTCATTAAAGGTTAAATTTTAATTTTTTTATTTATTATTATTTTAAACGAACCTTAGTCTAATTAAGTTATTTCATTTAATATATGGTAAATGTTTGATTTACAATGTTTTCATAAATCAATTTAATATTTTTCTTTACTATAACTATTTACAAGTTATATAGATAGAGATTTGATTAAATTTTTTAAAGCTCTCAACCTAGAACTGATGACCAAACAATATTATCTGTTTTTTAAAATAAAACTATGACCGCTTCAATTGTAGTAAAATTATTTTAGGATAAAAAAAATATAATCAAATCAAATGAAATAAAAATTAAATACTACTTCTTAATACATTAATTATTAAAATAATATTATTTATTCTTTATTGAACCTTAAAAATATTTATATTTTGTTTTGAATTTTTTTATTTTTAGCAAAAAACCCTCAAAGAATTCGGGAAAAATGAATGATCAAGATCCAGTAAAAGTTTTTTGTAGAGTGCGACCATTAGATGTTGATCAAACATCGTGTCTAAGAGTCATTCCTCCTGACACAGTAATCATAACGTCACCTGAATCAGCAATTAATTATAAAAATAATGGATTGAAAGAAATTCAATATACTTTCAATGAAGTTTTTGATGATAATATTCATCAAAAGGATATTTTCCAAACAATCGCTCTTCCATTAGTAACTAATTTAATTCAAGGAAAAAATGGACTTTTATTTGCTTACGGAGTTACTGGAAGTGGAAAAACTTACACAATGACTGGAGAACCTAATGATGGTGGTATTATGCCTAGATGCCTTGATGTTCTTTTTAATAGTATAGAAAAATATCAAGCACAGAAATATGTTTTCAAACCTGATAAAATGAATGGATTTGAAATTCAAACTGAAGAACAAGCTCAAGATGATTATCAAAAAAATCAATTAAAATTAATCAATCGATGCAAAACACCTGGAAAAACCCCACGAAAGTAAGATATTGTTAAAATTAATTTTAGTATGCATGTTTTTATTAATAATTTATATAAAATAGAGATTAAGGATTATGTAAATTTGATATGAAATAACAATATTAAATTTTTAAATATTTAGGAAAAAGGAGTAGTTAATAATAAACTATATATCAATACAAATAATCAAAAAAATGTTATATATTTAATTTTCTAAATATAATCTAAATTATTTTTATTTTTAGAATTGTGAGGAAAAATTCAGATCCTAATATCAATCGCACTCCAGATACAAGTAAAGTGAGTGAAATTGATGAAGATAATGCCTATTCAGTTTTTGTTAATTATATAGAAACCTATAACAACAATGTTTACGATCTTTTAGAAGATATTCCCGACGAAGGTATACGTTCAAGGTACGATTGTGTGTTCCCTATATTTCCCTAGCTTCTTTAAGGCGATTAAGGCTTGAAATCATTTTATTTCTCACAAAATAGTAAGATAATGATGCACTTTATTTTGTACATATAATATTATTTATATAATTTTTTTTTTCAGGCCTCCCCAGAATAAAATGATTCGGGAAGATGCTAATCGCAATATGTATGTTCATTGTGTTACCGAAGTAGAAGTCAAGAATACTCAAGAAGCTTTTGAAGCCTTTTACAAAGGCCAATGTCGTAAACGCATGGCCCACACAGTTTTGAATGCTGTCTCCAGCAGAAGCCATTCTGTATTTACAATTCGTTTGGTTCAAGCACCTTTAGATTCCCAAGGTGAAGGTGTTCATCAATCATCCAATTCGATTACGGTTAGCCAACTGAGTTTGGTAGACTTAGCTGGAAGTGAAAGAACAAATAGAACAAAAAATCATGGACAGAGGCTTAGAGAAGCTGGTACGTTATAAAATCACTATATGAAATATCAATTTTTATTGTTATTAATCTTATTATTATATTAGATTATAAGAAGATATAAGAATTTCTTTAAAAAATTAATGCAAACAATAGTATAATTTTTATCGACGTAGAATTAAATAATTCTTTTAACATATTTTTATTTATTTTTTTTTATTTTAGGTAATATAAATAATTCACTAATGACACTTCGTACTTGTCTTGAAATATTACGAGAAAATCAACTTAATGGTACCAATAAAATAGTACCATACCGTGATGCAAGAATTACTCATTTATTTAAAAATTATTTTGACGGTGAAGGACAAGTTTCAATGATTGTTTGTGTTAACCCTAAAAGTGAAGATTTTGATGAAACCTTAGTAAGTTTATAATTTTTATATTATAATTTATGTAAATTTGTCTTATAATTATTTCTCTTAATCATTTTAGCAAGTAATGAAATTTGCTGAAACTGCAAAAGAAGTACAAGTAGCTAGGCCAGCTCAAATTAAAACTGATACTGAATTTTTACCTGGTAGAAGGAAGGCTAATCAGGTAATTTACAATATTAAAATTTTCCTTCGATCTTAATTTTAGTTATAATAATATAATTGTGTAGTTTATAATAATTGTTAGAATTTTTGAAAAAGATAAAATAATTTATTATTTAAATATTTTAGCTTATCAAACAAGTTCTTCAAAAGTATCAAGAAAATGGTCAGTCTGGAGAGGACGATGATCGAATAATTAATATTGATGGTGTTTTAAGGTATAATTTATAGACATATATATCTTAAAAAATTATTGATATTTAAAAAAAATATTTTATTTGATTTCAGCTTTGGAGAACCTTTCCCATCTATAGAATTGTCTGAACCTACTCAAGACAAGCTTCTCAAGGATCTTATGATTTATTTAGAAAATCGAATGACTAAAAGAAACGAATATGTTAAAGATATCGTAAATAAACGTAAGCATAATAAAAAAATCTAGCGCTTACATATATGTAAAATAATCTAAATTATTTAATAATTAACACTAACTAATACTTTTTAGAAAATATTTTTCGTAATGAACTTATTGAAATGGAAAAGAGAGATATACTTAATAAACAACAAATTATAAATCTGAAAAGTACTTTTGAATCTGAAAGGCAAAAAGTAATCCATTTTTATATAAATATTAATATTTTAAATTTTTTTTTTATCTTAATATTTTACATTATATTTCAGAGTGTAACATTAGAAAGTAAGATTCAAAGCCTTGAACAACTTACTTCTACTTTACAAAGGAAAAACATTGAAAATGAAGATACCATTAATTATTTGAAGGAGGAGGTAAATGTTTAAATTTAAATATCTAGTTTTTGATTATATTTACTTTAATTATTTCAATATTATAATTTCAATAAGCTTGGAGATGCGGATATGCGATTACGTCAGGAATGTATTGAAAAGGATCGTGTAAAACAAAAGTATACAACAAAAATTGCATCTGAACAAGAAAAAATGAGTCGTGAAATGAATTATAAATTGAAATCTCAGAAAATAGAATTAGTGGTATAATTTAAATTATCCTAATAAAATATTTTTGTTCTCTTTCAATATTTTTAATAAAACCTATTTGTTCATTAGTCTCAAATGCGCGATAAAGAGAATAAATTGAGAAAAGTAAAGAGGATTTTAGAAGATGTTAGTGTTTCCTCTGGTTCCGCGAATTCTAATGGGAGTGGTTTAAAACACAATAAACCTCTTACTATATCTGCTACGATGATAAGTAATTCAGAATATAAAGAAGTTCGAACGCCACGCCAACCTAGAAAGGTAAAACATTCTCTTTTTTCACGTTGAATTTATTACCTATATATTATTTATTGTCCTTAAAATTAGGAACAATTTATTTATTTATCAAATTCTAATCATTATTAACCTATTTATTATTATTATATTATTTATATAAATCTTTACATATAAATATACATATATATATTTAATATAAAATCTATAAAGAATAAGAGCTTAAATAATTTGATAATTAAATTTCTGAATAACAAAAACTTAATTATTTCTATAATAATTATTTATTTCTTTTATATATATAAAAATATTTGTTTATTTTTTTTTAGGAAACTCCCTCTACTGAATCGGTTGTAAAACAAATGGTGGCCAAGGTAGTTAAAATGCGTAATTAACTTAATTTTATTTTATATATTAATAAAAAAAAACATTGCTTTTAGCTTGGTCAACCTCCACCAACACCAAATCCTAGACATCGACGATCTCGTTCTGCTAATGATGGAGTTTGGTTAGAACATCGGGCCGCTGCTCCTGCTCCTCTCAACACATTAATGCAACCGACTATGCAAAAACGGGTGTCTGTTGATAAATTAACAAATGTAAAAGATGTGGTTAATAATAAAACTTCTAAATATTGCCTTGTTACTCAAGGAACTGATTCTGCAGGAGAATTAGAAACAGTAGTTTATAAGGTTCGTTATAGATATCTTTTTAATATTTTTGTTAATATAATTAAATAAAATTAATTAATCATTATTTATTTATGGAAATTGAAATAATGTTCTAGGCTGATGTGTTGCCCACATATGGGGGTGGAGCTCAAGTAATTTTTAATGATGTTGAAACACTTAAACAATCATCACCAACATCTTCTCCAACTCGTAAAAGAACTGCTTCACATGATGTAATGCCGTCTGAAGTTCAAGACTTATGTTCAATGGCTATTGAAGGTCATGGAATGCAAAATAAGAGAATTCGACAATAAATTTAGTATATTTCTGTGATTTGTCTAATCCTACTACATTTACAATTTAAGTATTCTAATATAGGTTTATTTTTTATAGAGAGACTTGTTAAATTTTATTAATCATCTATATATATATATATATATTTGGAACATTTATTTAAATAACATAAATTTTTAAGTAATCTTTATATTTTATAAATTTAATTTTTATTTTATAAAAATTTTCTTTAGATATTCTTATAGATATTTAGATATTCTTGAATGCAAATGAATTGTTTTATATATTTCTTTTTTTGTAATTTACCTTATATATAAATAAGAATATCCTAAAATTAAAATAATTTTCCAATTCTTTTTGTATTGTAATATAAACTTTAATTTCAAAATTTGTTTTTTGTTTATTTGTATGAAATTAAAATATAAATACAAATATTAAAATAAATCATATTGATTCATTTTATTGTCTAATATATAATATTCTCTAATATATTCATATATATATATATATATATATATTTCCTTTATATATTCAAGTATCATCAAGTATACCAACACATTGATTTATTTATTTTTAAGTGTACAATGGAAATTATCACCTTACCCTAATCACGACTATATAGTTATCTCTTAAAATAAAATATCCACAGCATTTTGCTTAGAAAAGCTTACTAATTAAGATAGAAAAATAAAAGATAAAGAGGCAAATTCTAGATCAAAATTTTTGTCCATTTTTATTAGCATATTTTTAATAGTTGACCAAATTTTGAGAAATTCATAGAAAACTTAAGATTTTCGCTTCTAAATGTTTATGAAAAATTTGTGATGAAAATACAGGAATATAGATATCAACTCTATCAATCGATATTTGGCACTAAATTTATGTCTTTTTAAACAACAATAAATTCTAATATTCGTTCTCGAAATTTTCTTTACTGACGGAAGTATTGATGAAATTCTGGTAACCAGATATCTGTAATCTTTTTTAATGGCAGCACCATTATTAGAAGTAGAACTGGCTTTATTTTTGAATTGACCTTTACTTTTATTAAATTCATCAAAAATATCGAATGAAAAATTGCACTATGTACGATAAATTGTGATAGTTTGTAATAACTCCCCTTCTAAAGTTGAAAGCCCTCTTTAATCCAGAATTATTGAAATATACTTTAACACTATATATTTCAATAAAATTAAAAAAATGGCAATCATTTTTCTGTAAGTATTAGATTATTTAAATTAACATTTAATAATTATTATATTAAGCAATATATAGAATCAACAATAGTTTAAAGATTAGCACGAACCCCTATCCCTTATCGTTTAATCCAGCCATGCCCTTGCCCTTTCATTCCTTCCATAGTTTTGATGTTTTTATTATATTGCCAGTTTCCTAAAATAAATTTAAATGTACATATTATTGTTAAAAAAAGCCACATTTCTGTAATATATTATATGCTGTGTTTAGGGATTTATATTTTTTGTATATATTTTTTTCTTATTCTGGCTAATAAACAAATTAAAAAATAAACACATTAAAAAAAAGTGGTTAGCACGACAGAGTGAAAGACTTGAGATCGGGCCTAGGGAAATTCAATAATTAATCATAATAATCATTAAGCTCTGAGTGATCTTCAAGGTCTATCGGCAAATAATAAAAATAACAATTAATAATTTTTATATAAAAATGTTATAATTTTATCTAAAATATTTCTCTGGAAAAATTTTTAAAAATTAACTTTAATTATCGTATCTTCTACTCCGTAGACAAATTCCAGGTGTCTAAATTATAAGGTACTTTATATAAGTTTTATAATATAACAATATAATTATAAAAATGAGCTGTGGCCAGATACAGAACCGACAGACGATTTGAAATAAATTAATTTCCAATCAACAATATCTATATATATTTATATACTAGCTGCTCGGCGCTCTTTCCACCTAGACGTGGGCTCTGCCCCCTGTACCCCGAGTGATAAATAGTATTTGTTTGAAAGTATATATGTAAAAGATTTTCATCCATTTTGTTTCAATCAGTATATTACATAAAACATTCATTTTTTGTGTCTTATTTAAAATATATTTTAATTTAATTAGTAAATTAATTATATATTATTATTGAATATGTTATATCTATCTATCTACCTCTGGGCTCTGGCTCTACGTTACTCGAAAGTTCTTGGCCGCAACAACCACATTTCTCCAAGTGTTCCTATCCTGAGCTATATCCAACTAACTCCTACCCTGTTCCATCTCTCTCATGTCCCTTCCTATATTGTCCATCCACAGCATCCTTGGTCTTCCAAGCGGATGTTTTCCAATTTTTCATGTCTGTTCATAGGCTATAAATTTTATCAATATCTAATCAATAACCGCACAAATTAATTTTTTAAAATTTGATATGTTCATGTTGTCATTCATTAGAGCAAAGAATACAATACAAAGAATGTTTATAATATTTATATTTTTATTTTTATTTTTCTAAATTCTAAAGTCCTTTTTTTATATATATAGATATATAGATATATGAATATATATAAAGTATCAAAAAAAAAAAATATTTTTAAAACTTGAATTAAAATGTCTAAATTATATTATTTTGGTTTTTATTTTTAGTTTAATTACTACTATATTTTAAGTGAAAAATTTTCGACAATGAATATAAAATTAATACTCTGTAAACTACCACTTCCAGTTTCCGGATATAGACCAAAAGTTGATGAATTCATGGTACTGATGCATTAAGTAAATATACCAAATTTTATCAAAATCCGTTGAGCCATTCAAGCATTCAAGCTATACACGTCTGTACGGACACACAATGAACGGTCAGACATCATATTAAAAATACTTTTTTCTGATAAAAAAATGCATGATTCGTGGAGATATGTAAAAATCTCGACATGTCAAATATGGTGTGAAAACAATACCTTCCCTTCCTACCGTCGGTCGGTAAAAATTGGTCTGTGGTAAAAATCATGATTAAGTACAATATCATTTCTTTAAAGGATTATTGTTGTGAAATCAGCCCCATCTATCTTCTTATTTGTGAATTCATATTTAAAATTCTCAATGTGTCAAGGATTTTAATCTTTCACTAGAATCATCCTACGTGTCTTAATTTTATGTTTAAATCTCAAAATATTATTTAATAATTTTCTTTTTTATGATATGAAAAGTTAAAATGAAATTCATTCAACTTTTATATTTTATACCGTTCTTATTTTTAATTATAATAAATGGAATTATTTGTTCTCCATTGGAAATTGTAAATGATGATGACTTAATAAATTTATTTAAGAATGAAAAATATGTCATTGTTTTATTTAGTAAGTATTTATTTTGGAATTTTATATATAGTAGATATAAATAAATTTTTAAATTAATGTTTTATTTTAAAATGAAAAATATTCAATAATTATTTTTTAGCAAAAAAGGATTGTGAGTCATGTGAAAATTTGGAAAATGTTCTTATTCAGCTTAGAGAAGACCTTGTGGACACCTTGAATGCGTGGGTGGTAAAAGCGATTAATAGTCATTTGGTTAGAATTTATAAACCTACAAAAGAGCCTGCTCTTGTCTTCTTCAGACATGGCGTTCCTCTTCTTTATGAGGGTAAAGAATTTAATATATAAAAATAAAAATTAAAATAGAAAGTTAGTAATTTTAAAATATTGCTAGTTAATATTACTAGTTATTTTTCAAAAAAAGTAATATTTATAATTTTCAAAAAATGTTTTCTGTATAAAATATTTAATTCAATTTATTTTGGCTTATTTTAATTCTTCAAGTAAATTTTGTAGGTAATCATAAAAAATTTTAAACAGATTTATTATTTAATTTTTGAATTCAGTAATTTTATAATATATTTTATATTTATTATTTTTCATTAGACATTTTAACAAATGGCTTATTATTGATTTATAACTTATTTTTCATAATTTTTTTATTTAATTTCTTAGGTGAAATAAATGACGAACTTATCCTACATACATTTTCACAAAATAAAGAACCAACTGTTAAAGAATTAAATGATGATAATTTTGAACATTTGACTCAAGCTTCATCAGGATTCACTACCGGAGATTGGTTTATTATGTTGTAAGTTTTTTATTAGAAAAGTATATTATATATTGTGAAAAAAAATTCTTTATTATATTATTAAACTTTAATTATTTATGATTAAAATATTATTTCTTTTATAAAGTTATTCACCGAAATCGATAGAGTCTCAACGACTTCAAGCTCGTTGGGAAGCTGTCGGAGCAAAATTGAAAAACAGAATGAATGTAGCACGAATTAATTCAGTGGATGCGGGAGTTACAAGTCGTCGATTTAATATTCAAGAAAATCCATCGTTCATTTTGTAAGCTACCGGTATTCAAATATTTGACAAAATAAAACACTTTTAGTTCGTTTAAAGTTTAATTTAATTATAATAAATATTAAAAATTATTTTTAACTTTTTAATAAGAACAAATCAATTAAGAAATTTTACATTTTTTTTCAGACTTCGAAAAGGAAAATTATATAGATACAATGTGAAGTTTTATGATATAACTACTTTTACTGCTTTTGCTACAGATTGGTATAAAAATGCAAGAACTGAAGCCATTCCTGTACCAAAGTCTCCTTTGTAAGCTACAATTTGTATTTGCCAAAGTTACTATGTTATTAACATTACTTTATTAATTTTGCAGTGATGATTTTACACAAATGATTGCTGACTATCTTAAAGAAATACCACTTGTATGGAAAATCGTTGGAATTATTCCCTTTATATTTATTGTATTTAAAATAATATCTTCAGGCCAAAAGAAATCGGAAAAAACGAAAGAAAAACCTAAGAAGAAAGATAGAAAGGATTAAAAATATAATTTTTTTTAATAAAAAAATAACTTTTTATAAAAATATTAAATATATTGTTTATAATTTTGTATTAAATTAATAAAAAAACAAATAGATAAAATAACTAGAAAATAACTAGAAAAGTTTGGTTTTAATTATATTAACTAAAAAAAATATTACTTTAAATAAATTGGTTTCAAGTAGGCCTAAACAAAAGATAAATTCTTAATAAGAAAACAAAGATTTAGAAGCTAAAAAATATTTTTTAAATATAATTATTTCCTTATTTGTGAGTAATAATAAGGAATGTTATGAGAAGAGCTTATATCTGATAACTATATTGTCTATACTAATTAATAAAAAAAGAATCAGGTATTAAGAATTGTTTAACAAAACTTGTCAACATACATATACTTACATCTTAATTATTAATCTCAAATAAGATTTCTTTTAATGAAAAAGTTATTATATTATATATTTATTTCCAAAAATAGTCAAGTTCATGAATTAAAAATCCTATTTAAAAAGTACCGGTATATAAAAATTAAATTTGGTTTTTGAAAAATTATCAATTTGAATAAAAATACTAAACAATTACAGAAATAATAAAAGAAATTAATTTTAATAATTAAGATATACGAATAATAAGAGATTTTTTATATTTATAGGTACTACACACAAAAATATAAAAATTAAAGAGCTGAAATAACAATTTTAAATTAATTTATTCAAACTTTAGAAGGAATACACGGTGAAAAGTGCAAAATATAAATATTGGTGTTTTCACCTTTATGCAAATTTGAGTTGAAAAAATCCAACCATAAGTGAATTTTGCTAAAAAAGTGTAGAAAATATGAAATTTCAATATTTTATTTTTGCAAAGGTCCCTTAAAATATTGTCAAAATTGTGAAAACATTTTATAAATATAGGCATTAACATTTTATAATACTTGGTATCAGTCATTATTTTAAATAATTATATTATCTAATATAAAATTCTTTAAATAGTACAAGGCTTGTGAAATTTCACTTAAATTTAAAACAACATTACCTTTAAGGTAATTAAATTAATTAATTTAAATATTATCTACAGAAATATTAATTCTTAAAGCAGTAACCGGATTCGTTAATGCTGTTCGAATACTGTTTTCAAATTTTTGTTTAATCATCGAAAAATCCATCACATTTCTGGGTTTTGCTTCTATCCAGAAACGATCAAATTCATAAAAAAGATAACAATAAAGTTGATGGAATAGTTTTATTGAAGGTAATCCATGGGAAACATTGTAAAAATGGCTTTTAGCAACCCCTTCTTTTAATAGATAATAAGCCATACTTGTCAAGTTGATTCCAACAATGGCAAAGGCGTATCCGTATCTCGGATGGTTTGAATGGCTTAACACATGTAGAGCAGAACCGGGATATTCTTCAGCAAAGTATAATAAATTGTCCAGGCCTAAAATTCCCATTCCACGAAAGTCTGTTTTAGGATCATCGCCTTGAAATCCAATATCTTGCCATTGTTTCGTTATCCTGGAATTTAGTGGTTGGTTAGGCATTAATAAAGACCACAATCTCATTAATTTTGCTTCATGATCACTATTATCCGAACTATAGGGAACTTTTCGTATTGCTTCAACGTCATGAATTAGTTGTTTATATCCCCAAATATGTTCAATACATCGGGAAAAAGATTTTGAGAATTGAGGATGAATATAAATATTGATCTGTTTGACAGTGAGGACTGTACGTAGTGCATGTTGTACAAGATCATGTTGTTGCTGAGAAAAATGCTGTTGATCGCTCTTCTCATCTAACAGACCAACAAGCCGTTGAATTTCTGATGAGCGGGATAAAATCAGGGATCGATGCACCCCAAGCGATCGAGGTCCTCCTCTCTTTTCACCATAGCAAATTCTCTGAATTTCACACAATTTAGTGGTTTTTCTTAAAAACCATTTAAAAAATGGTCGAAAATATAAATAAATAAAAGTCCACAAAGAAGGAACTATATGTAACATATTAAAAATACTGACGACACCGGTTTTAGGTTAAATCCCTAATTAAATTTTAATATAAGTAGAAATATTATTACAAAATAACAAGAATATTCATTTTTATAACAAGAATAATATAAGTTTTGGGTAAAAATAGTATATAAGAAAATTGTACATTTATAATATATGATTCATTTTAGTATTGTGAAATTTGAATAATAAATTATAAAATTAATTTATGACATCACAAACCTCAAAAAAAAGTAAAAAAGGTGAATCACGCCACCTTGCGTTCAAACGAAGGGGTACAAATAACACATTTATAATCAATTATTTTCCGCAAATTTTCTTTTATTATAAATTTGAAATAGAATTTTATATATATTAAATTATGAAAATTATTATATTTAGAAATGTATTTTAAATGAATTAAACATAATAAAATCTAATAATATAAAAAAAAAATCATTTTATTAATCAACAATTTAAATTTCTAGATATAGCAGATTTTTATTTTAATTTAAATCTTAACAAGAGTAAAAAGGAAATGAAAAAATTTAATTTTAAAAAGTTAAAGGAATTTGATGAATAAATTCATTATTAGAATTATGCCGGCAAAGGATGGACCGCGGATGATTAAAATTTTGGGCTTCCAACCAATCTTTTGAAAGTTTAAATTCATTAAGTATTATGCTTTTTTTATTTCATCTGTAAGTGAAAATTAAAATAAAAAATTAGCAAGAAAACAATGTGGATGTTGAATGTGATTTATTTGGAGATTATGTAAAAAGTGGTAGTTTTAAGTAAATAGGTATATAATAAAATTGTTGTATTAAAATTGTCTCATTATTTAATTCTCAATAAAGGTTTTTCTGGTAGCCCTTCTAATTTTATAAAAGAAAGTAGACATAATAAACTACAATTTAATGAAACAGACTTAATTTTCATTTTCACAATATTCGATTAACTTTTTGGGAAAAAATCTTTATTTAGATGATAGTTACATTTACATTTTTCGAGGTATATCAATATTATTTGATAGATGAATGTTAAATTCATTGAGTCAAATAAATACTGGTATATATATTTATTGTATTAATGAAATAGAAATAAAAAAAACAATTATATATATATATGGAAATGGAATGGGAATTGGAATTAAGATCAACATATCCTCAACGAGGATCTCCTCACTCCATTTCCTTGTTGACACCATATGTTGTGAGATGCAACCGTGAGCCCTTCCTGTGGCCAGGGTCCCGACATGCATCAGTCCGCTTGAATCGGAGCAAGCGTACGGTTACTTGAAAACGACTGCAGAATAAGCAGTTGAAACGTTGTACAATTATTTTAATTTAATAAATAATTTTATACAAATAATGTGGTCTTTTAATAAAAATTCTCTTAATAATTATTTAAGAATTAATTCACTAATTTAAAAAAAAAATTTTAAATCTTACCTTTCTTGTTTTTCTTATTTTGAAAAAAATCTGAAATTAGTCTTCGCTTCATAATCTTTATGAAATTAGCAATTAATGTATGTAGCAATGTGGAAGGGGTTGAATTGGTGTCTAGGGTAAATGTTCTCGATAGAGCAACTTCTTGTTTGCGAATTTCTATAAAATGGTTTATTTACAAATGCCCTACCCGTTGTGGTGGAGAAGGGGGGAGACTTTCTCCTGGACGTCACCAAAGGCCCTGTGGGGGTGAGGGCCTGCGTTTCCGCTATCCCTCTGTTAAATTTTACAACCAGGGATAAGGAAGTGGAGTGAGGAGCTCGAAACATCCCTTGACCTCGGTATCAATTTCCACATGTATTAATAAAAAAAAACTTTTTTATTATACACTAAGTTATATTTTAAGAATTTTTTTTCTTTTCTATTTGAAAACATAATATACAGCAATTATTTTTTTTTTCTCTCCTGGGGGTTTTAACCCCCAAAAACCCCCCTGGTTGCGCCACTGAATATACAGCAATTATTATTTTTTTTCTCTCCTGGGGGGGGTTTTAACCCCCAAACCCCCCCCCCCCCTGGTTGCGCCACTGCTATAAGTGTTTTGTTTTATATATCTATCTATCTCTGTGCCTCTACGGAACTCGAAAGTTCCTGGCCGCAGCAGAACTTTTAAACAGACCCAATATTACATAAATGTATAAAAAATAATAACAATTGATTTAATAATTCTATCTATATTTGTGTACTTATTTTCTCATAATCACTTAAGTTATTAATTTTGAAATGAATGATTTTATGATAAAATTATTTAAAACTCAATTAATAAAAATAAAATGCTTAAAAGTTAATAAAGAAAATTGAGTCGTATAGAGTTGGTTAAATAATAGAAAACAATTTAAATATCAAAAGAGTATTTTAATCCCTGATTTTAATGAAATAAAAAAAAATTTCCCCTCCAATGTGGTTCTCAAAATAAGGAATCCAACATTTTTATTTTTCAGAGAAATATATAATTTTAATTAAATAATCAATGCAAGATTTGTTCTAAATTTAACCTTTAATTAAAGATTATTTTAAATAAAAATTCAAAATTAAATATTTATTATTTTTAGATAAATCATTCTAGAAACAAATGATTTTATTTAAGAAATAGAAAAGATGAATTTACAAATTGAATAAAACAAAAAAAATATTAATCTTCTCAAAATGATTTTATGCATTTATGTTTAGTAAATAGCTTTGTTTTTTTTTCTCTCGGGTATATATATAAATAAGTTGACCTGTGGCCAGTTCCGAACCGACCGACGGTTTGAAATAAATTAATTTCCAGATACAGAAACAATTTCAAATAATTTTAATATATCTATTAATGTAATAAAAAACAGATATGGATATAACATATATATTTTTAATTTTACTTTATTTATAATATATATGTAAGACCAGGCTGTGACGTCATGAATGGCTGGATGACGTCATATAATTTTAATTAAGAAAAAACTAATAAAGATGATTTTTCTCGAGTATAAAACCAATGCAAAGTGAATGATTCGTGATGATATGTAAAAAATCTCCTCATGTGAAATTTGGTATGAAAATAACCCTTCCCTTCCTATCGTCGATCGCTAATACTACCACATCCGGTTTCCGGATTTGCACCAAAAGTTGATCAATTCATCCCACTGATGCATTAAGTAAATATACCAAATTTCATCAAAATCCGTTCAGCCGTTCAGGCTGTACACATCTATACGGACGGACGGACGGACGGACAGACATCATGCTAAAAATACTTTTTTCTGTTAAGAAAATGCATGATTCGTGGAGATATGTAAAAATCTCCACATGTGAAATTTGGTGTGAAAACAATACCTCCCTTACTATCATCGGTCGGTAAAAATTAAAAAATGATTGTATTGGTATTTTAACAATTATCATTATTCTAATACCTGGTTATTTCTTTATTAAAATAAATATTTAACTTTTGATGACATTCATCGGAATTTAGAATTTTGTAAATTACTTGAAAATATGAAGGTGAAGGTTTTATTAAAAAAATAATATGAAGTGATCTTGCTAATTTTTTTATAATTTTAAAATCATGATATATACCTATATATATAATGTAATTTTAATGTAAATTTAAAGTGTGAATCGGGAAGAGGATGGCAAATATCTGTCACGGGCGGCAGAAACCTAAGCTAAAGTTTTAAAATTTCCATTGCCATTATCAATTTAACTTAAAAAAATTATATTAAAATTGTATTAACATCAAAAATATTCCTTATATTTTCAGAATTTATTAATAGAACATTAGTAAAAGAATTTCATTCATCAATAAAATGTTTGAATTATTTTTTCATTTAGCTTTCTCAAAATGACAATGACAATGATAATTTTATGTGAAAATGCGATATGATTGTTAGATCGAAAAGACATGGAAGGGCGTGAAGGTTTCCAATTATAAATTAACATAACCCACAAAGATAAAATAAATCAACTTTATTATTAGTTTATCTTAGAAAAAATATTTTATAATAGTGTAAATTCATATTTTAATTCATAATAATTTAATTTTCTGTACAATATATTTTTTTCAATTATTAATAAACCATGACAAGACTTAATGGTTTTATTTTAATCAATTGATTACTATATTTTTCGAATTGATCTCATTTAATTTAGAATATATTTATATTCATCTTTATATTAATTAAAAACAAATAGAGCGGCTTACTTTCAACATACCGATTGGTCAATGTTCTACCCACAATTCGTTGTTTTGGAACATGATTGAAAAAGACTGATTTCATTTTGATATAAATGTTTTTAAAATAATACATAAAAATAATGGCAGGTTCGGCTTTAAGAAGATTAATGGCAGAATATAAACGTGTGATATAATTTTCCAGGTGTTATTCAATTAGTATTATAGATTAATCTTGATTCTTTTCCCATTTTTATTTTAGAATTAACCTTAAATCCACCTGAAGGAATCATTGCTGGGCCAATAAATGAAGAAAATTTTTTTGAATGGGAAGCACTTATAACGTAAATTATAATTCATTAAATAAACTTCAAATCTTTTTTTATGAATTCAAAAATCCTTTTTTTTTTAAAACAAAACATATTGGATCTCATGAATTGACAACTATTAATGACTTGACAGAATTTCAAGAAATTCACAACAATTATTTTTTAATTAAACAATATAAGCTGGAATTATAGTTATATATATATTTTAACCTCAAATTACTTTTCATCAATTAACATAACAATCCTTTTGTTTGCATTAGGATGATACATAAAAATTATTCTAAATTATTACTATGAAATTATACTAATTACTTGTATGAAATTTTATCATTAAATATAAATTATAGAATTAATTTTCAAAATATAACTGCTTTTATGAATATGTAAAAAAAAAAATTAATTTTCCAGTGGTCCTGAAGGTACTTGCTTTGAAGGTGGTGTATTTCCAGCCAAATTAATATTTCCATCAGATTATCCACTAAGCCCACCGAAAATGCAATTCACTTGTGAAATGTTCCACCCTAACAGTAAGTAAACATAATTTATTTTAGAAATAATTTCAACAATCTTAGAAACCTTGTTTCCAGATATTAGATTGATAGCTCTTTTATTTAAATTTTAGTTTAAATTTCCAAGTTTTGGTTTATAAATTTAATAAAATTTCGACCTTTAATCGTCATTGGGTAATATTTCTTCAGAATTAATAATTTTTATTAATTGATTTTTATCATTTAACAATGGCAATATTTCGCATAATTCATAAGGCATATTATATAACACACTTATAATAATGTTAACTAAATAATCTTATTTATTTTTTTATAATAATTCCAGTTTATACGGATGGACGAGTTTGTATATCAATATTACACGCACCTGGAGATGATCCGATGGGATATGAATCAAGTGCAGAACGTTGGAGTCCTGTACAAAGTGTAGAAAAAATCCTACTTTCTGTTGTTAGTATGTTGGCAGGTAATAAAATTATTTTAAAAACTATTTTATTAATGAATTGAATCTAATATATATTAAATATACAATTTTAAATGTTTTCAGAACCCAATGATGAAAGCGGTGCTAATGTAGATGCAGCTAAAATGTGGAGAGAAGATAGGGAGCAATTTAATAAAATAGCGGAGAGAATAGTAAGAAAAACGTTAGGTTTGCCACCACCATAAAATCATAGAAATTATATCTTTAAATTATAAAAGATCTTATTCATTTGTAAATTTAAATTTTTATGGTTACCTAATTAAATATTTTGCAAAAAAACTTTATATTGTAAATGTCCTTTTTCCCTGTAAATATATTTATATATATTTATATTAATTATATATATATATATTAACGTAATATATTCATTCACTATTTTCTATTTGTATATCAATAGATCTATTATAAATTTGGAAATAAAAGTTATTTAATATTTTAATTTTTCACTTTTTATATTTTATTTTAATATCTTTTTGATATGTTTCTTGACATTAAAATAATGAATTTATTTTTTACTTAAAATTTTAAAAATTAACTAAATTGTACCTTCAAAATATATTTTCCTATTTAAATAATCGACAAATATTTTATTTTTACCTTTTGTTTTCCTAGATTATATAAAATTAATTTAAATTTAAAATTAAGGTGGAATAAATAAATTATTTTCAGCTGAAATAAAATGTATAAATATGAGTAAAAATATTTATTATTTTCAATTTCATAAACAAACCTTATTTATTTTATCAAACATTTTTTTAATTAATAAGAATTTGTTTTTTTATGACAATAGAACTAGTTTCATTTGTAATATATTTTTAAAATGTTTTAATAAATTTTATTTCACCCAACTAGGATTAGCATTTCTTAGTGTTTTTTTGGTGTAGGGATCTCATAGTAAATATGAAAATTTTTGGGTTAACATTTTCAATTTCTTTGAATAAAACTAATGTTTGGTTTCACTTCTTCACAACTATATTAATAAATTTCAAAATTGATAAAATTATTTGTTGCAAAATCTGTTTGAGAATTTTATATCCTTTTCTTTTATTAATATTTTTGACAGAACATTGTATAATCACATTTAATGGTATTTGCAGTGATCTTAGCATAGATCTATTGCTAAGGTTCTGTAATTTCCAATTCTAACTGTTCTTCTAACACTTCATTGCTACTAATTAAAAATTATAATTTTCATAATAATATTATATAGTATAATAATATATATATTGTTGGTAAAATAAAACCTTTGCACTAAAGGAATTTATTTATATCTAAAAGGTTAAAAATAAAAAAAATAAAAATTTAAACATTTAACAGCTTTCCATTTATTTTCATTTCACAATTTTTCTGGACAGGAATTTGTAGTTAATATAATAAATTAAATAAGCTAATAATCAAAATTATTAGTCTATTAATATAATAAATAATAATAATAAACATACATTTTGAATTATGTAACATCATTAGAATGGTACGTAGATTAGAGTTAATGACTTAATAAAAGAGATAAACAATATCATTTAAAACAATTGTTCTAATATATTTAATAATTAAAATAATATAACTTTGCAATAGAATGGGAGTTTTTTTTTCAAGGAACGTATCACATCACAACTGCGATTTATTCCATTAGAATGTTTCTAAGAAATTTTTTTTATAACATAGATTAGAAAATGTTCGTTTGTATGAAAACAAATCAAACGAATCTTTTCTTCTATAAAAAGTTGACATATAAAAAATGTATTTCCAGGAGTAAAATTGCGCCACTAAGTGACAATTTTTTGTGCGAGTTAATTAACATAGTATATTTAAAAAATCTTATTTTTATATTTTTAAGAATAAAATTTAAATACGAATTACCCTGATAGATATTAAATTTTAATGATTAAATAATTTGTTATTTACTATTTTTTTTAATACATAAAAATTAATTTTCTTTATATAAATGTTTTTTTTTTGTTAATTTTTTATTAAAAGTTAAAATAATAGTGTATTGTAAGATATTTGACCGAATAGAGTAGAAAAAATAGTATTTTTTTCCTGTTAATCTAATATTTATTACATTATATCTATTTATTAGTAATAAAAAGTAGAAATATTGGGCCATGAATATGTCATTATAAAATTTATTTAATAACTTTAGAGTGAAGTAAATGTATGATTATTTTTTAATTTAAATAAGAGGTCATTTTTTCTGACAAATACACATAATAAAAATCTTTGCAGTATGTGAATTATATACCAATATGAACTATCAATTATGTTCCTTGAATCATCCAAAAAATTAAAGTAAAATGACCAAAATACAAATATATACTTTTATTATGATATATATATATTTAATTATTCGCAAAATTTTATAATAAAGGGTTTAAATAATAGAAAATAATTTGATTTGTTTTTTTACAAAATAACTTCAAACTATGAGTCTGCAGCATACATTAAAAATATTGGAGAGTCTAATGAATGAATCAGAACTTGCAGAACAATACAAAATGAAAATTATGGATGAAGATACCTTGGGTTCATACATTTTCATTAAAAAACTGAATGATCCATAGTTTGAGTTAATCTTTAATTTTATTGAAATGGTTGGGTCTAAATAGAAATAAGAGTATGTAAAGAATTCTTTATATTTTAAATTATTCATTAATCATTTCATTATTTTTAAATACATATGTTTAAAAATATTAATAAAACAATATAAATTCATATTAATATTTTCATTTAGTATGAATTATATTTTATTTTATATAATTATGTTTTATACATGGGAATATTAAAATTCTCATTGGAATAGAAATTGACTACTCTAAGGATAATATCATCTATTTGTTTTATATTTTTGGAATACATACATAAAAAAAATTAAAATAACTAATGCCATTTTTCAAATTTCACATTTTAGAAATTAATAATTATTTATTATGCTATTATATTAAATACAATAACATCAGACTTATTAAAAAATTAATAAATTTTAATAAAGAAAAAACGGTAATTTGTAATAATGGAATTTGAAAAAATATGATAATAAATTTAATTAAAATAGAATCAGAAAACAATATTTATATAAAAATACAATCCATGTAAGGAAGATTAATAATATATATGGTATATATATTGATTGATGTAATTTGTTTATGTTGTTCTTCTTTTATAGTAGGTACTATAAATTTATTATAATCTTTTGAAAAATAATTAATATCATAAGATAGTATACAAATTGTATTGATTATATGTTCAAAAACTGACAATTTTCAAAACATTTTTTTAAAATTATTTATTCATTATATTATTAATAAATTATCGTTATTTTACTTTAAAAGATGATTAACTCTTATTTTTGAAATTTATAAATTCGTTCAAAATGAAAATTTATAAAAGATGATTTCGATGGAGTTTGTATGTTATCTTATTAAGTGTAAATTTTGTATAATTAAAATAGTTTGTAATAAAAGATTCAGAAGTCAGATTTTTTCTTGTAACCATCCACGAAATTTAACGCAACTTTCTAACATATTTCGATCATAAAGCTTTGACAGTTTGGATCACAACTAAAATATGATAGGCGCATTAAATCGAGTAGAATAAATTAAATTCAATCAAAATAATTCCGGATTTTCCAATTATCTTCTAATTAATTACAAGAGTCCAAATCAGTCTGGCAGGTCATTATTTAGATATATAAAGGTAAGTATCGAGTATAGTGAAAAAACAGAGCCGGCTCTATACAAACAAAACAACAGGCGATAAAAAAAAGAGTCCAAAATAAAATATGCTGATTAAGAGGTTATGGTAAAAAATATTTTGAACTTTTAAGATGTCTAATACAGAACCAATGTTAATTTTTCCTGTTATTATTTTTATTTAAATATTTGTATTTTTGTTTTTTTTTTCTTGCATTTAAAAAGGATAAATAAACATTATTTTTTTGTTCATATCTAAATTTTTAATTATCTAGTTTTCCTATTCTTTTAATCTATTTAATAGATTTAAGAGAACAAGTATAAATTCTATGAGTTTTTTTTACAAATTAGCAAATTGCTATTAAAACAAATTATATATATATATATATTGGGTGAGTGCAAAAGTTCGTGCGGAGTTTTTTCCATTTCAATAATTTTGCAATAACCAGAACAAGTGATATCAGGAGAATCCCATTTCATTTCAGGCTCTTCAGTTTGCGCAACGTCTTTTTCGAAACGTATGGTCGTGATGAAAGACGACTCCCTTACGATTTGACAAAATCAGACGTTTCTCTTTTATTTCAGATTGATTAATTGGCGACAGTACTTGACCGAATCAATCGTTTATCCAGTGGGGAGAAGCTCGAAATAGATTATTATTATTGCAAGGGTGCAATCCCAGCAAACAGAGCATCACCTTCGTCGAGTGCAAAGGTTATATTCTCCGTGGCGAAATTTAGCAATTTAGCAAACCATTTTCAGTTCGTTTAACTCATAGGTTCCCAAAGTGGTCTATATGTACCCCTGGGGGCCTATTTTAACCTCCAGGGGGTCCACGGCAGCGAATAACAAATTTGGGGGTCCACGGGGTCCCGTATTTCCGACCTGTATTTTTTGAATGTCTCTAAAAAAAAAGGTAAATCGTTTTTCCGACATGGCTTTTGACACATTTTTTGATTTTTCTCCAATTTGTCTCTTAAAAAAAAAGGTAAATCGTTTATAATAAATAAAAATCAATTTAGGAGGTCTACCCAAAACCGAAAAACATGCCAAGGAGTCCGCGACAAAAAAAAGTTTGGAAACCTATGGTTGAGCTGGTGCTTGATCCTGATAAACATCCTGAATGTTTATTCCCTTCCGAAACTCGTAAAGCATAACATGCCGTAAATGCACCTTATCGATACTCATTTTAAAGTGTTATTTCTCGAAGCAGTTTGTATGAAAACAAATGATTTTTTTTTAATAAAAGCTGAAGACGTCACCTTTCCAACGTTTTTTATATGTAGATGGAAGTATTCATGACAAAACTACGACGTTTATAACTCCATCTATTGATACTCTGCAGGATATTTTGCACCCACCTAATATATAGAGGTGGTTTGGATTTGAATTTTGACGTAAGGTTTGGAGTGTGATATTATAGCTAGTTTCCAGGATGCGCGCGCGCAGACGTGTGTCAGGGTAGTGTTAGTGCCAAGGATTCTTCAGAGCTTCGGAACACAGTAAGTCCAAAATCTTCCACTAATTCAACCCAAAATCCCAACATCGACTCCTGGTCACACAGACTACGACCAAGAATTCCAAAAAAATTCCCTCCTAATTAAATTCTCTTGAAAATGCCGCCAAAATGGGCGCCGAAACGACGAGACTCAAATCTCATAATTAAACGTGAAAATAACCAGGAAATAATTTTTCATAATAATAAACCTAAACGAATATATATATATCATAACATTTAAATTTACTATACCACGGGGTTTGGAGAATGTTCAATAATGACTATTAATCAATTAAAGCATTGTAGAATACAAGAGTTAAATCATCTTATAAAATATTTGCAACTTTCATAAATTTTAAAATATAGTTTAATTAGAATGTAAATTATTATTTATTTATTCTGTGATAAATAAGAGTAAGATAAATATTAAAAATAATTGTTAAAAGGACTGAATATTAAAATAAATTTCTCATAATTTAATTTTGTCAGTATTCTTGCCTTGGGAGAACAGAGTTTGATTCTCCGTCCATTGAATTGTACATATTAAAAATTATTGTATTACTGGAATCCCTCTACCCGTAGCCTTCTTCTTTCCTTCTTTTTACTATCATACTCTGCTTACGACATGTCTGATATCTTTGTATTTTTTCTTTTTTTGTCAGTTACTCTATAATCATAGATTGTTGTTGCTGTTCTTCCTTTATTTCTTTCTAGTTTTTGCTGTAATATACTATTATTTGTTGCGTATTTATTACCATGATATGAATCATCCAACATCAAATTTGAATAGACATTTTGATGAATCAACTGCTGAATAGGAGGAATGGATAATTTTCAACCTGAGTTAGGAAGACTACTATAACATTCGGACAAAGAGGATAGAACTGACTCTAGTAGTAAACAAAGAATCCGCATTTGCTTCCATTATTAAGAGTCTTTAAGAGCATTGAAGCATTTCTAAGGATAATAATAATTGTTAATAAAGTTCAATAGACGAATGCCGATTGAGTTCGAAAATCATTTTTAACGAAAATACGTTCATATTTAAGTGATTTTTTTAGCAAATATATATTAGATTTAAATAAACAACACAGCCAAAGATAAAGAATAGTTTAGTAATTGTTGGTACTAGGAAAATGGTAACTTATAATCACTTTTATAAAAGATCTGAAATGTTACCTAGTAACCAACAAGAAGGATGGTTGATAGCAATGATTAATTGTTTAAAAATGAATTTGTATACAATTTACCAAATTCATTATTTGTCAGTATATACTAAATTTACTAATTAAATATATAAAATTAATGTATATGGCAAAAAATAAAATTTATATATAATTCAATAAAATATAATTTATAATGAAATTTATTTAACAAAAATACACGAGTGCTTTATGAATAAATTAATGTTTTGGTAATTTTTTAATTAATTTAACTTATTAAAAGAACAAAACATTCTTAATGCTTAAAAAAATTTAAAAAGAATAAAATAAAATATGTTATAAATAGTCAGCTAAATATATATTTAATGCAATATATTATAGAATTCAATGGATCATTGGAATAAAAACAATATTAAATAGAAAATAATGTTTTAAATTAGAGATTTTTAGTTTTTGACTAGATTAGATTTTATATAAAGATAAATAAATAATTAAGTGATCCATTAATAATTGAAAAAATTTATAAAAATGAATATCTGTTTCAGGATTCTGTTTGATCAATAGGAGTAAAAGGAGATGAATTAAAAAGATTATTTGAGTTATTAGTTGGTATTGATGTGTTTGTGGAATATGTACCTACAGTTTCATCGGTGAGTTGTTCTGAATAATAATGGGGTGTACTTAAATAATCAAGAAGACGACGAGGCAAAGGAAGGCTTGATATAAAGTCACGTCGAACTAATTTCAATATCACAAATCTGAAATATAAATTGGTATTATTAGTTTTTTATTTTAAATTAGCGATGATGTTTATAGAATTATTATTATATTTACTTTTATTTATGTATTAATTAATTATTTTTTAGAGGTTCAAACTAAATCAAATTCTTTGGAATCCCATTGTTGGAGCAATGAATTAAATAAATAAATTGGAGTAGATACAAATGGATGAAAAATAAAAGAAATACCTGCACATATGTTGAAGGCTTTGCACTTGTTTAAATCTTGATACGGGATGTAACAATTGAACTCTCATAGGTCCTAATATAGGACGACGATGTAGAAAAAATAAGTACCTTCCACTTCTTGAATGCTCAACAGCATTTTCTATAAATTCAACAATTGTATGACTTTTAAATTTTGTACAACTTCCAAAACTGAAGTTTCCTAAAAATAAAATAAAATCACATTTTTTAAAAAACAACTAAGTTATAACGAAAATAATAAATTATCTTTTATAAATTAATATATAGCTATATTTCCACTTAAACGATAATTATTTAATTAAAAGTGATAAGGAAGACTATACCTTGGTCATGTTCAATTCTAACATGTCGGATACAGGAATTTAATTTGAATGTCAATGAAAATATATAGTGATCATCTGAACTATCACGAACTATAAAGGATCCATCAGGTTCATTGGACAGAATTCGTTCAGCAGCTTCACTACTAATAGGACCCCAATACCAGCCATAATCTTTGACTTTTTCAATACTAGATGCAAAGTCCATTGAACTAGGTTCATCTTCAAGTTGTGGCACTTGCTCTTCATGTTCAGTACGTGGAAGTTGAATTGGTATATTTTCATCATCTATAAGGACAGGTTCCTCAAGAGATTGACCTCTAGAAAGAACTGAAGATGAATCTAATAATTCATTTTGTGGTAAGGGTGGAAGAGCTCGAGTTAAAAAGGGCGCTTTGGTTTCGACATCGTCAACCATTACATCAGTTGATGAACAGACTTTCCTAATACGAAAAAGATTACATAATGTTTGTTTTAAATGGCTAGAAAAGGACTTTTTATTACTAGTGTGATTGTTATTATTATTATTATTTGCATGATTATTATTATTCGTTTCTGATTTGTTTTCACAGGTTTCTTTGGTTTTTTTATTCTTAATATTAATAGAGAAAGTATTTTTTTTAGATTTTTTATTTAAAGTTATATTATTATTATGTTCTGATGACCGATGTTTAGTTTCATCCATACTTGATCCAGAATATAGATTGTGTAAATACTGGCGAACCTCATGTAAAGTCATATGTATTGGTTCAGTGCCATTACAATCAATTCTTCCAGTAGAAGATGGTCCTGGAACACTATAGCGCTTATTATTTTGATCTGCACCTTCATTAGTTGGATTCGTTGTAATTGTAGCACCGGTCGATGAGGAAGCTATTCCTTCACTCAAATCTAGATTGTTATGACGCCGACGTTTGCGATGATGACGAAACTGTGGAGGTCTTTTATGTCTCAATCTATTTGCAGTGGGAACCATGTCGACAGGTAAAGCATATATATCACTATCAAAGGGAACATTGTACAGATCGCTTATATCATTTAAGATGTCATGAGACATTGCAGAAGTAATAAAACTTGAATCATCTACTTTATTTGTTCCAGTTACGGATAAGGAATTATGACTGCTTGATAACCTTGAAGAGGATAACGAACTTCTTGAAGGGCAAGGACTATTATTATTATATGATAAAAGTTCAGGGGTCCAACATAATCGAGGACCATGTCTTGAATATAAAGTTGGATTCTTGGATTGTTTAATTGTTGGATGACACATCTCTGAACATTCTATAGACCAAGTAGCTTTAGATGTAATTATTAATGCCTCTTCAATTAATGTGTTAACAAAATGTAAAGCATATTTTTCATAATATTTATAATCAATTGGCGTTGGAGTTGGTGGTCGACTATCTTGAAATTCCAGAGGCGGTTCAATTGGATCAATTGTTTGTTTTGTATCAGGATGTAGGGTTGTAGGTGGATTGCAATCATTCCAAACTCCATTTGGACCTTTTTTTAGGGTATTAAAATTCTCCCCACACATTCCATCATCTACTGAAGATTCAGATAAATTGTTCTCATCTAAATCACTTTCCTGAAACTAAAAAAATAAATTAAGTAGTTAAAAAAGTTAATCGGATTTGATTGTCTTTTCATAATATTTGTAATCAACTTAATATGTATTTCGAAAATATTTTCAAATTTCAATATAAAGCATATATTTTACTGATAATTGAAAATTAAATTTTTAAATATTATATTAATGAAAAAATAAAATTATTTAGAAGAGTTTATTACCTCCATTTGAACAAGACAACTACTTGAACTTGAGAGACTACCACTGTGACCACTTGTTAAAAGTAATCCGCTGTCATCACTTAAGAGAAACGCCTCCGATGATCTTGCTGAATATGTTGGAGGCGACTCCATTCTTGTGTCATTTATTCAATCCCCACATGATCTTTTCTATCAAGTATTTACAATTCCTAAATATAAATAATATCAAGTAACGAAATTAGTTAAATAAAATAATCTATTGTTATTGATAAATTGTATTATTATTATTTATTGTTTTAAATTACTTATAAAAACTAGTATTAATTATACTAATATTGTAGATTAAATAATCATTTATAATCAAATTTGGTAGGTTTTAAATTAAAATGTTGATATATTGCTAAATTCCTAATATTATTTTTTGTTGATTTATTTAATATAGAATATATATAGATTGAAAAACATTAAGAAATGATAATTTATTAATAAAAATAAAACAAGGATTAATTATATAAGTTTAAAAATGAATTCATTTAAAATATTAATATAATTATTTGATTCTGACATTTTTAATTATTTATCTCTTACCTTAATTTTTTTATTTTAAAACATTCACTAAATAAATAAAACCGTTAATAAAAAAACTAAATTTCAATATATTTATTTAAATTTAATTGCAAATTTAAGTAAATAAATTGAAATGTCAGAAGAACTGCCATTTTAGTTTTAAATACATGGCAAAGTTATGGAAAAAAGAAGTGTCATTAAATATTGTAATGTTGAAAGAAATACGAATGGTTTGAATCACAGACCATCAATTATATCTGTATGGTCTGTGATCTTCACGTATATATATTTCAAGAAAACTGATATTTAATATTTTTATAAATTATTTAATTATATAAAACCTACAAATATGCGTAACCTTTGCCAAAAAATAATATTCATTATTAACTATAAATAATTAAAAGGGATTTTTTTGATTTTAAACTAATTAATTAATAATTTAAAATTCTTAATTGTTTTAATTTTTTTTCTATGAGTAGAATTATGTATGAGGAATCAACTGAAATATCATTTGCGGCAAATTCCATTCCCTTCCAAATTCATTGGCTCACAAACTTTTAATAAAATTAAATTTATAGCAGCTTAAACATTTTTATTCTGAATCTTTTCATTAATCTCAACTAAATAGTCAAAAATGTATTTTAAAATTCTATTAAATAAATTAATTATTAAATTATATTTAATTATTTTTTAATATATATATTGTCGTATATTGGATGGTTTAGGCATGGTGGTTTAATGAGAAAAATGGGCAGTGCCGCCCTAACTACAGGGCTAAATGGGCTATAGCCCCAGGGCGCAAGCCTTTTGAGGCGGCAATTTTTTATTTGTGATATAGTAAACATTTATTTTTCATTTTATTAGTTTTTACTTATTTTTAAATTAAAACACTTCTTAAAATATTAAACTGATTTTTATTTCTTTCAAATGTGCTGAAAAACGATAGATAGAGAAGGGCAACGCGAAATAGGAGTAACACCCTACCGATCGCACTTTTGTTTCAGTCGCATTTGAACTGTCGGAGCTATACTGGAGTTAATATAAGACCACCAATCATATAATAGTTCCGATCAAGTTTTAAGGATTAGACTAAAAACTGATCGGAACTGTCATTATTGAGATAATCCCCTCAAATCTGGGTAAACATTTATACCCATCTTTTAAATAAGTGACTTTAAAGAAAAGTTACAATAAAAATAACAGTTTATTATAAAAGTAATAAATAGTTTTTTTCTCGTTCTGACACTTTTGTTTTGTATAACTTTTCCGACTCCCATTTGCCATTCTGTGTATTTTCTTAGGAAGAAGGGCGCATTATTTTTAGTAGCCCATGGGCGCCGAATTCCTTAAGACGGCCCTGAAAATGGGTTGAAAATAAGATTAAATTAATTTGGTAGCACTTTGGGTTAATTTGGAAGAATAAATGGGTAATTGAATCCGCGAAGGTTGATGAGGGAAGTGATAAAATTGAATTCGTTCAGATTAAAAATGCAGATATAAAATTATAATAAAATTGAATATTTAATACTAAAGAATTGATACTATAATAATTGATAATTGATACGATAATCAGGCATCTACCACCGGTATATATATATATATATAATTTAATATTATATATTAATGGTGGCCAAACCATGGCTCGCGAGCCACATGTGGCTCTTTTTGATTTTATTGTGGCTCAATTAAAATAAGTTGACCTGTGGCCAGGTCCGAACCGACCGACGGTTTGAAGTAAATTAATTTCCAGGTTCAGAAACAATTTCAAATAATTTTAATATATCTATTAATGTAATAAAGAACAGATATGGATATAACATAAATATTTTTAAATTTATTTTATTTATAATATATATGCAAGACCAGGCTGTGACGTCATGAATGGCTGGATGACATCATATAATTTTAAATCAAGAAAAAACTAATAAATATGATTTTCCCGAGGATAAAACCAATACAAAGTGTATGATTCGTGGTGATATATAAAAAAATCTCCTCATGTGAAATTTGGTGTGAAAATAACCCTTCCCTTCCTATCGTCGATCGCTAATACTACCACTTCCGGTTTCCGGATTTGCACCAAAAGTTGATCAATTCATCCCACTGATGTATTAAGTAAATATACCAAATTTCATCAAAATCGGTTGAGCCGTTCAGGCTGTACACATCTATACGGACGGACAGACGGACGGACAGACGGACGGACAGACGGACAGACATCATGCTAAAAATACTTTTTTCTGTTTAGAAAATGCATGATTCGTGGAGATATGTAAAAATCTCCACATGTGAAATTTGGTGTGAAAACAATACCTCCCTTACTATCGTCGGTCGGTAAAAATTGAGTTATCACAATTTAGAATTTACATATATTAAACTGAAACAAGGCTACATTATGACACATATTTACTTACATATAATAAATTGAAAATTTAGTTATTTCTGCAAGTTTTAAAAAGTTTGTTGTAAAATGTATCCGATCTATCCCAACTCTGTCTACTTTATTACAATAGCAACAGTAGAACTATTGCATACGGGGCCGTACGACTTATTATTAATATAATTAGGTATTTCAATCGCGCCCGTATTCGTAATTTTTGCTTCAGTGTATTCACTGAATAAGAACCCCCCTCCAAAAAAAAAAAAAAATGTAAAATTTTTTTCTGATTTGGCTCTTAAACATTTTCGATTTTTCAATATGTTCGATATTCTATATTCAATATTCTATGTATCACTAAGTGTGGTCACCACTGTTATATATAATAATACGAGGTGAGGCAGAAAAACCTATCCGATTTCAAAACGTTATAAAATTAAAACCACTCAGCTTGTCAAAAAATTTCTTTTAATAAAATATCGCAAATTTTATGCCATTTTTAAATTTAAGTTTTGAAAAGCACATCAATCAAATGTCGTTCTTGGGAGCGGTAGCTTTCCATGACTTTCACCGTCATTTCCACAGGAATTTCTTCAATTGCCCAAGCAATCGTAAAGCAAGAAGGGGTCGATGCTGGTAAACCTTCGATTTGAGGTAACCCCAAAGGAAGAAGTCACATGGAATGAGATACGGTGAGCGCTGCGGCCAGCCAAGATCACCTCTCAGAGAAATGAGGCGACCTGGAAACATTTCCCTGAGAATGAACATTGATCGTCGCGATGTGTGGGCGGTTGCACCATCCTGTTGAAACAACACATTTTCCACGCCATTTTCTTCCATTTTGGGTCGAAGAAAATTTTCCAGCATGAAAAAATAGCACTCGCTGTTGACCGTTACGGTTTGCCCATTTTCTTAAAAAAAGTAAGGCCCCAGACGCCTAGGCGGGAAAGAGCACACCACACAGTCACTTTTGGGCTATGGCTATGGCTGATGGATTTTCCGAGGATTTTCGTCACTCCAATATCGAAAATTCTGACTGTTTACCCCACTACTCTACCTGCTCCCTCTTCTGAGAAAAAGGGATTTGAAATCGGATAGGTTTTTCTGCCCCACCCTGTATATACACTTGATCCAGATTATGTTCACGTCGCTAGATACAAAATCACTCATGGCTCAAGCCGTCCGATGGGACCAACCACTCATGAGCCACCCTTGGTTCAAGCCGGCGGGAACGTGTTAAAGGATATTAAACATTAATAAATATAAAAATATTTGTTATACTTTTTGGTTCAATTATAGTTTATTACAGTTCAAATTCCAAACTAAAAATCATTGATATCATTTAGTGACAGCTGAGTACTAGTCCCAGACCATCTATAAGACTAGTAAACTCTATTGTCTTTGCTGAAACAAAGTTTTTAGCGTCACCATGCGACTTTTTCCTTTCTCCCCTTGACCCACCATTTAATAATAAAATCACTACAATATGTTTAAGAGGATCGATAAACTTAGTGACCTAGGAATAAACATAAATGGCGAGAAACTAAGTCACTTAAGATTCGCCGACGACATTGTTTTGGTTGCTGATGTTTTGGCTCTGCCAAAGTGATGCTGCAAAATCTCAACGAAGCATCAAGACTTGTGGTCTTAAGATTAACCCAAGTAAAACCAAATTGATGTCAAATTTGGTGTTGAGAGAGCAAATTCACTTGGATGGAACAGTCATAGAACATGTTAGTTCCTATAAATACCTAAACCACGAAATACGAATCGGGAAAGACAACCAAACATGCGAAATATCCAGAAGAATTGGACTTTCCTGAGGAGCTTTTGGGAAACTGCGACACATTCTTAAATCAGAAATTCCAAACTGCATGAAGAGGAATGTCTTCGATAGCTGCATACTGCCTGTTCTGACCTATGGCGCAGAACATTGACCTTAACAAAAAAATCTATAAATAAGATGCGCTACGCAAGGAGCAATGGAGTGGTTAAAGTTAGAGGTAAGATTAAAAGAAAGAATTCCAAACAAAATCTTAAGGAAAAGGTCGGGAATTGCAGTTGCAGTGGAAAGAATAGCGACCTTAAAGTGGAGTTGGGCTATCTCGCAAGAATATCTGATAACAGATGAACGAAGAAAATTCTAGAGTGGAGACCCCGTCAAGAAGCCTATCGAAGTAGAGGTCACCCCCCCAACCAGATGGTCAGATGATTTAAAGAGAGTGACGCACAACTGGATGAACAAGGCACAGGACCGAGAAGAATGGAAACATCTAAAGCCCAATTTACACGGGCTTAGTACTTGTCATTAGTTCAGGGGTGGGCAAATACTTTTAAGCGCACATTTTTTTTATAAAAATAATATTGTACAGTTCTTATCTATTACATAATAAAAGAATTAAAATAAAATAATTTATTTAATTTCTAAATAAATAAAAACAAAACAATATATAATATTTATTTAAAAATTAATTAAAATTATAAAATGCCCTTCCAATTGTGCTTGTGCCTGCAGTTCGTTCTGACGAGCGCCTGCAGCGCCATCTCACGGTGCATGCATATCAAACTCGGTTTCAACTTCCCCATTTGTGTCCCCCCTGGTCAGTGGTCTGTGTTATCTATCTTTCGTCTTTTTTAAAATAGTATTTTTTTTATTAGAATATTTTAATTTTTAAATTGATTCGAAAGTAAAATTAATCTAAAGCTTTTAGGTCCAGGAAATAACAATAGTTGTTTGGGTCAAATAGTCACCTCCCACCCCTTTATCCTGACCCCTCCTTGATGGGTGTACTGAAGCGCACTCTGGCGAAAGCATGATATATACTGACACTTGCTGTGAAGCTCTCACACGAGAAACACGCGACATACCCGCGCCCATACCCGCTCTCTTATTCGCTACATCTACATCCACCTCGCTTTCACTCGCCTTTCCACCCGTTACATCAATCTACCAGTCATCATATCATACCCGCATATAAAGAAGCAGGAGGAAACACGCGTTTCCGGCCCCGTTCACCGCGCATATACGCAACTTAGCCCGCGGGACTGAAGGGACAGCTTAACACCAAAGTGGTAAGTACACTCTCTGTTCCTTCCCAGAACCAGCTCAACCCGCCGGGAACGTAGATTAAAACCGTATAATTGCCGTACGGTTTGCTCTGTCCCATTCATTGGTCCTTCGAACACGGATCTCCATCCGTTACATTGTTCCTTATCTTTTATACTATTTATTGTTCTCAAACACGCCCGCAATAATAATTAATTTAATTAAGAAATTAAATAATTAATAAATTATTATTCTTATTAATTGGGTATATTAATATTTTGTTTAATTGCGATGAAAGCAAAGAAAATTTTATATAGATATTTTCATTCAGGATAATGTTCAAAATTATTTCATAAAAATATTATAAATACATTGTTTTTAAAAATATATTTAAATTTATAAATAATACATAAGTATTTGGTTACAAATAATAATCCTATTTTAAATTTATAAATAATACATATTAAATTATTTAATAATAATTCTATTTAAATTGATTTATTTTATTAAAACATTTTAGAATAAAAATATAAATAATATAAAAATAAAATAAAATTAAATAATTTAACTGGAATTTAATTAAACTAATTTACAATGAATTCTGAAATTAGACTTTCGATTGCTGAAGCAAAAAAGGAAGTTTATTATGAGAAAATTACCGAATTATATAATAAATCAAAACATATTTCTTCTCGCGATTCTAAAGAAAATACCTCATTTTTAGCCGCAACTGAATCCATAGATAATCTAAGGGAAGAATATATTAAATTGATTGGTGAAATTAATGAATTGAATATATCTTTGAATGAAAAGTATAAACCTTCCTTTAAGGCTTGGTTAAATTTCGAGGATGTTTATAATATGGTCAAAGCCGAGAGACTGTCCATCCTCGAACACCGCAAATCAACCACTACAGCTCCTGTAGGTCAATCTGATCGCAAAATAAATCTACCTCCAATTGCAATTAAGCAATTTGATGGATTACCGCAAAACTGGAGTTTATTTTATGAAAGTTTTAAAATTAATATTCACGAAAACAACAACCTTTCAAACTCTGAACGTATTCAGTACCTCGTTGGCAGTTTCATTGGTAAGGCACTGTCAATTCTTATACGAATTCGACCTGACACAGAGAATTACCTCCACATTTGGAAGGAATTAGAAAAAAAATATCAAGATAAACGGGCCCTCGGGGAAGCGTATTTAAACCAAATTCATGCATTAAAATATCCATCAATTAATAACTCTTCAAGTTTAGAAACTTTCATCGAACGTTTTGATGCTTCGATAGCCGCTTTTAAATCTTTAAAAATTGAAGAGGCGTTATATTTTATTTTTATTTTTTGGGGTTTAAAAAAGGTAGATACACAAACCGCGCAAAATTTTGAAATATCTGTTCGAGATAAAGAAATCCCTTCGCTTAATGATTTTATTACATTTGTTAAACAAAGAGTGAAAATTTTAGACCGCATTCCGAACATGAAAAAAGATTTGGAATTTCCCGCAAAATTACCAATTACAAAAAATAATTTTCATTCTCATTTAACAGCTAACTCTGAAAAATCTATAGATAAATGTATCATTTGCAATTTAGAAAATCATAACTTAATTTTTAAATGTTTTAAATTCCAAAACTTTCCCGTGAAAAAAAGGATCGAAATCGTTCATAAAAAATCATTATGTTCCAATTGTTTGAGTAGTAAGCATATTGATAAAAATTGCAAATCAAAAAATACATGTTTTATCTGTAAGAAACGCCGTCATACCCTTCTACACGACCCTGAGAGGAGAAGAGAGGTCTCCAATTCGAAAAGAGGTGGGGATACTTCTCCTTATCCCTCCGCTCACACGCCCCCCTCCACCTTTGAACCTGTAGTAGCTATGAGTCAATCGACTAATCAAATATTTTTGGCAACAGCGCAAATCAACACGCTGGACTCGAGAGGTCGTATTCAGACCATTCGGGCGTTAATTGACAGTGGCTCACAAAGTCATATTATCACTAATTCCTGTATTAAAAAACTAAAATTAAATTATTCTAAATTAAAACATCACTCGCTTAGAGGGATCGGTGGACATAAAACTATCGTCTTAGGTCATTGTTCTTTTAAATTCTTTTCCCGAATGCCATCCGCAATTCAATATTCAATAGACGCGTTAGTGGTTAATACGATAACCAATAAATTATCATCTCAATCCATTTGTTCGGGAGAGTTTAAGTATCTCGGAGGCATCGCTTTGGCAGATGATAGTTTTTACAAACCGGGTGAGATTGATTTGGTAATTGGAGCATCGCTGTTTTCAAAATTATTATTATCGGGACGAATTAAGGCGCCTAATAATTTCCCAGACGCTATAGAAAACACGCTGGGGTATATTCTTTTGGGGGAATTTAACTCATCCCAATCGAATAATGAATGGCTTTCTCTTCACATTTGGAATGAAATGTCAATTGAAAAAACTTTAGAAAAATTCTGGGAAATTGAGGAGGTTCCTAATGAGAAATTGTTGAGTGCGGATGATAATAAATGTGAGAAACTATACGAGGATACGATTAAAAGGGAAAACGATGGACGTTATCTTGTTTGTCTCCCTTTTAAGGAAGATCCTCAATTGCTAGGCAATTCTTTTGAAATGGCAAAAAATAGATTCTTCTCACTTGAAAGAAAATTAAATAATTCACTTCAAATGCGCTTAGAATATAATAAAGTTATACAGAATTATATTGATAATAAATATTTATCGCTAGTAGAAAACCCTGATATAGATAAAGGGTATATTATTCCGCATCACGGGGTTTGGAAAGAGGATAAAATATCCTCTAAATTAAGAATTGTATTGGACGCCAGCGCTAAGAGTGATAGTCATCGCGCCCTTAATGACATTTTATATACAGGGCCTAACTTACAAAATAATTTATTTATCACATTATTAAATTTTCGATTATTTCGCTGGGCTCTAACAACGGACATTAAACAAATGTACCTTCAGATAGGGGTTAAATCGGAAGATAGAAAATTTCAAAGATTAATATATAGATTTAACTCCAAAGACGCTATATCAATTTACGAATTTAATCGCCTTGCTTTCGGGTTAAATTGTAGTCCATTTCTCGCATTAAGAACTCTTCGCCAACTAGTATTTGAAGAAGGTAAAAATTTTCCATTAGCCGCAACAATCATTCAAAGAGATAGCTATTTGGATGACATATGCATCTTTTTAATGACTGAAAATGAAACAAAAGAGGCATTTGATCAATTAACTAATATTTTTAAAACAGCTAAATTTGATTTATCTAAATGGGCTACAAATTCAAATTCTGTACAGGAAATAATTCCAAGAGAGTTTCTACATGATCAGGTAAAGGATTTTGAAAAAAATAACGATTTAAAAATATTAGGATTAGAATGGTTGCCTGTAACTGATGAATTCTACTTTAAAATATCACATACAAATAAAATATGTACAAAACTAAATATCTTATCGACAGTAGCGCGACTATGGGACGTTTTGGGATTAGTAGCGCCTGTTATCATGTACGCTAAATTACTTATAAAAATATTATGGCTTCTTAATTTAGATTGGGACGCCCCGCCTCCGAAATCAATTATAAAAGATTGGGATAATTTTCAAAGGGAATTATCATTGATTGAGAATTTAAAATTTCCGACGCATTTAAGGAGAGTAACAGGCACTCAGTTACTCTCTTACGAGGGGCTGAATACGGTTCTTATACAAATAGAGGCGATCCTAAACTCACGCCCCCTAACCTTACTTAGTGAGGATCCAAATGAACCTACCGCATTAACACCCGCTCACTTCCTTATGGCTCAACCATTAGCTCACTTTCCCGCTTATGATATCGGAAATGAAGTGCACCTAGTGCAACGACATAAATTGATGGATCAAATGGTTCAATCATTTTGGAAAGTTTGGAGTTTGAACTATTTGCATCTGTTACAGCAGCGGAAAAAATGGAACACTGCTACAAATCCGATAAAAGTCGGAACTATTGTAGTGATGCAGATGGACAATGTCCATCCTTTAAAGTGGCATATGGGAGTGGTGGAAAGAGTGATTTTTGGCTCGGACGGAATTCCGAGGGTCGCATGGATAAAAACCAAATCCGGCTCATATAAACGACCGGTGGTCCGTCTGTGTCGGCTACCTACTCAATAATGGAAAAATCTCCATTATTTCTCCGGGCCCAAATAGGTTACGGAGAAATTTGTTTTATTTATTTTGTTTATTTTTCTTAATATTTTTGCTCTTTTCTTTTCTTTGTTTCGCATTAAAAGGGGTATCGCTAGTTTTAAGATTTTTGTTTTTGAAGAATCCTTCAAGAGTGGGGGCATGTTTGGGACAAATAGTCACCTCCCCCTTTATCCTGACCCCTCCTTGATGGGTGTACTGAAGCGCATTCTGGCGAAAGCATGATATATACTGACACTTGCTGTGAAGCTCTCACACGAGAAACACGCGTCATACCCGCGCCCATACCCGCTCTCTTATTCGCTACATCTACATCCACCTCGCTTTCACTCGCCTTTCCACCCGTTACATCAATCTTCCAGTCATCATATCATACCCGCATATAAAGAAGCAGGAGGAAACACGCGTTTCCGGCCCCGTTCACCGCGCATATACGCAACTTAGCCCGCGGGACTGAAGGGACAGCTTAACACCAAAGCGGTAGGTACACTCTCTGTTCCTTCCCAGAACCAGCTCAACCCGCCGGGAACGGAAATTAAAACCGTATAATTGCCGTACGGTTTGCTCCGTCCCATTCAATAGTAATTTTAGATTAATAAGTATTGGTATATTTTTTATAAACTTAATTTAATTATTGTATCTCTCCAATTTAATAATAAAAGAGATAAAAATTTTTGTATATTGTTACTTGCATTTTTTAAAGATACATTTCAAGATATATATATAGTTATTTATAATAAATTATAATATAAATAAATATATTTTTTATTCTTTTAATGTCCATTGGAATTTATATTTCCCAAGCCAGTGGCGTACCTAGGGGGGGGGGGTTGCGGTCCGCACCGGGCGGCACTTATCTTGGGGCGGCATTTTTGAAGTGAAACTTCTTTAGCGGCGTCCTGACATTTGGTTGAGAATGGAGAGTGAATTGAAAAATTGAGTTTTCGTAACACAAGTGAGAAAAAAGATATAAGTATAACGAGTGAGAATGAGAAAGAGGCTATCTGCGTCTCCCTTTTGTGCGGTCTTTCGTTCTTGAGAAAGAGGCTATCTGCGTCTCCCTTTTGTGCGGTCTTTCGTTCTAATCCCCACTCATGACGCGCAAGTCCATGACGCGCATGCGCACGAGTACGTTGACGAAAATTCTCAAGTCAAATATACAGCGTGCACGCATACCGACGCATGTAATTGTGTGTGTGAACATGGTCGGCGATTCACACGCCAACACATACAGTTATGTGCGTCGATGACCATTCACGTTATTTATCCGAATCTCAACATTACTTTAACACTACTAAATCAATTTAAAATTATTATTGCATTTAAAACTGCTTTTCTCTACTCCACAGATTTCACTATGCCGAAAAAAAATAACGACCAAAATTTAGACGATATTATTTATTTCATACACCGTTCACTACTGGTTTATAGCCACACAGGTGCTAATGCACTTGAACGAGGCGAAGATAAAATCCCTCTAATTCTCGGGGGAGATTTTAATGTAAATTTTGGATCTGATGATTCGTTGCCGTTGATCAACTTTCTTCGAGAAACATTTGGTCTGCTTATAAATAACGATCCCAAGGAATCAACAACAAAATCTGGAACTACAATAGATGCTGTTTTTACACGTTATATAGAAAATATCGAATCACGAACATATATATCTTATTGTAGTTATCACAAGCCATTAATATCAGTATTACCAATTGAAGCACCAACCGACAATAGTACAGGCAATGTAGATATGATGATAGAGTAGATAATAATAATAAGTTGACCTGTGGCCAGGTCCGAACCGACCGACGGTTTGAAATAAATTAATTTCCAGCTACAGAAACAATTTCAAATAATTTTCATATATCTATTAATGTAATAAAAAACAGATATGGATACATAAATAATAAATATAAACATTTTTAATTTTATTTTATTTATAATATATATGCAAGACCAGGCTGTGACGTCATGAATGGCTGGATGACGTCATATAATTTTAAATCAAGAAAAAACTAATAAATATGATTTTTCTCGAGGATAAAACCAATACAAAGTGCATGATTCGTGGTGATATATAAAAAAATCTCCTCATGTGAAATTTGGTGTGAAAATAACCCTTTCTTTCCTATCGTCGATCGCTAATACTACCACTTCCGGTTTCCGGAATTGCACCAAAAGTTGATCAATTCATCCCACTGATGCATTAAGTAAATATACCAAATTTCATCAAAATCGGTTGAGCCGTTCAGGCTGTACACATCTATACGGACGGACGGACAGACATCATGCTAAAAATACTTTTTTCTGTTTAGAAAATGCATGATTCGTGGAGATATGTAAAAATCTCCACATGTGAAATTTGGTGTGAAAACAATACCTCCCTTACTATCGTCGGTCGGTAATAATAAAGCGAATATTTGTTACGAAAATTTTATACTGTTATATGTCTTTCGAAATGATCCCTTTATTTTTCTCTATTTCTCTCTCACTCACACTCTCAACTAAAATTTCTCTTATTCTCTAGATTCTAAGAAGTTTCACTTCCGCCACGTGTACGATGCTGCACATTTTGCTTTTATAATTTTTTATATTTAGTTATAGTTGTAAAAAGCAACTTATTCATTTCATATTTATTTTTTTTTCTTTCTTGAATAATAAATGATTATTATGATTATTATAAGTTTACTATTTGATTTATATAAATTATAATTAACTATATGATTTCGAATATTATTCCTCAGTGTATATAAATGCATTTTAGTGTAAATTTTGAATTCTAATTCCAAGAACAGGATAATAATTGATTAAATAACTTAATAATTTATTTATGTGTATTATTTATAAAAACAACTATTTGATTGACTTATAATAGAAGGGGCGGCAAAAGTTGTAGGTACGCCACTGTCCCAAGTCACAATGAGGGGCATCATCCCATTTTCTCAATACAAATTATTAAAAAAAAAAATGAAAATTTCTCTCTTAAATATAATCAAATATTATAATATTCTTATGATCAATTCTTTGACTCCTATCACCCTATTTATTTGACCTATTATAAAGACGTTGACTTTTTATAATATATGTAAAATATATTATAATTATAATTTTATTAATTATATTTTTTGCTAATTAATTGACCATTATGAAATTTATAAACATATTAATTAGGTTATACAGATCAATTTAGTTTTTGTGAAATATTTTTTTTAAAAATCAAAAACAAAAAATGAATTGTTATTGATTATTCAGAAAAGGTCTTTAATTAAATAAATAAATAAAATTAGCAAAATTCCGTTATAGATGGTACCTGAGAAATTTAATTTAATCCCTTGATTTTTTTTTTAATTTTAGTTATTTTATTTAATTTTCAAATCTATCAGGTTTTTTTTAAAAATGAATCAAATATAATTAAAGTTTCGATTTCGGAAATTGTCAATTAATTACACTTTCAAATTTTATAATAAAATTCAAATGAGATAGATTTCTAAATTACTTTTATTGCACAATTATAGGAAGAATTTTTAAAGCATCTCAATGTTAAATTTTCCAGAACATAACATTATTATTAAATAAAATATTAATAAGTTTTAAGGTATTCTAATATTTTTTAAAAACCAAATAAATAAAATGAGGAATTTTAATGTATTATTTATGAAAATTCTTAATTTTAATTTAGAAAATTATTACTACACATGTTTATTTGGTCATTTAGATTTAATTCACTAATTAAGGGAAAGAAATAATAAAGTCAAATCGTTTAGCATAGTTACATTTCCTCATTTGGAAATATTTCCTCTAAAATATGACACTTGTTACATCATATAAAAAGAATAAAAAGGTGATGTTTAGTAAAGAAAAAAACAGAAAGCCGAAAACACGTCAGGATTATGAAGTTATTTTTGGTGAGCTATTTTATATATTTTTAAAAGCTTTTTGTTTGATTTAAAAAAAAATAACACTAAATTTATATTTTAGATAACTATCATTATTAGTTGCTTAAGTATTATCTATGGATTTCCTCAAATGGAAATGGATTCAAAAGAAGCTGAAAATGGAGAAATAACGGAAGCTGCTGTTACTGAGACGATGGCAGAAAATGAAAATGGAGAGATGACAGAATCGACAACAGAGGGAAATGATGAAAACGGAATAGAAGATATAACTGAATCCATCTCAAGAGGTGCAAGGGAAGAATCTGAAAATGGTGAAATAACAGAACCACCTACTTCTGAAACGACAAAAGAGGAATCGGGAGAAACCACAGAATCAACTTCCAGAAATGAAGGCGATGAAACTGAAAATGAAGAAAGTTCAGAATCTTCTTCAAGGGGTACAAGGCAAGGTGGATATAAGTATGATAAACCAAATATTCCTTTTACTTTACCACCAAGAGTAAGTACTTCAACGGTCACTCAAGTTAGTTCAACTACAGAAATTTCAACTGGATCTAGTGTATTACCTACAGTGGATTATAAACAATATCTTCCACCACAGAAAAATAAATAGGATGTTTTTTTAATAAAAGACTTTTATTTGAAATATATTTATTTATTTTAATAAATTTTAATATAGTTCTTAACAAGAGATCCCTTTTCTCTATTTTTTTATTTAATCAAATATAAATATATTTTCTATGTTGAAATTTTTTGATTTTAAAAATGTTATATAATTTTAGATATAATTAAAGGATCTAAGTTTTTGAATAAAGAATATATCAATATATATATGTATAATATTAACTATTAAAAGATAACAGATAAAATATACGTTTGTGCAAAAAAAATAAAAGTGTATATATTTTCATATAATTTCATGTTAAAATTTTAAATATTTTTTTTAAATTTCTAAGCATTTATATAAAATTTTGGCAAGATAAATCAATAAAATTCTACTCATTTATCTAAAAATCTATCTTTATCATAAGTATAAAAAGATATAGTGATGTTTAAATAAAAAAATTTAATTTATAAATATATATATAATATATATTTGTAAAAATTAGCCCGATTACAATTACAGTGCTGTTGCGTAGTCAAAGTGAATTAAAAGATTAATTAATTATTAATTGAGAATATTTGGCTAAGCTGAGTTGTTTGTTCTATAGGAAGGCCGGATACAGCAACATCAAATTCATTTGGAAAATCTGACCTTGCTTGCCGCAGAAATTTTTTAACCAAATCAATAATTTCTATAAAAAAATCAAAATCAAATAAACATAGTACAAAATTAAAAATTATTTCAAATTTTATATTACCATCTTCAACTTCTTTATTACATAAAACAGAAGTTGCTGCTTTAACAATCTGTTCAAGATGATTTCGGATTAATGGATGACCAAGTCTATACATCTGACAAATTGCTTCAAAAACCCATTTATTTTCAGAAACATCTTCTCTTAGAGGTAGATAATTAACAAAGACGGGGAACAACTAAAATTAATTTTTTTTTTAAATGAAAATAATTAATGAAATTAATTAATTAATTTATTTATTACCTCTGCAATGGGAAGACTATTTATATCAACCAGAATTAACCTGGCAAGAGCTCCGCAAATATTATCTAAAGTCCTTGCGGCTTGTTGTTTTCCAGCAGCCTCGCTAAAAATTCGTAATATTTCTGGGAAATATGGTACCAAGACATGTTTACCGTGATAAACTAATTCTCCAAGACCGAAAAAAGCATTGCTTCGAACATCGTCTGCTTCATCTTGGGTAGCATTAATTAATAATGGTAAAAGTTCTCCGTTAAATCTAAATATTTGTTCCGGGCCCAAAGCAGAAAATGATTCTGCTATAGTTCCAATTGCGAAAGATCGTTGGGCTATAGTACATTTCTTTTTCTAAAAATTATTGTTAAATTATTATTTTTATTTTCCTTATTAATACAAAGCTAATATGAGTATAAAAATACAAGTAAACTTTATAAATGAAATCAAAATAGTCGAAAATTTCATATTATGTGAATAATAATTATAATTATTTTTTATTTTTACTTACTGTTCTTTGAATAAATAATGGAAGAATAGTTGCAAAGTGAATTGCAAACTCTTCAGGTTTCATGCATGCTCCAAAAGCAGGAAGTAAATCGCCAGCATATTCAATAAGCAATTCATCTTGTTCAGCTTCTGATTCCTCTGTTTCTCCATCTTCTTTATCTTGACACTCAGTCTAAAAATAATTCCAAAATAGTATATCATAAAATAATCAATATTTGTATAAATGAAATATTATATAGTTATTTATAAGTAGAGATATACCATTTATAAAAATAAAATTGTGGTATTTTCTTATAATAATAAAATTTTATCAGAATTAATGTTTTATTTATAAAATTAAAAAATAAAATTTTATAATAAATTTGTAAATGTAATTAACAGAACAATGAAACCATTATAATATTCATAACAAATAATTTTAAATTGAATAAATTTTTTTTTGTTAAATTCAATTTATATCAAGAGACAGTAGTTTCTTTAAAAGGACGAAAGATTTAAATAAATTATTAATTATATACCTTAAAAGTCATAATTGCATGAATGCAATTAAAAATAGCTTCTTTGTGGCCCATAGATTGGAGGACAGGTTCTTTAATCTCTTTAAGTAAAAGCTGAAGTGCTTCAAGGCCTGCCATAGCCACTCCACGTTCTTCATCCAAGCGGATAATCTCACAACATTTGGGTACAAAAATACTCAAAGCTTTATTCATTGCTAAAATGTATTTATTTTCAATATTTAATTATATTTCATTGGGAATTTCGGATCTAATAAATAAAATAATTATGTACTATTATGTACCTGTTTGTCCCTCAGGAGTTTGAATTTGGCTAAAACACACACAGAATTGTGCTAAACTTTCGAAAGCAGCCCTACGAATATCCTCATGAGGATATGTTATTATTTTAAAAATTTGTTCAAAACAATTTTGTAAATGAGGAGTAAATACGGCTCCGCAATGTAGAGCAAAGTCTCTGAGAGCTAGACAAGCTTCTTCTTTTTCTTCCATATATGCATTTTCAACTAGGAAAAAAAGAAATAATGAATTATTATAATTTTTCTTAGATTTTAATAGTTTTAATAAATTATAATTAATAATTATAGATAAATAATCGATTCTTATTACAAATTAACAAAATATGTTTTCAAGCTAACATTAGGGTTGTTTTAATAACTCAAATTAAAATGTTTACCTGCAATATCGTCATCGTCATCATCTATGGATTCAGTTTCGTTTTCGATATCTTCTTCTCCTACTTCTTCACTCAATTCTTCAAACACTGGATATGCTCTGGTCTCATCTTCTTTTAAATGGCTCTAATATCAAATTAATATAAATAATTAAACTCGTGAAAAATATATTATTTTGTGGATGAATATATTGAAATATTTTTCTAATTTAGAATTAATTTCAAATTAAGAAAATAATTAATTAGATTCATAGTAACTTATTTAATTATATAATTTTAATAAAATATTACCACAATGCCTTCTTCGCTTGTTAATGATTTTAACATTACTTCTACTAAAGTGGGTATTACTGCACCCATTTCTTCGTGAAGAACTGATGAAATTGCAGCCAAAAGACCATAAACAGATTTTCTCAGATCAGGATCACGACTATTATTTAATAAATTTAAGCCTAATTGAAGAGATTCATTAGCTAATGGTGCGAAATTCTCCCTTCCAATAGTTCGACCGAGTACTCCTAAAGTGTCTAGAGAAATAATTAATTTTTTTTAAATAAATTACAATGAAATGAAAATCAAATAAAAATGAATAATATATACCAACTGCTTGGACTTGGAGACAGAGAGTGTCTTCAGTGGATTCTTGTTTAAGATAAACTTTCAAATTTTCAATGATTGTGGAAAAATATGGTAACATGGCTTCTTTAGCCGCACTAGCTATATTAAAATAAATAAATATATATTTATAGATAGATAGAATTAGATAAAATACAAAAAAATTATTGTATAATACCTATGGCTCCAATGCAACTTATTGCCAATTGACGAGCAGAAATTGAATGATTTATATTAAGAACAGAGAGAACACGTTCCATTAAAGTTTGAAGATAAGGTAACAGTTCATCTCCTAAGTTTTCACAAAACAATTCCACTGCATAAAAGATTCTATCCAGTCCTGGAGGATCTTTGCTATTATTAATTTGAAGCTGTTTGCACATTTCATTTAAATGATGAAATAAAAGAGGTAGAATTTCAGAAGCATATTCGCTTATATCGGGCTAAAAATACAAAAAATTATGTGAATAGTTTATAAATATAATTTTCATTATCAGGGCTCATTTATAAATAGTGTTTAATTAATAATCTGGATTGCTTTTGACGTTTGATACATATTAAAATGTTAAAAAATATACCTGAAGATGTGTACTAAATTGTCCAAGAGCAAACAAAACAACATGACGAACGATTGGTGAATGATCATTGATTCCAGTGCAAATACATTGCAAAAATTGCTTCAAATATTTCACACGAATACATTCCGTACAGCCTTCGGCAATAATAGCCATGGCAAGGAATGCTGCCTTTTTTTTGTAAACATCAGTTCCAGTTAATCCAGGCTCCATGTGATTTAACTTAAAAGTATTATGAAATTAATTAATATATTAATTAAATTTGAAAAGAATAAAATATTTACAAGTGAAGGAAGAAATTTATCTGGAGGTAAATGTAAAGCAAGCACATCAAGTGTATGGGTTGCTACTGCATTCAAATTTCCGGAATCTTCATCAGCTCCAAAATCTTCATCTAAATCATCATCAGATGGAATACACATAATTTCGAAAAGAACTGATATAATTGGTTCTATTAAATTATGTTTAATCAAAGGCTGTAAAAAGTTATTTATTTACATAATAGAAAAATATTTATTAGATTAAAATAAAAGGTAGTGATTGAATAGTCTCTGAAAATAAATACCTTTTTTTTAAGACGAGTAATCCAAGAAATGAAGTTAATTGCTTTTACTTTTACGAGATCACCTATAGCTTTATTAGAAGCAAGTTCTAAATGAAAATGAACAAGTTTTTCTGCATGTACAGTAATTATTTTCCCTCCAGAAAATTCAACAAGTTCGTCAAAAAGTTCAAGTATTTGAATAGTTTTATCGTCATCTTGAGTTGCCATTGCTCGAGCAACTTGCATTACATCAGGAACTAAATTTTTAAATGTTTCATACATCTGCGATTATAAATTGTAAATAGATTGTTATTAAATAAATATATTAATGAATTTTGTTATTGAAATGACAACAATAAAATTATGATTACTTTTTCATGTCCATGACTAACTTGTAAAATATAATACATGGTCATTACAGTATAATATATAATTGGCGATGATTTATCAGATACATCCTGAAACATCTTATGAAACAAAAAAGAAAATAGGTCCAAATCAGCTTCAAATGATTCCGGTGTCATATCAGTTATTATGCTAAGAGTATACATGCCGAGCTGAAAAGAAAGATTTATTAATTTTATAATAATTATGAGTTTTTTTATAAAAAAAAATTAATGAATTATATAAAATATTATTAATAATAAACCTACTTCTTTGTCAGATGGCATATCGCTTGAAGTCATTTGATGAATAAAATGAAGAATTTCGGGCCATGTTGAAGTAACCATTTCATGTTTAACAATAATTCCTATGAACTGTGCAATGGCATTTTTTACGAATTTTTCAGGTTCATTAACGAGAGCCTGTAAAATTCCTTCTTTTATCCTAAAAATAAAAAATATGAATCGGCATGTGTATGATATTTGGTTATTATTTAAAATTATAAATCATATATAACAACCTAATATATCATTTCAATTAATTATAAGGAGCAATTAGAAAACAAATATTTTTTAAATGTATTATAGATGTATTAATTTTATCCTTTATAGATACCTTTAATATAATCGAACTTTTTTTTTAATATTAGGACAATTAAACAAATATTAAAGGTTTATTACTGATTAGTTTTATAAAAATAAAAATAAAATATTTTAGGAAGAGCAATTTAATAAAGGAAGATAAGTAAAAATAACATTAAAGTTCAAACAATATAATATGATGTGTGATAGTATAAAAATAACTTGACTATTCAAAATCAAATAAGTGAGTAATAGATTCCTTTTAGATTACAAATTAATTAATATTATAACTTTTAGAATAAATTAATTAATTTTAATTATATTTGAGTAATACAAATGAAAATAGAGTTAATATATTTAAGTTCATTGATTGGTTAAATTTTTTGTTAAAATTTATAGCTTAAGTTCAATTAGTCATATAATACTGTGGAGGAATTTCATTAATAAGTCCAGTCAATTTTGAATCTTTACCCTTGCAATCTCCCGGGCAGATAGATATTTAGATTTTCCAGGTAATAAAACGTAAAAATATATAAAAAATTTTAAATTACAGTCAAAACTATAGTTAGATACATAGCTAAATAAATTTATAAAAACTTACCCTTTTCTAACTTCAGGTGATAATTTATTCCAATGTTTTGTTTTATAAAGGCGCTTTCGAAGTAATACCGCGGCATATTGACGTATTTGGGGATTAGTGGATACGCCGACCACGTTGCAAAGCGCAGGAATAACATCAGGATTTTTAAAGGCTTCTCGAAGTTCTTTTGTTCCCTATTTATGCACAAAATAAAATAAAGAATTAAATAATATGAAAATGAATGATTTAATTAGAATAAAAGTATAATAAGGTTAAACATATTTACCTCAGCAATAATATTGTTATCTGCCACAAGAACTTTTGCCAAAATATTTTCCATGACTATCTTTTTCTATATATCAAGCTAAAAACAAATAATATTATAATCAATGATACTATTATTTATTTCTAGTTTCTAAGCGTATCCAGAAAGCAGAGGTTTGTTCTAAAAACATGGATATATAGAAAGAAATGAAAGCATAGTACTTTATAACTTCAGAAGATGGCAGCAATAGAAATCATATTGTTTTAATTTATAATTTCACGTGATATTTTAAATTTAAATTTTATATATATTTCATAATTAAAATAAAAAATTTAGTAAAAAATAAGTTTCAATTTTTATAAATTGTAATGATAATAAATCAAATACCATTAAAATTACCAATAAATTTCTGAAACATTGAATGGCACGTCACTATATATCGAATTTTTAATTTTTTTTATAATTAATATAATATATAACTATCTTTTCAAATATTTAAAAAATACATAAACTACTATTAACTACTTATCACTAAGGCAATAGGTTTAATATGTATTTAAGCTTAGAAAAATGTGAATCTTTGCATCTCATTTGAAGCGCGCCCTTCCTTTAAGATCTATGAAGTTCTTAAAACCATTTCAGAAGGTAGGTGTGGGTAGGTGAAATAAAAAAAACGCATAATCACACACAATGGCTTTACAGAGCTCTAGTTTATCAAAAAAAGAGGAAAAACTATTCATGAAGATTTTTGCACTTATAATAGTTAATAGTAGTTAATTTATTTAATATTATATGAAATTGAATTTAAATTTTTTTATTCATTTATCAAAATATTAGCTTTTACTAATTTAATAAATTAATTATTAACAATGTCAAATTTAAGTTATTGAAATAAAATATTATTTTAAGTATGAATGTATAAATATCAACTTTAATTAAATTAATTCATTTAATATAAAAGTTATTTTGAATAAATATATTTCTATTGTTATTTTGAAATTATAGCAAAAATTAGAGAAACAACTAAAAGGAATTAAATTTATAAAAACAATTTAATAATTAATAATTTAAAAAACTAATGACTAAATATAATTAAAAAAAAAATGATAATATGGGTAAGAAGAACTTTGATAAATAGTATATCATGGAAATAGGGAAATTCATAAAAAAGGTATAAATACATAGCTTAATTATTAGAAAAAATCGAGTATAATGCTCTCAACATTTTTATTAAATATATTTTTTTGTTCTATGGACAATATTGAAAGGTTTTATTTTCTTAGAACAATCATTATGAAACGAAGATAATGTTAAATTAACTTCATTTTGAAGAAACTCCTAACACTGTTAGGAATTGTTAACAAAAATCTTAGAAATTTTCAATATTCTATACAGAATTTTCCAATTTATACTGTTGAATAAATTTTAGAAGATTAAGAGGGCGGGCCACAGAATTTTTTGAAAACAAAATTTTTTGATTTTCTACGCTCATTAACATGTCGACAAAAAATATTCGACCACATAATAATTCATAAATCATAAAGTGAAGAAGTTGTTTTTTAAATATAATTAAATGTTCCTCCAAAAATATATACAACCCTGTCTCTAGATTTACTGATTTACATTTTTTTCACATATATTCTTTATTATCTCTTAGTATTGGAATTACTATTCCTCTTGTATATTTACTTAATTTCTTCTAAATTAATAATAATTGGTTTTATACAATTTATAACACATACAATTTCATTTGATACAGTCCTTGTTGTTATTAATATCATTAAGAATGTTGGCAAAGATTATTACTAGGCTATTAATGGATCGTAATTTAAACACATCATTTTTTGAATTTATATGCGCTTCTATTTATACTGATAAGTCTTTGGATCCTTTCTAATTTTTTTTATTACACTTTTTATAGAACACCTTTGGCCATATTGAAAATTCATATGCAATATGCAATATCCAATATAATGTTTTTGAAAAAATATTGGGACCCCTCTTTTGGGTTTCCCTTTCAATTTTAGAGATAAATGCCAGTGTCTGGTAATAAATTATATCAAATTAAAAATACAAATATATATTGTAACTAAAACTTAATTCCTAGTGTTCACTATTAATACACTATTATTATCAAAATTGTGTTAATTTATAAATAAATTAAACTATTTCAATTCAAGTTTCTATTTGACTTCTTACCTTATTATTATTATTCAAGTTATTGAATATTCTGTGTTGAAAGTTTTGTCTACTCCTGTCTGCCTAGGAAGTTGTTTTCAAACTGAAAATAATGACTCCATTCATACATTAATGATTCATCTTATAAATATTCAGGACATACCATTTTAAAGTGACTTAATACATATATACATTTAAAGTATAATTAATTAATTCTTTTGAATTATTATTTTCGCATATGATATGATATATTGAATATATAATGATTTAATAAAAATCATTTTAAGATTTTTTTTAATTATTAAAATCCCTAAACAATATAAAAAAATTATAAATTAAAATATTTATATTTTTAGGGATCGTTGTTCTTGTGATTTTAATTAATTAGATAAATATAATTTAAACATTTGATAAAATTGGTAAGAAAAAGAAACTTTAATAAATGGGGTAATATAGAATTCTAAATAAAAATAATATAAATATTAAAAAATTTTATAAAATAACGTTTTTCCAATGGACTAAAAAGAATAAAATAATTTTTCTATAAGCCTGACCAAGTTTATGGATGAATTGCTTTATATTCAACGAAAAACGTTTTATTTATTTATATGAATAATCAAGTCAAATTTTTGTAATAATAAAAATTTTATTAAACATGAACTGACAAATTTTTTTATCATGCTAAGAAATTAATCTTTAATTATTTTTCAATGTAATATACTTATATCAAAGTATGTATCAAAATTTAAAAAATTTTTTATTAAATTTACATATTATCAATCAAATTCAAAATGGTTGATTATATTAGAAGAAATAGTGTTACTTGTTAATTAAGTGTTTTAGTGTGGTATTTATGTATATATATGAATTATAGCTCTATAATCAAATAGAAATCAAATGAAAACTAAAAGCGCCCAGCGTTTTTAGTTGAATATGAAGCAATTCATCCATAAACTTTGTCAGGCTTATAGAAAAATTATTTTATTCTTTTTAGTCCATTAGAAAAACGTTATTTAATAAAAATTTTTTATATTTATATTATTTTATTCTTTTTAGTGCAATTTTAATATGATAATTTATTTAATATAACAAGAGAAATAGAAAAGATGAAGTTATACGAAAATTTACAAATTGAATAAAACAAAAAAATATATTATTCTTCCAAAAATGAATTTATGCATTTATGTTAAGTAAATGTTATTATTGAATAATAATTATTATATTATATCTATAAATAAGTAATTTTTATTAATATAAGATTTTTTAAATATATATATATATATATATATATATTAAATGCTCATATTGTCTTCAAAAAAAAAAAATCATATATACATTTAAAAAATCTTATATTAATAAAAATTATGTATATATATATATATTAAATGCTCATATATATATTAAATGCTCATATTGTCTTCAAAAAAAAGGTCACTACTTTGCGGGCCCATCACCTTCTTACAAATCGGTGAAAACATTTTTTTTTAATGTGATGTCTCTATGTGGCACCGCTAAGAAGCGCTGCAGGCGCATAACCGATAACTCTACATGCAAAAACCAGGCAAAAAACACACACACACACACAAGCCCGAATTTTTTTCAATTAATTACTGCCAGCACTCGCATGGTGGCTGATGGTGGCACCAAAAGCTTTGTTTCAGCAAAGACAATAGAGTTTACTAGTCTTATAGATGGTCTGTGATACATTGTTTTTTTACCGACCGACGATAGTAAGGGAGGTATTGTTTTCATTTCACTTGGAGACATATATAAAATAAGTTGACCTGTGGCCAGGTCCGAACCGACCGACGGTTTGAAGTAAATTAATTTCCAGCTACAGAAACAATTTCAAATAATTTTAATATATCTATTAATGTAATAAAAAACAGATATGGATACATAAATAATAAATATAAACATTTTTAATTTTATTTTATTTATAATATATATGCAAGACCAGGCTGTGACGTCATGAATGACTGGATGACGTCATATAATTTTAAATCAAGAAAAAACTAATAAATATGATTTTTCTCGAGGATAAAACCAATACAAAGTGCATGATTCGTGGTGATATATAAGAAAATCTCCTCATGTGAAATTTGGTGTGAAAATAACCCTTCCCTTCCTATCGTCGATCGCTAATAATACCACTTTCGGTTTCCGGATTTGCACCAAAAGTTGATCAATTCATCCCACTGATGCATTAAGTAAATATACCAAATTTCATCAAAATCCGTTGAGCCGTTCAGGCTGTACACATCTATACGGACGGACGGACAGACATCATGCTAAAAATACTTTTTTCTGTTAAGAAAGTGCATGATTCGTGGAGATATGTAAAAATCTCCACATGTGAAATTTGGTGTGAAAACAATACCTCCCTTACTATCGTCGGTCGGTAAAAAATGGAATAATAAATATTTAAATTTTGATGTGCCCTGAGTTTAAAATAATTTTTTTTTAGAAAAGAGTCCGTGTGGAATCAATTTAATGCAGATCAAAATGTATACATACAACAATTATATTTTTTTTTTATTACTTTTTAATTAAAAATTTATATTATACATATAAAAAATAAGAAAAATTATTTCAGATAAATTTTTTATATATTTTAAAATTAAAATAAGTACTAAATAATCTTCCAAATATAAGTACGTATGAATCGCTTATCTTAGCTGATCTTTGAGCAACACTCTTTAGACGTCCTCAGGGAATTTATTGATTTTAATAAGCTTTGAACTAAATCGTTTGAAGATTAGGATAATCTATTATAATGTTTTAATAATTCTTTAAAACATTTACCCCTTGGAATTGAAAAATCAAATGATTTGCTAAAGATTTTTCAGTCTTTTCTTCAAAACAAACAATTTTTTTAATCCATATAAATCTTAAAATTATAAATCTAAATTTTTAACCATTGAATTAAGACAATAATAACAAATTGTTTAGTTAATATTGAGTGCCTATAAAAGCGTTAAGTTTTACTTAAATAAAAATATTATAAATATCAGATTATTTATAAATTTTTATAATGAACATAATGATGAAATTAAATGTACGAGGCGTGTCTAAAAAGTTCGGTGAATGGTATGATAAAAACATAAAAACAGAATGTTAATTGTAAATACCTTTAATGATCTTCAAAATACTCTCCACTAGCCACAACACACTTCTGACAACGTTTGTATAACGCTTGAAAACTGTTGGAGAAGTCTTGATGTGGAATCGTTCTCAGAATATCCGTAACATCGTGAACAAATCTTGCGTTTGCCCAATGCTTCATGGACGATGGTCCTTACTGTGTCTTTGCTAATACCCAATACTTCGGCTATTAATCGCAGAGTCTTTTGTACACTTTCAGTGTTTTCTGATTCTTCAGTGTCCTGCTTGTGGATGGCCGGCCTGAACGTGGTTCGTCTCCACAGATTGCTTACCAGCGCGAAAGCGTACAAACCAATCATAAACACATTTCCTACTCACAGCATCCTGCCCGTACACCTGCACCAACATCTCATATGTTTCTGTCGCTGTTTTACCCAATTTAAGGCAAAACTTAATGTTGTGTCGTTGCTCCATGAGGCGTACTACTCGGAACACTCAATTAGACTGAATCACAGACCATCACTGAATGCAATAAGCACTGCGCTAGAAGTATCGCGCTAGTACCGATACAGGTCAGGTCCAGACGTGTACAGACCAGGCGGGGGACTTTCTTATAGGCCGATGTGAAACAGTGTTACGCTTCTATGCAACACCCGAGGCGCTGCTGGCACTAATTTTAATTCGGTTTGATTCGGTTATCCGAAAACTGCCGTATGCATCCCTATGAATAGCAGCGCCAAACACAGTTTCAGAATTTAACATTGCGTCCCCCCCCTTGGTCCAGACGTGTTTAAACAGGCACGCATGCCTCTACCAAACTTTGAATACCCACTTATGAGACCAATCACTAGGATTGCCAACTGCTCTTTTTTCGGAAGGACAGTCCTTTTTTAACATCTTATTATCCTTGTCCTTTCTTAAAACGGGGAAGGACGCCTTTTGTCTTTTTTTCCAAATATTGTTTGTTCTAAATTCAAGTTTTTTCAATTTTCTCAATTTGTCTCTAAAGAAAGTTAAAATGTTTTTCGCGATCGAACTTTTAAACATTTGCGACTTTTTTTTGAAAACTTTTCAATTTGTCTATAAAAAAACCTAATTTTTTAGGGGTGTCCTTTTTTGGGACTTTATAGAGTTGGCAACCCTACCATACACCGAACTTTTTAGACTCACCTCGTATATCTATATACATTCAAGAATAAAATATTATTAAATAGTGGAATAACAATCACATCCATTATTATTTTTTTAAACAAATTACTAAAATAAGGTAGATCTCAGGTTGATGAATATCCAAGTAAGACAGGTCTATCAAATTGGCTGCCGAATAAGCTGGATAGATTTGTATCATCAATATGAATTCTTAATTCAAGACAGCTTCAATATTTTGATCGTATTGATTAGGTGGACGTCGAACTAGACCTCAGAAAGAAAAATTCACTTCTAGGCCTGGGGAACTAAACTGATTCCATGCTATTTTATTCAAACACGCTACACACTATGGAGTTAAAAGTACTGATAAATTAAGAAATTATATAAATTAAAGAAATTAAACAGTCCGCTTGAATCGGAGCAAGCGTACGGATACTTGAAAACGACTGCAGAATAAGCAGTCAAAACGTTGTACAGTTATTATAATTTAATAAATAATTTTATACAAACAAAATGTGGTCTTTTAATAAAAATTCCCTTAATAATTAAATTAAATCTTATTTATTTTATTTGAATATTATCTTTTAATATATATTTAAATTTAATTAATTAAATAAATATATAATTTTTTCATTCAAAGTACTTATTAAGAAATAAAACAAAAAGAAAAATTTGTGTTTCTTTTTATTTCCCAAATTTCCTATTTCCGAATTAATGACTGGACAAAATGGAAAAATAAAATTATGTTAAGTAATATAAATAAAATATTAAAAAAAACTATTTTTCTCATTTGCTTATTCTTTGGTAGTTATTTATTTAATATATATTCACACTCCATAGAAAAGTTCAAAATTATCCATGTAATTTCAAGAATTTGAATAAATACTTAGAATCTGTGAGTGATGGATAGTTATATTTTAAATTGAGAGTTAAAGAAGGTCTATCACTCTGTATTTCTATGAATGTTTTTCTTTTGCAAGTTTCCTAAGTAGATAGTGAGAAGGACAGTGGCTCCCCCGGGCGGAAACTGAAGACAGGCGACGCCTCTTCTGGCTGCGGCTGCGTCGCCGTCACTCCCGAACGACTCGAACGCGAACGGACCTCACGGACTCGCGGCCGGTAAGAGAGCAAGCCTCGGTCCTTCCTGTCTCTTTCTTCCTATCATTCAAAACAAGATGCCTTCTCTTCTGAAGATCCAGCGGCACTCTCTAAACTTCGTCATCCTCCACCCCATTCCCCTTCTCTGGCTGGCTAATTTTAAATTTCCAAGTGCGTGTTTTCGTGAGTGATATTAAATTTACATTTAAAACCATTCTTTCCATTTTTTCTTTAATTATTATTTTTTAATTATAATCATTTTATTTATTTACTTATTTTAAATGCAATTCATAAAATTCCTAAAGAATATTCTTATCCATTGAATTATTATATTTCATGTTATGAGAAGGGCAAAGGGGTACAGTGCTCGGGCCTGTCCAGTGAATCATTCCGTTTATTTCTGTTTTAGTGAGTTGTGAAAATTCGACCGAAAATTTCTCTGGGGACTTGAGAAGGTGAAAAAAGTCATCCTACATCGTAATTCCCAGGAAATTCTCGAGTAAGTAGCTACCAAAAGTTTATTTAAAAAAAATCTCTATTTATTTTTGTTTATTTGTGTGAAAAAAAAAATTATTTCATATTAATTCCAAACTTAAAAATTGTTTAAAAATTGTTTGTATTATTTTCATTAAAATTTATCTATAAAATACTTAATAATATTCATTATTTGAAATTTCAAAAAACGCTCTTTTAGTTTACTATTATTATAATATACAAAAATCATGGATTGTAATAATTAATCGGTCAAATATTTATTTTTAAAATTAATCTAATGATCAATTTGGAATTTTTTTTTTAAATAATAAAGGTGTGATAATTATATAAATCTAATTTAATAAAATTGTATTCATTAAATTAAATTTTAAATATATAATTTATTATACAATTTGAACTCCTCCAATACTCTTTCGTAATATCCATGGATTTAAGATCAATTAAAGTTTCAAATTATAAAATATGAATATGAATATTCAACAATGCATCATATTAATTTAATTTTAAAAAAATAGCAATTTTGTAAAAATGACAAATATATTTTTAAAATGCTTTTAAATTAAATCATTATTTAAACTTATATGACTAGATAAACAGGCCAATAAATAAAAGGAAATGGAGACACACATTGTTTGATGATCAATGCAGTTATTTATATTGTGTTTACTAGCATGTGAAGAATATTAATTGGAGGATATACCAAATAAAAGCAAGACAAGATTAAATTTAACAAAAAAAAAAATTTAATAATCAATCAGGAGATTATACATTTTTAAATAACAAATGCAATATTTTTAAAAATAGACTTTTAATTGTTAAAAATATCTTAAAATGAAAATTTTGTTGATATAATATATATTTATTATTTTGGTATTATATTTTTAATTTGAGTTATGGCCCTATGAATCTGGGTTCAATTATATATATTATCAAATGGCCAACACTCAGGAAATAAAATAAATAAATAAATAGAAAAATAAATATCACGGTCCATGAAACTATTGTATATAGATATATTATTACAGATAACATATGTTTTGCTATGTATATTAAACACTAGTTTAAATTATATAAATTTGTATTTAATAAGCACTTAATAATGTTATATGTATATTCTTATTATAAGCTATAATAATGTATACTTTTTACGTACTTAAATAGTATTTTATTAGATATAATAATATTTTCTTTTATCTAAAATTTCATTAATTTTAGTTAATTGTTTGATATGAAAAGATATGCATTTTTTCTTAAATTTAATGTGTAGAAATATTCTATTAAATAATTGAATAACAAAAAAAAAAGTTTCAATGGTAACCAAAAAATAATATTTATTATGTCCTGTTGAATTCTATATATATATAAAATATTAATTTATTTATTATAAAATATTTTTATTATAAATAATTATAATTTTTTTTGGTATAATGTCAACAATGAAATTAAATAAGAGTAACATAATAATTTAATCTTATATTAATAAATAAATTGTATACAAATATTTTAAAATTCTTTTTCGAAAGAGGTTCCTTTATTTATTTCATATTTATAGAAATATTGAATCAATGCCAAAATAAATCACCTACGTTTTTGAAAATCAATTAAAAATTATATCAGTACAATTATATAAATTACAGATGTTTTTCCTAAGTTGAATTGACAGATTTAAAATTTTTAAGTATTGGTTAATTATGATTATTTTTTGGCTTAAGAATGTTTATTAAATCGAAAAAAGATCAAAAGAAATTAATAATTTTTCATTCATCCCTTTATTAATTACATTCAATTTTATCAATTAATCTTAATTATATGACTTTTTTTATTTTTCATTGAAAAACTGGATACATATTCTTAATAATATAATTTAAAAATAATAAATCACTGGGTTCTTTCAATTTGGAATAAGGAAAAGATCCCATTAGAATAACAGGAGGTAATCATCATCCCAATTTTGAAAATAGAACGGACTGCAATAACTACAGGGGAATTTCTCTTTTGATGACATCGTATAAGATTCTCTCGAATATTATCTTCTTAAAATTACGACCATATGAAGAGGAAATATTAGGAGATTATCAATCCGGATTCAGGCCAAATCGATCAACCTTAGATCAGATATTTTCATCAAGGCAGGTTTATAAAAAAATCGCTAATTCAATATTTTGGTTCACCAACTATTTGTAGACTTTAGCAAAGCATGTGAATCTATAGATCGGGAAAAACTGTTACAAATTTATTGGGAATTCCGAAAAAATAGTAATTCTAATTTGACTTGAAGGTAGTAAAGGCAGAGTAAGATGCGGAAATCAATTATCAGATACTTTCAAAATTCGGAATGGGTTAAAACAAGGAGACGCTCTATTATTTAACTTAGCATCAGAATATGTGATTAGACAAATTAAGGAGAATTCTAATTCAATTCTAAGTATTAGGAAACTCGGACGATTTAAATAGTAGCAGAGAGGAGTAATATTAACACACAAAATCATAACATACAAAACGCCGAATTTGAAAATTTTGAAAAAAGTAAATACTTAGGTTCTGTAATCACGAAGGATAATAATATTCGAGAAGAATTTAAATTGAGGTTGCAATCGGGTAACTTCTGTTATCATGAAATACATGGGCTTATCTCGTAAAAATTATTATCAAAGGGAATCAAAATTAAAATATACAAAACAATTATTTTGCATAATGAGGATCTGTATGCATCTCCAGACATAGACTAATAAAGAAGGTTGCGATTGACAGGATAACTAGCAAGAATGGGTGATTATAGACTAGCAGAAAAATATATTTGTGGGGAGACCGAGTGGGAAACGTCTTGTGGGTGGATAATGTAGAAAAGGATGTGAGAGAGATGGGAGAAAATAAGAGTTAGATGGGCGCGGTCAATAACTTTTGAGTTCCTTAGAGCCACAGAGATAGATAGATAGAATATGTTCTTACTATTTATATTATAATTAGGTATTTACAATTAAGTAGTATAAGTTTATAATTAAGTATTTACAATGACATTTTAAAATAGATTTATTATATAAATCATTTAACAAAAAATGAAATTTTTTATATAAAAATAAACTTAAAATATAAATTTTTTCAATATCTACACAAGTCAATTTTGAATATTTGATTATTACTTTTTATTTTCATCAAAGATTAATAAATACACTTTCCACATAATTTTATATGTATCTTACTTATATTCTAAGGTTTAATTTTTATATCAATATAGTACACTTATCGTTTATATTATAGGTTTATTTTATATCTTACATTACATTATTCTCAGTAAATGTAATTTTTTGCTTAAAATAAAAATTAGTGATAATTGCTTTGATGAGCATAATTACAAACAAGGATATACTATACTGCATTTAGCAGATATTCAATGTAAATGACTAGGCGCTTATATTTTATATTACAAAACTGCCTTCTATAAAAGTAAAGAGAAATACATTACTTAGGTCTCCATCCTCATAATATATAATATATATATATATATATATATATTCTATATATTTAAAAATTCAGCAAAATATCTGAACTAGAATATATATTATAGATGTATCTGAACATTTTTAAATATCTTTAATAAACAGTTCCATTAAAGAATTCCCCTCTCACTATAATAAATATATTTCAAAATATAAATGTAAAATATCTAGGAATAAAATAATAATCCTATTTGTCTAATCTTAGTAGTTAATATAGAAAACTAGATTAGATTCACGATATTTAAAAATATGGGTATTAATAATTTTAATGATCAACAAATGGTGATCGCTTTGGCACATAATTTATTTTGTACACAGAGAAAGTGTTCAGTAATAAGGGAGATAGAAGAGAGTCAAACTGGATGGAGATTTTGTAGATGAAGGACGATAGTAGAATAAAATTGTTTTGGTCAAGAACATTTTCGTTTGAAGAACTATAATACAAATTTATAAAATACTGTATTAAATTAATATATTCATTTATTATAATTGTTACTCATCGATAATAAAGTAATATATGTGAACTTATTTTATTTAATGTAATCTTTTCATTTCATCATTAATGAAACAATGCTTAATTTAAATATAAATACAAAATTATTAAAATTAAATAATAATGTTAAATCAAAATTTTAAACTATAGAAGAGTAGAGATTCTTTTTTTAAATTTATTCAAGATGTACACACTAAAGGCAAGTCACTCTAGGCCCCTAAAGGCACTGAACACAATATTCTAATGGTAAATACGGCTGCCGTTTAAACCAACGATTATATTTATCCTCAACATTCGAAAAGATTTAAAAATAACTTCTTCCTCTACGCTCAGGCATAAAGATATATAGCAACCTAGGCTTATTTCTATTGATTCTAATAGTATTGATGGATAAGTTTTCAGTTGAATTCTTTTAAGGAATTTTCATATTATAAGAAATTCTTTATTATCATCAAATCCCTCATGATTAGTATTATTTTTAATTGTTATCACTATATATATATATATCAATGTATTAGAGATTTTTATACATTTTTATTTGTTGATATTATTCAATTTATATTCCGAACTAATTTAGTAAAAGAGTATTTATATATATATTCTTAAATAAATTTATATTTTTTCAATTGATAGGATTATTTTATATTTAATAAAATTATAAAATAATTTAAAATTATCTTTTAGGTAATTTATGTTTTAAAATAAACCCAACTATTCCAAAGGGACACAATCCGAGATAATATTGGATTATAAAACAAAACATATATACATATATTTTGTTTTTTTTTTCTTTCTCTATTATATTTATTATCTTATGATTGAAAATAAATGTTCTTTATTGAAAATAAATTACATAAAAAATTTTGGAATATTAATTAAATAATATTAAATCCTTATTAAAATATTCATAAATCTATCTAAGGTTATTTAAACTTGTAAATTCTTAATCGCGACAATCATATACCAACTGAATTCCTTTCTTATCATTTTCCTCTAACCTAAATGAGAAGATTATTACTTAATACTGATATCTAAAAATGAATAGTTAAATAAGTATACAAAAGCACTATTCATAAGTACATTCATACATTTTTACACATTAGTTCTATTTCTTCTTAAATTTATACAGTGCAAATGGAAAATATTTTAGAAATTGTTGGAGGCTATTCCTATTATAAATAAATATCATATTTCAAATTTCATTAACCCTAACTAGTTATTCCTTCAGATATTCCATACTCTCAATATTTTTAAAATTGAATAATACTTTTAATAAATTACAAAATTATAATTAATATGTAAATTATTTAATTAATTTAATTATAAATATTTTATAATAAGTCATATAAGAAGTAACCTGGTTTCGTTTCTGTGTGAAATTTATAGGATTTTTGTAGAGTGCATTATTCAAGTTTTACTAAACTGTCATGTTGTTGATATTTAATGCTTCCGTTATTTTCTAATAACATTACGGTGCAAAATTTCGATTTTTTCAGTGACAAAATTTCCTGAACGAAATCGAGCAAACTATTCCTGGATCCCCGCTCACTCTCCGCATTCTCAGTGTACACTTTACAAATTTTTGGCATGCTCTTATAGCATTTTTATCTTTTTCATGGTAATAATGCATCTCATAGCGTATTTTTTCAGATATTTCACCCATTTTCTAATCAATAAAACTTTGTAAACGAGTAACAAATTAAAAAGTTATCTTCACAAAAAATATAAGGTGAAGTTGTTATCTTTTAAGTACATGTTCGTTTGGATGAGTGTTAACCGATATATTGGAATCAAATAAAAAAAGGGGAGACTTTTTTTTACATATATCTTATGTTAGTTAAAAAACTAGTTAGGGGAATATTTTAAAAATAGATCTCTTAAAAAAAGTAAAGTAAATTCTGTTTATATTTAAAATTTTAAAATCTAAACAAATATAAAAATCAAAAAAAAATGATTTAAATTAGGATTTATAGTAAAATATTACCAAAAACTATCGAATCTTTTAAGTAATTCCTACCTATATATTTGAAGGATTTAATCATAAAGTAAAATGGTTTATTTTTATTTTAATTTAAAAAAATGATAATTTCATTTTAATATTAGGATATAAATGATTAAATATTGTTAATTTTTAAGAATTTTTATTATATCGAAAACGATAAACGAAGTTGATCTTTAAAACTCTGGCAAATCTATGAATCATAATAGTTGGCAAAGTGTGAATTTGTTCGTGTTGCTGTGTGTTGGCGGGTTCTACTGGATTCAGTCTCTTATAAGGTGACGGCTGAATGGAATGCCCTGGGAGTGCCTCAATCTAATGCGCACAATTATCATTTCCAGAAAAAGATAGAATGACAACATAAATTTAATAAATACATAGCATCGAATAAAAACAATTCATATAAATGTATTTAATCTAATTAATTAAGAATTGAATATATTTTCATACAATATCAAATAATTTTACTAAGTTTAAAAACAAATATCTATTAATATTTATTTTTTTAAATATTTTATTTTCAAATGCAAATTAATTACAAGAAATAAATAAATAAAAAATATAAAACTTTCTTCCTTTTTCTTTCCTTCTCTCCATTCTGTCTCAAGAGATGTTAGCTCAATTTATAAGGAATAAAATAGTAGTAGTAAAAGTGTTTCAATTGGTTTTATTTATATTATGTATTTTTTCCTGAATGAACTGAATTAATAAAGAATTATGAAAAATAATTTATAGAAAAATATAAATAATTGAGAAAAAAAGGGGAATAATAACTACTACTTTTGTTTTTAAAATTTAATTGAAAATTTCTATATAAGTATAAAATTATAAAAGTAGGATTATCATATAAAATTATTTTCCGAAATGTTTATGTATATATGATGTAGGTATTTAATAAGCGACATGTTTAAATCAATTTTAAATTTGACTGGATAGTTACGCTACCAAAAATTGAATGTCATGTTTGTAAAACAGGTTGTATACCTAATATTCAGGCCACGCAAGGGAGATAATCGAAATGGGAATGCTTCCTTGCTCCCTAGCATCTATAAAAATTATTATTATTTATTTATTGTGTATTGACCTTTTTTTGGGATCACGCAAATCCTCCCTTTTCCCCCTTCTATTACTCTCTTTTTTGCTGGCTTACTTCTGCTGGATTGCCTTCATTTACTCTCCATGAATATTTTCCCCACAGACCATCCGTATTTTACCTTTCTCTCTCTCTCTCATCGGACCATTTTATCCCAGTTCTTATTCAGACTTTTTCGGCTAAACTCTCGAAACTCTCCTTCCTCTTTTCTTCTAAATATTATTCTTTCTAATGTTTTTTGTAATACTGTTCTGATGTATAAACATTATTATAATATATTAGAAAAACCTGAGTTTTTATTAAAGCACAGAGGCTATCAAATCGGTGGCCACATAAACGGAATAAACGTGTTGTATGATCAGTTCAATGGATCCTCGCAATCTTATCTTGATTTTCTTGGTCGGAGGCCGCTACTTTTTATTTCAAGTAACTTCACCCTTTTGATCACAAAGGCTCAGTGAACCTCGTTCCTATATAACCCAGTTAGAGAAATACTTGCTTGCTAGGCCTGGGATTTAGCCCTGGAGGTTAGAAGACAAGCGCGTTGCCCTCAGACTGCGTGGCGTCTTTATTATTCTATATTAAACAAATTAATTTGATATGTTTGCTATTCAATTAAAATTAGCTGGAGTGTCTCCACTCGACTATCTCGCAATTTGAATTGGATTAAATAACATAATATATTATATTTAAATTAAATTTAATTAATTATAAATTATAAATAATAAATAATAAATATTAAACCAGCGCATGTTTGACTTTTTGTTGATGGCACCACGTCACGTGTTGGCGCGTGAGATTTGCAGTGTTAAAAAATTAATTCTGGTAATTTCAGCGAATCAATCAAGCTGAAATTCTATATATAGCAGTTTTATACAATTATTAATCATGTGAAAAATTATCAAACATATATCTTTATTTTTACGGTCACTTTAGAGGAAAAAAAATCAAAACGTTGTAGGTAATGACCCTCTTCCGGTTGAGCTACATTTCTCAAAAGTTGATAGAAAACTATGAATTTTGAATAATGTCCATGTACCAAATTTCATCATTCTAGCTCAAACCGTTTTTGCGTAATCTTGCCTACATACACACACACAGACACACACACACACACACACACACAAGACATTTTTCTCAACCTTAGTGAAAATGATTCAGGAACCTTCAAAAAGTATAAAAACATCAAAATCTCAACATCGAAAATTTTCGTGATCGCAATACTATCTCTGGCGAGATAGTAAAAACTTAATTTTTATTAAGTAATATGTAAAAAAGTAAAAGTTAAGATTATAAATTTAAATAGGTTTTCCTAAAATATAACCTTGCACTTTAAAAATAAATTTCAAGATTAACATTTAATTGCAAATGATTTCTAGAAATCAATTTATTTTTTGCCATTAGTAATCTAAATTTGCAAATTAAATTTTTCTTATTTTTTTCTTTTTAAATTACCCATAAATGAACGAAAAAATATCTTTAAATTTTCAAACTTTATACATAATCTCCAATGAATCACAAGATAAATAGATATCTTTTGTTTTTTATTTTATTTTTAAAATAAGAATCCACTGTTAAATTGTATTCAAGTCTAGATATTTCTTTCTTTAAATATTAGTTTTAATATTATGACAGCACTTGTGAATAGATATACTTGCAACTATCTTTGAACAGAAAAATGAGTTGTTTAATGGTACATTTGAGCGTTGACAAGATAGAAGATTTACTATACCCTTTCATTATAAAATTTTATTTTGTACACTTGGCATCTTTAATTACTTAATTAATTTTCTGTTTGATTTACTTTACTATTAATTAAGACAATCTGATATTCTTAACTCATTCACCAAACAATTATTTTCTTTATTTATATTTTCCAAAGAATATTTTTTTTCTTTGATATTTTTTTTATATTTCAAATATTAAGAATAAAAAGTCTTCATTAATTGTGCCACTCAGAAGCCAAAGCGATTAACTCCACATTTAAAGGAACTGAGAAACTGAAGCCCACAGCTTGTAGAAAATTCTGATTCAGATTACAGAAAAATGTACATTGGTTTGCAATATTAAGATTATCAAGTTTATTATTTACTTCATATGTTGTAGATTACATTACCTTACATTATATTTCTTGACTTAAAATTTACTGTCAATTATTCTCGAAAGTATAAATGTGTTGTTTATTAATAGTTAAGAAGAATTTCTTAAAAGTAAGTAATGTTTTCATGATTTCATCCATTTCATAATTTTCTTTCAGTAAACTCCTTAGATGTATTAATAGCCTGAATTGGAGATTGTATATCGAGAAATTGCATTATTTCTATGCATCACAAGTTCACTAAACCTGGGACACTTATGGAGATAATTATATTAAATGAACAAAGCATTGACTGATGTTAGAGAGTAAGAGAGGAGTAGAAAAAAAACAAGAAATATGTAAAATTAAAGACCAGTGTTTACCTTCAATTAGTATTGCTAATTATATCTAATATTTGATCATTTCTATAAATGTTCATCTTCTCATATATAGATTATATAGACTATTTGTTGATATGAGTAATATAAAGGAATAATTATCTAATCTAAGTAATTTCCTATGTTTTATATTCTGTAAAATCAAATTATCCGTTTTCGTTGATATTTATTTGGCTCTCAAATAATTTAAAAGAAAAGAGTATGAAAGTATGAATTTGTAATTGTCCTTATTAATTGATACTGATGGGAATCTTTAATTCTTCAATTGGTGGGTGTGTTGGCTATGCATTCAAGTGGGCTCCGGGTGGGCTCGATGAGGAAGGACGAATGCCTTTAAATAACTGACCTAGAGAATTAGGCGAATCGTAGATGTTTTGCCAACCGAAACTATCAACTTGAGTTATTATAAGTCAATGGCACAGTCAAACAAGACACAAATATATCGGTGCATTTTGTATTTTCAATTCTTTTTTATTTTCTTTTTCTTTAAATTTTAATGTTTTACATTAATTTAATAAATTATTGTGATTATGAAACCATTAAATTAATTAAATTTATCTATTAAACTAATCTATCGCCAAGTTTCATTTAATTAGAAATTATCTAGTACTCATTATTCGACACATGTAATGGGACAATGGTCCACTTTCCTTTCGTTAAAACTTATCTCTTTATAACATAGTTGTATATTATACTTTCTATTTATATTTATTGTAAAAAATACTAGGAAGCACTTTTATTGCACTTTTCTCTATATGTATATAAAGGGTTCATAGTTCAACTCTTTTTGGTATTAAAAGCTAATTTAATACAACAATTTTTAAATACGTTTTTTTCAGTGATTGATTATATTGATTTTTATTATTTGTTTTGTATTTATAAAAGTATATCATTTTAATATTTGTATAAATATGTAAATAAATATGTAAAGTCAACGATATGTTCGATTCAGATATATCTTTATTTTTAAACAGCTAAAAGGATTAAATTTTATTTCCAATTTAGAAATTAAAATATCACTGAAGCAAATCCTTAAAGTTTATACTAATTACACAATTACTTATTAAAAATTAAACAATACAAAATTCATAAAGCAACCCGAAAGTAAGACTTTTAAAAATGATAAACACATTAGAGAGAATCATTATTTAAACTTAGAATAATATTTAGACTTGTAATAACTACCTCACAAAAACTGGATTTGCCATCAAATCTAATGATATTGAAAAATATTTATTATCAAAGCTATTGAGATAGAAAACACTTAAAATTAATTAGGAAAATCAATAGAAATGAAAAAAATTATTTTAATAACTCACTTAACTTCATCTAATCAATTATTCAAAAACTCTTGAATGTACTAAAATTATGTTATTGAAAAGATGAGAAATATTTTTAGGTGGGTTTTAAGATACATGGAAATTATTGTAAATGAAGAAGAAGCACTTAGTCTGTTAAAAAACGTGTAAATACAAATTCTATTGATTTTTCATGAATGGTAATGATCAAATTTAATTAAAAGGACGAATTTTATTAATATAGATCAGTGATTCCCAAAATGGTTGCTACCCCCCCTCGTGGGTGCTGCAGCGATCCAGAAGGGCGGTGATGGCCACAGGTGCATTAAGGGAAAATTACTTGTTTATTACTTTTCCATTCTGAGCTCAATAAATAGATACATAATTTCAAACATCAATGTTTCTAATTTACACCTTTATTTAGAATATTATGCGAATAGGTACATTTATCTTTCTGTTTAATTGTTATTAAAATTAAAAAAAAGTTAATTTCCAGGGTGCGCTTGGCCAAATAAGCTTGGGAACTACTGATGTAGATAAATGAATAAAAAAAATTGTCAAATAATAACTTTAGAGGAACCATATTCTATTGATTGTTATTCGAAAAAACAAATCGACTGTATTAACATATAAACATCATTAAAATTAAATATTTATCAAATCTTATTAAAAATAATCCTTATATTAAAAATATATAAAATATCTTAATCTAGGAAGCAAAACATATCTAATCTCATTATCATTATGTTAGTAAAAATTGTAGGTAGGTAAGTCTTTTTTTAAAGAATATTAATGACAAATAACGAAACAGGTTTATATGATTTTAATAAGCGTATAAATAATATTTATTGACTTACACAAAATACAGTTTAACTTTAAATATTAATTCTTCTTTTGTTCCAAATTGGTTTCCCTAATTTTGCGCCCCCTAAATTTGGCGCCCGGGGACATATGTCCCCCCTGCCCTCCCCTAGTTACGCCACTGTATGGGAACGAACTCTACCCAGTCTAGGTGATAAAATTTGAGAAGCTATTTAAAATAACAAGTAGTGGGCCACTACTAGTGACCTTCTAGCAAGAAAATCAAGATAAAGATTGAAAGGATTCGTTGTACTGATCAAAACTGAAGCACCTCTTTCCTGATTAGGCGGCCACCGACTTGATGACTGATAAGATCTATAAAGGTTTTTAAATCTTTGAGTTGTCTAGAGGAATATAACTTGCTTCAGTATTTAAAATTTATTTATGATATATTTATATAAAATAATACTTTATATAAAAAAAAAACTTTTTTAAAAAACCACGTTTTTAACGCACTAAAAAGAAGAAAATAATTTTTCTGAAACCCCATAGGTACTGACATTACAAACAAGAGATATGATTTGAAGAAAATTTTCTATAACGTAAAACGTGGGGCGCAAATAATAATAAATTTTTTAAATGCAATATAATTTCTTTGATTAATTTATTTCAATATCCATGGATTTATATTTTAAGTTTTATATTTTTTACCAGACTTTTTGTAAAAGGGAATATTATTAGTAATCCAACAGAATACTTTTATTAATGTAAATTTTTTTTGGAAAATTAATTCCTTAATATTAAATAAACATCTTCAATTTACACTTTAGAAATTTTATTAACATAAATATTAAATATTTGCTAGAAGTTTTGCAGTAGCAAAATTTAGTTTTAGATTTCTTCAAGTTAAATTTCTTATATTATTTACCAGAATATTGTTAGGATGTCATTTTTTATCAGAATTTTTTAAAAGTGAATATTATTAGTAATCTAAAGGTAATCTTTTCATAAATTAAATTTACCTCTTTTAAAAATTTCGATAAGTTATAAGCTTTACTTTTTGAAGCTAATTAAAATATGAATTCATTTATCCTATTAATTTGTACCTAATAACATTTATTTATAAATTTTTATACGATACAGAATATTTTAGCCATAGTTGCGCCCCACGTTTTACGTTATAGAAAATTTTCTTCAAATCATATCTCTTGTTTGTAATGTCAGTACCTATGGGGTTTCAGAAAAATTATTTTCTTCTTTTTAGTGCGTTAAAAACGTGGTTTTTTAAAAAAGTTTTTTTTTTATATAAAGTATTATTTTCTACTTTTTAGTCTTCATATATTGCAATCGATTTCACTTGACCTATACTACTTTTAAGTTTTTTGATTGACTTTAATAGTCATGAAATACTATTATCCTGAAAGTAATAAATTTAAATTGAATTATAAAGAGAAATTTTTAAATTTGTCATATTTTAATTCTTTATTGCCTAAAACTCATAAATTTAAATTTTGTTTTCTAAATTACAGTACAAAACATTAATATACCTTCTTTCAAATTTATTTACATTTTAAATATTATACATATTATATTATTCTTTTAACGGGTTTTTAACGGTTTTTTTCAAATTTAAATATTTACACTTTTTGTTTTGATTTTCCCATACAAAATTATATTCATTAATTATGCTCTAATTAAACACTTGCAAGCTACGAATGTGTTATTTTATTGTATTGTCATCCAGAATACATAACTCTGAAAAGTTTCAGAGCGATTGGATGACTGGAAGTGGTCGAAATTTCGATTGCAAGATTTGACCCGAACAGATAAATAAACAAACAAACAAACAAGAAAGCAAGCTAAGAAAAACGTGGTAAAATACACTCAGTTAGCAAGAGTGCTAATGATGACTTGGTGAGATGCAGAGAGCAAATGATAGCTGAAGGAAATTGAGGGTGGCGTTTAAGTCGAAAAAAGGTGTGTCGAAACAGGCAACCAATCAGAAGACCCGTTAAGTAAAAATAAGAAGAGGGGAGTTTGAACCTTTTTTCTACCTCCCTATTATATTTTTTCAATATTTTGATTTTATTAATTTTTTATCTCTCTTTGTAAAGACGAAATTATAACTTTAAAATGATTTTAAATGTAATCAATCAAAAGTCAGAAATTATAATTTAAAAAAATCAAAATTCTTCATAAAAAAAAAATGGCTTTTTATTTTTTCTAATACATTTACCGTGTATATAATATATAGAGATTCTTTATTTCATTAGATTGAATATTATTTATTAGTAATTCATTTAATAAATATCTAATCGTTATTTGAAATTTATTTAATTATTATTTTAGAATTTATGATGCTTAATCCAAATTTAATTCGCAGCATGGAACATACGATCAGGACTGTCATTTAGTTGGAGGGGAGCGACCTGAACATTTTTTCAAACTTCTTATTTAAACGGATTTTAATATTTTGATTATTATTATTAATTAATGTATTATATTTGCATCCCGCCTCGTTTTTGTATTAGATATTGTATCAATATTTTTTATATTTAAAATATTTTAAAATTTTTTAATTAATTTCGAAAGAAAATTAAAAATATATTTATACAATTTTTGCTAGTATAATAAAATAAGATCTAATGAAATATATTTATTTTTATCGTCAATTCACAATGTGTCATTTATTATATTATTAATTTGTGAAATGATTACAAATTTTATGTAAAATCCATTCTCTATTCGTTTAGATCAAAAATAATATATTTAATATTTAATATATTGAATATATTTAATACATACTAGAATCAACTCTTGAATATTTTTTTAAACAAGCGGACTATGGACATCTGTATTATTTATTTTTAATGTTTTGACAAAGTCCCTTTTGTTGTTTTCTTCTTTTGTATTATGTATTGAGAAAGGTAAGTTTTGGAAAGGGCCTTTTGTTGTATTATTATTGTTTCTCCTTTTTAAGTTAACAAAATACAAATATTCATTAATTATGCTCTAATTAATCACTTGCAAGCTACGAATGTGTTATTTTATTGTATTGTCATCCAGAATACATAACTCTGAAAAGTTTCAGAGCGATTGGATGACTGGAAGTGGTCGAAATTTCGATTGCAAGATTTGATCCGAACAGATAAACAAGAAAGCAAGCTAAGAAAAACGTGATAAAAAAGATTTAGAATATACAATATTATAATAATAAAATTAATAATCATTCGAACATACGTACTCAATATCAGATTTTTTTCATCAATCAGCTTTTTTCTCATCAACTATCTACATTATATATAATTTACACCTTGACTGCCTGGGTAACATTCTGTATGGGATATCTCTCCTAATATAGTCTTGTTTACATACTAACATTCTGTATACATTCTTCATAAATGAAATGCTTGTTAGTATACGGTTGAGCTGAGTAGGAAGTGATATATAATTATTATTTTTATTAAATTTAAGATTTCATACAAATTAAATAATATCATTTAATCTTTGATTAGTGTTTAAGTATTTCTCATAAGTCCATCAATTTCTTCTCAAATATTAATTTTCAACGAACTTAAGTGAGTTTATAAAATCGTTCAGTCTGTCATTCTGTCCTGCATCAAACTCAAAATTTTGAAATTCTGACTTCAGATTCGGAAAGAGCATCGAAAAGTAGTAATGTAAAGTGCCTTTCATTTTTTGATACCCCCTCGGGAACATGGTCAAAATGGCGTCCAAAGTTGAAATTTTTAATATTTATTATTATAGTGACGTCATTTATATTTATTCGTGACAATCATCGATTCCAGTGAACATAAAAAAAAAATTTATTGATATTTTTATTTATAACACTAATAAATAAAAATATTCAATAATATTTATATTTAATCTTGACTTATTTATAACTTAAATTAATCCGAACTTAAGTTCGTTTTGGCAATGCAAGCTTGCGCATTCCCAGATGTTAATTTATAAATTTAAATTATTGAATTGATGTTAAATATCAAACTACTTATTATATTAAAAATTGAATTTAATTGAAATTTTTTTTGATAAATTAAATAAAATTAATTAAACTACAAAACTAAAATATTTGTCTTTAATCTAATCTTAAAATGACTTACCTTCCGTTTAAATTTTGGGACACCCTCTATATGATTATTTTAGAAACAATCTATTTCTTTAATTGTTATTCATTCAAAATGATATCATTTTTCAACTAAAAATTTAATAACTAAAAGTTTTACTAAATTAATTAAAATATTTGATTTAAGGAATAAAAATAAAAATATTTTATATTTTAATACTTCTGAATTCAAATTTTTATATTCATTGTCGAACATATATGGAAAGTTTCTCTGAAGCTAAGTAAGCATCGATTCAATAAGGTACTTATTACTTATGAAAAAACGAGGATCTATTTAATTTAAAAAAAAATCAAGCTATTTTAATAAGTATGAGTTATTATTTATTTATTTATATTAATTTATTTTGGATTGGCTCTTAATAGTTTTAAGTATTATTCCGGCAGATTTTTTTGTTAGTTATTTAATCTTTGGTGTCTATGATTAATAATGACTTGAATTTATTTATTTATTCTTATCTAGATCGTAGTAGTCTCGTCACTATAAGAGCTTTAATATTTATTTATTTAATGAATTTATTTATTATTAATATGATTAACTAATTGTATACTATTTTAATAAGATTAATAATATTATTAATAAGATTAAAGCCACATTCATAATACTAATTGCAATTTACACATAATAATAAATTAACTTTTTTTAGAGGTGGGCGTAAGTTAATGATCGTGAGGTTGAGATGATAAAATGGAAGTTGAACCAGAATTGTGAAATTGCCTAATGAAGATGACCGACCATCCAACAATATCGGAGTCCGAAACAGGAGGCCCTGGAGAACTTCGTCGAAGCCACTCCAAGTTAGACTTCCAGATGGCCAGAGAAAGGAGTTTTATCCGCCAACATCAACAGGTGTGATACTTTTATTATTAACCATACAGTTCGAAATAACTTTTTATAACAAAATCTATTATTAGTCTAGATTATAAATTTTATTAAAATTATTTAAAAATAATACTCATTTTTCATAAATAAATTTATGAATTATAAGTAAAATGCCGCAAATATTTTCTTACTCTGAAAAGAAGTTATTTTATAAGAATTTATTAAATATAGATACAATTATTTTTATAATAAATTTAAATAAATCATTATTTTTGCCAAATGACATTCATGACTTATTGTTAGTACATTTTTTCAATAGAATTTTAAACATTAAATTGATTGGAATTTTATTATTATTATTAATATAAATAATAATATAAATGGGAGACAATCTATCCCTATCTGTCATATTGCAATTCGTCGACTTGACAACCACTCTTCACAACTAACTCAATATATTAAAAAGTCATTAATCTTGAATTTAATTGTTCAAATAGAAATTTTTATAATTAATCAATTATTTGACAATAATATAATTAATATATGAATAAATTATAATAGTTTAAATATTTGTAAAAAATATCACCCAAACAGTTAGTTAATATTAAGAATATGTTAATAAAAATAAGTATGCTAATATAAATATTGAATATACAATTATTTAAAATAAATTATTGTATCCGCACCAAATCTTTACACTTTTTGAGTTTTAAATCATTGTCATATAAATTAATAATTATAATTACATTTTGTTTTTATTTAGATAGATTTACAAATAAATTAAAACAATATTTTTTTTAATTATATAATTTACAAGCTGTTACAAGATAACATTAAATAAATTGTTTGTTTATAATTAATAGGTCATGCAGGAAACATCCCAGTGGATGTTTCCTTTACTTTATAATCAAATTGTTTGAAGTTGAAATCTTCCTATGGAATCACTGGAAAGGATCTTTTTTTTAAGTCTACGTTCACTAGGTGGGATTAAAAGTTGTTTTACTAAATCTCTGGGGTGGTTTACAAGTCTGTTAGAATATTTTTGGTAATATCTTTTTATTTCGTTTTTCACTGATGAGATATTTAAATCTAGAATGACGACGGCATTTGGGACAAACCAGGGGGCCTCCACTATAATGCGAAGGACTTTATTCTGAAATCTTTCCAGTATTTAAATGTTGGAATCCCCATAGTTGTACTCCATATGTCCAAACAGGCTTGACTATTGTTTTATAAAGTAGAAGTTTATTGTCAAGTGTTAACCGTGATTTACGGCCAATCAGCCAGTATAATTTATATAGCCGAAGTCCCAGTTGCTTGCTTTTGGATGTTATAATAAAGTGTATTATAAAAACAATATAACCATATTTTTTATATAATTGTTTTAATTGAAAATTGATTAGATCTATAATTTATATCTTTGAAATTATAAAAATATTTACCATTTTTCTGATTATTAAATTTTATCTAGAACCCCATTCTTTTATACATTTAATATAAATCTTAATCATTTCGTTATAATTAATACCGGTAGTTAATTTGTGGAGGTTATGTTAGATAAATGGCGAAGTGAAGCCATTTTGATTATTTATTACAATTCTTTTAAAATTATGCAATTTAAAAACCCTGCTTATATTTTGGCCAATCGTCCGTGATTTGTTTGAACGATAATTTGCGGAAAACAGCGAACAAGGCCGACGTTTGTCAATCTCAAAATGGATTTTTATTCACACAAATCTTTCACATACGAACGATTTTAAAAGTGACTATGATATTTTAACCAAATATTAATTAATTCAAATTATTTTTTCCGATTTAGTGAATTATACGATTAGTATTATTTAAGTTCATTAAAAAAAAATAATGAAAATTTTTTTCTAAATAATTTCTATTATAATTGAAAAAAAGGTGAGTAATTATTTAATGTGTTTTAATTTTTTTTTTAGAGATTTGTGCTAGTTAAAGGGGTAAGGAAAAGTGTCATGGTCTTGATGACCACCTTCATCGGGTGGTAGTGTGGAGTAGGTGGGGGGGGGGGGGGGAGAAAGAGATTGAATAAGACGATCTTCATATATGCTCGTAATTTTCTAAAGCTACGTTATCTTGGAAAAATCTTTTTAAAAATTAAAAAATAATTTTCGGAAATTTAAAGTATTTTTTATGTTGTTGCTTCTTTTTGGAATATATAAACTATCATAAAATATAAATAAATTTGAACGACAATTAAATATCTTAATTGTTGAAAAACTACTTCAATCATTTTCTTATATTAATATAAAATTTCAGGAATAAAAAAAAAATAAAACAAATTTTGTTTTTCCTTTTCATTTATTTTAATTTTTAAGTTATTTATATATTTATATATTTTAAGTTATTTATATATATATATATATATAATCGTTAATATCAATTCAAATCTTTAATTAGCCTTTATATTACTTTGTATAGATTTTATTTAAACAAAGTTTAGTTATTATATTTATAATTCTTTAATTCTTTTAGAAGAACATTTTCTTAGAAATATATATTAAATATTTATTTAAATTTATAAATTATGAATTTTAATAATGTCATTTTGAATAATTTTAATGTATGTTTATCTATTATACTTCCATTTGAGAATTATCATATTCGTGAAATTGTAATTATATAGAGAGGTTCACCAAACCACATTACTTGACTTACCTACCAGCCACATTCCTTCCTCAACAAATATTGTTTAAAAATAAATTAAGGGAACTTTTAATATCAATATTTTCAATATCTTTCCTTCGACACTTTCGGTATAAGATCTAATTTTTAATAAATTCTACTTTTTAATATCAATCTTAAAATTAATGTGTTTTAATTTAAAATTAGTTGTATAAATTAATATAAATAATTATTTATTATATTCGTTTTAGCCAAGGGATAATACAAAAATAAAACATAGACATAGCGCCATGCCTGCTGTTAAAGGCAAGCCAACACTAGAAATTTATAGACCTCCAAGTAAGTATATGTTATATAATATTTTTTAAGTGCCAATAATTTAGTATTCTTATACATTTTATCCATAAATGAAAATTTTAAAATTTTTGATTTTTTTATTATTTTATGAACTTGGAATATATATTAATTTCAATTCATTTTATTCTAAACAATTTTACATAAACCTAAAATCAGGTAATATTAGGAGAAAGAGAAAGAGATACATACGTCCTAAGCCTTATAATCAATTTAATATTTAAACCTTTTCATTCTTCATCATTATTTTTTGGAATAAGTGATCACATACTTTTATAACTTTTATTACTTCTTCGAAATAGATCTTGCATATTGGCAAAATACATAGCATATACCCATATGGGGGCCTTTATTTAATAAACAAAAAGACAACATCTTTTGAATTATAGATTTCATTATTAAGAGAGAGTTTTAACTAATATTTCATTTTCCTTAAAAACCTATATATTTCTAATTTTGATTATTATATTTTAACAGGGATCTTGAATAATTAATTTATTCTGTAATAACATTTTTCTTTGATTCATTTTCCGTCAGTTTTATTTTTATTTCTTATTATTTGTCTTGATTTCAAATAATTTTTTGTCTATTTCTATTTTTTTTAAAATATATAATTAAAAAGATCTCTATATAAATAATTAATCTAATTAATAATTTAGTTCTTAAATATTTTTCTTTGCTATTACATTTCATTCTACTATCAATAATAAATATTTAATGAAATGTATTATTTTTACCATTGGATCAATTTTAAGGAGTGGAGATATTTCGTATAATATTACACAAAGGAGAAAGGAGATAGTTGTGATGGAGTAGGATGTAATTTTGTTTAAATTATCCACGTCAGACGAAGCCGTGTGTTATTTGTTTTTATTTACTTTCTGAGGTATATAATTGTGAATATGATTATACAAATTAAATTTTTTACTTAACTCAAACACTTGTTTACAATTATTATATAATTAATAATTATTTCTAATAACACCATTGTGTTTTAAGAGAGATCGAACAGTGTTTAAATGGTTAAACTCTGTTAATCTGTTATCTGTACAGGTCACCATAACCGTCCTTAGCCTTTTAAATATATAGATAACTTAAATTCTTTAATATATGTTAATATAAAACCTAAATAATAATAAATAATTTTAATTAATAATTTTATCTTATTAGAAATTATTTATTTATTTTTTAGAAACTCGAACTGATGGAAGTCAAAATGGGTCTCTATCCAATACTCCGACGAAGCTCAATGTTAATGCAAAGGAATTTACTATGAAATCTCCAGTTCTACAAATGTCGAGGTAGGCATTGATAGAAAAAAAATATTTTAAAATTAATTAACCTAATAAATTCTATACAATAGGTATAAGGTAGAGGACCTATAGAGGACATATGCCTAATTTTTCAATGTTTTTGTTCCTAGAATGGTAAATAGAAAAACTTACTTTTTTGAGGTTCATTGATTATTTTCAAAGATAGCAATAAATATTTATCTCTATTGGTCATTCCTTAAATTAAATTTTTAATTTTTACAAAATAGATCTTCTTCACATTCGGACACTGAAAATTTCAGTGGAACGTAAAGTGGACATTTTGAGTAACTAAAGCAGATATTAAGTTAAACGTCTGGGATTCTTTTTAAAGTACCGAGCGGTGATAAATATATATACTTATATTTGTATATTTTTGAGATATTAAATTGCTCTAAGGCAGGGGTTCCCAAACTTTTTCGGTATACGCCTCCATAATAAATCGAATTTTTTCCGCGGCTCCCTTAACGAAATGTTGAAAAGTTTGGTCCAAAAAACGGTTGAGCTTTTTTTTAAGAGTCAAATTGAAAATTTTTTTAAAAATAATCGAAAATGTTCAAAAGTTTCCCCACAAAACCAAAAAATTTCAAGTATTAGGAAAATTGTTCGCGACTCCCCTATGACGGCGTCGCAGCTCCCCAGGGAGCCGCGGCTCACAGTTTGGGAATCCCTGCTCTAAGGAATATTTTTTTTAATGACCTAGCGGTGAATCAGGTACTTATTCTATTAAATTATAAAAAATATTTGTGAAAATTATTGAAATTTAAATATTTCTAAAAATTTTAAAAACAAAAATAATTTTTTAAAATTTATTTAATTTAATTTCGAGAGATAATATTGAATAATGTTCAAGAAACGCAACTATCTTTTAAAGCAGTGATTCTCAACCACTGTGCCGCGAGATTTTCAAAATGTACCGCCAATTTTTACAAATGTAAAGTTCAAATTAGTATCATATAAAAGTACTTATTTATTTTATATGTATGTTTAAATTATCGGTAGCGTTGTCATCTATACGACCTAATTTAAATGAAATTATCAAAAAACACCAAGCTCAAATTTCTCATTAAAAATTTTCTTATTATTTACAAGTAATTATTCCTTTATTAAACGTGTTGTTGTTTTTGTAGTACATATTATTTAATTTCCAAATTTATATCTTAAATCTATTATCATAAACTATATTACTCAGTCTATTATAGGTAAGTAAATATAACTTTTACACTTATCTTTTTCTTTATGTGCCGCCAAATTTTTAAACCGTTAAAAATGTGCCGCGGTAAAAAAAAAGGTTGAGAATCACTGTTTTAAAGAATGACTAAAGAAGAAATGATAAATGAAATTGACGCTTCCAAAACTACAAAAATATAAGTCAGAAGAGCAAATGCGCTCTGACCAAAATATTTTACATAAATTCCATACAATAACATACATAAATTACTTATAAAATTTACAAATAAAAAAATATTGGTTAACTTTAGAAATTTGAAAACTTAGAATATATTAGTATTGTATATATAATATAATAAATAATTATGCATAATAAGTACTATATAATTTTTGTAATATGATTCTTTTTCATTGAAAAATTCTTTACATTTCTTTAATATATAAATGATGATTAAGAATTAATCTTATTTTATTAAATGTCTATTTTTTGAACAGGTAAGCAAAGATTTTAAAATATCTTTTTTTTATTTCTAGATCAAGTTCCAGTCTTAGTCCTTCGTCGGTGATGTCTCATTCACAATCGAAAATATCCTCTGGATTACAATCTTCCAAATCAGCAGCCAACATGCTTCACACATTGCGTTCCCCTCAGGTGACCGCACCATCAATAAACTCAACGGTCAATTCCACCCCTAATCTTAATCCCGCCTCCCAGGTATATTCTTTTTATTCTAATCATATATGTATTATTTCTAAAAAAAAATATATTGTTTTATATAAAACATTTAAATTTATTTTTTATAATTTATTATTATATATTTTTATATATAAATTTCTGAAAAAAAAAATTTCTATGAAAATATGAAAAATAAATTGAAATTTATTTATTTATTTTATTGAATTTACACTGTAAGTTAATATTCTTTTTTCAGGGTCTTCGAGTTCATTTTCAATTAGATCCAAAACATGAAACAATAAGAAGTCACCACTATTCAGAAAATGGACTCATAGGTGCTGTAGGCGAAAATCCTTATGGACCAGTCATGAAATCTCGAAGCACAATGTTTGGTCCAATAGTATCAAATTCGAATAGTACAATTATGCCAATTGGAAATAGTCTCCAAAGGTCTCGGAGCTTTACTGCTTCCATATCCTCCGAAGCCTCCTATAAAGAATATGCCCCAGCATTAGAAGCTCCCGATCTAGGACAATTTCCACCTGAAGTTCAAAAATATATTCGAGCTTGTGTTACTGGTACATCTCGAAGACTTTTAAGTCAATCAATATTATCAGGTTTTGTTGCTTTGCTTTTGCTTGTTATTAATAAATTAAATTTTTATTCACCAAACACCCTTTTACCGACCGACGATAGTAAGGGAGGTATTGTTTTCACACCAAATTTCACATGTGGAGATTTTTACATATCTCCACGAATCATGCACTTTGTATTGGTTTTATCCTCGAGAAAATCATCTTTATTAGTTTTTCTTAATTTAAAATTATATGACGTCACCCAGCCTTTCATGATGTCACATCCAGCTCTTACTTATATATTATAAATAAAATAAAATTAAAAATATTTATGTTATATCCATATCTGTTGTTTATTACATTAATAGATATATTAAAATTATTTGAAATTGTTTCTGTAGCTGGAAATTAATTTACTTCAAACCGTCGGTCGGTTCAGTCCTGGTTTTATCATATAATGTTATTTAACATTACATAACTTAAGTATCAATCAACAATTATTTAATATATCTAACAAGAAATCATGATAATATATTAAATGATGAAGTTTGTTTTATTTTGATTTAATAATTTTAACAATATTTTTCAATTTATAAATTAAATTATATTTATTTTCCTTAAATTATATTATGAAACTAAAAATAATTTAAATTGTCTTTTTAATTTTAAATTTTCTTGCACACCTTATCATTTAAAAAAATTCTTTCTAAAATTCTTTTGCACATAACATATCTTAAATGTATAAATGTCAATAAACAAATATTTAACAAGTATTTAACAAAAAATATGAGAATATATTAAATTTTCTAAGAGTAAACATAATTAACAAAAACACTCATTCATCTTAAAAATAAATTAAATTACTATTAATAACTTAATTAATATATCTAAATAATTATAAATTTTATATTTTAGACCCTAATACTTTACCAGCTCGAGTATTAATGGATCTGGTGCGGCATATTATAGAAAGAGCCGTGATAAGTGTATCCTATGCACTTCCGGCCGTGAAACTTTGTATGGGTATTATTGAAGTAAGTGAAAAACACCATAAGTTTATCCAAGATTACTCTTTTCCTAACAATTAATTATCCCAAATGATGATTTGTTCTTATTAATATCTGTTTCTCTATAATCTATTTTGCTTATATTATTTTTATATTTTAGAAAGAGAAAGAGGAAACATTTTTGGAATCTGTTTTAAACACTTCATTACAATGGTTTCAAGAAAGGGAACGATTATTACGACCTCAAAGTCGCTTTATCGCCTTTATACATTATATCAATGAGATGTACAGTGAGGTAAGTAATTGAAATTTTCTTAGAAACTTAGTAATTTAATAAATTGAAAAAATATATAAAAAAAAAAATAATTTTAGTGTTTTTTGTTAAGAGTTATACTTTTCTTTTATAAAATATATTTTTACATTGTCCTGAAAGCAATAACAAAGAAAAAAGCTTCTCAAATTTGTATATTTTTATTTCTTTTTATTTTCGAGATAACCACAAAATTATATTATTTAATAAGTACAAAACTTTCTTTCTTCTATATATTACATCTATTTTTCTATTAATAATTCTCTAATTTTATTTAATATATTTTCATTGATTTTTCAAAAAAATAATTAAAAATAATACAAATATTAATTATTTTGAAAGCTGAAAAGAAGAACTTTAATGTTAAAAACGCAACATAATGGAGAACCTCCTGGTACCGTTCTACTTAACTTGCTCTATAAATGTTGCTTGGAATGTCTTAAACCTCCAGTATCCCAAGGATATGTAAGTATATCATATTTAATAAAGAACACTCTTATTGGTCATCTATTTGTAATATGTTACACATTTCAAATTATAGAAATAAATACCTTCACTATATATAATAATAATTTTAATAATCTTTATTTTGTAAATTTTAGTAAATTGAATTCTAATAGATATTTGTTTATTCTAGGCGGATGCTTTATTTTTTGTATTGACTGCAATTGGACGTGATTTAGAGCAAGAGCAGCATCAACTGCAGACATTAATAAGTAGTATCAGGGATGCATTCTTGTCTCCTACAACAGGAACAGCAGCTAGAAAAACTCTTTTACAATTAATTGAATTACATGCCGCCCATTGGCAACTTCCCGCTGCAGCTGTAATGTATTATACGACCACGAAATGAAAGTGTCTTAATTAGATCAAATTACCGTCCCTTTAATGAATTTAGTCAATTTCTAAATATTTATCTCTTTATGTTCAATGATGGAATATATAGAGAGTATTGTAAAAAAATAAAAAATAAAAAAAAAATAGGAGCAACTTTCCTAAATTTCTAATATCAATTTAATTAATTTCTACTTTAATTATGTAAACTTTATAATAACTTATATTTTTATAAATATATATTCTAATATAAATAAAAAGTTAAATTTTATATTGAATATAGGTATATATAATTAATTCATAATTAAAATATTCCAATGTATTTTCATTTTTGATAAATTCTTAAAATATTATAATAAAAATTTTTCTGTTTTATTTTGCTGCATGGTTATACAAACCAATTGTCTGAATTCTTTTTGTAACAAGTTAGATTTCTTGTCAAAAAGAATATAAATATCAAAAATTAAATCAATATTTTTACGATGTCCACATCCAATAAATTTTCTTTACTAATAAACAATAAATAAACTTCTGTTATATTTATATACTTATATAATTTTATTTAAAAAAAATTCAAATAAATATAAATTTTTTTTCTAATTTTAGATTTTATTAATCATTTTTTGCTATTATGAAACCAAAAATAATCAATCTTAATTTCAAAGGATCTCTTTAATAAAAAAAACAGAGATACATTTGGTGCTTTGTTTAAAAATATTTATTTTTATTTTTTTAAATATTAATATTAAGTAAGTGCTAATATTCTAGTCAAAGCACTCAATATTTTTTAGTCATTTATTTAATTTCTAAAGAAATATGTGTTGTAATATTTACGTTTATTGTTTGTAGAAAAATAGTTCTGTATTCTTTTTTCATTAATTTATTTAAAGCTTTAGCTTTGGACTAGAGCGTTTATTAAAATAAAAAAAGCAATTGTCTTTTATTAAATGTTTTTTTACTTTATAAATTTTAAAAAGAAAACAGTTAAAAAGATTCATTCCTAGTTTACTTTTCGAGTTTTAGTTTGTATTGAGTTTAACCTGTTGAAATAAAAAGAAAATATTTAATATGAAAATTTAACTTTCATCATTACATTCTCCTTGCATTCTTTATCCTTGTTAATGTTATATTTTTGTTTCTTCAAATAAATATTGTATATTTTTTATTAATAATTATTAAATTATATGTGAATATTGATGTATTTATGGATAACAACTTATTTTATATTTTATATTTATTATAAAATTTGAAAGATATTCTCTAATTGTGCCACTCACAGAAGCCAAACCAATTTACTGCAATTTTTAAAATTTTGCTAGTAATGTAATGTAATGAAAGGTAATCTGAAACATATGAAGTGAATAATGACTTGACAATCTTAATATTGCAATGCAATATACATTTTTCTGTAGGTCAATTGAACTAAACATAATTTAATAACTTACAATACGTTAAGAGTAAGGAAAAAGAAAGGCATGGTTGAACGAGTAATTGTAGTTGGTTTTTGGTATAAAAGGTAGGATGGTTGCGTAGGTACAGTAATTAGTGGAATGATCGAAATTAATGGTGTGATAGTTTAATCGTTAGTCTATCGGATTTACTTTGTTCTGAGTAAGCCTGGTTGATTTTATATTTAGAAGTTTAGTATTCATTACAATCCTTTATACGAGTAAAAATAAAAAACCGATAGTCCACATCAAGGATGGTGAAGAAAAATGTAACTGAGCCCCAAGTAAGGTTGCTAACCAACTAAAGATTTTAATACCAGTGGGGACTGCAATAATCATTGTTGCTGAAGTAAAGTAAGCTCGTGTATCCACGTCTATCCCTACAGTAAACATATGGTGAGCTCACAATAAATCCCAACATTTTAGAAACAATTTAAATTTTTTAAATATTAAATTTGTAGGTGTATTTATGAGTTTCAGGCCAATTCAATAATTTGAATGAATGACACTAGAATGAATTTAGGTTTTTTGTTTATTTTATAGATAATTTATAAACTGAATTAAGAGAAAACTATTAAGAGTAGAAAAGATTGGATAACTAATTATATCTCTATACACAGAATATAGTTTGAATAAAAAAATTGATTCAGTATGATGGAATAAATAAAACCCTGATGAAAAATATAAGGGATAACAATAAGTGGTTGAATTTTAAAAGGATGGTAGGACAACCCAAATATAATGAGAAATGACATGATTGAATATTGTTGCCAGGTTCGTTTTCACTATTTTTTATATTTAGTTATTAAACTAAAAATATATAAAGTTGGCTTTGGAAAACATTAAATTTATTTATATTATATACTAATTATATTATTTTGATAAAACAATCTATTTCTATATTTGATATGCATTTAAAATGATATAAGAAAGAATTTTGATTCTCGCCAGAGATAGTATTGCGATCACGAAAATTTTCGATGTCGAGAATTTGATGTTTTAATACGTTTTGAAGGTCCCTGAGTCATTTTCACTAAGGTTGAGAAAAATGTCTGTGTATGTATGTGTGTATGTATATAGACAAGATTACGTAAAAACGGTTTGAGCTAGAATAATGAAATTTGGTAGACGGGCATTATTCAAAATTCGTAGTTTTCTATCAAATTTTGAGAAATGTAGCTCATCCGGATGTTGATCATTACCTACCACGTTTTCATTTTTTTTTCCTCTAAAGTGACAGTAAAAATAAAGATATATGTTTGTTAGTTTTTCACATTATTAAAAATTGTATAAAACTGCTATATATAGAATTTCAGCTTGAATGATTCGCTGAAAGTACCAGAATTAATTTTTTAACACTGCAAATCACGCGTCAGCACGTGACGTGGTGCCATCAACAAAGAGCCAAACACGCGCTGATTTAATAAATATTTATTAATTTTAATTTATAATTTATAATTAATTAAATTTAATTTAAATACAATATATGTTAATTAATCCAATTCAAATTGCGAGATAGTCGAGTGGAGACACTCGAGATTTCTTATTTCAACTAAAACATTTAATAATATCTAATAAAATTCAATTAACTAAAATGTCTTTTATAATTTATAATGATATAATAAATTTAAGAAATAAAAAATAAATTGAATTTTTAAAATTAATATAAAAATTCATATATTTTAATAATTTTGGGAATTAATTTTGTTTCATTGTGGAACATAGAAAGTGCCTACAAATTGATGTAAACATCGGTCAAATATTTGAGCTTTACATAAATTCTTTAAAATTTTGAACCAAAAATTCATTTCCGTTTATTTTTTTAATGCAAAATTGTTTGAAAACCTATAATAGACTATGATATACATTGACGGCACACTTGAGATGTGTTAAACATATTCCTCCTCCCCACAAAAAATCTTTAATCTTCCAAATCAGGTACTTTCTTTTATTCTTACTTTTTGAATGGGATAAATAGTCGATATTACTACTCATTAAACTTTTAACTCCACTAATAAAATAGTATTCATTTGTTACATTCTAGCTACATAATTTAATTTTTGAAATTTAATTAATCTTTTATCATATTTTTAAATAATAAGTATAGACATTATTTTTATAAAGATTTGAGTCAATACTTCATTTCCTCATTGAATTGTATTTAAAGAAGCCTTAGGAAATAAAATGGGCTAATCAAGACAATTCTTGATATTGAAGCCAACCAACAACCAACCTCCTTTCAAAAAGGAATATGTATTATATACTTTAACCCTTTATAGCCTCCATCAACTACTACTATCTTTTTACTAAAGGTATTCATTATTTTTCCGGTTAATTTGAAAAATTGAAGTTAAAAATTCTATAATTCTATTTTTTATTAAATTATATAATATTTAAATTATTTGATTAAATATATTATTATTTAAAGCTTGTGTAAATAACCAAAATAAATAAAAATAAAATTTATTTATGAAAGGACTTTAAACTATTTTTTCTGAGTATATTGATAAATTAATAATTTTAATTATTATACATTATTTTATCCGTAATGTGAAATAGTAGTGTGGTTGGGATTTCGGACATTTAACTCCTTAACTTTAATCCCACTCTATTTTTACAAAAAGAATACTGATATCATATTTTTCCAACATAATCAATTAATTTTTATCGTATTTTAGAATTTTCATAAAATAAAAATTCTCACAAAATTAACACAAGTTAAAATACAAATATGCTAAATGTGCAGTGATATATTATGATATATTACTTATTTAATAAATACCTAAATGTATATATATATGATTATTGAAGAAGTCTATGCAATTGTTACAATAATCTTACTTTAACTTTCACTTTTTCACCTAAGTTTAAGGAAAATTCTTCAATTAAAATTGAATTACTATTACTAAATCTAAAATGCTATAATTGTCATTTTTTAGAATATATTCTAAAGAAATAAATAAACAGAAAGGATAGATAAATTATCTAAATAATATTATCAGAAACTTTTCAATTATCAATAGCCTACCCAAAGTTCTACTTCGAACTATTTTCGTTTTACCCAAAAAAACATAAAAAATACATTAATTTTGTATCCAGTTATTTTTTCCCCAAATTGAATTTTTTAATTTATTAAATTGTATCTTATTTGTTTAAACTAATTTGCAAATATTTTTTTTTTGATTCTATACAGTTTTTTCGGGTTTTTTATAAACTTATTTTGGAGGTCTCGTGTTGTACTAATCGAAACTCACTTTTTTTAAACCGATCTAATAATCAGTGATGTATTGGTAAAATAAGAAGTAAGGGAAGTATATAAATTGAAATAATTATTAATGATTAGAATATGTTAAATAATAAAAATACATTACATATGATTCAAAAAATTGAATTAAAAAAGAGATTAGAAATCAGTATCTGGAGCATTAATTCAATTCTATTTTTTTAGTAACAAATTGCGAGAATTTATTAATTTTTTTTAGATAATATTGATTTGTAAAATATAAGCTAATTGATTTATATTACTCATTTTTTTAAATGGTTTATTTGTTATTAAAGGGATTTTTATTAAAACACCACATATTTGTATAGTGGAAGCAAAAAAGTCCTATTTTCAGCAAATTTCCACATAAGTTTTTATTTTTTCTTATTCTTACTATACAAAATATAAACGAACACAAAAAAACGAAATTCTAATAGTAGATTTAAGTGAGAGTTGTTGGGACATGAAAAAGTATTGGAACGCGTTCCGGTTCTGAAAAAAGGTAAGGGAACGCTGTGTTCCCCCGCGTTCCCCTCCCAATACACCACTGCTAATAATTATAATGATTTCTTTTGATATTCACTTTTAGTTATTATTTATAACTTTCGATTATTTTCTATAATTTTTCTAGCTATGAATCATAATTTATTTGGTATTTTGAGTTTAATTAAAAAAAGAAAATGGCGGTCAAATGAGCAAGGCACACTAATAATAATAATAATAATAATAATATGCTAATGCTAACTAAAATGGACTCCTTATGGCCAATGTAAGATGAAATAAAAAACATTAGAAGGTATATAACTATATATTATAATTTTTCTTATTTTAATTAGAATTATTTTATTTCAGTCAAAATATTTGTTTAGAATGCTTGAATTGAATAAACTAACAATAAAAAAAATATGATATACATCTATATTATATTAGATGAATGGATTTGATTTAGAGAGTGGATTTGTAAACTAAATTATTGTGAAGATAATTTTCCAAATTATATTTTTTATCTTTAAGTGCGTTGGGGGTTGGAGTGGCCATGATGATCTTATTGCTTAGTGTGTAATCTGGAATCTAGAAACGAGGAGGGCTTCGATTCGGAAGCCCTTTGCTTCTTGTGCCGGCAGCTTTAAGCACCCCTCCCCGCCCGCCCGGGCGCCAATTCCGCCACCCCGCCGTTGACGATCAGCGGCGAGCGTTCGTCCCCGTCAGTCGGCGCTTTTGCATCGTCTGGACACCACCTCAGCCTCTCTTCTCATCAAGATGGTAAGTTCATCATCACTCATCGCTTATCCCAAGGGCCCCCAGTGTCCGATTACACTTATTTACAATTAAGCATTAAAAACACCTAACCTTTGCTCTCTTTTTTCCATTCAATATATTCTGAGATGAATGTTCATTTAATATATGGCAACTATAAAAAAAAAAATTTCTCACAAATGTACTCTTTAAATATATCTATAGAATATTCTTGTATTTATAAAAATAACATGAAATAATTATATTTTTGTTTGGTATTTAAATAATAATTTTATTATATTTGACACCTCCCAAAAAATATATATAAATATATAAATTATCTAAACTAATAATTATATACTTGAATTATATTTATATTTTATTTTATTTATAAAATATCAATTTTATCAACATTTACCACTCATTCATCTTTTTTTTCTTAATCTTTATTAATCTCTTTTGGTAATTTTTATCATTTCACTTGACTCAATATTATTTTTAAGTTATCAATCTATTCTATCTACATCCAGTTAGTTTCTGGAAGTTTTTCGTTGAATATTTTTTATTATTAATTAGAATAATTAATATTTTCAGCAATTTTGAAAAAAAATATAAATTTTGTTGCAGAAAAATGATTGTTCTTGAAAATTTTATAATAATATGAATAAAATTACAATAAAACTGGATAATAATAATAACATTTATAATATTTAATAATAGGTACTTATTGAAACATTTTTTTTAACCTGAATATTAATTTTAATAAAGTAATTCAATTAAAATATAATCAAATAATGAAATTAATTTTTAAAATTTAACATTTAGATCTAATCTTCTTTTATATAAAAAAAAATGTATAATTTAAAATAAATCTATATTTGTGTCTTTTTGAACTGGAAAATGGCTCACTAGATAACACACATACTGATTTACGTTAAGTTAAATAATCGATCTGTATTATTTTAATTGATTTATACTTAATTCAGTAATTGATAACAGGTGTCATTCAAAAATAGTGGATTTTTTCAATTCAAATTGGTTTCAAAAAATTTGACTTTAGAAAGCCTGTATATATAATAAATCTATATTTATATCTATCTATATCTATATATTTATATATAGATATGATAGATTGAAATTATATCTAAACTTAATTATTAAATAAACATCATTTAATGATTTTTTTAATTAATTAAAATTATAACTTAACTTTAATTAAAGTATTTAATTGACTATTAACAATTTGGAGACATCAGTTGAGGAGAGCGGAAGCTTTACGTAAATCTTTATTATATGGGTTTTTATTCAAAAATATATTTTTTATCTTTTTTTAATATGAATATATATTATGAAGAGGAATTATATATGTATAAGAAAATAGAAGTTTTTCATTATACTCGACTTCTAACCCATTAATTCTGAGTGATAATAATCTCGGACATACGCAGAATATTTTTAAAAGAATATATTTGAATTATCCAGATCAAGAAACAGTTTCAAAATTCATGAAAATTCTTTAGAGCTCTTTTCTAAACACAAATATATATATATATATATATATATATATAAATTTCTCATATAAGATTAAATTAGATATATTGATAGAGGTAACTTAAATCTTTGTTTAAAAATTTAAAAAAAAAATAATTAAAATATTCTTGATATTCATCTCTCAACATGAACTGTAATCAATCTTTTTTTAGAAATGCAAGTAGATACATACCAAGAGAGCATATTTATGAAAGTAAAGCATCTATGTTTTTTTCTCTTCTATTTGTTCTTCGGCTTGGAGTGCAATTCATTTTTGTTTATTAACCGCCTCCACTGTCTCCTACTCCCAATCCTACCGACTCATGTTCCAAATGTCTATAACTTTCTCATATTCTTATGTCATTCTCTTGTTCTTTGAAAGGATACAACTAATCCATCAAATGGCAACTTATAATTTGATCGTTATATTTGTATTTTTAATGATTTGGTATATTTTCTATAAACTTTATTTAAGTTTTACTAATATTATTATTATTTATAATTATATATATATATATATATATATATATATATATATATATATATATAACATTAAAATACTCATTTTGTTAATTAAAAATATTTTTTAAAAATCCTCTTTACAATTTTAGTTATTTTCTTTCATGTTTACTTAATAAAATGGCATCGCCGAATGGCATCAATAGAAGAGGGGATGATATATAGAAAGGTCAATGAGGCCTCTTCAAATACCGCGATCAAAGATAAAATCAATTTTAAGATAGAAAAATTAAAAAAAAAAATATAACAAACAATTCTTTTTATATTCGATTAATATAAATATATAAATTGAAATAATTAATGATGATTAGAATATATCAAATAATAAAAATATTATACATATGATTCAAAAAAATTGAATTAAAAAAAGAGATTAGAAATCAATATCTGAAGCATTAATTCAATTCTATTTTTTTAGTAACAAATTTCGAGAAATTATTAATTTGTAAAATATAAGTTAATTGATTTATATTACTCAATTTTTTTAAATAGTTTATTTGTTATTAAAGGGATTTTTATTAAAACACCACATATTTGTATAATTTATTTATTTATTTGTTATTTAAATAAATAAATAACAAATAAATATTTTATAAATATGTATTTCTATTATTTATGTATTTTATTTATAAATGTGTAAATTGTCATGTTTTTCTATTTATTATTTTATTTTATAATATTTTAAATATTTGATTGAAGAACAGATCTATTCTCAGATTTCTTTACTATTTATTTATTAATAATTATCATAATCAACAAGTACTACATTATTATCTTTTGATAGATTTCTGGTTTATTATTGTGATTTATTTTTTTATTGCTGATAGTCTAAATTTTGGGAAAAAGAAAAAATTATTTTTTTTTCATCCGGGAATTATTTATTTGAGGAATGCTGATCCAAGATATAGTTTTAAGGTTTGCTTACCTATATTATACCTCTACTCATGTCTCTATTCTCCTGATAGAATTTTTATGACGAATAATAATTGATGACCCTAACCCATAGCTGGTAAGCCTTTTATAACTTTGTAATAAAAATAATAATTATTATAATAATAATAATAATTAGCAATTTTAAATTTGATCAATTTATTTAGATAACAATACAAAGAAAAATCATTCACTTAAACTTCCCGTTTCCATTATTTTAAAACACTCCCGCTCAAGTAGTTTATTTCAAATATTGGAATAAAACAATTCTATTTGTCCTTCCATTATCTTATAGAGAGGGAAAGTCCCCTGTAAGTTATACTTCCCATCATTTCAACAATTTTCATTCTACTATCTAATGCATAGGTTCTTAAACTTATGTACTCCACGGACCCCCACTTGAAAAAATTTTTTTTGACGGACCCCCATCACAACTTTAGGTACTTTACGTCATTTTATTAATTAATTTCTGGCTTACGATCTCATAAGGACAAGGATATATGATGAATATTTCTAACAGTGATTGGTGAATAACGATTTTTTTGCATTTTGTAGAACACATTTTATTAGAAATTATAATATTGAAGAAAGAAAATACAAACATTGTCATAGCAACAAATCTCACAAATTATAATGGGTACTTACATTAAATTCATATAAATATTTTATAATTTTTTTCAGAAAATATTAAATAAGAAATATTTTAAAAAATAACTGCATCTATCTCATTAAATATAACTTACATATTTAATGAGATGTATGCAGTTGTTTTCTTGAAACAAGAATCTCAATATCTGGCTTAATATTGGAAACTTTTAATCTAAGATCCGGCTCTACATTTAATTTGTTTCTATATTTAGACTTAATATAAAATAGTACCGAAAAAGCTTGTTCGCATAAATATGTTGTGCAGAATGGAATCAAGTGTTGAAGTGCTTTATTTGCAAGCGCAGGATAATCTGACCTGAGAAGTAACCACAAGTTGCTCAATTCAGTTTTGTTAAATTTTAGTTTATAAGTTGTATCACATGATAATTCCACGAGAATATCTTGTTCAGGTGCAGATAAATGTTTAGCATTTGTAATTTCCATATTAAATGGATCTCTGATCCAGTTATTGCAAGGATCAGGAGTAGAAAAATACTTCCTGAAGTTGCTTTTCAAAGTAATTAAATGTTCAACAAATAATTGACGCGTTTGATTAAGCAATTTTTCACTGGAGCTTTCTATGAAATCATTGAGAGTTGGAAAAGACTCATATACACCGTTCTGGATGCGTTTCGACCACAAGTCGATTTTTTTAATCATTGCTTCTATTTTATCTTCAACTTTAAATATATTTACAACAGTACCTTGCAGGCTCAAATTAAGTTCGTTCAATTTTGTAAAAATATCAGTCAAGTAAGCCACCTTAGCTAACCAGATAAAATCATTGAAACATTCGGTCAGTTCAAAATGCGCATCTATTAAAAACAATCGTATTTCATCTCGAAGCTCAAAAAGGCGAATGAGTACTTTCCCGCGGGACAACCAACGTACATCTGTATGTAATAATAAATGTGTATGTTGACTACCCATTTCCTCACACAAAATTTTAAAAACTCTGGAATTAAGTGGACGAGCCTTAATGAAATTGACAATTTTAACTACTTCGTCTAATGTTCTTTTCAAATCTGGTGACATATTTTTGGCTGCTAATGATTCTCTGTGAATGCAGCAATGATTCCAAACAACCTGAGGCGCAACATTTTTAATAAGAGCAATCAATCCAGTTCTTGTACCTGACATTGCACGAGCACCATCAGTGCAAATTCCAACACATTTTGGCCACTCTATTTCATTTTCGGTTATAAAATTATTCAAACTGTTAAATATGTCATTAGCTGTCGTTCGTGAAGGTAGTGAATCACAAAACAATACATCTTCTTGTATTTGATTTTCAAACTCATATCTAATGAAAGCTAACAAATTGGCATTATTAGTGACATCAGTACTTTCATCCAATTGTAATGAGTAATAGTGACTTTTGCGCACTCTCGATATTAATTCTTCTTTTATATTACATGACATGTCTTCAATCCTATTCTTAACCGTATCATTTGATAATGAAATCAAATTTATATCGTTTGCTGCTTTAGTTCCTAACATTATATTTGTAATTACTTTTGTAGCAGGAAGAATTAATTGCTCTGCTATATTATGCGGCTTTCCTGCTTTAGCAATAAGTAGAGCTACTTCATATGATGCCATTACTGCTTTCTTACTCATACCACCAGATCCCGTCTTTACCATCAATTTCTGACTTGAATTAAGTTCTTCTTTTTTCATTTTAAAAAATTCGATAGACTTACTAACATGCTCGCTGTGCTTTGTTTGTAAATGACGTCTGAGATTAGCAGGTTTCATACTTTCATTGGATAAACTTTCCTGACATAGAACGCAGACTGGTCTTTCCACATCATTGTTGCAAATATAAGTAAATCCAAATGATAAATAATCATCCGAATATTTTCGTTTCTTGGTAGAGTTTGCTGTTGATGCCTCATCATCTGATTCTTTCCGTTTCTGTGTTGAACCAGTTTGTAGCCAACGATCCATTTTATGGAGTAATTTATTAACATTGAACTACAATAATATAAATATGATATAAATATAATATAAATATAACGAATTATTATTTACTAGCTATGTTTTAATATGATTTTAAATGAATGTTTTAATATCATTTTAAATGAATGTTTTAAATCATTTTAATAAATGTTTTAAATCATTTTAAATAAATGATTTAATATCATTTTAAATGAATATTAATTTATATAATAAATATATTTCGTAATTTGATTCTAAAATATTATTAATTTCGTAATTTGATTCTAAAATATTATTAAAATAAATATTTTTTATTCATAAAACTAACTTATACTTACTCTCAAAAACAGCCTTTCTGGGAAATTGCAAAATGTGTTTAGTGTTTTTATAAAATAATGATCATGCAAATTACACTAAAAATTAAAAAAAATTATTAGCTATAATAAACTATTATTAGCTATAATTTAATTATAATTAATTAAATTAATAAAAATAATTTAAAGATACAACTCGTTGAGAAATGAACTTATAATTAACATTAATAAAAATAATTTAAAGATACAACTCGTTGAGAAATGAACTTATAATTAACATTTGCTTTAAAACTGTTTAAAACCCCAGAGTGGACGCTGACAATTTGGGTTTTTCCGGGTAAGACTGTCCCCTCCCCTGGTTTTCCCCAATAACAAAGTGAAAGAAAATTCCCTTATATGCCTCCCCTTCCGAGCCCCTAAGAGGGGTTATTTTAAAGGAACAATCGAAAAATGATTTTAAATGAATGAATGGATGAAAATTCAAATTTTATATATAGTTTTTTATATATGTTTATTTATTCACAAAAAATTAATTGACATAATTATCAATTTAATAAAATAAAATAGTATTATTAATAGTATTAAATTATAGCCGTAATTCTCTAGGAGGATATAGTTAAACAATGAACTTTAAATATTTATATATGTATATATTTTTACGATGATTTTTTTCCGAGGACCGCGGACCCCCAGTAAAGGCTTCGCGGACCCCCAGGGGTCCGCGGACCACAGTTTAAGAACCACTGATCTAATGTATAATCGCAAAAATTGGATGTATATATAAATTTCTAATAAATCAAAAGATTACAATAATTCAAGATTGTTTTGGAAAACGTTATATTATATTATTCTTAAATAATATTTAAAGCCAATCTAATTCTTTAATTGATATTCATGTTTTTCAACTCAAATATTTAATAAATATAATATAATACTATTAAGTTAATTAATTTGATAACTTGTATAATAAATTAAATAATTTCAAGATTTTATTATTAAAAAAATAAAAAAAATAACAATGTATAATATTATAATAATTGTTTTTGTGAATTGCTAGAATTAATTTTAATTTTTACATTCATTGTCGAAAATGACTTTCTGAACCAAGGTAGGCATCGGTTAGGCGGAACTTTACATAAATTTTTACTAATTCCTAGTTTATGAATATAAATAAATTGATTAGTAATTTATAGACTATATATAAATATAGATTAATTATAAAATAAGAGAAGTGGAACCGAGGAAATCCATAATACAGCTTACTATATTAATTAATATTTCAAGAGAGATGTGTAAATTCTTAAAATAATGTACCCCGTCATTTAGGCATACACTTTTTTAAATCATGAACAGCGTCACGATCAATTAGGTAATATTTATTAAAATATTCTTCATCTATTAGTTTATAATTATTCTATTCTTAGCAAATTGATTATTAAATTGCCATACATTATAATATCATATATAGTACCTTGAACAGCGAGCTATCGCTCGACCCTTTAAAAAATATTAATATACAATTCTTTAATTATTTATAACAATTATTAAATGCTACATCATTGCATCAATCTGATTAAAATGAATGGGCATTGGGGTCCTAAATAATAATAAATAATAAATAATATTTTAATTTTAGTGAAAAATTATAAAACTATCTAAAAATTAATTAATTAAAAAAAACAATGAATAAATAAATATAAATCAGTAATTTAATAAAAATAAACTAGATAAAAAAAAACGTATAAAATTAATTAATAAAAATTTATAAGAATTAACAAATTATAAAAGAATGGCAAAAGACAAATATGGATGACGTATTTAAATTTAAATTAAGAAAAAACTAATGAAGATGATTTTTCTCCAGGCTGAAACCAATAGAGATCGATTTTTCTTTATAAATATTATCTATGGTGTGAATTTCAAAAAAATTCTTCCAGCGGTTAATTAATAAATTAATTCAAAAAATACAAATATATATTTATACAATTTTTGCTAGTATAATAAGATAAGATATTATAATTAATTAATAAAAACAAATTTTTCCGTAAATATTTTAAAAGGTTACTAAATTGTTTTTATTTATATATATATAATTTAATTGTAACCTCTATTATTAATGAATAAAGTTCGATATTTTCTTTTTATTTAAAAATATTTTTTTCATTTAATAACAAATTTTTCTATCTAAATTTTTAATTACTTTTCATATATATTTATTGGTATTTAAAATTCTTAAATTTTTATTTCCACATTTATTCATACACATTTACTTTAATTTACACACAAAATTGGAATGGTTTGAAAGATATTCTCTTTCTATATCTCTCTATTAATATTATACATATATACAGAATAGAAACAGGAAGTAAAGTACATTTTCTTTAATTTAAATCCTTGGCGAGAATTCTCTCTCGATGTTTAATTCAATTTGGATCAAAGACATTTAAATTAAACATTTATTAAACATAAAATATTTGAAACTATATTCTTGAATCCTTAAGCCAATCAAATAGAAAATCTCTCATTTTGGCAAATGAGTGACTTAATAATAAATTGGCGTGACTTGACTTTGGGCGTGGTGCTTGTCGCTATTTAAAGCATCTCCTCTCTTCCGGTTGTCTTATTAATTATCTGGCGATTCTTTCTCAGGTGTTCAGTTAGTTAAACGTTTAAAAACGGAAGATCCCGCTCTGGACTGTTTTCCAGCCTGCGCAGATGCCTGTTCCACAATTCCAGAAACCCAGAGGCGCCCGACTGGCGGACCCTCTGCATCTCTCCCACCCCGAAGAAGTCGCTTATTGATCAGATTTGCCAATGGACTTGTTTTGGTTCTATTATGGATGACATTTCTCACTTGCAATTTATATATACACTTAATAAAAACAAAAACATGATCAAATCAAAACAAAAGAATACAAAAACCTATTTAGTTGATAAACGGAAAAGTATAAAAACTTATCATTTAGGTACAATTTTTGTTAATTTTCTTATAAATCCTTAATTTTCTTCTGCCTTCCAGGGATTTCATTTTAACAAGGAATAGGGTTTGATATTATTTTTTTTTTTTTAATTTTAATTTTACTTTTAAATATATTTACAATTAGTTCATATAAAAGAAAAAAAATAAACTATAAGTAAATTTGATTAACATATAAGACTCATCACACTTAATTTTACATTCATACATCGTTCATACAAAATGATTTAGAGTTGTCTTCCAATGATGATCTCTCTAATAGAATTTATCTTTATGCTTCGAACGATCTTTTGTGTCCAATAAATGAAATTTTTAAAATCTTCCTTTAGTTAGATAGCCAATGCGTTTGTATGATTTTCCAGTTTGGAAATATATTTTTTATATGTTTTGAGTATGACTTCCTTGACCAATGGGACAGAAGGTCTTTATGCAAAGATTCATTTAAAATTAATTTTGAGAAGTATTGAAAAAAGATTAATTGTTATTAGCATTATAGTTTTGATATTTAAACCTATATATATATATATATATATATATATATATATATATATAGGGTGACCCAGCCAGTAGTTGAACCCCTTCCAGTAGTTGAACAAATTACCAAAAATCAGCCAAAATCTCAAGAGGAAACATGCTTGGAACGTGAAATTTTATTTTATTTTTAAGTTGTTATGTTGTCACAACTGAAACACCTATCGTCTGCTGCACGTGACTTAAGTACTCAGAGATATTATTTTTTTTCTCAAATGAAATGCTTGTTTTTGCATTCACGACTAGTCTACTGAAAATACGGTAGGTAAAAGTAATCCACGTGCATCCTAGTCATTTTTAGAGATATTTTTACCGAATTGGTCTTAAATTAAAGCTAAAGGACTACATTTTGAAGCATGATATTAAGGTATAGATATTTTTTATTTTTTAGAGCTCTAAACTGACTGTTCAACTAATGGCACTGTTAAAATGCACAAATTCCAGTAATTGAACAGTGGTGAACGGTGCCCGCCATCAAAGATCACCAGACTGTGAATGTTCAATCCCTTTTATACCTTGAATCCCTCTTCCCCAAGGGTAGGCCTGAAGAATTTAGAAAAGTGCAGAGGAAGAGTGGGAGGGTAATATTGAGGCCCGTGAACTGTTTCAGTTTTGGAAAAGGCTTCGGAGCAAATGTCTTAATGAAACTCAGACAAATGGCCTTTTGTCTTAGTGTATTGAAAAAGAGCCCGAAATTAATCATAATTTTGATGCCTCACCTTCAGCATTGAATGTTAGTGCAAACCAAGCAACACTTTCAAGACAAACGGACTCGCCTAAAGTAAAGTAAAGTAAAACCAGGAATCTGTATGCAGTAACGGGACTCGAGTCCCAAAGCAATTTCGTATCAAAAGTTTAAAACATTTTAAAAATATTTTTAATTTTGTATCTTATGTGTATATTGCCGATTGGTGTTTGTTTGAAATAAATAAATAAATAAATATATGTATTATTGTTATTATTATTATTATAATTTAAATATTGAGCAATGTTTGGAATGTGAATCAGCCTTGTATTGTGTTATGAGTGCTCAAGCTATAGGCCTAGATATTTGTTAAGTCGTTTTGGATGTGTACCTAAACTTAAAATAAAAAAACAACTATGAAATAACGGGTGTTCAATTACTGGAATATCGAGCGTTCAAAAACTGGACATGTCTGTTCAACCACTGGGATAAAATCATAAAAAATGTTGTGAATTTTTTTTTGCTTTTTATTTTTCAGTTAAGCACTGTTTAATATTTTTTTTAATAACTACAATAATAAAGCTTTGTTAAAAATCCATTAGCTTAGTTTTACGGCTAATAGTATAGAACTTACAACAGGATCCGTGGTAAACTGGCTTTATTTGTTCAACTACTGGCTGGGTCACCCTATATATAAAATAAGAGAAAACATCGTTATATCAGCTGGTAAGCACGAAACAAGCTTGGTTATCATTTGTGAAGCGCAGCGTTTCTCAACCTTTCAGAATGTAATGCGCAATTTTCAAACTTAATTTTCATCTCGCCCCCGCTTACAATAATAATAATAATTACAATAATTCCATCAGCTAATCAATTTTTTTATATAATATTTGCTCCAATATTCGGGCGCACTCCACATGTTGAGAATCGCTGGTGAAGCGTTTAATTGTAATTGCAATCAGTCCCAGGTATTGAGAAAATTCATTACCACTCCTTATCTCAGCAACTTTCCATTCCTAATATCATGCAGTTTTCTCTACCAATTTTGTTTGTATATATAAACAGTGTTTTCTCCTGTATATTAAATAAAATATTATAATGTTAATTTTGATATTAAAAAATACATAAAGAAAAAAAATTGTGCTTTTTTCAAATTTATTCAATTATTAAAAATAATAGGTATAATATGTATAGTAATCATAGATTATAGAGGGTGAGTTTAAAAGTTTTTGTGAATATAAACTTATAATAAAGAACCCCGTTTATGGGAGTATATCATATTAGAAAACATATATAAGTATATAAATATTAAATTATGTTATTAGAAAAATAATAATTATTCATTTCATCACAATCATTCAAAATAAACTTATAATAAACTTATTTTGGAAATAGAGACCACCAAAACTCAAACCTTTGGTAGAATATCTTTTTATTTACCTACCTACAAGTACAAATAGAGTTAAAAAGAAAAAAAATTATATACATTCTTTTCTATTCCTATAAATTTACAAAATAAGTTTTTAATTAGAAAAAAAATCACTTTTTATCTTTTATTTGGCTGAAGTCAAAAGTAAACAAAAAAGAAATAATCAAATATTTTACACATTTCTTTTCAAAAGATTCTATTTAAATCAAATTTATATAAGTCAGAATAGAAAATATATTATTGTATATAAAATAAATATTTCAAATAATAATGAGAGGACCTTATTTTCTAGTTTTGGCAAAATATCTTTAAACAAAATACCGCATAGATGGTAAATTGGTGACCTGCGAAATTTTTAGTTTTGAATCTTTAAGGGTACTATTGTTAATTTATTGTAATATATGAAAATAAATAAAAACATAAAATGTATAAAATAATAACAAATAAGTTGACCTATGGCCATGTCCGAACCGACCGACGGTTTGAAGTAAATTAATTTCCAGCTACAGAAACAATTTCAAATAATTTTAATATATCTATTAATGTAATAAAAAAACAGATATGGACATAACATAAATATTTTTAATTTTATTTTATTTGTAATATATATGTAAGACCAGGCTGTGACGTCATGAATGGCTGGATGACGTCATGTAATTTTAAATTAAGAAAAAAACTAATAAAGATGATTTTTCTCGAGAATAAAACCACCACAAAGTGCATGATTCGTTGTGATATATAAAAAAATCTCCTCATGTGAAATTTGGTGTGAAAATAACCCTTCCCTTCCTATCGTCGATCGCTAATACTACCACTTCCGGTTTCCGGATTTGCACCAAAAGTTGATCAATTCATCCCACTGATTCATTAAGTAAATATACCAAATTTCATCAAAATCGGTTGAGCCGTTCAGGCTGTACACATCTATACGGACGGACGGACAGACGGACGGACGGACAGACATCATGCTAAAAATACTTTTTTCTGTTAAGAAAATGCATGATTCGTGGAGATATGTAAAAATCTCCACATGTGAAATTTGGTGTGAAAACAATACCTCCCTTACTATCGTCGGTCGGTAAAAATAATTAAGACAGCTCTTAAGTTGAAATAATTATTTAAGTATTAATATTTAGAGGAAAAAAAAACAATTTGAATTCAGTCAATTAAGTGTTTTTGTTTATATTTCTTTATATAAATCAATAAAACCTCTTATTATTATCTAACTTTATAAAGGGTCAAAGTGTTTTAGCTCGAAGATAATAATCATCACCATCTATCTATCTAACATGAAAAGTACAATTGAAATAAGTAAAATAAATAAAATTTTATATTATTAAATAAATAAATTTCTTTAAAACTTTTAGATACAATTATTTTATTTTTTCACTTAAAAAAAATATGTCACACAATAAATAAGTCATTCATTTTCTTTACCAGAAGAATATTTTACTAATACTAATTTTCTCCAATTTTCTATTGTCTTTCACTTGTTAGTTTTCAAATTATTATTATATAATATCAAGAAAAACTTTTTAAATAAATATTTAATAAAAGAATTCCATTTATATTTAAATTTATTATAATAATTCAATAGTTTTTATGAACGAAATTCTAATAAGATTTGAAACAATTTTAAAACTTCATTTGATTTTGATCAAAGGAAGAAAATTGATTAGCTCAGTACTTTCTCTTAAATACATATTTTTAAATTACCAATTAAATTGAAATCATTTGATTAATTTTTTTGATCAAAGGATGTTCTAAAATCAAAGTCATCGAATGAATATTTGAAGAGATGTAAATTACAGTCTTTTAATCCATATAGAGATTATAACGAATATATATATATATATATATATATATAATATTCTAGATATTCTATATATAATGAAAATATTGGATATATATAGCTAATTTATTCTAAAAAACACATTTTTACTATCGCGTAAGCGATAGTATTGCGATCACGAAAATTTTCAATGTTGAGATTTTGATGTTTTTATACGTTTCGAAGGTTCCTGAATCATTTTCACTAAGGTTGAGAAAAATGCCTGTCTGTCTGTGTGTGTGTATGTATGTATGTATGTAACCAAGATTACGCAAAAACGGTTTGAGCTAGAATGATGAAATTTGGTATATGGGCATTATTCAAAATTCGTAGTTTTTTATCAACTTTTGAGAAATGTAGCTCAACCGGAAGAGGGTCATTACCTACAACGTTTTGATTTTTTTTCTTCTAAAGTGTCCGTAAAAATAAAGATATATGTTTGATAATTTTTCACATGATTAATAATTGTATAAAACTGCTATATCTAGAATTTCAGCTTGATTTATTTGCTGAAAATACTAGAATTAATTTTTTAACACTGCAAATCTCACGCTTCAACACGTTACGTGGTGCCATCAACAAAGAGTCAAACATGCGCTGGTTTAATAAATATGATTTATTAATTTTAATTTATAATTTAATTAAAAAATCTAATTTAAATATAATATATGTTATTTAATCCAATTCAAATTTGGGAGATAGTCGAGTGGAGACACTCCAGCTAATTATATAAAGGGTCCATCTCTAATTAACCCGTATATATTTTTTGTTTACTTTTCTTTGTCGACTTTTTTTGAAATCCTTTTGAAAATATCTTCAATATATAACTTAAAATTAAACATTTCATTTTCTTAGGTTTAATACTTATCAAAATTTTATTAATAATATTAATTTTATCGTTTTTTAACCAATTCACTGCATTTTCTAAAAGAAATAAATTGAGTAAATTTAATTTATTTTATAATCTGTAGATTTCAATCATTACTCCACTGATAAATTGATTTTAGAATTTTTAAATCCCATCAAGATAGATGACATGGGTTATTTATCTTAACTTATTTTAATATATATATATATATAGTTTAAATTAAGAAAAAAAAAGGGGATGCGGTTTTCTGACATTTCAACAGAGACGAGTCTATTTAAGGCCTAAGAATAAATTCGAGGGACATTTCGTTTATTTTCTTATGTGAATGTAAATATCAGATAAATCCTCTTTGCCTTTTAATGTTTTATTTCAAAGTACTATTAATGAAAACATTCTTTAAACTCTAAATATTAATAAATTTAATAAAATTTTGAAAACCTCTGAAAGAATAAAAATAATTTATTTATTTTTGGATTGTGTAGCGCAGCGTATATAAGAATAAAATCTATATATAATTTATATGAATTTTAATTATAATTATAATATATTTCATTTTAAATCAACATAAATATAATTAAGAGAAATTCAACGCATTCTGGGGAGAGGCGGCACACTTGACTCTCAACCTCGTATCCCTGGGTTCATGTCCCAAGCCTAGCAAGGAAATCTCACTCTAGCTGGAGGTGGTAATAAAAATTAGGAAGCTACTTGAAATAAAAAGTATCGGCCTTCGATCATCAAGATCATTCAAAATAAAGATTGAGATGATCAGTTGTATTGATCAAATAACACCTCTACATGTTCTACTACTATTTATTATTTAATTATTTCCTAGTTACATTTCATTCCTCTCTATATATTGGAAAGTTATAGATACCAAAAGAACAATTATGAAAAAAGTCGAATGATCAAAATTAAATAATTAAAATTATTAAATTGTAATTGTATTAAGTATATGATTATTTTGGAGGTGTGCCTTTAATAGCTCAGTGGATATTAGTGGTAAAATCTCAACTTATAAAGGGCTACATATTTTAAATAGCTTATATTATATATATATATATATATAATATTAATTAAAGTGAAATTTTTATTAATCTTTAAAGACCTGTAAGTATGTAGGCAGGCTAATTTTTTTTTTTAATTAATTAAATCTAGATTTTTTTTTATATTTTGATATTTTACAAAAAATTTGTGAAAAATTTATTTCTAAGAGTTTTTATATGTATAATAAATTTTATTTTCTGAAATAGATTGATAACAAAATGGCTTTAGTTTAAGAATGATAATCATGTTCATCTATCTTATCTAAACATTGTTAATGGAGTTTGTATTTGTTGCAAAATTATCGTCTAAAATAAGCAATTATTTTTCAGCACAGCCGTAAATTTATTTGGGAGTAGTATAAATAATGTTCCGGTTCATTTGTCATGTTGGAAGGACACATTTAGTTTTAACTATTATTATATACTTATAAATAATCTTGAAACTTAATAATTAATAAAATAAATATTTTTTTCAATGCATTTTATATATTAATAAATATAATATTTTCATTCATATATAATATTGATCTTTCAGGGGGTGATCACGAGAGCATCTCCAGTTATCGGAGTAATGATATTCATCTCCTGGTTAACAGTGGTTCGAGCTTCAATGAGTATCAGCACAGAAGAATCCGGCAATCATTATCCGCCTTGTTATTTTAATCCGTTATGCACGTGTAGTAAGGCCGTACCTGATCTGGGCATTGTCGCCTGTCGAAATGTACCTTTTTCTCGACTACCCATCAATCTCAACACGAGCAAAGTATTTATTTTATATTTAGAAAACAACGGACTTCGTTATCTACAACCCTATTTTCTTCATACTACAAGTAAATTCAATTATTTTATTTTATAATATTTACAAATTATGTAATAATTAAAATAAAAAGATTTTTTATTGATAAAGATTATATAAACCTAAAAATATTTAGTAAATTTATTTGGTTTAGAAGTTTTGATCATAGATTATCATAGATATTATTTTCATAATAGACCTACTCCATAGAATAAGTAAGAAAAAACATGTTTTGACAAAATTCGGTTTAGATTATGAACTAATTTTTAGCCCAATTCATGCAATATCATTGTTTTAAAAATAACAAAAGTTAATTCTCTAAAAATGTTAAATCGTTCAAACAAATCGTCAGATGGCTGTCAAATTTTGACCCATATGATTTAAATAGATTTTGGATATTGAATGATTTTTTGAATGACCTATTATACATTTACTTTTTATAATTATTTTTAATAATTTCAAATATTTATATATATATCGATTTTTCAATATGGCTCTAAGTATCACCTAGTGTACCTACTTTATATTAGGGATTATCATGCAATTTTTATCTATAAAAATTTATAGGGGGGGCGAATTAAGAAGCGGGTCTTACAAAGGGGGCGTTTGGTCCAAAAAGGTTGAGAAACACTGTTCTAAACTAATAACACTTATTATTCTATATATTTAGTAATTCAAACAGGGACTCAAGGAAAGCATCACATTTCTGTTAAATTTAATATAATATAGTTTAATATAAATATAATATTTTTCTATTTATTAAGAGGCGATGAGTTCGCGTGTTAAACTCTACCTAAGGGTAGGGTGACCATATTTTGAAAACACCAAACCGGGACATCTTTATTTTAGAACCAAATTGAAAAAATTTTGAAAAAAAACTACGAAATATCCTAAATGTTTAAAAAACGGGACAATAGGCTGTCCCGAAGACATTTTTTGGGACGCCGGACAATCCCGGAAAAACGGGACGTTTGGTCATCCTACCTATGGGGGGTCCTTGTTTTTTTTATTCAAATTTTTCTCTTATTATATTACATAAATGTCTTATTATATTACATAAATGAAATATTAATAGTAGCACTAATAACAGAAAACACTTAGTAATGATAGTTTTTCATAATTAAATGAAAAATACTTTATATTTTTTAAAATAAATTAATCATTAGAATCACGACTAATTGTAATAAATTAATCTAAATTTGAAATTATATAAATATTAATATTCTTAAGTAATCAAAATTAATGAAACTCAAAGATTGAAGTTAAAAAAGCTTCCTATATATATTGATATATATTCATTAAATGACTTGTTTATATAATTTTTATATTTAAATTTTTAAATTTATCTTCTAAAACACTTCATTAATGAATATGCAAACCCATTTGTATAATTTAGTTTCTAATTTAAATGATCCTCTATATTTCCCCTTTTATTTATATTATTTTAGTAAAATTCATTTTACTATCTTATTGCTTTTTTTGTTTGGTATCGGATATTGATTTACTTTATTTTTTAAATAAAAAATTGAATTAAATTAAATTTTTAATAATAATATAGTTAAAAAATAACTATTGGAAAGTGCAATTTCTTTTTCACCTACACGTCTAAACTAAATGAACTAAATTATCTTATTCTCATAATTCAATTTCCTTATTAAGTCTTTAATCTTGTTATATATTAAAAATTCTAATCATTTTTATGGTTTCTTTACTTAACTATTTATGTTTTTTATTTAATTTAACTTCAATTAAGCACGATTATTTCGATTTTAGTAAAAATTTATATATATTATATAAATTTGAAATTTTATTATCATTTAAAAAAAACCTAGTTTTTTATTTTTATAAATTAAATATTACTTATATTAAATTATTGAATTTGATGAGGTGCATAGTTAAATTAGACGGCCTTATAGCTACGATCTTGATCAAATACATGTAGTGTCTTAATTTGTTTCCATTTATTTACATAATTAACATATTTAAAGTTAGTTAAAGAAAGAATTTACTGAAATAAGGGGAAAAGCCCCTTGTCTTGTGTATATTTAAATTCCAATTCTATTCCCCTAAAGAATTTCATACTGGAATTCAGTTTCAGTTTCAAGATTAATAGCAAATATAAAAAATAATAAAAATGATTTAATAAAAATATATATTTCCTCCATTATTCATTATATTATGAAATTAACAGAATGTTTATATTCAAACAAAGGAAAATATAAAAAAAGTTAATACTTTCTATTACATAATTTGATACTGTTAGTGAAAAAATTAGAAATTTAATATGAACTAAAATTGATATTTTTTTTACAATTTTGCTAACAACTTTTAATATAGATGAAATTACAATAGGAACATTTGAAATTTAAATTTATTTTTCTCTTTTTGGAAAATCAACGTTTTTGATATGAATAGATGAACCTGACTAAAAATTTATAAGCTTTCAACATACTAACTCGCCTTTATTAATGAATAATTTTTTCTTTTTTTTTAAATGAGATTAATCGAATTATGAAGTTTTAGTTGAACTTGTGTGAAAAAAGGAATTGAAAGTTGAATCTATACATCTATACCTATATTCTTAATTATATATTATTACATAATATTACTAAAATATGAAATGAAAATCTATATCATTGGTGAGCAACCTTTTTTATCAAAAGGTCAATCGAAAGTTCAACCATTCTTGGTGGGTTATAGACAAATAAAATAACTTAATACATTATTAAACCTTATATATTTAACGAACAATATATATATATACACATAATACATGTCTTTTTCAGACTCAAAAAATCATTTCATTGATGTAGCTATTATTATAATATAAATCAAATTTAATCAAGTGGTCCAAAAAAATTTAGGATACCAATAAAATGATATTCTACATACATACCATTATGCTTACCTGGCCGCGAGTTGTTCATCCCTGATTTATATAATAATTTATTGAATATTTTTTCAAATATATCAAAATTATAGACTTAATAATTTCAAATTTGTATTATATGGGAGTGAGGCATGGCCTATGACCTTAGGAGACGAGAGTAGATTTAGAGTATTTGAGATTCTTCGTAGCATTTTTGGGCCAAAGAAAGATGAGGTCTACTGGGAATGGCGGAGACTACATAACGAGGAATTGCATAACCTCTATGCAACTCCAGATATAGTTAGAATTTTAAAATCGAGAATGCGATGGGCAAGGAACGTGGCTAGAATGGGAGAGGAAAGAATGACTAAAAATTTATTGGTGGGGAGACCGATTGGGAAACTAAGGACACGGTGGGTGGATAATGTGGGAAGGGACGTAAGAGAGATGGGAGAGGGTAGGGATTGGAGGGTTGTGGCTCAGAATAGGAATTCTTGGAGGGGTGTGGTAGGAAGATCAAAATGCTCGCCCTTCATGGGGGATTCCAAAAAGGGTCAATACGTAATAAATAAATAAATAAATCGAAATCAAATTAAGTTGTAATAATTGTTTTTATGATAAAATGTTGTCCCTTCCTAGTTTTGATCCTGGGTACGTTTCAGCTAATGAGGGTCTTGCAGAGGTCCTCCTGCCTGATAATTAATAATTGTGATAACCATACTCTTTTAAATGGAAACATTATACAGAAGGTTTCTAGCTTGACACTGACCAAATTTATTAAATAAATGTTTGTCTTTCAGAAAAATAATAGTTATTTGAATTTTATTTTAAAAGAGGATTTATTATTGCATGTTTGCCTTTCATACAACAGCGTTGGTTTTATTTAAAATTTGCAAAATATAAACAATTTTATATTTTCATTTCATTTTATGACCTTTCTTTTCATAAAAACCTTTCATCATATTCTATTTTTAAGTTTAAAAGCATTTGAACCAATATAAATATGTTGTTATTATTCTGAAAACTTAAATTTAGTATCTCCCTAACTTAAGCTATATTTGTAATGTGTTCTATAATAAATAAAATAAATACATAAATCTATGACTTCTTAAAATAATACTTATTTAAAAAAATAATAGAATTATCTTTTATTCAAGGTTTATATAAATTGGAGATTTCTCATAATCCAATGGTGGATCTGCCTGATAGTGCTTTCCTTGGATTGGAGGTCTCACTTTGGGAATTGAAACTGCGCTATAATCTACTTACACATATTCCAAGTAGATCATTTCGACATCTTCAAAAACTTCAGATTCTTGATTTGGAAGGTTAATTATATATCACGCAGCTTAATTTAATTAATATTAAATTCTCTTCTAATTCATTGTGACATTTATTTTTATTATTATTTATTTTTTTAGATTAACAAAACCTTAAATTTTACAATAGTACTTATGATACAATAACTTAGGAGAGGAAATAATTATTCTTTAAATATTTATAATATATTGTACTCAACACCTATAAAAAATATATTAAAATAAAAAATAAACTAACCATTTTTATATTTGAACAACTTCCCTAAAATACGAATAACTTGATAAATAATAATATATATTATATAATAAAATAAATTTAAAAAATTATTGAAATTGTTGATTTTTATCATATTTTAAATATAATTTATTATTTTAAAATTAAATTTGATTCTTTTTGAATAGAAAAAATCAAATTTATTTAAAATTAAAGAATTTATTTTAGATATCTTCCATCATAAATGATTAAATTGCGACTGCTTTATTTATAAATTTATTTAATTTTAATAATTAAAAATTTTACTTATCTATTTTTAATTCATTTAATTAAATTAAAAGTTAATTTAGTTAGTTATTGATATAAATAAAATAATTTTAATATTTTATATAATATATTTTTCAGGAAATCGAATTTCTGATATTCTTACTGATGCTTGGAGGGGTTTAGAACAATCCTTATTGAAATTAATATTAGCTTCAAATTCTTTATCAATTCTTCCGTCCGATGCCTTTTCATCTTTAAGGAATCTAGAAGTACTTGATCTTTCTGTAAGTATATATGTGTTTTTAATTCTTGACTCTAAATGTGAAAATAATTAATATAAGAAAATTGAATGTATTTTCTTTAGTTGGACTACTTTTCTGAGTGTCATATTAAATTTTAGCTTTTTAGAATTTATATATCATATAGTCAAATAAAAAAAAAATATACTATTACTCAAATATTTAAATGTTAATGTAACAAATTTCAAAATAAGAAACAATTTTTATTTTAAATCAACTATAAACTATTGAATATTGTAGATAAAAATCTTCAGCACCATCATTTGGGAGGCCACTAACGAACATTATATAATACACATCCTATTAAAAGAGCATTTAATAAACTTATGAGCTTTTAAAAAAATTTAATTTTTTTTTTAGAAAACACTTATATTTATTATATATTATAATTATATACATTATGCATATATATATATATATATATATATATATATATAATTATACGTATAACATAAAATATGATTAATAATAATATATTTTACTTTTTTTTAACTTATTAATTAATCTGTACTATTTTTTTGACTATATTATTTATTTAATAAATACTAAAAATACTTTAATGCTTTTACAATAAGAGATCAATTTAGTTTAGAAAAAATGTAAAATTAATATAAAAAATATAACAATTAATAATCTACAATTAATTATTTAGAAATTAAAATATACAATTATTATACACATATAATACTTTGTTCAAGAAGTTCGCGCGAAATGAAATGAAACAAAGAAACCAACCCGTTATGCACATAGTTTTTTGAAACCCAGATTAACACTCAAAATATTGCTCACTGGGCCTAATGAAATGCCTAAAGTCTCTGTTAAATGTCTTTATAGTCAATCTACGCTCTTCCTATACCATATCTTATAGATCCGCGAACTTATTGAACAACCTAGTATATATATATATATATATATATATATAATATAATATAATATATATAAAAAATACAGATTATCTTCTTCACTTTAAAAAATTTCGTCAAATATTAATATACTATTTAAAATTATTACGTCTGCGAAATGAAAACATTGAGGAGAATCGTGGGTAAGACAAGGTTAGATAAAGTGAGGAATGAAGATATTAGAGAAAAGTGCAATATTCAAAACGTTAGCTAATGGGTAAAAAGGAGGAGAATGGAGTGGAGTACACACATATTAAGAATGAAGGAGGATAGTTTAGTGAGAAAAGTAAAAGACAACCTCCCACGAGAGATTTTAATGTCAAATATTTAAATACACGATTTTGTAACATCTAGAATCTAGAAATTATATATACAAATAGACACCAAGATTCTAGATGTGTATTTGCGCATTTAGATTTAAATGTATGTATATTGTTACCTAATAAATAAATCATGAAAAAATATTTATATATCTTTCTTTTATATTTATGCGGGGTCGTCAAGAAACTCGCAATCATAAATGGGGTCGCGAATGAAAAAAGTTTAACAAGCCCTGGTCTAAACAGGTCCTAGACCTAATAAGAAGTAGAAGAAGAAGATAAAATTATGTATAGCATGTGTAAAATATAATGTTTATAGTTGAATATAGAAAGCTATTATTTATTATCTATTATAATTTTGAGTGTTTATTGAATTGTTTTTTAGAACAATAATATTCTTGATTTGGAGTCTTCTACCTTTCAAAGTGGTCCACCGCAATTAACTCGTCTATTCATAAATGATAATCAACTCATTCATATCCCATATCGTGCAATTAGCGGTTTAGGGAATCTTCGAGTACTTGCATTAAATAGAAATCGGATTATTCGCTTACAAGCAGATGATGATTTAGACGGCCGACTTCCAAAACTCCTTTTGGATGAACTCCATCTTGCATACAACCAAATCGAAAGATTAACAGCAAACGCATTTCGACGTTTTAAAGCCAGTAATTTGACAATTCTTGATGGCAATCCTATCCAATCCGTACCTGATGGGGTCTTCAAAGGATGCTATATAAGAGAAATATCGTTTCGTGATTGTGGAATTACTCAAAGATTTTCATATGAAGCCTTTTCAGGACTTGAGGTAATTATTTAATATTTTTATATCTCTCTATTTATATGACACTACTTAATTGAAAGTTTTGACGCAACAACCACATTCCTCCAACCATCCTTATCCTTATAAAATTTTATGTTATACATATAAATAAAATATAATATTCTTAGTGCAAAAATTATTGTAGACAAGAATAGTAAAGCTTCACACCATAATCGACCATAGTAAATGGTTATTTTTTTTTATTTTACAAATATATTTTGCAATAATAAAAAAATATATAAAATAAAATAACTTCTTAAAAAGATGATAAGAGTGTTTTTTTTTGTCAATTTATTCTATTAAATATTTAAATTATAGTCTTATTTTATCTCATATATTTATTTTACCAAATATTTATACAATCAAATTACTTTATTTCTATTATTGATAGCAATTCTAATGAATGAGTATCAAATGAGGTTTTTAAATATTGTTATATAAGATAAATATCCGTAATATATTGTAAAAATTAATTATTTTTAAGAATAAACTAATTTATAATTTTTTCTTTTACCAAAACAGTTACTAATTTTAAAATAATTCGTAGGTATTTTATTTATTTATATTGTATCATATATATTTACTTCAAAATAGGGGGATTATTTAATATATTGTCTTAAAAAAAACTAAAAATTATTTATTTTTTTTATTTAATTTATTAATAATTGTATCGATATATTTATTATTATTTTTATAATAATTTTATTTTTATTTTGTTTTAGGAATATTTACATTCGGTGGATTTAAGTGGTAATAATGTGACAATGATCATGCCAGGTCTTTTAGATAAATTTCATCAATTGAATAACTTGGTGTTGAGTGATACGATAACGCCTGTACGATTCACAACAGTGGCTACGTCGGATCTACCTTCACATATGCTACTTGGTTTGAATTTGGTTGGAGCCCCCCCAGTGAATATTCATCAACTAGCTGGGTATTTTTTATTTATAAATTTCCTTATTTCAATAATTTGATCAGAAAAAAGAAAATTAAATTATTAATCTCCCCCCTCCCCCCATAAATGAATGTCCAATTTTTTTATTTTATACTCCATACGCGAATAAATTAATATTTTTTATTTAAAATTCGTATTTTTTGTATTTCGAAAATTTATACCTTTCATATTAAGAATAATTTTGGTATTAAATATATACTTGGTATATGTGGTATATTTATTTATTTCATTTCTATTATTATATATAGAATGTGTGACAGTCTATGTAAGTCTAATATAAACAATCAAAGAAATTAATTGTTAATAAACTATATTAATTTGATAAATTCTCATTAATATGAATAATAATTTATTAGTATCATTTTATCTTAAATTTTTGTTAATTAATTAATAAATAAATATATAAGTATATATTAGTAAGTTTTTCACAAAATATATATATTTGCAATTATTGAAGTGTCAAAATAATAAAAACTGAATTATAACATTAAAAATGATTAATTATTAAAATTATTTAGAATAAAAATAAAGATATAGAACAAATATAATATAAAACCTTGTAATTTATCAGAAATATTTATATTTAAATTCTAATAAATATTTGTTTCATATAATGATTATGGAATTCTTAATGTCCTTTGTTTAAATTACAAATAAATATAAATTTTTTCAATAAGAAAAATTTAAAGTAAAAATATATAGTTTTTTTAATAATTTATACTATTATATAAATATAATTAAAAAAAATCTTGTTTTCAGATTAAAACATCTTCGATGGTTGACACTAGGAAAATTAAGTATTACTCATTTGGGACCTGAAGATCTTGCAGGTTTCGGATCGGATCTAGAAGAATTGCGTATTGTTTCAAGTAATTTAGAAACAATTAAAAATAATGCATTTCATTATGCAAAAACACTTCGAATCTTGGATCTGTCCGACAACAGCATACATGGATACGAACATAGGGCTTTTACAGAGGTAATCAATTAGTTTATCTACATAATTTAAGTTAAACAAATAAAGGAAAAACAACCTTACTTTAGTGTGTTTATTTGTTTATTTGATGAATTAAATTTTATGAAAATCATATAACTATAGAATTTAATCGACACTTCAGAGGTTTAATGGTTAGCACGACTGTCTACCACTCTGAAGACTAGGGTAATTCAATGATTAATAATTTATCTTTAAAGCTCTCCATAATTCTCAAGTTCTATATGCAAATAATAATAATAAAATTTGATCTTATTTATATACTCATTCTATATATATATATAGGAAAATGCATTTTCCATTATACTAATCTTAACATAGCTGAATGAAAACTAGAAACTTAAATCTTAATGTAATATATATATATATATAAATGCTTTTTAAGGAGGAGCAAGGATGAATTCAATGAGAGGCACATTAATTTTTTAAAATATAAATTTAAATTGTTAGAATTTTGTATATTGTATTTATAATTATATATATATATAAATATAAAGAAAATTAAGAGAAATAAATAAAAAATATCTATTTTATAATTTTTATAATACAAATACTATTTAACGAAAAAATTTATCGTCAAATCTTATTTCAATTTTAAAATATTATTATAAAAAAGATATAGTCCTTTAATAAAAAATAATATTATTATTTTTGATTCTAAACATAAACGCGATTAGTAAATTCATCTTAAAATCTACATAATCCAATATTAGTTATATACTTAATTTAACGAGATTCAGTGATATATAATAATAATAAAATTTGAATTTAAATTTTCAATATGAGTAGTAGTTACTAGAGAAGAACCATTTTTTTATACTACACACACATATATATTTTACTATTGTATATACAATACAATATATCAAAATCCTTAAAAGAAGTTCAAATTAACGTATCTTTTAAATGACAATAATTACATTAATAAACTTAGGAATAATAAATAAATCTAAACTTTAAAATATATATTGTAACCGTAGAATTTATTACCCTTTTGCTTATAATATACATATAATATTTAAACGAGATACTTGTGGACAGGTTAAGTTCCAAATTTATGTATCTTTATTGTAAACACGTAAATTTATATATGTATAATTATTTAATATAAATAATGATAATTTATAAATTTAACTTTACTTTACAATTCTTCAATTTCTTATATATATTGTGTAAAGAAAGGTTCATGAGAATTTTAACCCCCCTCCCCCCCCAATTTTCCCCTTTCATATATTGAAATTATAACATAAGTAACTTATCAAATGAACTAATTATATTATGAGCTAACTTAAATTCTCTATAAAGGTATACAAATTTTATATCTGAATAATATTTAAATAAACTCCTAATGTATATATAATCAAATCATTTATTCGTTCAAATAAGCTGACATACTACGTTTCTTGGTGATAATTTAAACATTGAAAGTATTATATAAGATGCACTCAAACTGTGGTACATGTAACCTGGTACCTTATAATCAGATGGTGGTACCTCCAGTACAGTTACTTTTAGTAACGAAATCATTTAAGTGGTACCTGTATCTTTTGATGGAAGTTTTTGTTTCAAAAGTTTGAGAACCCCTGTATTATATTATTAAATTTCTTTTCTACAAATTTAGATATTGTCTTATTTTAAGATTAACAATAAGTTAAGAAAATAAAGTCATTAACAAATAAAGAAAATGTGGCAAACGTCTACTGATTTTAGATAAAAGAAAAATATTTTAATATGTATTCTGGAATTTATATTTCAACAGAAGTTATAATTACTACGCAATTTAAAAAAAAATAATTTTTATTATTATAAATATTAAAGATGATAAAAGATTATTGACAATTATAAAATATATTGTAGCAATATATGTAATTTCTATAGATTTCGATATTTATTTGATTAGTTTATTAATCATCAAAAGAAATCCAATGCACTGAAGAAATACTAATAGTGAAGTATTAACTAAACAATTTTGTATAAATTTATATTTTATATTTATTTTATTTTTTTATATATTTAAAGTGGATAGCTTGTACTTTTACTTAGATAAAGTGTTGAAGGAAATAAAAAATATTTTATATAAAGAGTGAAAGTAAAAGGGTTGACATAAGCGCACACATGAGGGAAATGTCATTATAGAAAATAAAATTCAAAATATTGAGAATTCAAAATATAAGTTAAATATTTTTACAATGGAATAATGACTTTATAAAAGGAACTTTTATATATTATTTATTAATGGTCGATTGAATTTCAGAGAAATCTCTTTTAATTGATTAAATAGAAATAATTCAATTTAATTAAGCTAATCATGAAGAATATCTATTTCAGACCAGTATATATTAACTATGAAAAGAAAAGTAAGTAAGTAAAGAAATGCAATGAAAAGATTTGCCATATGCATTGAAGAGCATTCGCGAAATGGTGTTGGCCTTCAAATTGTCTCCTCGGTCGATAAAGCAAACCAACTCTCGGGCGCATGTCTACTACTCCAATTCAGACCTGCTAAAAATTGCCCTGGCAAATTCTCGCACAATCGATCTAATTTTTAAACTTATTTCGATAATATTTTATATAAAAATATCCTAAAATGATTATAATCATTTATTATTTTCTTATATTAAAGTTTTTAAATAAAACAAAAAAATAAAATATAACCTTATATATATATATATATATATATATATATATATGTTTATTTTTTAATTAAAAATTTTAATTTTTATTTTATAAACTAGCTGCTCAGAGCGCCTTCGGCGCTCTTCACACCTAGACGGGGGCTCCGCCCCCTGTACCCCCGAGTGTTACATAGTATTTGGTGGTTGAAAGTAGTAAAAGGTTTTCATCCATTTTGTTTCAATCAGTATATTACATAAAACATTCATTTCTTTTTGTGTTCTTATTTAAAAAATATATTTTAATTTAATCACTATATTAATTATATATTATTATTGTATATGCTATATCTATCTACCTATGTGGCTCAAAGATACTCGAAAGTTCTTAGCGGCAACAACCACATTTCTCCAAGTGTCCCTATCCTGAGCCCTTGTTCCATCTCTCTTACGTCCCTTCCTACGCGTTTTTTTCCAAGCGGACGTTTTCCAATCGGTCTTCCCACCAATATCTTTTTCCTCTCCCATTCTAGCCACGTGCCCTGCCTATCGCAGCTTTTTCCCTTTTATAACCCTAACTATTTCTGAAGATGCAGAGAGGCCATGCAATTTCTTGTTATGTAGTCTCCCCCATACCCGGTGACCTCATCTTTCTTTGGCCAATAAATGCAGGGAAGAATCCTATTCTCAAATACTCTGAATCTACTCTCATCTCCAAGGGTCATAGACCATGCCTGCCACCCATATAATGCAACAGGCAAAATAATCTTTTTATATATTCCCTTTGATAATAATTTTCAAGAGATAAGCCTCTTTATTGCAGATAACAGGCGTTTCCCGATTGCAACCCCGATTTAAATTCTTCTCAAATATTATTATCCTTCGTGTTTACATTCAATTTTTCTACATATTCAAATTCTACATTTTGTATCTTAAGATTTTGTATGTTAATACTCTTCCTCTTTGTTACTAAATATTTTTTCTTATCACTATTAATTTCAAACCTCCATTAAATTATCTGTAATTGCAATTGCCGAATCTCCTATTATATTTAAGTCGTCTGGGTAACCTAATATTTTACAATTGATTTCCGCATCTTATTCTTTCTTTACTACCTTCAAGACAAATTTGAAGATTGAAAATTTGAAAAAGTTTATCCGGATCTATTGAGTCATGCGTATGTTTTACTAATGTCTACAAATAATTAGTGAATAGAAATATTGAATTCGCGGTTTTTTTCCTAATATCTGTCATAATGAAAATATCTTAATTAATGTTGGTCGATTTGGCCTGAACCCGCAATGATATCTCCTAATATTTCCTCCGCCTATGGTTCTTAAGTATTGTATATGTTATAATAGTGAAATAGAGTATAATATTTCTTGATCATTACATTTTGGTATTTTATTTTCATTGCTAGATTATTATTGAATATTTTTAATTATAATGAAACTTGAGAAAATGCAAAAATAGAGACTTGAGACCAGGGCCGCGGCGTGCACGTGTGCAAGGTGGGCGCTGCCCACGGGCGCCTGGTGTAGGGGGCGCCAAACTGACCATTCTTTTTTATTTTATTTTAAGTGTTTTAAAAATGAATCAATATAATTGTGTACGTGAATCCTACGACACGTTTAAATATATTTTCCAAATTTGTTTGTTTTACTGCGTATCTTTCTAACCTTGCCCGTAACTGTAGCTTCGGGTGAACGAAGCTTCTCTAAGTTAAAAATTATAAAAACGAATTTGCGTTCGACATTGTCGCAGGAGCGCTTAACAGATCTTTCTATGATAGCAATAGAAAATGAAATCATGGATAACTTAGAAATATATGATATTATTAAAGGTTTTGTAGCTTCAAAGGCTCGAAGAATCCGAATAGTATAGTTTTGTGATGGAATTTCATATTGTATTATGTTTTCATTTTTGAATTTTTTTTATGTTTATTGTTCTAGAAATTTAACCTTGTTTCTATTGTTAATGAGTTAATTATTTTGTTATTTCCTATTATTATGTAGATAAATTCCTCTGTATTCATAAACACAGTTTTCAAAATTAAATGTTTTATTTGATTTTATTGTTCTATTGATAGAGGGGGCGCTTTTTAAAAATTTGCACACGGGCGCTTTGCACCCACGTCGCGGCCCTGCTTGAGACAATTTATAAAAATTAACGGTATAAAACTATAGATAAATGACCAATATATACATTCATTAATAGTATTAATTTAAATTAATTGATTTATTTGTTTTTTTTATTATTAAGTTCATTTATTAATTTTTCTAGATTTTAGTTAATTTCCTCCCTTAAAAGAAACTTATCTAATTCTGTGGTGCTAGGGGATTTGAAAATTATTCGTCGTAATATGAAGATTTCGCTTACAGTTTCTGTCATGTCCGACCTCCATCCAACAGTTATTTTCTCTCAAGTTTTTTGCTTCTTTTAATCATGTGATCTATATATTTAATTTTTTTTGATTCATTATAATAAAATTTAAACAAATAAAAATTTTCACTTTGTTAATTTATATAAATTTCAATTTAAACTGATTGTGAGTGATACGCTTAGCCAATACTCTGAATAATTTGTGTACAAAAATATTGAATGTTCTTAGCGAGATTTGATATAATGTTGTACGATTTGTCCTAAATCTGAATTAGAAGAAAATTATAAATTGCCTCCTCTTCCAGCCCAATTCATTTACCCACCCATGTTGCATATGGCATCTAAATTTCTTAAAACTCCGTTTTTTTAATTTAAAATAGAAGGAGAGAAAGAGAGTTTTAAATTATATTCGAATAGTCTATATATTCTATATATCAGTATTTTTTTTCTGAATTTAATAGCAAGTTGATTTTAAAAATTTTCAATTCTTAATGCATATGATTGATTACATGTGTTAAAATTTAAAAAAATTCAAATATTCTAATTTTTATATTTATACTAGCTGCTCAGAGCGCCTTCGGCGCTCTTCACACCTAGACGGGGGCTCCGCCCCCTGTACCCCCGAGTTGTACATAGTATTTGGTGGTTGAAAGTATTAAAAGGTTTTCATCCATTTTGTTTCAATCCGTATATTACATAAAACATTCATTTCTTTTTGTGTTCTTATTTAAAAAATATATTTTAATTTAATCACTATATTAATTATATATATTATTATTGTATATGTTATATCTATCTACCTATGTGGCTCAAAGATACTCTAAAGTTCTTAGCCGCAACAACCACATTTCTCCAAGTGTCCCTATCCTGAGCCCTTATTCCATCTCTCTTACGTCCCTTCCTACGCGTCATTGGTTTTCCAAGCGGACGTTTTCCAATCGGTCTTCCCACCAATATCTTTTTCCTCTCCCATTCTTGCCACGTGCCCTGCCTATCGCAGCTTTTTCCCTTTTATAACCCTAACTATTTCTGAAGATGCAGAGAGGCCATGCAATTTCTTGTTATACAGTCTCCCTCATACCCGGTGACCTCATCTTTCTTTGGCCAATAAATGCAGGGAAGAATCCTATTCTCAAATACTCTGAATCTACTCTCATCTCCAAGGGTCATAGACCATGCCTCCCACCCATATAATGCAACAGGCAAAATAATCTTTTTATATATTCCCTTTGATAATAATTTTGAAGAGATAAGCCTCTTTATTGCAGATAACAGGCGTTTCCCGATTGCAACCCCGATTTAAATTCTTCTCAAATATTATTATCCTTCGTGATTACATTCAATTTTTCTACATATTCAAATTCTACATTTTGTATCTTAAGATTTTGTATGTTAATACTCTTCCTCTTTGTTACTAAATATTTTTTCTTATCACTATTAATTTCAAACCTCCATTAAATTTTCCTCGCTATCTGTAATTGCAATTGCCGAATCTCCTATTACAGAGGTTCTTAAACTTATGTACTCCGCGGACCCCCACTTGAGAAAATTCTTTTTGACGGACCCCATCCCAACTTTAGGTACTTTACGTCATTTTATTAGTTAATTTCTGGCTTAAGATCTCATAAGAACAAGGATATATGGTGAATATTTCTAACAGTGATTGGTGAATAACGATTTTTTTGCATATTGTAGAACAGATTTTATTAGAAAATTCAGCTAAATATGAAGATGGAAACGGTAGCAATAATTTTCTTGCACATTTCGTTGAATTTGGGTATTTGATCTGTTTCCTCACAAAGCCATGCCATCGCTCCTTTTATATTAAATAAAGTTTTAACTGACTCATCATTTTATCGTGCACCTGTACGATGGCTTTGCGGACCCCCAGTAAAGGCTTCGCGGACCCCCAGGGGTCCGCGGACCACAGTTTAAGAACCTCTGTCCTATTATATTTAAGTCGTCTGAGTAACCTAATATTTTACAATTGATTTCCGCATCTTATTCTTTCTTTACTACCTTCAAGAGAAATTTGAAGATTGAAAATTTGAAAAAGTTTATCCGGATCTATTGAGTTATGCGTATGTTTTACTAAAGTCTACAAATAATTAGTGAACAGAAATATTGAATGCGCGGTTTTGTTCCTAATATCTGTCATAATGAAAATATCTTAATTAATGTTGGTCGATTTGGCCTGAACCCGAAATGATATCTCCTAATATTTCCTCCGCCTATAGTTTATAAGTATTATATATGTTATAATAGAGCATAGGTTCTTAAACTTATGTACTCCACGGACCCCCACTTGAAAAAATTTTTTTTGACGGACCCCCATCACAACTTTAGGTACTTTACGTCATTTTATTAATTAATTTCTGGCTTACGATCTCATAAGGACAAGGATATATGATGAATATTTCTAACAGTGATTGGTGAATAACGATTTTTTTGCATATTGTAGAACACATTTTATTAGAAATTATAATATTGAAGAAAGAAAATACAAACATTGTCATAGCAACAAATCTCACAAATTATAATGGGTACTTACATTAAATTCATATAAATATTTTATAATTTTTTTCAGAAAATATTAAATAAGAAATATTTTAAAAAATAACTGCATCTATCTCATTAAATATAACTTACATATTTAATGAGATGTATGCAGTTGTTTTCTTGAAACAAGAATCTCAATATCTGGCTTAATATTGGAAACTTTTAATCTAAGATCCGGCTCTACATTTAATTTGTTTCTATATTTAGACTTAATATAAAATAGTACCGAAAAAGCTTGTTCGCATAAATATGTTGTGCAGAATGGAATCAAGTGTTGAAGTGCTTTATTTGCAAGCGCAGGATAATCTGACCTGAGAAGTAACCAAAAGTTGCTCAATTCAGTTTTGTTAAATTTTAGTTTATAAGTTGTATCACATGATAATTCCACGAGAATATCTTGTTCAGGTGCAGATAAATGTTTAGCATTTGTAATTTCCATATTAAATGGATCTCTGATCCAGTTATTGCAAGGATCAGGAGTAGAAAAATACTTCCTGAAGTTGCTTTTCAAAGTAATTAAATGTTCAACAAATAATTGACGCGTTTGATTAAGCAATTTTTCACTGGAGCTTTCTATGAAATCATTGAGAGTTGGAAAAGACTCATATACACCGTTCTGGATGCGTTTCGACCACAAGTCGATTTTTTTAATCATTGCTTCTATTTTATCTTCAACTTTAAATATATTTACAACAGTACCTTGCAGGCTCAAATTAAGTTCGTTCAATTTTGTAAAAATATCAGTCAAGTAAGCCACCTTAGCTAACCAGATAAAATCATTGAAACATTCGGTCAGTTCAAAATGCGCATCTATTAAAAACAATCGTATTTCATCTCGAAGCTCAAAAAGGCGAATGAGTACTTTCCCGCGGGACAACCAACGTACATCTGTATGTAATAATAAATGTGTATGTTGACTACCCATTTCCTCACACAAAATTTTAAAAACTCTGGAATTAAGTGGACGAGCCTTAATGAAATTGACAATTTTAACTACTTCTTCAAATCTTTCAACTTTTCAAATCTGGTGACATATTTTTGGCTGCTAATGATTCTCTGTGAATGCAGCAATGATTCCAAACAACCTGAGGCGCAACATTTTTAATAAGAGCAATCAATCCAGTTCTTGTACCTGACATTGCTCGAGCACCATCAGTGCAAATTCCAACACATTTTGGCCACTCTATTTCATTTTCGGTTATAAAATTATTCAAACTGTTAAATATGTCATTAGCTGTCGTTCGTGAAGGTAGTGAATCACAAAACAATACATCTTCTTGTATTTGATTTTCAAACTCATATCTAATGAAAGCTAACAAATTGGCATTATTAGTGACATCAGTACTTTCATCCAATTGTAATGAGTAATAGTGACTTTTGCGCACTCTCGATATTAATTCTTCTTTTATATTACATGACATGTCTTCAATCCTATTCTTAACCGTATCATTTGATAATGAAATCAAATTTATATCGTTTGCTGCTTTAGTTCCTAACATTATATTTGTAATTACTTTTGTAGCAGGAAGAATTAATTGCTCTGCTATATTATGCGGCTTTCCTGCTTTAGCAATAAGTAGAGCTACTTCATATGATGCCATTACTGCTTTCTTACTCATACCACCAGATCCCGTCTTTACCATCAATTTCTGACTTGAATTAAGTTCTTCTTTTTTCATTTTAAAAAATTCGATAGACTTACTAACATGCTCGCTGTGCTTTGTTTGTAAATGACGTCTGAGATTAGCAGGTTTCATACTTTCATTGGATAAACTTTCCTGACATAGAACGCAGACTGGTCTTTCCACATCATTGTTGCAAATATAAGTAAATCCAAATGATAAATAATCATCCGAATATTTTCTAGTTTTGCGTTTCTTGGTAGAGTTTGCTGTTGATGCCTCATCATCTGATTCTTTCCGTTTCTGTGTTGAACCAGTTTGTAGCCAACGATCCATTTTATGGAGTAATTTATTAACATTGAACTACAATAATATAAATATAATATAAATATAATATAAATATAACGAATTATTATTTACTAGCTATGTTTTAATATGATTTTAAATGAATGTTTTAATATCATTTTAAATGAATGTTTTAAATCATTTTAATAAATGTTTTAAATAATTTTAAATAAATGATTTAATATCATTTTAAATGAATATTAATTTATATAATAAATATATTTCGTAATTTGATTCTAAAATATTATTAATTTCGTAATTTGATTCTAAAATATTATTAATTTCGTAATTTGATTCTAAAATATTATTAAAATAAATATTTTTTATTCATAAAACTAACTTATACTTACTCTCAAAAACAGCCTTTCTGGGAAATTGCAAAATGTGTTTAGTGTTTTTATAAAATAATGATCATGCAAATTACACTAAAAATTAAAAAAAATTATTAGCTATAATAAACTATTATTAGCTATAATTTAATTATAATTAATTAAATTAATAAAAATAATTTAAAGATACAACTCGTTGAGAAATGAACTTATAATTAACATTAATAAAAATAATTTAAAGATACAACTCGTTGAGAAATGAACTTATAATTAACATTTGCTTTAAAACTGTTTAAAACCCCAGAGTGGACGCTGACAATTTGGGTTTTTCCGGGTAAGACTGTCCCCTCCCCTGGTTTTCCCCAATAACAAAGTGAAAGAAAATTCCCTTATATGCCTCCCCTTCCGAGCCCCTAAGAGGGGTTATTTTAAAGGAACAATCGAAAAATGATTTTAAATGAATGAATGGATGAAAATTCAAATTTTATATATAGTTTTTTATATATGTTTATTTATTCACAAAAAATTAATTGACATAATTATCAATTTAATAAAATAAAATAGTATTATTAATAGTATTAAATTATAGCCGTAATTCTCTAGGAGGATATAGTTAAACAATGAACTTTAAATATTTATATATGTATATATTTTTACGATGATTTTTTTCCGAGGACCGCGGACCCCCAGTAAAGGCTTCGCGGACCCCCAGGGGTCCGCGGACCACAGTTTAAGAACCACTGTAATAGAGTATAATATTTCTTGATCATTACATTTTGGTATTTTATTTTCATTGCTAGATTATTATTGAATATTTTTAATTATAATGAAACTTGAGAAAATGCAAAAATAGAGACTTGAGACAATTTATAAAAATTAACGGTATAAAACTATAGATAAATGACCAATATATACATTCATTAATAGTATTAATTTAAATTAATTGATTTATTTGTTTTTTTATTATTAAGTTCATTTATTAATTTTTTTAGATCATAGTTATTTTCCTTAAAAGAAACTTAAATTCTGTGGTGCTAGGGGATTTGAAAATCATTCGTCGAAATATGAAGATTTCGCTTACAGTTTCTGTCATGTCCGACCTCCATCCAACAGTTATTTTCTGTCAAGTTTTTTGCTTCTCTTAATCATGTGATCTATATATTTAATTTTTTTTGATTCATTATAATAAAATTTAAACAAATAAAAATTTTTACTTTGTTAATTTATATAAATTTCAATATAAACTGATTGTGAGTGATACGCTTAGCCAATACTCTGAATAATTTGTGTACAAAAATATTGAATGTTCTTAGCGAGATTTGATATAATGTTGTACGATTTGTCCTAAATCTGAATTAGAAGAAAATTATAAATTGCCTCCTCTTCCAGCCCAATTCATTTACCCACCCATGTTGCATATGGCATCTAAATTTCTTAAAACTCCGTTTTTTTAATTTAAAATAGAAGGAGAGAAAGAGTTTTAAATTATATTCGAATTGTCTATATATTCTATATATCAGTATTTTTTTTCTGAATTTAATAGCAAGTTGATTTTAAAAATTTTCCATTCTTAATGCATATGATTGATTACATGTGTTAAAATTTAAAAAAATTCAAATATTCTAATTTTTATATTTATATACAATTTAATATTATTTTTTATTAATATCATATCAAAAAAAGAGAATTTATTAAAAATTAAAAATAAAAAAAGAAGCCTATTAATAAAAAATTGAATGGTGATTTAAATATTTTATTAAATTAATTAAAATGAGACCTTTTAGAATAAATTATTTAATTGAAATGATATTTAAATATAAGAATTTAAAAAAATATTATATTCTTTGTTTGGCAATTGTTATTTAATTATGTGCAACATGATTCGACTTGCACAGAGCATCGTTATTTTTTATTAATATCACATAATAAAAATGAATCTTTTAAACATAATAAATAAAAAAGACATTTTAATAAATTTAAAAAATATACCCAATTTAAAAATGTCAAAAATTTAAAACAACTTTATATCATCATATTTTAATTTTTATATAATATATATATATATTTAGTAATTAATAATAGAGTAATTAAATTAAAATAAAAAACAAAGATAATATAATTCAGTCATTTTAATTCAGGTTAAATAATATTTTTTTTTATTATTCAATGATAAAATATTATATATTATATATATATTATAGAAAAGAAGAAATATTCAATTAAATAAAAAATAATTTAAGATAAAAATATGATCTAATAAATATTTTAATTAAATTGAGAACTTTTAGAATAAATTATTTAATTGAATTGATATTTGTATATTAGAATTTAAAATAAAAAGGGAAATATTATAATAATTCTTCGATTGGGAATCTCTATGATAATTCATTGTTTGAAATGATTCCGCTAGGCCGACAGTGAGCCGCGAGCTGCTCTTGAATGAACAACACGGAGAATTATATAAACTTTAAAAAATTAATTTCTGCGGTTATTGATAAGATATTAATAAAATGTATAGCCTATGTTACTCTAGAGCAGTGGTTCTTAAACTGTGGTCCGCGGACCCCTGGGGGTCCGCGAAGCCTTTACTGGGGGTCCGCGGTCCTCGGAAAAAAATCATCGTAAAAATATATACATATATAAATATTTAAAGTTCATTGTGTAACTATATCCTCCTAGAGAATTACGGCTATAATTTAATACTATTAATAATACTATTTTATTTTATTAAATTGATAATTATGTCAATTAATTTTTTGTGAATAAATAAACATATATAAAAAACTATATATAAAATTTGAATTTTCATCCATTCATTCATTTAAAATCATTTTTCGATTGTTCCTTTAAAATAACCCCTCTTAGGGGCTCGGAAGGGGAGGCATATAAGGGAATTTTCTTTCACTTTGTTATTGGGGAAAACCAGGGGAGGGGACAGTCTTACCCGGAAAAACCCAAATTGTCAGCGTCCACTCTGGGGTTTTAAACAGTTTTAAAGCAAATGTTAATTATAAGTTCATTTCTCAACGAGTTGTATCTTTAAATTATTTTTATTAATGTTAATTATAAGTTCATTTCTCAACGAGTTGTATCTTTAAATTATTTTTATTAATTTAATTAATTATAATTAAATTATAGCTAATAATAGTTTATTATAGCTAATAATTTTTTTTAATTTTTAGTGTAATTTGCATGATCATTATTTTATAAAAACACTAAACACATTTTGCAATTTCCCAGAAAGGCTGTTTTTGAGAGTAAGTATAAGTTAGTTTTATGAATAAAAAATATTTATTTTAATAATATTTTAGAATCAAATTACGAAATTAATAATATTTTAGAATCAAATTACGAAATTAATAATATTTTAGAATCAAATTACGAAATATATTTATTATATAAATTAATATTCATTTAAAATGATATTAAATCATTTATTTAAAATTATTTAAAACATTTATTAAAATGATTTAAAACATTCATTTAAAATGATATTAAAACATTCATTTAAAATCATATTAAAACATAGCTAGTAAATAATAATTCGTTATATTTATATTATATTTATATTATATTTATATTATTGTAGTTCAATGTTAATAAATTACTCCATAAAATGGATCGTTGGCTACAAACTGGTTCAACACAGAAACGGAAAGAATCAGATGATGAGGCATCAACAGCAAACTCTACCAAGAAACGCAAAACTAGAAAATATTCGGATGATTATTTATCATTTGGATTTACTTATATTTGCAACAATGATGTGGAAAGACCAGTCTGCGTTCTATGTCAGGAAAGTTTATCCAATGAAAGTATGAAACCTGCTAATCTCAGACGTCATTTACAAACAAAGCACAGCGAGCATGTTAGTAAGTCTATCGAATTTTTTAAAATGAAAAAAGAAGAACTTAATTCAAGTCAGAAATTGATGGTAAAGACGGGATCTGGTGGTATGAGTAAGAAAGCAGTAATGGCATCATATGAAGTAGCTCTACTTATTGCTAAAGCAGGAAAGCCGCATAATATAGCAGAGCAATTAATTCTTCCTGCTACAAAAGTAATTACAAATATAATGTTAGGAACTAAAGCAGCAAACGATATAAATTTGATTTCATTATCAAATGATACGGTTAAGAATAGGATTGAAGACATGTCATGTAATATAAAAGAAGAATTAATATCGAGAGTGCGCAAAAGTCACTATTACTCATTACAATTGGATGAAAGTACTGATGTCACTAATAATGCCAATTTGTTAGCTTTCATTAGATATGAGTTTGAAAATCAAATACAAGAAGATGTATTGTTTTGTGATTCACTACCTTCACGAACGACAGCTAATGACATATTTAACAGTTTGAATAATTTTATAACCGAAAATGAAATAGAGTGGCCAAAATGTGTTGGAATTTGCACTGATGGTGCTCGTGCAATGTCAGGTACAAGAACTGGATTGATTGCTCTTATTAAAAATGTTGCGCCTCAGGTTGTTTGGAATCATTGCTGCATTCACAGAGAATCATTAGCAGCCAAAAATATGTCACCAGATTTGAAAAGTTGAAAGATTTGAAGAAGTAGTTAAAATTGTCAATTTCATTAAGGCTCGTCCACTTAATTCCAGAGTTTTTAAAATTTTGTGTGAGGAAATGGGTAGTCAACATACACATTTATTATTACATACAGATGTACGTTGGTTGTCCCGCGGGAAAGTAATCATTCGCCTTTTTGAGCTTCGAGATGAAATACGATTGTTTTTAATAGATGCGCATTTTGAACTGACCGAATGTTTCAATGATTTTATCTGGTTAGCTAAGGTGGCTTACTTGACTGATATTTTTACAAAATTGAACGAACTTAATTTGAGCCTGCAAGGTACTGTTGTAAATATATTTAAAGTTGAAGATAAAATAGAAGCAATGATTAAAAAAATCGACTTGTGGTCGAAACGCATCCAGAACGGTGTATATGAGTCTTTTCCAACTCTCAATGATTTCATAGAAAGCTCCAGTGAAAAATTGCTTAATCAAACGCGTCAATTATTTGTTGAACATTTAATTACTTTGAAAAGCAACTTCAGGAAGTATTTTTCTACTCCTGATCCTTGCAATAACTGGATCAGAGATCCATTTAATATGGAAATTACAAATACTAAACATTTATCTGCACCTGAACAAGATATTCTCGTGGAATTATCATGTGATACAACTTATAAACTAAAATTTAACAAAACTGAATTGAGCAACTTTTGGTTACTTCTCAGGTCAGATTATCCTGCGCTTGCAAATAAAGCACTTCAACACTTGATTCCATTCTGCACAACATATTTATGCGAACAAGCTTTTTCGGTACTATTTTATATTAAGTCTAAATATAGAAACAAATTAAATGTAGAGCCGGATCTTAGATTAAAAGTTTCCAATATTAAGCCAGATATTGAGATTCTTGTTTCAAGAAAACAACTGCATACATCTCATTAAATATGTAAGTTATATTTAATGAGATAGATGCAGTTATTTTTTAAAATATTTCTTATTTAATATTTTCTGAAAAAAATTATAAAATATTTATATGAATTTAATGTAAGTACCCATTATAATTTGTGAGATTTGTTGCTATGACAATGTTTGTATTTTCTTTCTTCAATATTATAATTTCTAATAAAATGTGTTCTACAATATGCAAAAAAATCGTTATTCACCAATCACTGTTAGAAATATTCATCATATATCCTTGTCCTTATGAGATCGTAAGCCAGAAATTAATTAATAAAATGACGTAAAGTACCTAAAGTTGTGATGGGGGTCCGTCAAAAAAAATTTTTTCAAGTGGGGGTCCGTGGAGTACATAAGTTTAAGAACCTATGCTCTAGAGGTATATAAGAATATTGTGATGTAATTTCAAAGAAATCGGTTCAGCCAATTCTGAGTCTATAAAATAGTAATTTTCCGGACAGACAGACAGACAGACAGACAGACAGACAGACAGACAGACAGACAGACAGACAGACGTGAAAAATTCTAAAGTCACTTTTGGATTCTAGAGGTCATGAAACGCGAAGATATGCAAAAATTTTTAAATTCTGAGCAATGTGCAGACAAAAACCTTTTTTTATATATATAGATACAATTTAATATTATTTTTTATTAATATCATATCAAAAAAAGAGAATTTATTAAAAATCTATATATATAAAAAAAGAAGCCTATTAATAAAAAATTGAATGGTGATTTAAATATTTTATTAAATTAATTAAAATGAGACCTTTTAGAATAAATTATTTAATTGAAATGATATTTAAATATAAGAATTTAAAAAAATATTATATTCTTTGTTTGGCAATTGTTATTTAATTATGTGCAACATGATTCGACTTGCACAGAGCATCGTTATTTTTTATTAATATCACATAATAAAAATGAATCTTAAACATAATAAATAAAAAAGACATTTTAATAAATTTAAAAAATATACCCAATTTAAAAATGTCAAAAATTTAAAACAACTTTATATCATCATATTTTAATTTTTATATAATATATATATATATTTAGTAATTAATAATAGAGTAATTAAATTAAAATAAAAAACAAAGATAATATAATTCAGTCATTTTAATTCAGGTTAAATAATATTTTTTTTTATTATTCAATGATAAAATTTATATATTATTATATATATATTATAGAAAAGAAGAAATATTCAATTAAATAAAAAATAATTTAAGATAAAAATATGATCTAATAAATATTTTAATTAAATTGAGAACTTTTAGAATAAATTATTTAATTGAATTGATATTTGTATATTAGAATTTAAAATAAAAAGGGAAATATTATAATAATTCTTTGATTGGGAATAGCTATGATAATTCATTGTTTGAAATGATTCCGCTAGGCCGGCAGTGAGCCGCGAGCTGCTCTTGAATGAACAACACGGAGAATTATATAAACTTTAAAAAATTAATTTCTGCGGTTATTGTTGACATATAAATAAAATTTATAGCCTATGTTACTCTAGGGGTATATAAGAATATTGTGATGTAATTTCAAAGAAATCGGTTCAGCCAATTCTGAGTCTATAAAATAGTAATTTTCCGGACAGACAGACCGACAGACAGACAGACCGACAGACAGACAGACCGACAGACAGACAGACCGACAGACAGACAGACAGACAGACAGACAGACGTGAAAAATTCTAAAGTCACTTTTGGATTCTAGAGGTCATGAAACGCGAAGATATGCAAAAATTTTTAAATTCTGAGCAATGTGCAGACAAAAACCTTTTTTTATATATATAGATAATCTGTTTAAGCTTATGTAAGGGTTTTAAAAATATAAAAATATTATTAAGTAAATAATTAATTTTTGGGGCATATTATATGTAGAATACAAGTTTAATCAATTTTTTTACTGTTTATTCTCAAAGCTTTATATTTTATTTAATTTTAAGATTTATGTGAAAATTCTTCAAAAATTAAATCTTTATTTTTTTAACAAATACTGGAAAAATTAATTAATTATTAAAAATTAATAGAAATGAAAGTTTTTAAATTCAAAGTATTTTTATTAATTAATAAATAATGAATAATCAAATTTTGAATACTACGGTCTAAAAAAATTTAGTTACAAAAGGCCAGTTAGTAAATTTAAAAATAATTAAATAATGTTATAAATACAACTATTCGTATATTTTATATACATTATATTATACTTATCTTACATTTACTTGTGATGTTTATTTTAAACATATCAAAGTTTGATAATCTTAATTTATTTTCTAACTGAAATTATTTTTTGAACTTACCAAAGACCACTCAATGGAACAGAGTATTTATTTACATGTACATAATTTAAAAATATGTGGAATCTTTATAATTAATCCATAAAATCATTTTATTGAAAAAATTATATTTTGTTTTATTTTTAATTAAAATTAAAAATTAAATTTTCTAATTATCTCAAATAATTCATTATTTCGAGAGAATGATAGTATTAACCAAATTTAAATACTATATAAATTATTAATAGTATGTTCCAAGTGGATATATAACTCTATTAACTAAAAAAATATTCTTGTTCATTCAGAACGAGTTTTTAAAAATAGAAACATGTAATAAAAATAAACAAGCTTATAAATTACAAAATTTTTAAAATAATAAATTATTAATCATTTTAAATGCCAGGGCACTTACTATACATGAAAATGATCCATTAGTAAAAGTTTCTCAAGTCATTGCCAATTATGAAAAACGATAAAAACTGAATATACATTTTTGGCATTTCTTTACGTATTGAAGTCTCCAAAATTTTGGACATTTTAACAATTGATATCGTTTGTGACTTCAAATTGTGTAAGAAATTTAGTAAAATCTAAATTTATCATTTCAGTTCATTTAAAACAAGTTCAGATTACCAATTTTAGAATTGTTTTTTTAATTACTAATGACTTTTGTATATCCTAAAGCGCCTTTCAAGTAAGTGGTTACCTAATAACAATACCACAGATACTATCAAGCTTTATTTTGATTTTCTTGATACGAGACTTTTTATTTTAAATAGCTTCCCAAATTTTGATTACATAGACCTTAGGTTCCCAAACTTTTTGTGTCGTAGACCCCTTGTCATGTTTTTCGGTTTTGGGTAGACCCCCTACTTCAGTGCTCCGCAACCGGTGTGCCGCGGCACAATGGTGTGCCTTAAAGGTGATACAGGTGTGCCGCCGCGATCAAATAAAACTTTTAGAAATCCGCATAATTTTATATGTAAGTTTATTGTCATTTCTATTAGTGTCATTTTTCTGAGATTATAAATACAAGTGCTTGTCACCTTTATAACACACACGCGCAAACAAACGTATTAAATTAATTCTACATACAAACCTACATATATAATTCAGCTTTTGATGTGCCGAAAAATTCTAGAAACAATTTTTGTGTGCCGTAGGTAAGAAAAGGTTGTGGAGCACTGCCCTACTTAACAAAATGATTTTTGTAAAAAAATTTTACCTATTTATTTTAGAGCCATATTGAATTGAATTATAAGATAGTATAACCTATAACGTAAGAAAATATCGTAGACCTCCATTTTCATTTCATGGACCCCCAAATTTTTTATTCGCTGGTGTAGACCCCTTGCAGGTCGCCATAGACCCCTGAGGGTCGATATAGATCACTTTGGGAACCACTGACATAGACTATATGGACCTCGTTTCCATATACCTCGGCTAGAGACCTGTGACTAGTACCCAAAACAATAAAGTGCGTTGCCCCCCTCCCAAAAAAAAAACTTCGTGGCCGCAAACATCCAATCAGGAATTTTATTAATTTATTATTTAACATTCATTATTTATTCAATATATATTATATGTAATTAATTTTTATTAACTAATTATTTAAATTAAATTATTCTTTTTAGATTGGGCACTCATTGACAATATTAAAATTGAGCCATGCACTGAAAACTACAGTAACAGCTGTACCTTCAGAAGTTATGTCTCCATTAATCAAATTAGAACATCTTGATTTAAGTAATAATTATTTTAAAACAGTAAAAGAAGGTACATTCCTCTCAATGAATAATTTACAAGTTTTGGAACTTAACGATAATGAAATCACTGAAATTGTTAGAGGAACCTTCCGGGTAAGAATAATTATTTTTAAAATTTTTTTGAAATATTTTAAATAAAGTAAAAAATATATTTTTTTAATAAAAGAAAAATTACATTATTTATTTAAAGCTATCATTATATATCAAATTTACATTTCATATAAAATTTAAGTTAAATGGTTAAGTGATTAACTTGTAGGATTCAAAATTATTAATTTATTGTTTTATTAGAGTTGGGTTATTATAACAAAACGTTCTTCAATTTTTTATTAACCTTTATTTTAATATATTTTTAGGAAACTTCCCATCCTCAACTAAAACATATATCATTTGCTTATAATGATATAACGATAATAGAAAATCGTACATTTATGGATCTTCCTGCACTTGAACGTATCTGGTTGAACGATAATGAAATCACCACTATAGATTCTCATGCTTTTGTTTCTTTGTTAAAACTTCGTGAACTTACCTTACGTGGAAATCGATTGGAAACATTATCACCAGAGGCTTTGCAAAATTTACCACATCTAGAAGAACTTGACCTAGCATATAATGAACTTTTAGGTATCATCCTAAGTATATGTATTCTTATATATTTTTATATGATTGAAAACAAAATGCAATATTTATAAAAAATTTAATAAATTTTATTTTCAGAATTTGATTTCACCTGGTTAGACCAAGTCGGAACATTATCTTCCTTTCGTCTCAATGTTTCACATAATCTTATAAATGGACTTGATGTGGGCACACAAAGAGTGACTCCCATTAATACACAGCCAACATCCATCACTCATAACATCAAGGTATCATATTTGATCTCTTATTATTTGAAATAATAAAAAATATAACTAATTAATTTATTTCAATATAATTTATATTATTAAGTTAAAGCTAATATTAAAATTCATTTCTTAGATTAGTCAATAGGTCAATACATATATCAAATGTTCCTAACTTTTTCATAGAATAATCTTATTTAAATATACAATTTCAATTAATTTTATAATAATTTACTCTTGATATCATCACAGATTCAATTTCAAACAAGTACTTTTGGACACAAATCAAGTTTAATTGACAAATTGAACAAATTGCTAAGCAACTTAAATTTTATTTAAAACTAGCTGCTTCGAGCGCCTTCGGCGCTCTCCACACCTAGACGGGGGCTCCGCCCCCTGTACCCCCCCGAGTGTCCCTATTCTGAGCTATAACTATCTAACTCCTACCCTGTCCCATCTCTCTCACGTTCCTTCCTACATTGTCCGCCCTGTTCACAATTGGTCTTCCAAACGGACGTTTTCCAATCGAACTCCCCACCAATATATTTTTCCTCTCCCATTCTAGCCATGTGCCCTGCCGATCCCAGCCTTCTCGCTTTTATAACCCTAACTATATCTAGAGATGCATAGAGGTCATGCAATTCCTTGTTATGCAGTCTCCGCCATTCCCCGGTGTCCTCATCTTTCTTTGGCCCATAAATGCTGGGAAGAATCCTATTCTCAAATACTCTGAATCTACTCTCATCTCCCAGGGTTATAGACCATGCCTCCCACCCATATAATACAATTAATAATTTAATAATTTTGATCCCCTTTGATAATAATTTCCAGATTGCAACCTCGATTTAAATTCTTTGCTTATTCTCTCTGATACTAATTATTTTGTCTTATCACTATTAATTTCAAACCCCATCAATTTTCCTACCTCGATTAATTTTTTTATGCTACTTTAAATGTTATTAATTTATTTATAAAAAAATCAGAGTAAACAAAATAAAAATAAAATATAAAATTAGCATAACACTAAACTACTATAAAAATAATATTAAAAAATATATTATATATTAAAATCTTACGTGAAAATCCAATTAGCAGATACATTAGCTAGATACATTTTTATAAGGCATAAAATAAATTAATGAGAAAAAAATATTTTTAATATTACCTATATTCCTATCTTATCTTATTATGCTAGCTAAAATTGTATATATGTATTTATCTATATATCATGGTTCTCAAAAACCGCTCTAACGATTTTTTTCAAATTCACACTAGATATAGTATTTATAAAGAAAAATTAAGTTTTATTGATGATATCTCTTGAAACATACAGCTTCATTATTAATTTCTTAATTGAAAATTATATATTATATGGAAAACGTCAAAATTTTTAATACTGCCTGCTAAGACAGTAAAAAAATGACAATTTTTTATCTAAATACATATAGTCCAGCGGTTGGACTGATGTTTTAACGAGTGGATTTCGTCGGTTCGAAACTCGCCGGGTGAATCGTTATTTAAAAATGAAAATAATGATTTTGTTATTTTTTTTTCTTTTTATCTATTGTTTACTTTTTAATAAATTACTATTCTATATTTATTTATTCATTGTTCTTTTATTAATAAAGTTTTAGATAGTTTTATAAGTTTTAATATTTTTTCAATAAAATATTATTCAATATATTTATTAATATTATTTTATTTATTATTATTGAGTACCCGAAGTTCCATTCATTTTAATCAGATTGATGCAATGATGCAACAGTTAATAATTGTAATATTGTAATAAATTTCTATCTTGAAAATTGTTACATATTATTCAGGATATTTTAAAAACTATTTCTTTCTTTAATTAATATTCATTTTTTCTATAAGTCAGATATATTTCCAAATATTAAATAATTTTTGAAGTGAAAACTTCTTTAGCGGCGTTGAGCACTTTTGCGGGATGGGGAAAAAGTATAGAACTCGCGTGATCGTGACCAACACCATGAAACCATCTGCTTTCAAATTTCTTATAACAGAGCGCGAAATTTGAATTGTCATTAGAACTGTTTTATAAATTATCTCTAACATATAAATATATATTTATTATGTAAAGTTCATTTCATATATACATATATAATCAAAATTATACGAAATGAACTTCACATAATAAATATATATTTTATGTTAGAGATAAGAATTATAAAACAGTTCGTATTGCAATATTTTAAACAAAGTTGTGTATTTATATATATATAAATATAAGTTACAAATTTGTTTAAAATATATGTTTAAAATAATATATAAGTTATATATATATACATGCATATGAAATTCATCTTTCTCGTGAAATAGCGCGAATTTCGTCTGTTTTAAAATTTCTTACGCAGAAGTTTTCACTTCTGTCGGCCAGTCCCACGACTGCCAATTTTGCTTTTTTAATTCCGAAAAGCTGCAAAGCACGTTTTTTTGTCTTTAGTTTGTTTTATAACCACTTGGGGCGCTAAACAGTTTTTCAAAAAAACACTATAGAAAAAAAATATATGTACCTATATATTATATATTTATGTATTATTGAGGAGCACAAGTTCATTAATTTTAATCAGATTGATGCAAATGTGTAACATTTAATAATTGTAATAAATAATTAAAGAATTGTGTATCAATATTTTTTAAAGGGTAGAGCGAGAGCTCGGTGTCCCAGGTATTAATATTACCAGCCAAATCCAATAATAATGAATCATTTTTTTTAACTTAAGTACCGAGCCGAGGCTCGGGGTCCCGGTACTATATATAAAAGTAGAGGTTTTTGATTTGATTAGTTCACATTTCCAAAATTCCAAGAAATTAAATTTCAAGAATTTATTTTGAACATAATTATAGTTTAATTTACATTTTAAATATGTACTACATGTAGTAGTTATGGTCATAAAGACGAAAAAAGATGGGCGGAACACGTGTGAAAAGAAAGACTTTAAATTAGCTTTTAAAGTTAGCTGACTAACAGGAAATCTCAGGATGACATTGCCAATATCGAATACATCAGGGAAGCATTCTATTTATGCCTTAAAAAGATTAAAAAGTTACGTTAGAAACAAAATTTCGGAAATTGGGATAAATTATTTATATTGAATTGAGAGCTTATTATTGAGAAATTCACTAAAGAAAAATCTAGAAAAAGCACATAATTATGTTATGGATTTTTATATGATAATATGTATATAGTTTAAAAAATTGATGAAACAAAAAAAAAGATTAATAAATTACATGAAAGTATTTAAAATATATTTATATTTATGATACCTATTAATTAATTTCCGAGGACATTTTTGTTGTCCGGGCCTAATTTTTTCGCCTAGAACTTAAACCGCCACTGCTTGATGGGATGTTAAGGAGATGGTAAAAATTAGAAGTTAGGAGTTAAGAGTAACTCAGGATAAGGTCGTTTCAATAATAACATATGGTTGCAGCATCTGGTACAACCAGAGTGCCTCAACAATCCTGTTAGAATTTTTGAAAGAAAATGTCTTGGAGCTTGCTTGGGCAGTTACAGGTCTGTTGAGACTGACTACACAGAAATATATAAGTTATAAAAAAATTTATAACATGGCCGGCATCAACAGAATTGACTGTTTCATTCTCAAGCCCTTTAGAGGCCACTATAGTAATATTGTCAAAATAACAGAAAACAATTTAATATATGGCGCCTGTCTTCCACATGACAATTATTTTAGAAACGCACTTCTGACAGGTTTTATACCAACTGAGTCATTCCCATACTTTAATGCAAATTGATATATACAGGATAGTAATAACATCCCAATAATTTACCATGGCTTTCTGAAAAAAATGACAAAAGAATAATTTATGAACCTTACCTTGACGGCAAAGACAAGCTGTGGATGTTTTTTCCATGAACTTTTCAGATAGAAACAAAGGTGAAAGTCGGAACATTAAATATTGGTGGTCGGTTTAAAACAAACAAAAGTGGTACTTTTTATAAATTTAATTTTTAGTTTATTTTATTTATTGTAAATACATGTAAATATAATTATAATTTTAAATATAGAATCTGGAAAAATATAAATGAAATTATGTAAATAATTTTATTATTTCTTAATGTAAGTGTGTAGTTTTAAGGGTTTTTTCTAAGCCTTTTCCTGAATAAATTTAACATAGTATATCATTAGCTATAAAATAATTATTTTAAATTAATCTAATAATGCAAATGAAACAATGTAAAAATTTTATTTTTATATACCTTTTATTGTAATATTTTTGCATAACAACGAATGTGCTTTATTGCACAATTTTGTTATAAATTGTACATATTATAAAATGTTGAATCCCACATGTGTTTATGGATAATCAACCTTGTATATATTTATTGATTAATAGACACATTTTAAACATAAAAAAGGATAAGGTCGTTTGGAGGATATGGGCATATGGGTGCTGTACCAAGAACTTAAATTCCATACAGTCGTAGAGATGTATATATATATATATATATATATTTTCTTTTACATAAAAAAAAACATTTATTTAATTTTTATTATATTTATAAATATATATATATAAGAACTTTTTTGTTTAAATTTAATCTGTTAAAATCAGGAATGTTTAGCCGAGCTATGAGTTGATGCAAAAAATAAAAATAATATAGTCCATGAATTAATTGTTCCACTACTCATATATTAACAAAGAAAAAAAAATTATTTGTATTCTATTTTATATAAAAAAAAAATTATATTATTTATTTAATTATTAGTGTCAGTGTCATATAATATAGTAGTTAAACTAAAGTTTGATATTCACAATAATTAGCTTTGTATTTATATACCAAACTCATCAATAGTTTTGACATATTTATGGTTTATAAACCATACCCATTCTATAAATCAAAATTTTTTACTATAACAAATAATAAAAAACCCAAAAACGATTAAAATCATAAATATATTTTCTAAAATCCATCTTCTAATATTTATTGCTATTAGGTAAGAAATGTGAGATTCAAAATGATTATATTATTATTATCATATCATTTAATTGTATTTGTACTATATTTTTTAATTCTAAAAATATATCTAAGTACTTTTTTAACAATTTTATTCAATTTTATTTACTATACATGTAAAAAATATGCACTAGTTTCCAGATAAAAAAATCTGGAGTGTCTCCACTCGACTATCTCGCAATTTGAATTGAATTAAATAACATATTAATTAATAATTAATATTTAAATTAAATTTAATTAATTATAAATTCTATATTAAAATGAATAAATAATATTTATTAAACCAGCGCGTGCTGGCACGTGATTTGCAATGTTAAAAAATTAATTCCAGTACTTTCAGCGATTAAATCAGGCTGAAATTCTATATATAGCAGTTTTATACAATTTTTAATAATGTAAAAACTATCAAACATATATCTTTATTTTTACGGTCAGTTTAGAGGAAAAAAAAAATGAAAACGTGGTAGGTAATGACCCTCTTCTGGATGAGCTACATTTCTCAAAAGTTGATAGAAAACTACACATTTTGAATAACACACACACACACACACAGACATTTTTCTCAACCTTAGTGAAAATGACTCAGGGACCTTCAAAACGTATAAAAACATCAAATTCTCGACATCGAAAATTTTCGTGATCGCAATTCTATCTCTGGCGAAATAAAAATAATAAGCACTAGAAATAAAAAAGTTTAACATGCAACAGATATTTCTTTTATATTCCAAAGAATATTTAGTTATTGTGTCGAAAATGTCTGAAATTGCAGTAAAATGTGAATGTCGAGTCTATTTGGAAGTCCAAATTTTCAATATTACTTATTATTATCTGATTTATTATTAGTATAAGTTATATAAGTTATAAAGTTAAAAATGCAAGATTTCAAACAATTATTTATAATTATTTTGTTTCTTTATTTAATGAGAATTATTTTTAATAAAAAATGAAAATTTAATGTACATAAATACACACATTATACTTTATTTTTATCAAAATGTTTCAAATATTCTCATTAAATTTTTACCTTTGTTCTATTTTTAAATGTATATTTGAATTACTTTTTAAAAGAACTGACATTGGATGAAATTTTATTTTATTTGGTGTTCTTTTACATACACTAAAAGTATAATTATATAAAATCATCGCTATTGAAACTTTAATTTGAACCAAAGCAAAGGATTTTCCTGAAAATAATAAACCAAATAAATTATATATTTTATAAGAATATTTTTTTTTATTACTCACCAATGCATTGCCGGGGTCCATTACCAAATGGGATATAGCAATGGGAGGGTCTTTTTCTTTGATTTTCTGGTGTGAAACGATCCGGATCAAATAATTCAGGATTTGGGAAATAAGTTGGATCATGATGGAATGAATACACTGGTATTAAAATTTGCACTCGATCATTTATTGTTACTGGTTGGTTATTGTATCCAATATCTAATGTTACAGGTTTTGTATTTTCCCGATATATTATTGCCATTGGAGGATATTTCCGTAAAGTTTCTATAAAATATTTTTATCATACGTTATTTTTTATCAACTAATTTATTTAATATTCTTAACAGTTAATTTTTTGTTACCTTTTATTATCATATCTAGATAATGCATTTCATTTAAACTTTCATAATTAAGCCAACCAAAATTTTCATAAATATTATCAATCTCCTTTTGTACACGTTTTTGTATTTCTACATTCATGGCCAATTCATAAATAACAAAAGTCATTAAACTTGAGGACACTTCGAAACCTCCATACAAAAACGCAAATCCATTTCCAGCACATTCTGTAATTCTATTTCGATTATTTTCATATTTATTATTACTATTATTCTTCATTTTAATTAAATGTTCTATAAAATCATTAATTGCAATTTTATTATCCATTCGAAATTCAATAACATCTTTTATAAGTTGTATATAATTTTCTTCTAATTGTTGATCGAACATTCGTAAATTAAACCAAAAACGAATTTGTGATGATATCAAATCAAGCTCTTCTAAAATAAAATGCCAGATATTATTAGAGACCAATTGCTTACCCAACAAGTGAAAATTATCATTGGGATCATGAATTGAATTCGTTTTAATTCCAAAAGCACAAATTGAAATAATATCACTCATTAATCGAAGAAATATATCACATATTTCAATTTCACCACCAGATTTGTCTTCTAAAAAATAAATTAACTCTTGAGTTCTTTCTTTAAATATATCCAACATATTCTTTACATTATTTATTGAAAATGATGGTGATAATTGATTTTTTAAACTGCGCCATTTTTCACCATTCATTATAAATAAATTGGCAGCGAGTGGTTCGAAATCGGTATTCATTTTCCAACAGCGATCATGAAAATTCGCAAAGTCTTTAACCAAACATTGATTGGCAATTACCGGATCAGTGATTATCAGAGTACGTTGTAAAATTCGAAATACACCGCATGCTTTTACATTTTGTTTTTTAGATAATTTATACCAATGATCCAACCTGGATATGATTCCAAAATTAAATAAACAATATTTATTAAATAAATTAGAAAAGTTAAATGGTTTTATATAAAAAACATTTAATCTTTTAAAATATTCAAAATGATATTTAAATAAAAGAAAAACAATTAAAATTATTAATAAAATGAATATTACACACACAAACATTCTCAGGTTTCGATAGAGACTAGATTATCTTATCGAATATTCGATATTTATGCTTATTTTATTTTTTTTATTCTACATCAAATGATAATGAATTGTAACTAAGGTGATAAATTTTAATATCTTCTAAGATTATCTTTGTTTATTTACAGGTATTGGATGTTTCGCATAATAATATTTCCTATGTGGCTCGAGGATTTTTCAGACCTGTAACAACTTCACTTACTCATCTTTTTTTGCAATACAACTCCATCGGAAATTTAACGAAAGAGTTTCTAGGCACACTTACACATTTGCAATGGCTTGACTTGTCCCATAATTTAATTGGACAGATTGATTTCGACACATTTAATAATATAAAACAATTACAGGTATCAATTCCAATATTTTATTATTATTATTTAATTATTATTAATATTTAGAAGATTTCTTTATTGAAATAATTAATAATTCTTTATGCCAATTCAACATCATCATCACTTTTTCCATTATTATGTGCATCATTATTTATAATTCTTATGGAGGTTCAATTAAAAAAAAACAAATTAATTTCATCAAAATATATATATCTATATATAATATAGGATTATTTATAATTTTTCATAACAAATAACGTAACAAACCAATCATGGTAATATCCTATGATTATAACGAAATAAGGAAAATTTAAATGTAATTAGTTTTGAGTTAGAGTATAAACAGAGAGCCATGTTAAGGAGGGAGGGATTGAACGGGGCGCCATATATCCAGCCTTTTTAACAATTCTGGGAAGATGGGAGGGGGGCACATCCTGTTTTTCGTCCCGGGCGCAGTTTTATTTTGACATGACCCTAACTTTGTATCATGAAAACTAGAACATTATTCAAAAGCTTTTTTCAAAATTAAGATCTTATAAAAAGTTTATTTAAACCGTCAAAGATCCAGTGAAGAAACTGTCTAGGGCAGACAGGGGAGACTCTGGACACTTTTTGTTTCTAAATTTTTTTCTACGTCGTCATAAGCACTAGAACATTTCCCAAAATGTCATTAGATAGCCTAAAGAGAGATTTTAAAAGTTTCCAGGAAAACCCGTTTGTCGCTTCGTCCATTTTTATACTGAACGGAAAAATGTCCAACGTCTCCCCTTCACGAGGAGATTCTGGACAACCAAGTGATGATAGAAGAGATTTTGAATATATTCATTTAAAAAAAAATAGACTTATAGACCTCATAGATAACACTAGTTTGAATTTCAGATGGCTAACATAGATGGGTATTTGAATTTCATATGTTACTTTGTTATATAAGACACGAATGAATGATATTTATTAAAAGATAAAAATAATATATAGATACTGCTACATACTCTCCAACTTATTTTTAATATGAATTGAATTAGACGATGATAAAGTTGGCATATAGCTATGAGTTCAACGTTGACTATGAACTGTCTTTCTTCTTTCCACTCTTTTTCCCCCTTTTTTTAGCCCTCTACTACATAATACAGCTGCTCTATTTCTTCCATTTCGGGACTGTCTCTAGCGACCATGCACTTGCCTCGCCTGCGATTGGCTCGTTCATTTCGTGGCTTCGCCTTTGGATAAGACATAAGACCCGAGTTCAAATTCGAACTTCAGCTTGTACTTGGTTTAAAATTGAAGGCGTTGTAGGAGCAGGCAATTGATTTAAATCAAGTGATTGTTGTGAATATGATCATATAAATAAGTTATGAAAATAAATATGAAGTAGCTGAAAATACAAAATTTCTCATACACTAAAGGCGCAATACGATAAGGGAAGTCTTTGGACAAGTGTCCAAGGGTGTCCCTTTTTTTCGATAAAAACTAACCTCGCTTTGAAGGGGTATGCAAAACCCTGCTAAATCACTGTTAAATACTAACTTAAACACCAACCTTGTATCATAACTAGATGTAAAAAATGAATATATCATTAACTTTATTAATTGTGTAATTACTTAATTAATTACGCCTAATCTCTTATGATATTACAGAAAAGAAACAAAAATCGTTTTTTTAACTTTTTAGACTTAATTGCTCATAGTAATACCCATATGACAAAATTAGTTTAGCTCGAAAATACAAACAGAGGTCGAGAAAATCCGACTGTACATTGTCTCCCCGTGACCAGGGTTTTCCATTCTCTCCTTTATAGAATAGTACAGTACATCATCAGTTAATCATTATACCTAGGTTTAGTGAGCCTCATAGTCAAGTATGTAAAAAAATGAAGAAATGGCCCCTATTTTTATTATTAGTAAAATATAATTTTTTTATCAGATGAGTTGTGAATATTTCTGATAGATAGGTATAAGTAAGATAATTATGTGTTAAATTGTTGTTTTATATATCTAAAATACTTTACTTATATTTTACTCTATTGTATCAACTGTGTTTTTTTATTATTAATAATTATTATATTACTTATTATTATATAGATCCTCTACTTGAATAATAACGAATTGACTGAACTTCCAATGGACCTTTTTGATTCAAGCAATGGTGGAAATTTAAGAATTTTAGATTTGAGTAATAATCGATTAAGATTAATTCCAGATGGAATGTTTCAATACACGGTACTTGAGAGACTTTCCTTATCAAATAATGATCTGTCCAGAATACCAATAAATAGTCTTCGAGCAGATACACTATGTGAACTTGATCTTAGTAAAAATGGAATTACATCTTTTCATGAATCAGATATTTTCAAAAAATTCAAGGTACTTTTTTATATTTTATTTTAATAAGTTATTTATACATTTTATAATATTAAATATACTAGTATTTTATAATAATATTAAAAGGAGGAATTATTTTATGAATTTATTTTGAAAATACACATCTATATTTTACTTTATTTTTTTATATTGATTGATATTGATTGATTCTTCTCTAATGGCACTTCTTCATTTGCATATGTAAAATCATTGATTCCTAAAGTTCCTATTTCTATAAATTACTAAATATTACAATATTTCCAAATCAAAATTTTCATATTAAAGGATTTATAAATAAAATAAACAATAATATTTTAAATAATTAAATTCAAGTACTTAACACGTCATAAAGAAGTAGTTATAATTTCATTATATTAAAATTAAAAATATTAACTGATAATTAAAATTACAAGAGTTTGAAATTAGAATAATTAATTATTTAGTTTGACATTTGAAAAAAACAAATTTTAAATAATATTATAAAAATTATTATTGACAAACACAAATTTAAAATATATTGATAAGACTTGTCTGTTTATCCATCTGTGATATTTTTAAGGGATTTTTTTTATTTTACATGTAAATTTTAAAATATTTTATAATTTGAGAAGAGATATAGATTTATCGGAGAATATTTATCTTCAATTAAGAAAAATGTTTATATTATTAATAATATATTTAAGTTAATACATTAAATTAAATTATTAAGAGATTTATTTTGTGTTCAATTTCATATAAATCAATGAGGATGAGAAATTTTAAGATGGAGAAATATAAAAACATAATAAAAGCTCAATTTTACTTAACAAATATATAATAAAGTTAATTAATCATAAATTAAGTGAATTTTTAAAAATTTATCTCATAGGATGTATTTCTAATAATTTATAAATCATTTTATTCTTTTCTCTCCCTCTTTTTTAGTCTTTATCCTACCTTGACCTTTCTTCAAACAATATTTTACGTATTGATGATATTACACTTAGAAGTTTGTCAGATCTTCGAGTACTTCGATTAAATCATAATAAGAATTTAATTTTTGAATCGGATGAACAAAAATTTTATGTAAGCTATTATCTAAGTTTAATATAATTGAAATTTTATTTAAGTAATATTTATGTTTATTGGATAAAACAATTGAAAAATTTGTTTTTAGCAAGGAACTATTAGTCTTCTTCGGATATTGGAATTAAGAAATTGCACATTAAGTTCGATTCCTCAATTATATCTTTCCAATTTATTACATCTTGATGTAGCTGAAAATGGAATAACTACAATTCCTCATGATTTGGCAATAAATTTTTCCTCCATAAGACATTTAGATCTTCGGTAAACATACTATTTATTTATTACTCTATTTTAAATATTAAATTATTATTAATCTTTTCACAGAGATAACAGTTTGGAATATCTTATTTTTAAACCAAATTTAGCTTCTCAATTAAGATCGTTATTTGTTGCTGGAAATCCAATTCGTAAATTAAGTAATTCAACATTTATTGGTTTTCGATCACTAGAAGAATTGGATATTTCAAGATTACCTTTAAATATTTTTGAGGTATTGTTTTTTTATTTTTGTAAAAATAACTATTATATGCGACTATTCATAAACAATAAATAATATTTAACATTTGTATTTTTCAGGGTGGAGCATTAAGCCATTTAAAGAATCTCAAAAAACTGCATATATCAACATATCCATTTGAAAAGGATAATTTTAAAGTGTTCCCTTTACTTTCTTCTAATCCTGGAATAGTTGAATTACATATACATGAAGATCTTAGTAGTGGTGGCTCACATCGACTTGGAAATAGTTCTTTTCCAGATAAATTACGAAACCTGACCATAACTGGCCATGCTTTCCATTCCCTCCCTGAGGAACTATTAGAAGTATGATTTTTTTTAATAAACCATTTGTATATATAAACATTTATTCCATAACTCATAATTACTATTTTAGGATGTTCCTGGACCATATATGCATTTTGGGATTCATAATACAAGTATTGAAATATTGACCTCCACCTTCTTTATGGCAGCATCTCGAGTCCGAAATTGGACAGTGGATGTTAGTGAATCCAGATTAATTACCTTAAATAATCCAAGTTCTGGTCAAGAACCAGGACAAACAAAATTATCATTTTTACAAGCTCTGCGTATTGGTAAAACTAATCCATGGCAGTGTGATTGTCAAATTGGGTAAGAATATTATATATTTAAATATTTACTACTGATCTAAACTTATATTAAATAGGAGCATTTCGAGAGAAATGTTTTTATCGGGACAAATAGCAGAAGCAACAACGAAAGTACTAAAAAGACTTATTCAATTTTAGATACCTAACTATTTTATACATATTAGACAGAAAAGTATATTCAGGGGGAATGAGTCCAAAAAATTGTTTTCTACTGAGATCTAAATATTTTTATTGGCACTCCAATTGTTTCTGAATTGAATTTATTTTTTAAGAAAAATATTTTTGGGGAATGAGAATAGTTTCAGGTTTTATGAAAATAAGTTGCTTCGTAAAATTTATCAAACAAAAAGACGATGAATTCTATCATTAAAAATAGCCAGAAATATAAAGGTGAGAATTTTTTAATGAGATGGAAAGATTGGCAAGAAATATGTTTATAAATAAAACAAAGATAGGTGGATAGATCAAGGACACTGATGTAAAGATAAAGATATAAAGGAATTGGATAGATTTCGGGTTTTGTATAGCCAAAAAGTTAAATAGATAGATATTAATTTTTAAACTTATTATTAATAATTTTATTAATATACATAGAATTGGAAAATAATTCATATTTTATATTTATAAAGATATAAAAAATGTAATAAATATTACTCAGAAATAAGGAATCGGAAGCCTTGCCGAGAAAAACAGCCAGATAGAAAAACCTTTTTAATATTTTGCTCCAAATTCCATATTTCTGCGTAAATATTTCACAGCCATAAATCTCAACAGGTCTTTTGTAATAATTATTTTAAAATTGATGTTTCAGATGGATGGAAGTTTGGGAACGAAAACAACGCCAGTTTGAATGTCAATGGGATAGTCAAGTAAATTTAGAACCAATTTATTCAATATGTATGGGTAGTGATGAAATACGTGAAGCTCGATGTTTAAATAGAAACAATAAAACGCTAAGCGAAATTCTCAAGACAGAAATTGAGTGTGGATGGGGAGGAGCATCGGGAATTTACTCAAGATCATTCTTATGGCCATTAATTGGAGCTTTTTATTTAATATCGTTCTCTAATTTAGTTCAAACATTTTTATTTTAAATTATTTATTTTTTGGTATATTTTGAAAAGTCGTTTATCCCGCTTCCGTAAATTTTCTTCAAGCATTTAAAAAGGGTCCATTTATTCTTCAATGCCAAAGATAAACAATTTAGATTAAAATTTTGTAGGAATTATATTTTAATATATTGTTTTAAATTTATTATAAAAAAAATAGTGAATTACTTATTTATATTTATCTACGATATTTAATGATAAATGGGGTTTGAGTTTAATGAATGGTGTTTTAAACCTATTCACATTTAAATATAGGAATACCTCGCTAAAATAAGTCGTTTAATTAATTTTTCTCCAAGCTTTTCAGAACCTATGACAATTTATAATTTTGGAGGTACCTACATTTATATTTTTTTTTTAGTTTATATATTCCTTTAATATACAAAATATAAACATTATAAAGCCTTTAATAACAGAAATAAGTCAAAATATATGTATATACATATCATATATATCATTACTTTTTATTTCTTCGGTGATTATAGTTTATTAGAAAAATCTCAGAATTGTAACTGATTTTGCATTTTTACTATTGTATATGATGTATTTCTTCGCAACGACTTTGATTACCATAAACCGGAAGTGAATAAACATTATTTCTAATTTTTTATTAGAAAATATGATAAAATTAAAATATCCAAACGAATTATAATACAAACTCTAGTATCCCTTACTAATTGATTTAATACTCGCGAGGTCTTCCTATATAAATTTTCCAAATGCATATAATGAATTACCTTATTCATATTCTAGAAAGCATTGATAAAACAAAATAGCATCTAATATATTAATAATTAATATGAAAAATCTCAAATAAGCTTTCGAAAGGATATTGGAATGATATTTAATTATTCTATGAATATTTATTTTCAATCAAATTTTTTTAAGTTTATAATTTAAATAATTTAAAAAAAATTTTATAATTTTTATATCATATTTTAATGATCTCGCAATATAATAAATATTTTAAAATGATAAATGAAAATGATATAAAGCGGGGTAAATTCATAAGAATTCACAGTACAACATAAGAGAAACAATTAAATAAATTTATTTCCTTCTCTTATTTGATTATGATGATATGAATAATAATTATTTGGAATTAGAAAGACATGTGAGGCCATTAAAATACGATTAAATTCAAAACGATGGTTTGTTTCATTTAAATTTAATTTTTGAAAAAATTTCTATAAAACTTCAAAAATTTAAATAATTATTTTATGCTTGTTAAAATCTCGTTTTTATTCCAGCTGTAAGTGCAAAACTAAAATCATTCATGTTAAAAATATTTTTATTTAATTTATTGTTTATGTTCAATAATTCTTTTTTGGAATTTCTATAACAATCTTACATTAGTCAAATAAGATCTTTAGGTACTTATATATCTATCTTTCAATTAAAAAATTACCTTATATAATTATAACTTAAAAAATTGTTATATAAAAATATATATCTCAATATATCATGTATATATTCATAATGCTTTAAGATCATATATTGGATTTCTGATAATTTAGCATAATTAACAATTTCTCTAAGTATTTATTATTGATACAAGTGCTCTCAACATTTACTTCTTGTTTAATAACGTTTTTCACAAATAGGTCTTGAAAAGACCCAGAAAAATTAATAACAGTTGAGTTTTTTCCAATTATTTTTAAATTTAGAAAATCATTATCATTTGTCATTATACTTTCTATCAGATTTAAACACTGAACAAAATATTGTACTTATTATATATACATTCAGTGTAATATAAATATGCCTACTATTCCCTTTCATCTGAATTCTTTCTAGAAGGTCATTCTAATATATATTTCATTTAGATTCTTTCTACAAGTAGAAGAATTCAAGAGTTTATAGTCAAAAATATATTTATCTTTTATAATTCATTTGAATACTCTTTTAATAAATAAGATTCTTGAATGAAAAAAGAATCTTGCTCCAGAATCAAAAATAATCATCTATAAATTCTCTTAATATAGAGCATAACATATTTATATTTTTTTTTAAACCAATTTATTATTTATTATGTTTTTTCTTTTTAATTTGTGATATAAAATCAAATTACAAATCTAAATTGACCAAGTATATTAATGAAAAATTATATTTTTAACTTGCTAGATTGTTATTTAACATTTAAATTAATTTAATAAAATTATTTATAATAAAAAACTAATATTGTGTATTATAATTTATAAAATATCTATTTATAAATAAATTTGTAAATTCTATTATATTTATGAAAATCCAATAAGTATTAAATTTATTCATAAGAAACAATTTGTTTTAAAAAGAAAAAATTTAAACTTATGAAATCCAGAGTACTAATTGCAAAATAAATGAAATTTTTATATCCTAACTATATATGAACCATATGTTCTCCAAATATTTTTTTTATATGTATCAACAAACAAAAGTCGAACGTAAATGTTTTATATATAAATTTTTAAAAATATGTTAGAATTCGAAATTTGAGTATAGAAGCAAATTATTGGGGATTATTTTTAATTTTATTGCTTTAATTAACCAAATTCTTATACTTTCTAATCAATTGCTACGAATGAAAGGGGATGTAGAAAGATAATTATTAAACACTACCTTTTGATTAATATAATATAAAAATATTATACAATGGAACCTTGGGTTTCTAGCTGAGTTTTGTCTCGGTTTAAGAACAAGATTTCGAGTTATAAATCGGTTATGTCTGGTTGAAGGAAGATAAGAAGGATAAGAAAAGAAACTGTCGACAGAGATTCAAGCAACTCATAGTTCAATGTGGTTAAGGCTAAAAAAATTTGTAAATGAAAATTATTTAGATGAAGTAGCAGCTATCCGGGACTATTCATTTATTTGATAATGTTGTGCAAGGACTCATTTCGTTAAAATCAGGTGCCAATTACAAATTTCATTAAGATAAAAGCTAAGGATAGCGATGAATGTGAACCAAAATCATCGAAAAAAGTTAAAGTTGGTGATAAAAAAAGTGAATCGTTTGTATGTTCTATTGAGATACATCAGACCAAAGGATACAGCAGTAGCAACTAATCCTCTCTGCGTCAGCACACCTTTTATATATAAACTCGATGAGTAAACAATTGTTTTAATATTTTATACATATATTACGGTATTATGGACATTAATAAATAATATTGGTTATTAATTAATATCATTTTTTTCAAAATATTATTTTGGGGTACGGAATGAATGAATTGCAATTACATTACTTCTTGTTTCGGATTAAGAGGCTACCTTCCAGAACGAATTAAACTCGTAACCCAGGGTCCCATTGCATTTTTTTGAACAAGCTAGAGAGCTGTTCTCTTTTACTGAAGATTCAGAAAATCAAAAGGAATAGTATAATATAAAAAATAATACCTAATTTATAATTACACATTTAAATGAAAGTATTATTATCTGTCCATGACTTATTTATTATAATGGAAAAAAATTGTTAGTTAAATATTTCTATAAAATATATTTTCCAATTTACCCCTCTGAGTCAGTTTACGGGTAAATTATCATAAAAGAAATTCTTATTTTCCAAAATAAATTGGAGTATTAAATGTTTTTTCAAAATTATTTTAACCATATTTTGGAAAAATTTCTCTATATCTTATAGAAATTTCAAGTGACCTCTTGATTAAGAGGTCTTTCTCTATCGTCATCCACCTCCTGGAATATCACATGAATTGCTTATTCTTCCCATTTTTCTTGAAGGTGGCCTTGGTGGGCTAGAAATCCAAAGAAAAATATTATAATTAAAATTTGGAAATTAATTATTTAAATAAAGATAAATAATTGTTAATTTATACCCTCTTTTTTTTAATAAAAAAATTATCTTCTAGGACTCACTCGACTTTTGAACATTCTAAATCAGTATTTTTAAGTATAAACATGTTTATCTATTCTAGAAATGAATTTCTTTTAAACAATACAATTTCGCTTAATTTTAAAATTAAATTTATGAAATTGAGTCCCGGCATAAGAATTTAATTTCATAAATATTCGGATGATTTTTATATTTATTTAATGCGTACAAGATATTATACCATATTTATTCTATATACATAAAAAAAATTTAGGATACCAGTTTTATTTAATTTGAATCAATATAATGTTATAATTTTGGTTCTGTTAAATTTATTTGTAACTTTTACTATATTTATCTTTATTTAAAATATAAAATATTGTACAAACCCTGATCCTGGTCCAAAACCATTATTTCCAGATTGACGTTGAAATCGACCTCCTCCACCTCCCGGATTAATTAGTGTAGAAAAACTTTAAAAAATAAAATAATTATAACAAAAGTAATCATGATGATAATTTATAAAACAAATTAAATTGGATGGTTTATATTTATAAATAAAGTGATTAGTCACTGTCTGCAAAAATAAGCAATGTAATGATTTATTAATTTTAACTTGAAAATATTTTATTTTCATTATTTTAATACCAATCCTAGACAATAGATGAATGTTTCCTTTGTAAATTTGGGGAAGAAGAGGTTAGTTAAAATAATTGTTAATTTAGATTTAGGATTAAATTACACTCGAACTTGAATAGATTATTAAATTTAAATAAAATTATTGCATTTTTTTGCTTCAAGGATATTTGTAGTGTTCTCTTAAATTACTCCCACAGATGTTATAGCATTCAAATTTGTAAATATTAAAAAGAGAGAAGATAAATTTTAAATAAAATGACCTTTCTAACAAGATTTTTAAATTACAACTTTTCCCTTAAATCGTAATCTTACTTACAACATGGTAATAAATGATATGAATCCCCAAAAGAGACGTACTAAACCTTTAATTGTCCACCAAGGTGGGTCATCCATAATTTTTCCACCTTGAAAAAAATAAGTAATATGTATTTAAATTATTTTACAATAAAAAAAAAATAATATAAATCTCAACTCACTAGAAGAAATATAAACCATATTTTATTTTAATTTTGTTTTTATATATAAATTAATTACTTTTTGTATTAATGTCAAAATTTAAACTGACAGACAAAATAGTGCCATGGTCTGTGATAATGACATGTGAAAAATGAGAGCTAATCAGTGAGGAAAATGTTAAGATGGTACATTCATTATATAATTTTTCATCAAATTATTTTAATTTTAATTGTTATTATTTTTTATATTTCTAAATAATAATAATATTTATAATAAGATTTGAATAAAAATTAATTTAACAAAGTATTAGAAATATATATATATATATATATTTTCAAAATATAGTTTACTATCTTTTGCTCGAATCTGAGGGGCCAAATTTGAAATTCTAAAACGGGAATCCGTCACCTTCAGTTTATAAGAATTACTACAAATTACTATTTGACTATTATAATCTCCCATAATAAGCAGGTATTTTTTTAAAATGTTTGAAATTTTTATTTAATATATTAATAATGATTATTTTTCTTTTTTAGAATGAATGACAACAATGAAATTCAATCTAGATCTAGACCAAGAACAAGAAAAAGTTTAAAACCAAGAAATCCACACAGATCTCCGAGTATAAATATTCCATTTCCTGTACCGGCTTCAACCGAAAGAATAGAAATGCAACAAGATTACATAAATGAATTCCAATACGATGATTGTAAAGTTGTTCAACAGGTATCTAAAAAAGTATATTATGATCGGAAAGAAGAAAAGTTATCCGTCGAAACGACTTTCAAAAATCATTTTTCAAGTCCAAAGAACAGCCCTATAAGAGAGAGGTTGAGAATTAAAGATAATCCCTCACCAAAGCTAGAAGATAAACCCAAAAAAGAGAACTTAAATAGCCCTAAACAACCCAGAAGATTTAGACCTTTGACACTCTATCCACCCAGGAGAGAGGAAGATCTATCATGGAAACATATTATAGCTACACTTTTTCTTATTTCAGCTATAGCAAATTATTTTTTAGTTTTTTATTCTAATTGGTTTTTTAACACGGATTACCCTTGTGGTTACGAATATAATTTACCATTAATTAAATCAAATTTAAATAATAAAATATTTGGACAAAAAGCTGCGATGGACTCACTTACATATAAATTAGAAGAATTTTACGAAGAAAATTATACGAATTATTTAATACTTCTTTTTGTTGGACCAACGGGTGTTGGTAAAACATATACTGCTAGAATTTTAAGTGAATATTTTAAAAATGTGAACTTTTTTTATTATTATAATGATGATTTTCCTAATTATATTAGGGAAAGTAATTGTGACAATGAACAACTACTTGTTATTGATGATCTAGATCTCGAGGCTGTTACGCCAACTATCAAATGGCTTCAAACTGTTTTCAGCAAAGAACCAAAATATAAAACACTACTTATTCTTATAATGAATTTAAAACATTCAATTGACTATGATCCAGAAACGATAAATCAAATTTTATCAGAAGATAGACAATCGATCAGGAATAAATTCGATAACACTAAATTAGCTAATGTAGGAATTATAAATTTCGATTTATTAACTAAAGATTCAATTATTGAATGTATTAAAGACTCAGCTTTAAAACTTTTCAAGAAAGTAGATCTAAGCGATGATGAAATAAATATTATTTTAGATAAAATACCCGAAAATAATTGTAAACGTGTAAATAAACAACTTGAATATTTATTTACTGATTAAGACTATACATACTTTCTGTGAGTAAAACGACCGAAAATTATATTTATGTAATTTTGTGATATTTAAATAATAAAAATTTAATTATAGTTTTTTCTTATCGAAATTTTAATTAAATTCCTCTTTGATATCTAATATGTAATATATGTTTTAATCAACTATATGTTATTTATTTGTTTTAATAAATTTAAATTTGGGTAAATTATAATTCCATTTTATTATCATTTTAAATAAAAGTTTAGTTTTCATTGTTAATAATCTATTATTTATACATTAATATTATATAATTAAAAATATATATGTAACTATAAATACATAATTCATAGAATTCAATATTTTTCATTTGGATTTAGTATAATTATAAAAATTATACTAACTCTTTAATGACTTTAACGAATTAAATTTTTAATTTTATTAAAAATAATTATATAATCTTATTTAATTGTATGTTATTTTCATTTTATTTAAAATGTTACTAAAAGCATTTTTTTTTCAATTTTAAGCAACCTTTATTTAAATATACATAATTTACAATACTGTATTGATTTATTAATACTAAAAAAATTTACAACCAACAATTACTTTATTTCATCTTGTTTATTACATTATTTTTGAATAAAAACTTTATACAGTGTTTATAATATAAAAATCTTTTATTTTAAAAATATATTACAAAAAATTGCATTCTTTAAATATAGAATAAATTACAAATTTTCAGATGAAACTATTTTCCATTAAAAAAAAATATTCTTTGCCTATCAAAGTTAAAATTATGAAAAGAAAATACAATTTAACCGGAATTAATAAAAAATACTTTTAGACTTGGTACATATGTATTAAATCATTTAATATGATATATACATTTTTTTTTAAAAAACATTAGACAATTTTCACTGATTAAGACATATAATCCTCTGTGTTTCTCGGATCCAGAACCTACTGCGATAAGTGAAATTCCGCGAAGTAGAAATCCTTATTTATAAATTAAATATTTTCATATTTAGAGCATAGAAAATCTATTCATAACCTTCTAAATATATTTGTTTAATATTTTGAGAGCCTCTGGATATGAAAAAACAATCTTTAGTAACCAGTATATTAAACTCAATTATAAAATGGATTAAGGGAAAATAATACATTTATTAGACGTTACCATTATCATATATTATTTAATATACATATTATTATGACAAATAAACACTAACCACTGAAATAATTTAAGGAATGTTTTGTATACTGTTTAGTTATACTTGTGAAGAACAGCGTGGCGAGGATTTTACTGTGATTAATATTTGTATATAAATTATCTCAACTTGGCTTGGTATTGTTACGATTCTTAAGGGGTTTTTATGCTTAACTCCACCTTTATTATTCGTTCAGAAATGAGAAATCAGATAAATATTTTTTTTTAATTTATATAAAACTTCATGAGGCGGTATTGTACCATGATATAATGTAATTAATCTTGACATGATCGGGTTGAGTAAAGATATAGATGCTGGACCTCTTTTTATAGCAATGACCTAATTAAATTCTGCAAAACTACATAATAGAAATTACAATTTTAACTTTGATCCGTAAATTTGGTTGCGTAAAAATAAAACAAACGCTGATATTATAATTATTATATTTTATGTACATCTGAAATATGTAATTAGACAAATTGGGGAAAAATCAAACGGAATCCAATTAAAAAAAAAATTCAAGTATTAAATATAATAGGAGATTCGACAATTGCAATTAAAGATAGAGTGGAAAAATTCATGGGCAGGGCACGTGGCTAGAATGGGAGAGGAAAGAATGAGTAAAAATTTATTGGTGGGGAGACCGATTGGGAAAAGCCCGCTGGGAAGACCAAGGACCCTCTGGGTGGATAATGTGGGAAGGGACGTAAGAGAAATGGGAGAGGATAGGGATTGGAGGGTTGTGGCTCAAAATAGGGATATTTGGAGAAGTGTGGTTGATGCGGTCAAGAACTTTCGAGTTCCGAAGAACCACAGAGATAGATAGATAGATTTTATGTACCAATTTATTCTTGAAAGTACGGATAAAAATTTATTTAACTTTCAAAATAATAATAATAATAAGTAATCTATAATTCAATGATGTATTTGATAGATTTTGTTTCTAAAATATTAAGTAACAAAAAAATAACTTTTTCTAGTTTTATGTAGCATTAATAATAAAGCAGAATAGATCCTTAAAGATTCAGTATATTTCTAAAGGGTCATTCAAGCTATGGCCAATATATATCAATGAAAAAATAAATAAATAATTCATTGATTGGTTTATTATTAATGATGGAAAGTTTTTTTATATCATTTAACTTTAATTTTTCTATTAATTAATAAATGATAAAATAAAAGAAAGTTTCCAAAAGAATTTCATTAAAACATATTTGTTAAGAAAATTATGATTTTTTATGATTTAGATAAATTGAAGAAAATAACAAAATAAAAACTTGGATTTTAATTGTTTAATTTATTGTGTAATATAAGTAGTAGAATTTTTAATGATGATTTTATTTCTTTTTGGCATGATAATTTATATATTATTCAAAAATTTATTATTTATTAAAAATATAAATTGCCAACCAGTATAAATTAAAGAAAATTTATATAAATTATTATTAATAAGAAATAATTAATAGTAATAACTATTAATAATAGAAAGTGATTAAAATTATTTTATTCTATATTAATATTGCAATTAAGTAAATTTAGAAATGTAATACTAAGTTTTAAGTTATTCATTTATAAATTGTTTTCAAGAAATGAATGATTTTTACCGACCGACGATAGTAAGGGAGGTATTGTTTTCACACCAAATTTCACATGTGGAGATTTTTACATATCTCCACGAATCATGCATTTTCTTAACAGAAAAAAGTATTTTTAGCATGATGTCTGTCCGTCCGTATAGATGTGTACAGCCTGAACGGCTTAACGGATTTTGATGAAATTTGGTATATTTACTTAATGCATCAGTGGGATGAATTGATCAACTTTTGGTGCAAATCCGGAAACCGGAAGTGGTAGTATTAGCGATCGACGATAAGAAGGGAAGGGTTATTTTCGCACCAAATTTCACATAAGGAGATTTTTTTACATATCACCACGAATATATTGGTTTTATCCTCGGGAAAAATCATCTTCATTATGTTTTTCTTAATTTAAAATTATATGACGTCACCCAGCCCTTCATGACGTCACAGCCTCGGGTAACGCCGGCAACGCCGGCTACTTCAACTATATATTATAAATAGGGCTTACAATACCGAACTAAAATCTGAATACCGGTATTTGGTATTAAAAATTTGAAATACCGGGATACCGGTATTAATACCGGTATTATTAATAATAAATTTACTAGCTATATTTCTACTTACCTCAATTGTTTTATTGACTTTTTAACAAATAATATATGAAATCCAATAAATATTGTTCTGAAATGAGTAGATATTATTTATTTTATTACATAGAGAGAGTAGGAGTAGATAGATACAAAAAACGTGCAAGTAAAATAAAGTAAATATTAAATTCTATGTTACATTTTACATATTATAGGCTCGTATGGTATTATATAATTAAAGAAGTAAAAAATATAAAAATATAAATTGAAAGTATTTAATATTAATAATTTGCGTTTTGTTTATTAAAGTTTGATCTTAAAAAACACAACGAATCAAGCGTTTCATCATCAAGCGAGGACCGAATTTTCGTACAAATATAACCAGCGGCCGAATAAGCTCTTTCTGATTCTACACTTGTCGGCACTATTGTCATTAAAAAATCATACACATTTTCTAAATTTGTAAATTCGTAATACCAAAATACCGGTATTTTTACATAAATACCGGTTTTTAATACCGGGCAAAAATCGTCCGGGATCCCGGTATTCGGGATCCCGAGATCCAGGTATTGTAAGCCCTAATTATAAATAAAATAAAATTAAAAATATTTATGTTATATCCATATCTGTTTTTTATTACATTAATAGATATATTAAAATTATTTGAAATTGTTTCTGTAGCTGGAAATTAATTTATTTCAAACCGTCGGTCGGTTCGGACCTGGCCACAGGTCAACTTATTAATTATTATTATTATTTTAAGTAAAATTATAGATTTATCAGTTATGTGTAAAATTATTTATTTGGATATAAAACCAACATTTCTGAAAAAAGTATAATTGATTGCTGAGATGTTAATTTTATCTGTGAATAAATAATAATCAACATAACTGAAACTTCTACAATTATTTTTAAATCCAAATATTCCTTTTAAATAAAAAAAACGGACTAGGCATTAGTTTTAAATTAGTTGCCTTGAACATTTAAATATTTTAAAAATAATTTCATATAATAAATATTGTAACATTGTTTAAATTAAGAAAATTACTATTATATATTTTATAAATAAAATTAATTTTAATTTCTATTTTTAATCTTAATAATACGTACAATATAGTGTATATTATTATAAATAATTATACCTTGTTTGAAGAATTGAAAATTAAAAATTATTGTATGAGCAAGTAAAGAAAAAAATTAATTATAAATGTGATTTCTTAGGTAAATAAATATGAGTATTTGCGTACAAGCAGTTCAATGATAAATGAAAAAAAAAAAAAATGTTAAAATAAGAAATAATGAAAATAATTATTTATTATGATAAAGTTATCAAAAAATAATGTAAGAATAGGATATAATAATAGAAAAACGCGAAACAAATGAAATAAATAGAAACCATTGACGAATGGTGAAGTGAACAAATGTATTGACGAATATTAAATAAAAAGAAAAGAGGGAAGATTAATCGATAGCGATAAGGATGTGATAACTTCTTAAGTGGGTATATAAAGTGAAATCTTTGCCAAAGAGGTCCTAGAACAAAACAGGAAGACAATGCAAACAATAAGGACAAGTTTGATGTTGGTAAGTTGGTTTTTGGTGGCTCATGCCTCGATAATCGATCTTCTGCCGGGTATGAAAAACAAAATTCCTGATCTTGGTAATCCACGATGGGGAAATGCACCCGACAATAACATCATAGAGCCATTTCAAATTGAATATTCTAATAATGTAAGTGTAATTATTATTATTATTATTATTATTATTCAAATAAAAATAATTCTTATCTTCTGTTCTTTTTTTAGGATTGGAATAATTTAAAGGATTATTTAGAAAAGGCAACTATTGCTCCCTCCATGGAGGCGACCGATTTCACGTATGGATTCCAATCCGAAGCTGCCAAGGATATGGTGGAGTTTTGGAAATCAGAATATAATTATACGGAACGACTTGAATACTTGAACCAATATCCACAATACAAAACAAACGTGGATGGTTTATCTTTGCATTACATTCACATCAAACCAGAAGAGAAATGGATTAAGAACAAGAGAGTGGTACCGATTCTAATGCTTCACGGATTCCCAGGAAGTGTTCGAGAGTTTTATGATGTGATTGCACTTATCAAGCAGAAACAAGAAATGGAAAGGAATCCATTGGATTACGTTTTGGAAATGGTGATTCCTTCCTTGCCCGGATTTGGATTCAGTCAGGGCGCTGACCGTCCAGGAATGGGAGCGGCTCAAATTGCCGTTGTTTTAAAAAATTTAATGGTCAAATTGGGACATGAACAATTTATAGTACACGGAGGAGACTGGGGTGCACGAATTGTCACGCTCATGTCTACACTTTTCCCTAAAAAGTAAGTATCATAATCCTCATGATTACATATATTATAATATTTCTTTTATTTTGATATTCCTACTTCATTACGTATTATTATTTTATATTAAAATAATATTAGAATTCAAATTCCTTAAAGATTGATGATTTTGTTTTTGTAGTGTCATTGGTTTCCATTCCAACTTTTGTGTAGCTCTCACAAAAGAATCAATCCAATTGATGCTTACTGGTGCTATTTATCCACGATTAGTTGTCTCCGATGAGCTCCAAGATCGAATGTATCCAATAAAAGATAAACTTCTCTATGCTTTACAAGAAACTGGCTTTTTCCATGAACAAATGACTAAACCAGATACAATTGGCAAGTTATATTAACTGAAGCTGACGATATTCTAAACCCTATTTTAATTGTTGTTTATTATTATTACTTTTAGGAATTGCTTTGAGTGATTCTCCTCTTGGTTTGGCTGCTTGGATCATTGAAAAATTTACTGGCTTAACCGATCCCAAAATGCTCCAATGCAAAGATGGATGCCTTAAAACAAAATTTGGTTGGACCAAACTTTTGGATAATCTTCTCTATTATCACGTGCCCAATTCCATCAGTACTGCTGTCCGAATCTATAAAGAGAGTTTCACTGCTGAACAATTTGCTCTCGACTTGGACAAGTAAATACGATTTGTTTTTTATCTATCATCATTCATTTTATATGGCATAAATAATTTTTAATCTGATTTCATTTGTTTTCTGTTTTTTTCTTCTTTTTAGTATTCCTAGTGAAGTCCGTTCTGCCTGCGTCGCCTATCGATATGAATCCCTTTATATGACCAAACGAATGGTTCAGTCGAAATTCCCCAAACTCGTTCACTATGAAACTAAAAATGTTGGTGGCCATTTTGCTGCATTTGAAGTCCCTGAAATCTTTGTTGCTGATCTTCTCCAGGCTGTTGGCACACTGATTGACCTCAAACAAAAACCCTTTTTCATTGCTCCTCTCAATTTGCCAACCAATTTGAAAACTGTTGAGATACTTCAACAAGTATTCGGAAAAATTTTCTAAAATAAATGATTAATATCTAATGTTTTTTGTTCTTTATTTATTAATAAATAATAATTTTCATTCATTTCCTATTCTCAACACCCTATATTTACCTCTAATTGATCTCATCATATCTTTATTTTCTATAATTAAATTTAAATTTTCTAAATATTTGTAATATCTCAAATGTTCTTTGTTGGTAGGGCACAGCACCTCAATCTGATTTCTTTTCTAATCCAATTTCTTCTTTAATTACCTCTTTTTATTATCCAATTTCATTATTTTATTTTGCTAATTTTTTATTTCTTGTTTTTTTTTTAAATAAAATTTAATTATTAATTAATAATTAATGATTATTAGTTGATGCAAAACACAGGAGTAGCATAGCATAATATTTAGTTATTAAATTATAATTTTTATTAAAAATATATATCACATTGAATTTAAATGATCCTGTTTATATAATAAAGTTGAGAAAAATGTCTGTGTGTGTGTGTATGTTTGTGTTGAGCTAGAATCATGCAATTTGGTACATGGGCATTATTCAAAATTCGTTGTTTTCTATCAACTTTTGAGAAATGTAGCTCAACCGGTTTTGATAGTTTTTCACATGATTCTAAATTGTATAAAACTGCTATATATAGAATTTCAGCTTGATTGAATTGCTGAAAGTACCAGAATTAATTTTTTAACACTGCAAATCTCACGCACCAACACTTGACGTGGTGTCATCAACAAAAAGCCAAACATGCGCTGATTTAATAAATATTATTTATTAATTTTAATTTATAATTTATAATTAATTAAATTCAATTTAAATATAATATATTGTTAATTAATCCATTTCAAATTGCGAGATAGTCGATTGGAGACACTCCTGCTAATTTATTACTATTTTAAAAATATTTAAGATTTACTTGATAATTTAGTGTAGCTAATAAACACAATACTTAAAAAATAAAAAACTCCAAACACCAAAAGAACTATTTTTTTTTAAATTAATTATTTTATTCGAAATAAAAAAAAAATTGAAAAAGTGATATATATTCATCTGTCGAATGAATATTGATTATTAATAAATTATAAATTAAAAACTTTTTTTTTTAGTTAAAACTTTTTTTACCTTCATATTTTAGAATATTATAACATTATACTTGCCTCGTTTATTAAATATTAAATTATAATAAATGATATCTCTCTCTCTCTATTGTGAATTTATTGTTTGATTGACTGTTCTTGAAAGATGTTGTTCAAACCATCCTTGGGTTATATTCGTTTGCATATTAAATATTTTGAAATGGTTGGCTTTTTGCCATTGAAACGCGACTCGAAATATAAAATTTTCACTCTAATTTTCCGCTGGACATCCATTCTGCTTATTGCTCAAGGATTGATTTCAGCAGTGATCTTTTCTTGGATCTACAGAAATGATTTCGTTAGATCATCTGTTGCCGTTTACTTTGCTCTCGTTCAAATCTATCAAAACACATACACGATCTCGAGTAATTTATATTATTCGTCTTTAATGGATCATATGGTACCACATATCAATCGTTTTTATGAAAAAAACATGAACAAAGGGCCATTGGGTAAACGAATCTACGCCAATGCGAAACTCGCGCAATATATTTTTTGGGCCAATATGGGACTCTATATTTTTATGCTTGGGCTAACAATTTTTAATGAAGTATTTGGAAAAGAAAACCCAGAACCTTTTCCCACTAATTTTTATTATCTTTTTGGGGAATTTTCTAGTACAGTAAATTATTTATTGATTATAGAGTCATTGTTAACACTCTTCGAGATTGCAATTTTCGCCCATGGAATCTTTACTTTTAATATTACACTTTTATTGTAAGTATTTTCAATATTAAAATATTAATTTTTAAAAAAAATTCATAAAATAATAAGCAATTAGTTTTAAGGATTCATTATTTATCTATTATATAATAATAAGTTGTGACTGTCTCTGTCTGTCCTCACGGTCGTCAACAAGTTAAAGTTGGAAAAATTCTCTTTAATAACCTCAAAGAGAGTTATTTCTATTATTTTATCATTTAATTTATATATTATAAAATTAATTATTAATAAAATTATTTTTCAAATAAATTATTATATATATAAAGTATAAGGAGTGGCCAACATGTCAACAGGTTTTAAAAGTAGTCCACAAAGTTAAAATTAAAAAAATTTCTTCTTGAATTTTCTATAGAGATCCCGGTATTCTTCATGCATTCGTCATTTCTTATAGGTCAATTGGTGTCATTATTTAACAATTCTATTGTTTAAGAATTAGCTTGTCTTGATATTTTATTAGCGAACAGAAACAGATATGTTAGTTATTTATTATTGTTTTAAATGTATTAATATTCCACCCTATTATTTTAGAATGAATAAACCAAGTACAGGCAGGAAAACATAACAATTATTATTATCCCAGGAATGGGAAGAAATTTATTTCTTTACTTTGATGAAAGAAATAAATGTGTTGTGTTTTATTTGCAATGCAACAGTAGCTTTTCCTAAGAAAGCAAAGGTTGAAAGACATTTTCATAAAAACTATAAAGAAAATTATCCACGATGAACTGTGTTAAGAAAAACCAAAGTACAACATCTGAAGGTACAAATAACTGCACAACAAAATATTTTTTTCAAATACAATACAAACTAGAAGACTGTCACGATTGCCTCATAAAAAGTTACTAATACTTTAATTAAACATAATAAACCGTTTCAAGATGGGAAGTTAGGGAAGAGGCTTTTATTAAAGCTAAAGAAGTGTTGTTTCTAAATTTTAGAAATAAATCAGAAATAATGACATCCATAAAAAAATATGTAGTTATCGTGTTAGGAGTAAAACCGAAAGAATTAGTCAAAATCTTAAGGATATTTTACATGAAAACATTAATAAATGCATTGTATTTTCACTACAGTTTGACGAATCTACAGACTATATCGGAACTGCACAGTTATGTGTTTTTATACGAATGGATTATACGAATGTCGGCCATAACAGAATTAGAAGAATTATTAACTATTATTCTAATCCAAGAACACAAGAGGACAGAATATTTTCCATTTATTTAAAAATTATGTTGCATGTACATATTCCAAATTATAAGTTGATATCAATAACCACTGATAGGGTTCGGGCAATGATCGGTAATATAAAAGTGGCTTCTCTGGTCTGTGTAAAGGTGATGGCGATTTTCCAGAATGTATGGATTATCGTTGTATTATACATAGTCAAGTGTTATGTTCAAAAGTACTGAAATTCGATGATGTTATGGATGTTACATTTAAAATAGTAAATTTTTTAAGAACTAAAAGTTTGTCTGTTTCCCGCTTTGCTGAAAGAATGTGGCGATGAACACAGTGAACTCTTAATACATACAGACGTAAGAGGAAGTCGGGATAAATTTTCAACAAGATTTAGAGGTCTTCTGCTACAAATATGTTCATATTTACAAACTAAAGGTGTTTCATATCCTCAGTTAAAAGATCAAGAAAGGGTTCTTGATTTTTTCTGCTAATAGATATGATAAAAATTTGAACTCATTTAAAGAAAAACTAAATATGCTTGTAATACAATTAAACGCTATGATTTGAAGCATTATCAAAATCTGACTCATGAGTCTAAAAATAAAAGGAATCTTACTTACAATAAATATGCCGACATTGCTTCTTAAAGAATTTGAAAAAAGGTTGAGCTTAAAGATATTGCCAGTTTTTTGTTTTTGCTCATTTAATGATATATCCATGTTGAAAGTCTAGCTGAAAAACCAAACTACTTTCTCGGTACTACAAATTTAGTAGATTTGGAAGAAGAAATAATAAATTGGAAGAAGAAATAATAAATCTTAAGTCACTGGTTTCAGATTGTAATTATATGTATCCTAATATTTGGACAATTGTTGCATGGCACAATGTCTTTATGATCAATATATATGAACCCACATTTTCATTTATGAATGGCATCAAAACAAAACACCAATCCGAATTAACAGATCAACATTTGAAATCATTTGGAAATTTAACCTAAAATTTGTTTTTAACAATTTTCAATATATAAATAGAACCTAAAATTAAGAGAAAATTACAAACTTCTGATGTTGACGTAACTGTCGAAATTATCAAAAAGTTTAATAAAAATTTATCTTATCTTAAACCTATTCTTTTTATTATTATTTTTAATTCTATTTATAAATTTAAAATTGTTAAAAAAAAATTCCAAATAAATACAATGTATCAACGTGAACTGTCTGTCCAATCTTTAAATCTAATTTAGAACCATGTTTGAGAATTGCCTTAAGTTCATATGAGTCAAATTTTGAAAAACTTATGCAATGTCATGTTTCAACAAAAATTTTATTTTTATTTTTTTTTGCTTATTTACAGTATATTTATAAAGTTAATAAGTATTTCATCTCAAAAAATAGATTATATTTTTTTTTATTTGCTAACATTTTTTTTTTGTATTTATTTCTTCACATGATAATTTTTTTGAAATTAATAAATCGTATTGTGCTTCAAAAAATAAAAAAAAAATTATTGCAACGGGCGAAACTTATTTAATTATTTATTTAATTTTATGATAAATTGTTATTTTTTTAATTTGGGTAATTCTTCCGCTGGGTTTTGTTCTCGTGAGGTGCTGCCCTGCGGGACAAACCCAGAACCAAGGAGGGATTCCCAAAAAGAGTGACCGGCCCCGCTCGGCAGAGAGAGTTGCATTGATAAAATTTAAGTGCGATCCCCTATTATTTCTTTGTTCTAAACCAATCCTAACTCAAGCCAGAGTGGCTTATTTTGTATTATTTAACAAATCCTTTTTTTTCAGTGTTTCTTATATTATTCATTTACATATATATATATATTATCATCAATATCTTAATTATCCAACTTATACAATTGCCTCCCAAAATGTACCTTTAATTTTTATCCAACTATTATATTGACACCCAACGTAGAACATTAATTATTATTCAACTGATTACAATATAAAGATTTGTTTTCTTTATTAGTCATAGAACTTTTATCAATTGAAATGATTATTACTTATTTAAGAAAATACCTATTACAAATTTGAAAATGCCTAAAAATGTTTGCCCATAGACGTTCATAGTTTGTTCATAGTTGCCCGCAAACTATATTTTACAGAATATATCGCCCCTAAGGAATAAAAGTTTGGCCACTCCTGGTATAAGAATTTATAATTCTAAAGATATATTTCGGAGATACCAAATATTTGTGCAATCAAATTTTCTGACTATCACCAAAATTCGTGATATTTTTGACTTGAAAACTAAATTGGTTTTCATTTCGTAGATTTTTTCTCTCTTTGAATTAGTTATCCTATTTCAAAGCTTTAACAAATAATTCATAATTAAAATATAAATTGATTAATTTAAAATTTAATATTTATTATTAAAATTTAAAAGAATTCATATTATTTTGTATATTAAATTCAAAACTATTATAGGTAGTCAATTTTAATTTTTATTATCTTTTTACAAAAAATAGTCTTTCAATTTCAATTATTATTTTCTAATACTTATCATCCTTAAATATTTATTTCAGATATATGACTGATCATTTAGATGTTTTAAAGTACATGTCGAGAACAATTATTTATAGAAACGAAGAAGAAGAAAATAATGGAAAATTAATTTCTGAAGAAGATGTCAAAACAAGATTAAAAAATTTCATTAAAGAAGATATTGATATGATAAAGTAAATATCCATTTAAAAAGAAATTTTGAAATTTGGAGAAGATTAAAACAATGATATTTATTTTTAATTTCACCTGCGTATACGATATGAAGGTTTTGCAATAGGCCAAAAATTTGAATTCGAATTTGCAACAGAAATACACAGTCCCATTTGATAGCTACCTCCACATCCCCGCGTATCTGAAACAAGCCCATCCAAATTCCTTTCAGTAGATGCTGGTTCATTCCATATCATTTTCTTGCTTTTCCAAACATGCCAGATATTTCCTTCCAAATTCTTATATGCTTCGCATAGCACAGGAATAATAGCCTCAAACTCATAGATTGTTGACTTTTTTAGACCTCGCTCTCGTGATTAAGATTTAGTTGTAATCTGTTTTTTTAATTTCCGAATATGTTTCTTCCAGTTCTTTTTTCATAAATCAAACAACTAGGCTCCTAATCTCAACTCAGAATTTTCAAAAGATCTGTAAATCTATGTCTAATTTAGCTCTTGTATCCAGATTAATATATAGATCCACCTTCTTTCTTATTTGAGTCATAAACCAGTAAATTCTAATTTTAACCAAAGTAATTAATATTTCTGCCAAAGCAGTTAAAAATTTTTTGACTATGACCGTAATGCTATTTCCTTCTTTAATCCTTAGTGACAATTTCGACCAAGTCTTTACACCCTTTCATGATTTTATGTAACATAAATCGTGCTCCATTTCTTGCAATTACTTAATTAAATCTCGGAAACCCGACTTATTTTCATTTTCAGATTGATTTAATCTCAAATGCAGCTATCATAAGAATATTTAATAAAACCATTTAAAATTTATTTTCCAGCTATTTTTTTCACTATAATAAAGTGACAAATATGTGGTTAGAATTTCTAAATATAGTAATTACATTAATTTATTCACTATTGATCATAAATATGACCCAGGTAAGTATCTTTATATTTATATATTTAAAATTATAATTTTTAAATTCGAACTTAAATGTACGAGAGTCGTTCAATAAGTCACTAGAAAAACTTAAAAAAAACACAATATTTTTGGAATTTTCTTTATATTTTTCAGTAATCTTCCTTTTGTTCTATACATTTTACTAGGCGTTTCTTTAACATTAAATCCCATCCAAAAAGTATGATTTCGGAAGACCCTCAAAATATCGATTTTTCAACTGTTGCTCTTTTATCATCTTGAAGTGAATCCAAATTTTATAAACAGTTATATACCGACAAAAAAAAACCCATCCAAAATAGCCAAAGCCAAAGTAGCATCAAAATCAACCAAGCAATTTTGTTTATTCTCTTTTGTAAGCAATCGCGGCACCCATCTTATTAAAGCTTTCTTTATATCCAATTTTTTATGTAAAATTAAAAGTATTGTGCCTTGAGATATGTCCGAGGGCTCAAATATCTCGCTCAATTTAATTCGTCAATCGCTTAATACCATTTCGAGGCTATGTTGAACATTTCGGGTGTTGTCACCTCTATAAGACGACCCAAAAGATGTTCATCTTTTGTCGACTTTAGGTTACTTTAAATTCATTAACCCAATTATAATCGGTGGCAAACATAAGGGCAGTGGCGCCATTCAAATCGGCTTTAATTTCTTTTAAAGATAAACCTTTTAACCATTTTTTTAAATAACGAAAATTTTATACTTTACTCGATATGTTCGATAAAACTAAAATTCAAGTGACTCCCTACTAAGTAATGGAGCTTCTAAAAAAAAAAAAAAAATAAGCTGGAGTGTCTTCTTCACCCGACTATCTTGCAATTTGAATTGGATTAAATAATATAATATATTTAAATTAAATTTAATTATAATTAAATTATAATTTAAAATTAATAAATAATATTCATTAAATCAGCGCGTGTTTGGCTCTTTGTTGATGGCACCACGTCACATGCTGGCGCGTGATTTGCAGTGTTAAAAAATTAATTCCGGTACTTTCAGCGATTCAATCAAACTGAAATTCTATATATAGCAATTTTATACAATATTTAATCATGTGAAAAACTATCAAACATATAGCTTTATCTTTACGGTCACTTTAGAGGAAAAAAAATCAAAACGTTGTGGGTAATGTACAACTTCCGGTTGAACTACATTTCTCAAAAGTCGAAAGAAAACTACAAATTTTGAATAATGCCCATGTACCAAATTTGATGATTCTAGCTCAAACCGTTTTTGCGTAATTTTGTCTACATATACATACACACACACAGAGACATTTTTCTCAACCTTGGTGAAAATGATTCAGGAACCTTCAAACGTATAAAAACATCAAAATCTCGACAACGAAAATTTTCGTGATCATAATACTATCTCTGACGAGGTAGTAAAAAAATTACACGAACCGAGCCCCTTCCATGAGATTTTCTAAAAAATTATTGAATGACTCTCAAACTTTTGGGAGGGCACTGTATATATGCAGGTATAAATATGTTAATAACTTGTTTTTCTATTTGTTTAGCTAGAAATACCATTTCAAAAGCAACTTTTCCACTTTTTTGTTGGTTTCGTTGAATTAGCCACTCATTTCATTTGGAGTTGGTATGGAACTCAATTTTTATTGGTGGTAGGTTTATTTATAATTAAAATTAATTTATGAATTGATATGCATGCCCGTTTTTGTAAGTTACAGCGTCGCAATTAATCATAAAAATACATAGAAATATATTTTTAAGTACATTTCGAAAAAATACATAAGCACTAAAATTATAATAACAACCCAAAATATGCTTCGAAGCTAAACATTTCTTTTAAGTAATTTTAAATTAAATATCTATCTATCTCTGTGGCTCTACGGAACTCGAAAGTTCTTGAGCCACAACCATCCATTCCCTATTCTCTCCCATCTTTCTCACGTCCCTTCCTACATTATCCACCCACTGCGTCCTTGGTCTTCCCAGCGGGCGTTTCCCACTGGGTCTCCACCCCAATATATTTTTCGCCATTCTTTCCTCCACCATTCTAGCCACGTGTCCTGCCCACCACAGCCTTCTCGATTTTATAATTCTAGCTATATCTGGAGATGCATAGAGATCATGCAATTCCTCGTTATCCAATCTCCGCCATTCTCCGGTGACCTCATCTTTTTTTGATCGATAAATCCTGCGAAGAATCCTATTCTCAAATACTCTAAATATACTCTCGTCTCTTAAGATTATAGACCATGCCTCACACACATACAACCGGAAAAATAATTGTTTTATATATTTTAATTTTTATCCCCTTTGATAATAATTTTGACGCGATAAGCCCCATTACGGGATGATAACAGGCGCTTCCCGATTGTAACCTCGCTTTAAACTCTTCTCGAATATTATCTTTCGTTATTACAGATCCTAAGTATTTAAAATTTTCTACATTTTCAAATTCTATATCTTGTTTGTTAAGATTTTGTGTGTTAATACTATTCCTCTCTGTTAATAAATACTTTGTCTTAGCAATATTTATTTCCAGTCCCACCTATTTTACTGTTTCGATTAATTTTTCTCCGCTATCTTTAATTACAATTGCCGAATTTAAATTAAATACATTTTCATATTTCCAATATTTCAGGTGGATGATTTAAAATACGGATTATATTTCTCAGGATGGGAAAATTTGAAAATGAAAAACAAAAAATTATTTTTGATAACAATGCTGAATCTTAAAAAACCATTTAAACTCTCAGCAGGTATTTTTGGGAATATGTCGTTGGATTTATTTCGTTCGGTAGGTAAATAATTAAATTAAAACTTAAAATGTTTATTTATAATTATTTTATTTATTTTTCTATTTCTCTCCAGATAATACAATTTTCTTATTCACTCTTCACTGTTTTATCTATGTCTAATTAATTTTATGAAAATTAAATAATTTATAATCTGGCTTGATTTTTTTAGAATTTATAGTAAAAAATAAATTAAAAAGGTTTACATTAAATTTATTAATATTTAAAGTCAAATAGAAATTAGTTGATTGTATTACTGATTAGTAGCTGCTTCTAACTACATTTACCAGTTTGTCTATATTTGAACATTTACAAAAATTTAATAATTTTATTTTTAACAATTATTGATAAAATATTATGAATTTATTATATAAAAAATATATATACAAGATATTCTACAAATAAAGAAAAAAATTATATATTTTTTAAAAATTGTTTTTGTTTTTGTATATTACTTAATTTAAATTTTGTTAAATAATTGTTTAATCATATTCAGTGTCATATTTTATTATTTTAATTCTATAAAAAAAGTCCAATGTATTTACACAGTAATATTTTAAGAAATAAAATGAAAAATCAATGCAAAATGAATAAAGATTTATGAACTATTAAAACCTAAAAAATAACATATAAAAACTATACCTAAAATATCACTACCTATAATACTACAATAATTAAAACAATTTTATCCTTTGTATCTAAAATATTTATTTTTATAGAAAAACACATAAATTACATTTTGAAAAATCAACATAAGTGAAAAATCTACAATTATTTTTAAATCCAAATATTCCTTTTAAATAAAAAAAACGGACTAGGCATTAGTTTTAAATTAGTTGCCTTGAACATTTAAATATTTTAAAAATAATTTCATATAATAAATATTGTAACATTGTTTAAATTAAGAAAATTACTATTATATATTTTATAAATAAAATTAATTTTAATTTCTATTTTTAATCTTAATAATACGTACAATATAGTGTATATTATTATAAATAATTATACCTTGTTTGAAGAATTGAAAATTAAAAATTATTGTATGAGCAAGTAAAGAAAAAAATTAATTATAAATGTGATTTCTTAGGTAAATAAATATGAGTATTTGCGTACAAGCAGTTCAATGATAAATGAAAAAAAAAAAAAATGTTAAAATAAGAAATAATGAAAATAATTATTTATTATGATAAAGTTATCAAAAAATAATGTAAGAATAGGATATAATAATAGAAAAACGCGAAACAAATGAAATAAATAGAAACCATTGACGAATGGTGAAGTGAACAAATGTATTGACGAATATTAAATAAAAAGAAAAGAGGGAAGATTAATCGATAGCGATAAGGATGTGATAACTTCTTAAGTGGGTATATAAAGTGAAATCTTTGCCAAAGAGGTCCTAGAACAAAACAGGAAGACAATGCAAACAATAAGGACAAGTTTGATGTTGGTAAGTTGGTTTTTGGTGGCTCATGCCTCGATAATCGATCTTCTGCCGGGTATGAAAAACAAAATTCCTGATCTTGGTAATCCACGATGGGGAAATGCACCCGACAATAACATCATAGAGCCATTTCAAATTGAATATTCTAATAATGTAAGTGTAATTATTATTATTATTATTATTATTATTCAAATAAAAATAATTCTTATCTTCTGTTCTTTTTTTAGGATTGGAATAATTTAAAGGATTATTTAGAAAAGGCAACTATTGCTCCCTCCATGGAGGCGACCGATTTCACGTATGGATTCCAATCCGAAGCTGCCAAGGATATGGTGGAGTTTTGGAAATCAGAATATAATTATACGGAACGACTTGAATACTTGAACCAATATCCACAATACAAAACAAACGTGGATGGTTTATCTTTGCATTACATTCACATCAAACCAGAAGAGAAATGGATTAAGAACAAGAGAGTGGTACCGATTCTAATGCTTCACGGATTCCCAGGAAGTGTTCGAGAGTTTTATGATGTGATTGCACTTATCAAGCAGAAACAAGAAATGGAAGGGAATCCATTGGATTACGTTTTGGAAATGGTGATTCCTTCCTTGCCCGGATTTGGATTCAGTCAGGGCGCTGACCGTCCAGGAATGGGAGCGGCTCAAATTGCCGTTGTTTTAAAAAATTTAATGGTCAAATTGGGACATGAACAATTTATAGTACACGGAGGAGACTGGGGTGCACGAATTGTCACGCTCATGTCTACACTTTTCCCTAAAAAGTAAGTATCATAATCCTCATGATTACATATATTATAATATTTCTTTTATTTTGATATTCCTACTTCATTACGTATTATTATTTTATATTAAAATAATATTAGAATTCAAATTCCTTAAAGATTGATGATTTTGTTTTTGTAGTGTCATTGGTTTCCATTCCAACTTTTGTGTAGCTCTCACAAAAGAATCAATCCAATTGATGCTTACTGGTGCTATTTATCCACGATTAGTTGTCTCCGATGAGCTCCAAGATCGAATGTATCCAATAAAAGATAAACTTCTCTATGCTTTACAAGAAACTGGCTTTTTCCATGAACAAATGACTAAACCAGATACAATTGGCAAGTTATATTAACTGAAGCTGACGATATTCTAAACCCTATTTTAATTGTTGTTTATTATTATTACTTTTAGGAATTGCTTTGAGTGATTCTCCTCTTGGTTTGGCTGCTTGGATCATTGAAAAATTTACTGGCTTAACCGATCCCAAAATGCTCCAATGCAAAGATGGATGCCTTAAAACAAAATTTGGTTGGACCAAACTTTTGGATAATCTTCTCTATTATCACGTGCCCAATTCCATCAGTACTGCTGTCCGAATCTATAAAGAGAGTTTCACTGCTGAACAATTTGCTCTCGACTTGGACAAGTAAATACGATTTGTTTTTTATCTATCATCATTCATTTTATATGGCATAAATAATTTTTAATCTGATTTCATTTGTTTTCTGTTTTTTTCTTCTTTTTAGTATTCCTAGTGAAGTCCGTTCTGCCTGCGTCGCCTATCGATATGAATCCCTTTATATGACCAAACGAATGGTTCAGTCGAAATTCCCCAAACTCGTTCACTATGAAACTAAAAATGTTGGTGGCCATTTTGCTGCATTTGAAGTCCCTGAAATCTTTGTTGCTGATCTTCTCCAGGCTGTTGGCACACTGATTGACCTCAAACAAAAACCCTTTTTCATTGCTCCTCTCAATTTGCCAACCAATTTGAAAACTGTTGAGATACTTCAACAAGTATTCGGAAAAATTTTCTAAAATAAATGATTAATATCTAATGTTTTTTGTTCTTTATTTATTAATAAATAATAATTTTCATTCATTTCCTATTCTCAACACCCTATATTTACCTCTAATTGATCTCATCATATCTTTATTTTCTATAATTAAATTTAAATTTTCTAAATATTTGTAATATCTCAAATGTTCTTTGTTGGTAGGGCACAGCACCTCAATCTGATTTCTTTTCTAATCCAATTTCTTCTTTAATTACCTCTTTTTATTATCCAATTTCATTATTTTATTTTGCTAATTTTTTATTTCTTGTTTTTTTTTTTAAATAAAATTTAATTATTAATTAATAATTAATGATTATTAGTTGATGCAAAACACAGGAGTAGCATAGCTCATTGCTCCTCTCAATTTGCCAACCAATTTGAAAACTGTTGAGATCCTTCAACAAGTATTCGGAAAAATTTTCTAAAATAAATGATTAATATCTAATGTTTTTTTATTCTTTATTTATTAATAAATAATTAACTTTTTATTTTTTCTTGTGAAATATTATTACACTTTGTTTTTATTTTATATCTTTGACAAAAAATCCATATTTTGTTTTTTTATCTCCTTCACCTAATATATGAACTATTCAGATTCAATTTGACCACACTAACGCGGTAAAAGTAACTACGTATTCTCAAAAAGTCCTCCTTCTTTCTCGGTTAGCTGATATTATAATAATATTCGTAATTTATTAAGGAAAATATTTATATTGTCTAATTTATATAATTATTAGGTAACAATTAAAAAATTGTTCAAACTTAGATTTGATATGTATTTATTAAATAAAGATCACAATTACATCAATATCAATAATATTGAAATATATTTATAAATAGACCTTTTTTTTATATTTAAAATTGTAATTATAAATTTGAAAAACAAAAACTATTTAATACTGCCAAGAAATAATTTTTTATATTTTTATTTCTTTTTATTGATTTATTATTTTATTTTTATATAAGAAAGAAATAGAAGAATTAAATTTTTTTTATATTTCATTTATTTTTATAAGCATTACTTATTTTACGAAATATTTTTAAATATTATTTATAAATTATTTAAGTTTTGAGGTATCTTCTGGTATAATTTTTTTTTTCTCTCTTTATTATAATATAATTTATATAAATATTTACAAATACAATTTGATAATTTTTAAGTATAATAAATTTTCTTTTATTTGCGAATAAACAATTTTTAGTTAAAATTTAAGAGTATTCATTATATATTTAATTTTGAACAATTGATAATAGTTAAAATATTGTTAATTTTAGTATTTATATGCTGATATAATATATATTGAGTGGTGAGTTATGTAATTTCCTAATTTGAATGAAATTAATAATTAATATATTCTATATTTATTATATATTCATAATATTTATTCATTTTATTTATATCTCTCTTATAATTCATCACAATAAACAAAAAATGGTTCACCTAATTAATGTTTATTCGCAAATAAAAATTTACTTTAAATATTAATAACAACAAATTTTTATACTTTATACTTATATTTATGTATATATATATGTATATATACATATATACATATATATAAATATATTTGTATATTTACATAATTTTTAAAATTATATAATAGTATATCACAGATCATTAAAATATGTAGGAATTAGTGGCAAAAATTTGTGCATATAATATATTATTTAAAATAAATGAATTGATGTTTTTGATTATATATCTACGGAAATATAAGAGGTTTCAGAAAAGAAAAAGATCTGAATCCAACGATTTCAACATACAGTTTGCTTTACATTTGAAGAGTAGCAATTTATGATGATAAAAAAGAATACAAGTCTTAGAACATATAGGTGTATTTGTGGAACATATATATATTAATTTATATACATTATTTTGTCAGGTATTATTCTTTTAAATTAACCTTTGTCTTAAAATAATTGTTTAAATGATAGAATTAAAGACATTGTAAAAGAAATTTCAAAATTTTCTTCTTTAAATCTGTTTCCTCTTTGTATGATATTTTATAAACTTTATCATTTTTTAAATTTAAAGAATGTTTATAAATTATCTTACAAAACTTGAAAATATAGCAGATAGATAAGTTGAAATTAATTTAAGAATTTCTAATCTAATTTTTAAATTAATTTCAAATTCAACTGTTTAAAATTAAAATATAAATGTAATAAATAACTTTTTCTTTCCTTTTACTATACAAAAATATTCCAAAGAAAAATGCTTGATAGATCGCTTTATTAAAGCAAAATTTTTAATATATAAAAAAATTGATTAGAAAACAATTTATCAATATTTGACACTAAATCGCGAACAATTTAATTAAAAATTTAATTAAAACATATTTATTTTTTGGTCCAAACTTTTTAAATTATATATAAATTAGTCTTATATAATTAATTTATTTCATATTATTAGATAAGTCTATAAAAATAACTTTTTTCAAATAATATTTTTATTTATTTATTTTTTGTTTATTTTTTCAACAAAATCTTTTTAGAAAATAGTAAATTAAATAAAAAAAAATGGTAAAATTTATTATTTCATAATTATAAATATATATAATGTAAAATAGTTTTCATAAGAATACTTAAATATTTTTAATTTTCATTTACTAAAAATGGAGGAGAAATTGATGAATCCGATGCTTTTCAAGATTCGCTAAAATTGAAACATAAATCTCAATTATTTAAAGATTTTTTGAGAATAATATTCATTATTTAAAATTAAATAAAATAATGGGTCATGTTTAAAGTATTTTCCGATTAGATGATTCATTCCAATAGATGATATTAGTATCACTGCATCGGTAACCACTAATCTATTGCTACAAATTTTACTCGCGCTTGACGCTACATTTCTTGTGTTGACAGTTTTGCTATGCATTGTTGTGGTTAAAAGTTAGAAACGTCCAAAAACGAGAGAAATTTCCAAAGAAATCCGTCATGTGATGCTTTTTCATTATAGAAAAACATCAAAAACATGCAGAGAAGTGTGTGACATTTACGATGAGGATGCTGAAAGTGATCATAGTGCTGAAAATTTGGATGTGATTTGTCTCGCTCTAGCCGGATTCCAAATGAAAAAGCCGACTAAATTTTGGACATGATCAAGATAGCTGTCATGACTTGCTGACGCCTTGGCCATCAATCACCAAAATTTTGGAATCATTTAAAAAGGGCTGACTACTCAAGAAAACTCGATATTTGGGTGCCACATGAATTGACTATGGGAAATTGGATCAACTTTGCCGATATCTGCGTTGGTAAATCAATAAACAAAATGGAGCCACTTCTCAAAATATTAATAACGGGTGATGAAAAAAGGATAAAATATGAGAACATAGAATGCAAACGATTGTGGCCGAAGCGTGGTGAAACATCACAAACAAGGCCAATTAGGTTATACTATGTGAATGGTGAGATTGGAATGGAATCGTCTACTATGAAATTTTGGAACCTGGCCACCTCTCTACGTCAGTAACTGTCCTGAATAGACCATAAAATTCAAAATAATCAATAGTGGTCAATAGAAAAGGTGTTGTGTTCCACTAACACAACGCCAGAACACACATATTTCATGATCTGGCAAAAACTGACAGAGCTTAGCTGTGAAGTTTTGATGCAACTACAGTATAGCCCGGATTTTGCCGTGTGACTACCATTTGTTTCGGTCTCTGATGGGCAAAATTGGTCAACAAAACTGCAGCCCAAAAACATTTCGCTAAGTTTTTCGAAGATAAATATGTTCTACAATGATGGAATTATGAAGCTATCCGAAAAATGGCAAAAGATCATTGATAATAATGAAAAATATATACTTAAATAAAATTGATATTCAAAAAGAAAAATTCCATTCAAAAATGATAAAACAATCGGAAAATACTTTTTATTTGACCCATTATTAATTTGGCACATCACATCATATTAAAACATTGTTATTGTGATGTTATCATCTTATTAAAAAATCATGTAATTTAATTTCAAAATCACAGATGTTTTATAAAATCACATCGCGAATGATAGGTAAAATCAGTTTCGGCAATTTCATATCTTTATAAATGAAGTTTACTCAATGATTATTTATCCTCATGGCTTCAATAAAATAATTATAATTAATATTTATTTTTAAATTATGACTAGCTGTATAAATATACACTTGAAAGAAATTGGTAAAAATACAAAAATACATTGTTTTTTCAATAAATTATAAATTCAAACAAAAATTATAGGTATATATATATATATATATATAATTATGACAAGTTATTTCCAGATTATTTTAAAGTTTAATTGTGAGATTTGAGACTCGACATTTAATTGTTAATTTTGGCGTTATTTTCAAAAGTGTATTTTAGGATGGAATTTTTTGGGATACTTTGGGAACATGAACCCGTTTGCACAATCCTCATTGTATTGAAATGAGGACCGGCTCGTTCAAGCCATTGAAGGAGTGAGGAAGTGTGAGAAAAATAATTCTTATCTTATTATTGTTAGACTAATAATAATATAATTATTATTATTCTCCTAACACTTGCTCCCATACAGCGACCGAAAATTGGCGGCGCATTTAACTATAAGCAGCGATACTACAATTAACAAGTAAAAAATATAATTTATTACATTTATTAAAAAAAAAAAAATTATATTTATACTTGCATTGATATTGGATTTTTTATCTGTGGTTTTGAAAATTTTAAATTATTTCATTTAAACTATATTTACCTACATATTAGTAAATTATTTTGAATGAATTAAAAATAATATTTTTATTTTTGAATAGAATGACTTTTAGTTATTCTGCGCTCACTTTTGTAAATATTAATTTACTCACGCGTACTTTTCCATATTATACATATCACCGAGAAGACGCTGTACAGGGATGTCACCGACTGTTTCTTTAAAGAAAAGGGCTTCAACGGTGGTTTGAGAAACTGCCCTCAGACTGGGCACGAGAAGGAGCAATCGACCAAAACGGGTCGGTTGTCGGGGATATCGTGATCGCACGTAATCACCGAGTATGCATTGGGCTTGATCCTGAAGCATCTCCACTGGTTGGACATCACAAAGACCACCCGTCTCTAAAAAACAATATCCAGCAAATTGTTGTATTAGAAGGAAATTTATTACTTATATTATATTTTATTTATTTGTTTTAATATTCTAAAAATTTACTAAATATTTTTTAATAAATATTTTCTTTTTATAAAAATGGTTTAATAATTTATAATTTTCGATTTTCATATAAATTCTTCTTCTTCTTCTTCTTACAGTGCCGTTCTATTATTATTCATTAAATCATTTTTTTTTAAATGAAAGTTAATATTTAGATAGCAATGAATTGGAAAAAAATAATAATTAATTAATCATATTATTTCTTTGAGTTTGAATATGTAATATATTAATTAAATGATTATATTCAAGTATAAATTTATATATCAGTGTAGGATGGCTCAATATTCTAGATCAGTGGTGGTGAACCTTGAAGTGGGTCGTATTTTGATCATTATTTTTTTAGATCTAGCTTGTGGGGCACTAAGTATTTAATTGAAAAAGGAATAAATTCACGACCCAATTTTCAATCATAATTTTCATCGCGCCTTAAGAAAATATTTCAGAGCAGCATCGCAAAATTATCTGACCTTTCTTCTTTTTTTTTTTTAGAACCATATTGAAAAAAATCGAAAATGTTCAAAAGTTTGGCCACAAAATCATCTTACTTTTTTTTGAGTATTTATTGTCTTTTTTGACATAAAAAGAATTTATAAAAATCAAAGTGTGGGTCAGTTACAAAGCTTGGGTGGGTCAGTGTCTGATATTTTGATATAAAAAGTAATGTTAATAAAGTAATAGGAAGTCTAAGGGCATCGTCAGTGAAATTATTTTTCTATTGAACGATAAGCCACTCGGCCAATTCAATAGAAATATTTAGATAAGAAATAAAATAAATAATATAGTCTTGTTAGTGTTCATTGGTAAAACGACAAACAGAATCGATGAGCGTTATTAGGTAAATATTTTCTAGTTCTCTTTAATTATTAATCGTAATTAATTAACTTTAATTATAATTAATTTAACATTCTACTTTTCATCCATACACTTATTTATTTTATATTTTGGTAATTGTCTAGATTAGTTGTCAAGTCATGGATTTGGATAAAACTTTGTTGGTGGATTCCTTTTTGAATTCCAAAGAAACTTTCCTTATGCAATATTTCTCGATCTCTTCTAGTTTACGAGATAAAGATTTTTTAAGTTTGACAGATTAGCTGGTTATAAACGTCGAAATGTGTGTGTAGCCATTAGGTAATGTTTTATTGACAAATTCACTAATTATTCACTTATTCACTAATTTTCGGTTTTTTAGGTTCTGTTTGGATATAGCGAAATTATTTAATTAATTATTTTTTTAATTTTTCTCTACCCAATCCGAACTAGACCTCCCCCCCTCCCGAAAATTAATAGAGCCCTCTGCTGGTCAAATGAATGAAACTTGGTAACTAAATAGAATATCAATGGGGTATATGCAAATTTTAATAATTTTTATCCCGTAAACTAATTAGAAGGAAAAATTACATAAGGAAAGTTTCTTTGGAATTAATTAACAAAGGAATCTCCTGGTAAAGTTTTATACAACTAATCTGGGCAATTACCTATATTTTATATTATAATTATATAAATATATATATATATATATATATATATATATATATAGATACATTAAATTATTTTATTATAATATATTATTAAATTATAAATTTAAATGAAGTTAATAGACTAATTAATCACTTGAATAGTTACAATGTTTTAATTTTGATATTCACTGATCTTTCCACCTTTCCCATTTTTTTCTCAATTTTCACATTTCAATGATGTATTAAAATTTATATAAATTCATTGATCGATTGAGCTTACTTCAAACATAATAATTTTTAATAACTTTAGGTTAATTAAAAAACCTCTAAATGTTATTAACAATGATATCTATATATTTATATTAATAAATTACATTTAATATATTAATATATTTATAAGAACGTTCGCATATTGTCAATTTTAAGTATTGAAATACTATTATATAAATGTATCAATGACAATTTTTGATAAATTAATTGATTTTTATTTATATAATTCTTTTATTACCTGGTGTGAATAAAATAACTGCTTTCATGCAACCGCATTCACTACCATCGGGAGAAAGTTGTCGGAAACGGCTCATGATTTCCTGAAAAATCATTTTTAGCATTTATTCATTCATATTATTCTTATTTTATTATTTATTTTAAAGGATAATATTTATATTATAAATTTTCTTCTGCATTAAAATAAATTTAATAAAATATGTTGGTAATATTTATAGTAATAAATCGAAATTATATTTTCTCTCAGACAAGTTATTTATTTTCAATCTTTTTTTTTTTTGTGTTTGATTCATATTTATTTTAAATAGATTTTATAAAATAATTTGAAATTACACTTTGTCAAAGCACATATTTATAAAACTAATTTGATATTACACTTAGTTCAAGATCATATTCATTGAAAACTGAGTTAATCATATTTTACCTGGATAATTTTCACTTCATTTGCGGTTGTTTCATCTCGAGGCAGACGTTCTCTGGCTTTCGAGCATACAAGTAAAGAACTAAGGTCCCATGGGATTGACCATTGTGCCAAGTGCAATAAGAACAACTCTTTCCAAGACTCTTGTAGAAGCAGTAACTAAAATTAATGAATGCACTTTTTTTTAGAGTGATGTTGAACTCAATTCATCCTTGATAAGATTACAATCTAAGTGCCACCACTTACTTGATCTCGTTTAGATAAAGTCTGGAAGGGCGCCAAACAACGGACCCATCGGACAGCCATGAATAGCAAACGTGCCGTTGTCTCCTAAAAATAAAATTCTATTGAAAGTTATATTATTCACCTATTATTTATATGAGTCGAGTTTATATCGGTTGAATTGGAATGGACTTCAAAACAATCCATTTAGTAGTTTTGTAAGGAGGACCGTTTCAAGTTGGGGTCACTTTGTAGACGATCCTCTTACGTTGGGTGCCAATTTATAAGGGGATCTAAGTATGGGGCACTTGTAATGATCCACGATGACCGCGAATTGTTAATTATGTTAAGTTAATGATGGGCGCCAACTTTGGATATCCCAAAGTATAAAATAGTGTTGAAAAATTAAGGGAAAAGGGAAAACAATAATAATGTTCACATTAATTCACTTTAATTAAATAAAATAAAAAATTAACAAATAAAGTATACAAATTTTAAATAGAAAAAAATAAGAAAATGTAATTCACTATTGTCACTGGAATTAGCAGAAATAATTATCACAGGGGGTGATGATAAGGGTTATACACAAATAATTATATCACGGGACGTGATAAGTATAGGTTATATCAGGATGATATCACTTGTTCGACTGTATCACAGGGTGTGATAAAAATGATTATATACAAAATAATTATATCACGGGACGTGATAAATACCAGGTCATATCGGGATGATATTACTAGTTAAACTGTATCACAGGGTGTGATGATAAAAATGATTATATACAAAATAATTATATCACGGGACGTGATAAATACAGGTCATATCAGGATGATATCACTCGTTCAACTGTATCACAGGGTGTGATAAAAATGATTATATACAAAATAATTATATCACGGGACGTGATAAGTACAGGTCATATCGGGATGATATCGCTACTTCAACTCTCCATTCTCAACTCTCTAAAAATATCAAAAATTGGAGGGATGGTTCCTCCCCTTATGTGAAATATAATATCTATATATATATTACATTTTAAGAATAATGCGACCAAATAACTTTGTTAATAAAAAAAAGGGAATAGAAAAACAAAATTAACTAAAAAAATAGAAACCAAAAAAAAAATGTATAATAAAAAAAAAATAAATAATAATATAAATACTTTGTCCGTTACATCCTCCCCCTCTGATTCCGAGGTCTTTTGATTGAGGGATCAGCCCTAGGAACGGACAATTTTTGGCCTTCCTCGCTTACGTAGAGGAACTACTGGAGTAGAACGCGTGTCGTGGCTTAGACGCAATGCTGATGTATGAGGGGGAACAAGTCCTTGAGTAAATAAATGTTTTTGAGTTTGTGGTGGCTCCATAACTCCTGGTGGGCCCCGATGGGCTCTCGGAGACCCCACCAGCTGTCTATATCGGACAGCAGGATCTTCTTTGCTGACTTTGGTACCGTCCATGGTTTCGACAGCCCTTTGCAGCGCATTCAAACAACCGCCTGTGTTTATATCATGTCCAGCGTAAGGAGTTGGCTCTCCCCCTGGTTGAAAGACAGTTTCATGTTCTTTTAATAAATGGGCAAGTTTCATGTTCTGTTCCGCAGTTAGCTGAATAGTGTTTTCAACAACAGTATTATTTTCTTCAGTGGTGCAGAGATTTTCTCGAATAAATTTGTATTTTCTCTTAGGATAATTATGAAAATACCAGCGATTGTTTCGCATATCTAATACTAAACCTGCTTTTCTGAGGAAGTCAAGACCTAATAGTGATCTATTTCCACTAACATTGGGTAGGAATATCATTTCTATATGTATTATTTTATTTTTGATTTTTACAGGAACTGTAGCTAATAACACGGAATGTATACGCTTTTTCCCGTCAGCTAGAGTTAAGGAAAGTTTTTCTACTTTAAAATGTTCTCCTCGTTGTCTTAAATAGCTGAGAAGACGCTGACCGCCAATAGAGCGAGTGGCCCCGCTGTCAACGCAAATAGAACCAGAAGCTTCATAGATGGAGGCTTCTATTAGAGCGAGTTTAGTATCTCTATCTGTAGTAACGTCACACTGTAAGGCTTGTCCGTTGGTAATTTCCTGCTTCGGATTGCAAGTTGGACACCTAGGTTTGGTGACTCCTGGAGTTCCGCAGCCGTAGCAACGAAGTGTTGAAGAGTCAGTCTCTTCTTTTTGTTTTTCACGAGGTTGTGAGTTTCTAAGGGGTTTCCGATCATAATATTTCGATTTAGGGGGTTCGATAGATTTATTTGAAGGGATTGTTTTTGAAAATGGGGCCCTTAAGTTATCATAGGAGTCGAATTTTTCTGCGAGATCGAGGGGATCTACCAATGTTTCCCAAGAGTCGAGGAAGTGATCTTTGCATTCGGATGAACACTTTCTCTTCATTTGATCAGCTAGGATCAAATTTTTAAGTTGATCAAAATTTTCAATTTTTAGATCGGATAGCCAGGCTTCTAGATAACCGCGTAGATTGAAGTAAAAATCTTTCCAAGTGTTTTCCGATGTCTTCTTGGAGGTGGAGAAAAGTTTTCTTATTTTATCCGTAGTTAATTTAAATCGGTGAAGTAGGAGCTTCTTAATATGTTGATAGTCTTGGGCGACTTCATTTGGTTCTCTAATTATTAGAGTGGTAATATCTGTGGGTAAGACCGAAATAAGATAAGTGACCCATGCATCCTCAGATATGCCAAGAAAATTCATTTGTCTTTCGAAAAGACGCAGATACGTATTAATATCGTCATCGTTAATTTTAAATAGAGGTAAGAATTTCAATATATCTACTTTCGGTTGAAGTGGGGTTGGTGATTCTACCTGGTTCACTACGGTTTGAATTCGGAGTTTCTCTAGTTCAAATTGTCTTTCCTTCTCCTTTTCTCTTTCTTCTCTGTCCCTTTCTAATTTCTCCCTTTCTCTCTCTCTTTCTTCTTTCTCCCTTTCCCTCTCTCTTTCTTCTTTCTCCCTTTCTCTTTCTTCTTTTTCCTTCCTATCCTCTATGATGGTCATAAGTAATTCCCGTGTAAGGTCTTCATCATAATCAGGCAATGACGTGATGTCATTTTTTATATCGATCCTACGAGAATCTAAATTCATAACTATTCCTAATTCCTGTGCTAAAAGGATAAGATCCTCCTTTTTCCCTTTGCCGAAAAATGACATTTTTAATAGGATAATTAAATTTAATGTTAACCAAAGAGAAAAAAAATTAATTAATTAATCAAAATTAAAAGTTATTTAGTCGCGTACAATTGAATTATACAATGTTTAATTATAAAATAAGATAATTGTAATATAATTTAAAATATGTAAGAGTATTTAAATATTTGAAAATATAGTGATATTTTATCAATTTTATTAATTCATTAATTTAAATATAATGTAGTAGAATAAAATTTAAAAATCAAAAAAAAAAAAAAAAATTTACAAATTAAACATATAAATTAATTAATTATAACTAATAATAATATTAATATATTCAAACTATTTTTATTGAATTAGAATTAAATAGATAAATATTCTATTTGTTAGATAAATGTGAAAATTAAAAATAAAAAAAATAATTAACAAGTGTTAAATATATTATTATAATAGACAAGGAGATATGATTTATTTAAATTTAAAGTATAAAAGTAAAAGTTTTAAATTTTTATTTTATTAATTAAATATTAAATTGTACTATAAGTCCGTTGAGATGAAAAAGTGATGATACTGCTCACCAAAGATGAATAATGTACTTTTCTCAGGAGCCGTGGTGTACTAATCGGGCCCCAAGTTGGGCGCCACTTTGTAAGGAGGACCGTTTCAAGTTGGGGTCACTTTGTAGACGATCCTCTTACGTTGGGTGCCAATTTATAAGGGGATCTAAGTATGGGGCACTTGTAATGATCCACGATGACCGCGAATTGTTAATTATGTTAAGTTAATGATGGGCGCCAACTTTGGATATCCCAAAGTATAAAATAGTGTTGAAAAATTAAGGGAAAAGGGAAAACAATAATAATGTTCACATTAATTCACTTTAATTAAATAAAATAAAAAATTAACAAATAAAGTATACAAATTTTAAATAGAAAAAAATAAGAAAATGTAATTCACTATTGTCACTGGAATTAGCAGAAATAATTATCACAGGGGGTGATGATAAGGGTTATACACAAATAATTATATCACGGGACGTGATAAGTATAGGTTATATCAGGATGATATCACTTGTTCGACTGTATCACAGGGTGTGATAAAAATGATTATATACAAAATAATTATATCACGGGACGTGATAAATACCAGGTCATATCGGGATGATATTACTAGTTAAACTGTATCACAGGGTGTGATGATAAAAATGATTATATACAAAATAATTATATCACGGGACGTGATAAATACAGGTCATATCAGGATGATATCACTCGTTCAACTGTATCACAGGGTGTGATAAAAATGATTATATACAAAATAATTATATCACGGGACGTGATAAGTACAGGTCATATCGGGATGATATCGCTACTTCAACTCTCCATTCTCAACTCTCTAAAAATATCAAAAATTGGAGGGATGGTTCCTCCCCTTATGTGAAATATAATATCTATATATATATTACATTTTAAGAATAATGCGACCAAATAACTTTGTTAATAAAAAAAAGGGAATAGAAAAACAAAATTAACTAAAAAAATAGAAACCAAAAAAAAAATGTATAATAAAAAAAAAATAAATAATAATATAAATACTTTGTCCGTTACAGTTTTAAATATAAATATTTATTTTAAAATACAACACATAAATCTAATCCAAATATGTCAAATATCTACCAAATATAAAAAAAAGAAGTGTAAAGAAAAGCAGTTTCTATTCTATTTTTGTAATACACAGTGGCGTCACTAAGGGGGGGGGCAGTAGATATTATTAATATATTTATTTATATAATTATTATATTTATTATTTCATTATTTTTACTTAATATTTATAAAAGGTGAACATAATCTAGTAGAGGGGCGGGTGGACACACTAAATATTTACCCTTGATAACACCCATCCTAGTTATGTCACAGGTAACACTATCATTTTAAGCTCTAAGATTAGCTTAATAAAAATTAGAACTCAACAAAAATAAGGAAATAAGAATGGCGGCACTATAAAAAATATAGAATATATCTCGAAACAGCCATCTTTCAAATAATATGTATAAAAATTTGTCAGTGATCAGACAATTTGCGAGATTTAGAATTTTAGTGATTAAACTTTTGATATTTTAAAACCAATGAAATTGCATGAATTGGCGTATGAATTATTTGTTCTCTATTCACCGTACTCCCCAGACCTGGCTCCAAGTAATTATTTATTATTGCAGATGTTTGCAATTCTGAAGAAAATGCTTGCTAGACATAAATTTAGCTTCGGTTAAATTTCCTTGCGAAGAAAGTCTTTTACTAGTCAATAAGTAAATTAGAAGAAACAAATTAGAATTATGAAATGTAAATTTACCGATTTTTTCATTTACCGGTAATTCGGTAAATGAAAATTGAATTACCGGTTTACCGGTAAAATACCGGTAAAATATTTTCCTGAAATAGCAAAAAAAGATAATAAAAATGAAAGTAATTTTCAGAAAGTAAGGTTTCAACGGCTAATGTTAATTATTTTAACGTTAATATATGAAAAGTTCTATAGTTTAATTAAAATAAACATGTATAAATTAGTAAATAGTACTATTTATATAAAATATTAATTAATAATTACTTTAAAAAATTTCATATAAAATTCAAAAATATTTTAACATTTGACGTCACACGTGTATATGTGTTTGTGATAAAAATAATTTTTTGAGAGTATTGTTGATAACTTGATATATGTTATGTGTTATGTTATATGTTATGTAAAACGAATTGTAGCGAAAAAAGAAAACAACAAATTTTTATTATAATTTTTGTAAGTATGTGTTTCTTCTCGTATTCAATTAAAATATTTTGAGTTGAACATTGATGAAAGAAGAAAATTGTACTACATGGGTTTTTTAGATGAGAAGAGTGCGAGGAGGTGAAAAATAGTCTTCGAGAAGACAAAGTGTGGAAATTCGCATTTATGGGTAAATTACAAAAATTTACTTATCGATATTTACCGGTAAATTACAAAAAATTACCGGTAAATTTACCGGATGTTTTTTTGCAAATTTACCGGTAAATCGGTAAACCGGTAAACCGGTTTACATTCCCTAATTAGAATCTTATCTTAGTTTTCAAACGTTACGCCTCTTCCACAGTTTGAAAAATACTAATTTAATCAATCACATATGTTCTTACTGCACCATATTATAAATTCCTGTATAGTTACTTAATGTATTAACAATTTTAGATAGTATAACAAGAATATATAGAAGATAGATAAATTAATTAATTTGAAAGCAATATTAGATTTATCATTAGTGTTATTATTTTATTAATTAAGAAATGAAAAATTTTAGTGATTTTAGAAATTAAAAATCAGGAGTGTCTCCACTCGACTATCTCGCAAATTTGAATTGGATTAATTAACATATATTATATTTAAATAAAATTTAATTAAAATTATATATATAAATTAATAAATAATATTTATTAAACCAGCGCGTGTTTGGCTCTTTGTTGATGGCACCACGTCACGTGCTGGGGCGTGATTGCCAGTCAACGTGTTAAAAAATTAATTCCGGTACTTTTAGGGATTCAATCAAGCTGATATTCTATTTATAGCAGTTTTATACAATTTATAATCATGTAAAAAACTATTTATTTTTACGGTCAGTTTAGAGGAAAAAAATGAAAATGTGGGAGGTAATGACCCTCTTCCGAATGAGCTACATTTCTCAAAAGTTGATAGAAAACTACGAATTTTGGATAATGCCCATGTACCAAATTTCATTATTCTAGATCAAACCGTTTTTGCGTAATATTGTCTAACACATACACACATACACACACACATATATATATATATATATACGCACAGACAGACATTTTTCTCAACTTTGGTGAAAATGACTCAGGGACCTTCAAAACAACAAACATCAAAATCTCGACATCGAAAATTTTCGTAATCGCAATACTATCTCTGGCGAGATAGTAAAAAACCTAAATGTAGATTAACGATGAATTGAAAAGTAACAATATATAATGAATAATTTATTATGATAATGCTCTTTTTCAATGATAAATGATTACATTTAAATCATTCAAGATTTGTTCAATTTCTTGTCTTTTAATACCGTTTCTTCTCTTCATCTCCATTTTGGTTTGACTTTGTAAGGCGTGGCAATATTTTACACCAGGAATGATTGGGGTGGAGTCTGTAGTGACTTTCTGACTGATGCGCATGTGTCATTTCACGAAATGCCCTTACAGGCTGATTATAGAAGGCACCAGCAAATTCACACCCATTCACAATCACACACCTTTTGAAATATTTCGAATCCATGTATTAGTTTCAAATCAAACTTAAAAATAAATAAATATGTATATATAAGCATAATTAATTTTGCTTTGATTTTAAACTTTTTGAATTTTCGACATATTTTATTTATGGAGATTATTTAATTAAAAAAAAAACGTGTTCATGTATTTGTTTATTTTTAATGTCAATTTATGAATTCTTTTATTATTTTTAATTTTTAATTTTTCTTAATTTTTGCCTGTAGACCTTATATAAATAAAATATAAATAGATATAAATCATTCTGCCATTTTCTTCCTGGTGGTAACATACGTATAGGACGCATGCGTTCAGGCCTTCAAAGCTGATTTGTTGACTTCTTCCAATGGGAGGGTCTGAAATGAAATGTGCAAACTCTTCGAATGTCTGTTCCTCTTATATTGAATTAATAGGTATCATTCTTCAAAATATTTAAACTTTTAAATATTATTAGTATCGTTATATATGTCTAATCCCTGGATGAAAAAAAAGAGCGAAGGAATATATATAATAATATACATTTGACCAAAAATTCAGTTACAAGTCGCGAACGATGTGATGGTGCATTATCGTGCAAAAGAGTCCAACTGCCGATTTCTCGATATTCTGGCCGAATACGACGAATTCAAGCCAGCAAACGCTTCATGACGTCCAAGTAAAACTTTTGTTGTATGCATCCAAATGTCATGAAATTTATACCAGTTGTCAATGAGAGACTAAGCCATCTACGGGTAAAATATTACAACAGATGGCATTAGTGGTACTATTTTTTTTAAAAAGTTCGGTTTCTTTTGGAATGGAGGGTGTATATTATATACTAGGTCTGTTCAAAAGAAAAGGTGAATTTTGAATTTTCGCGGGTTGGGTACATTCGATTATCGAAATTATTTTTTTGTTATATTGATATACATATGTTTCTCATATGTTGACATTATCAGCCATTTTGGATTAGTAGTTTGTTTTTGACAAATGAAAAAGTTAGTCTCGTTTTTGTGTTTTTTTTAATGTTATATGGATCAAAGAATCTCTATTACATTTTGCATAAAAAATGAAATTAAGTGCTCCAATTCACTTGAAATGTTGACTGTGGCATTCGGTGAGTCTACTTTGTCTCAAAAAAAAATGTTTAGTGGTGGCGCAAGAGCTTTACAAAAGCACTCCAATTTCGATCAAATGTGAAGGTTTTGCTCACTTCGATTACAATGGCGTGGTCCATCATGAGTTCTTGCCAACAGGTCGTACTGATAATAAGAAATATTACAAGCATGTGCAACGTTGCGTGAAGCAATACGGCACAAACGATCGGAATTGTGGGAAAAATAAATCATAAATTCAGCACCAGCTCACACATCATTGCTTGTTCGTGATTTTTTTGGCCAAAAACAACACCGTAATCATGTCTCAATCACCGTATTAACCAGATTTGGCACACTTCAACTTTTTCCTATTCCCAAAACTTAAGAGACCAATGAAAGGAACACAATTGATGAGATAAAGTCGTAATCGATGAACGAGCTAAATTCCATACCGAAAAGCGCATTTCAGAAGTGCTTCGACGATTGGAAAAAACGTTGGCATAAGGGCATTATATCTGAGAGAAATTGCTTTGAATGAGACAAAATGGATATTGATGAATAAATAAATAATTTTTGAAATAATTAAAACTTCACCTTTTCAGAATTTCAGCTTGATTGAATCGCTGAAAGTACCGGAATTATAATTTTTTAAATTTTTTAACACGTTGACTGCCAATCACTCGCCAGCACGTGGACCCAAACAAGCGCTGGTTTAATAAATATAAATATATAAATAATTTTAATTTATAATTTATATATAAAATTTTAATTAAATTTAATTTAAATATAATATATGTTAATTAATCCAATTCAAATTTGCGAGATAGTCGAGTGGGGACACTCCAGATTTTTTTTATTTGTTTTCGCCATCAGGGAAAAACACCTGCTCAAACGGAGAGGGATTCTCAGAGAAAATCAAAAGTCGCTACCAAAACCTATCCGCCCTATCCAGTTTTACGCAAACTTATCTCTTTGTTCCCGACCGCCTATTACATGTGCCCAACGAAAACGTTGTAAATGAAGCAATTTAATCATAGACTTTGCCAGGCTTATAGAATAATAAATTCTGATAATGTAATATTTTATACTTTTGTTATTGAATAAAGAAATTGATATTTTCTATGTATGTTCATTTTTCTGTATGTACGATTAGAGGTGATTATAAGATAAGAATAGTAGAAAACTTTCTAGAGAATTTATTAATTAATTAATTTATTAATTTTTTAATATTCTTAGCAATATTCGTAGTTAAAAAATAATATTTTTTTTTATAGTAAAAGATACTGTTTAATTAAATTAGATATGTAGAATATATATTTATTTTGTTTAAGGTAGAGAATTAAATGATTGTAGATTTTACACTGACTATTATAGTCTTGCTTATTAATTCAAAGATCTTTATTCTATTTCTGTAAAATGATATTAGGATAAAAATTCTGTTATGCTGATGGAAGAGCCGCAAATACGATTTAGACAATAAATACTTACTAATTAGTGTTTGATGAGAATTTATAGATTACCCACTAAATTTAAAATTAAGGTGAAGTAGCTAGAACATTCATCTACATAGCAACCAGTGATGTATTGGTAAAATAAGGTAAGGGAACGCAGCAAAAAAAGTCCTATTTTCAGCAAACTATTATTTTTCCATATAAGTTTTTATTTTTTCTTATTCTTACTAAACAAAATATTTACAACACAAAAAAAGAAATTCGTAGATTTAAATAGGAGTTGTCGGGATATGAAAAAGAACTGGAATGCGTTCCGGTTCTAAAAAAAGGTATGGGGAACGTCATTCCCCCGCGTGACCCTCTTACACTACTGATAGAAACACACACAGACATCAATCTTAAAATGTTAGAAATGGGTTATTGGTAGTATAATCTAATAAAGGATAGGACTATTTATGAGGATCACAATACTTTACTTTGCAATGTTTACAACAATGTTAAAATATAAAATAAAACCAAGACATTAAAGACTAAGTGAATTATTTGAAAGAATTGAAATATATTTTAAAAGATAAAATATGTTATACATGTTAATCGTAAAAGTTTGAAATTAGAAATTAAATTACCTGAAGAATTTCCCATGTGGGTGAGAGTGCTAGTGGCAATGGGGTAGTGGCAGCTGCAGCAGCCGCAGCGGCTGCTGCTGCTGCGGCCGCCGCTGCTTGAGAAGGAGGAGGAGGTAGCGCTAAAGCGTTGGACTCTTCATCAGGAAGCTGGCCGCTTCCATTCAATTTACCCATCCAAATAAATTCCTAAACAAACCAATTAATCATCGTTAATTCAAATAAAAATCATAATTCTAGAACAACAAGATTGTAAATTTGTGGTTATAGTCATTTCCCGCCGAATTTGGCTTGAAGTATCAAACTTCTCCAAATTTAGTTAAATTTAAAATTACATAATTAATTTTAAATAAATCCTAAACTAAAAAGGGCTTAGATCCCAAAAACCAATAAAATTTAACAAAAAAAAAAAAAAAAAAAAAATCAATTTTTTTGTAATTAAATATGATAATTGCTTAGAAACTGACCTGACATTTTTCTGCTGACATTAAAATTTGAAGTAATGGTGGAGGTGGCGGTGGTGGTGGATGATGAAAGAGTGCTGCTGCTGCACAAGCCGCAGCAGCAGCGGCTGCAGCAGCCGAGGCAGTGGGATTTTCTCCCGACGGTGGAGCATTCTGTGAATTTATAGATGTAGGAGTAGATGTTGGAGGGGCTGGCGGTGGCGGTGGAGGTCCTGGGGGTGGTAAGGATGGCTTGAGCGGCGAGGGAAACAGAAGTTTGGGTGAGGCACCTTCGTGGTTATGAAGAGGTGGCGGATGATGGTGGTGGGGATGGTTCATATGGAGGTGAGGTGGCAAAAGGTCGCCACCGATCGACTTGCCCCCGCCTGTGCCACTTGAATTGAGCAATGCACCACTGGCTGATGGATGTTTTGGCTTCCGAGGTCCTCGTTCATGTTGCACTGCTGCATGGCAAAATAATATCCACCATTAATAAAAACTTTATTGAATGTTCTTTAAAATTAATATTAATATTTCTATAAAAATAGCTGTTTCAATTCTATTAAAACTAATGATTAAATTGTAGTAACGTACTCAAATATTGCCAAAATAATTAATTTTTTAAAATTATATTATAATAATTACATTTATTTATAATTATGTATATACCAGAGATCTTATTTTAATATTGAAATATATGAGATCAGAGTAATAACAATTAAAAAAAAGAGAAGAATTATTAATTATATGAAATCTATATAACTCATTATATATATATATATATATATATATACAAAATTTAATTCTGAGTTGTTTTCTCTTATTTTTGTGAAATATTAGTCACAACGTTTCAAGAAAATTCTATAATTCTCGAGCTGTGATACGAGCCGGATCTCGTTTGTTATTTTCAGTATCAGTGCTAGTGCCGGAGATTTTTCAGGGTTTTAGAACTCATTAAGTTAATCATATCCAATTCATTCAACCTTAAATAGTAACAATGACTCTTGGTCACACAGATCACAAAAATCAGTAGGTTCTTTTTGCAATTCCAAATAAACTTTTCTTATTAAATTTTTCATGGCATCTTATAGTTTTCATAAAAATTGTTAAAATAAAGATTTTTTAAGTTTCACAGATTAGTTATGACATTGAAATGTTCCATTAAGTAATGTTTTATTGACTAATTCACTAATTACTCACTTATTCATTAATTTACGGTTTTTGTAAGTTCGGTTTGGATATAGGCAAATTATTTATCCAAATCCAACTTATAATAAGTTGACCTGTGGCCAGGTCCGAACCGACCGACGGTTTGAAGTAAATTAATTTCCAGCTACAGAAACAATTTCAAATAATTTTAATATATCTATTAATGTAATAAAAAACATATAGACATATAACATAAATATTTTTAATTTTATTTTATTTATAATATATGTATATATTTATATGTAAGACCAGGCTGTGACGTCATGAATGGCTGGATGACGTCATATAATTTTAAATCAAGAAAAAACTAATAAATATGATTTTCCCGAGGATAAAACCAATACAAAGTGCATGATTCGTGGTGATATATAAAAAAATCTCCTCATGTGAAATTTGGTGTGAAAATAACCCTTCCCTTCCAATCGTCGATCGCTAATACTACCACTTCCGGTTCACGGATTTGCACCAAAAGTTGGTCAATTCATCCCACTGATGCATTAAGTAAATATACCAAATTTCATCAAAATCGGTTGAGCCGTTCAGGCTGTACACATCTATACGGACGGACAGACGGACGGACAGACGGACGGACAGACGGACAGACGGACAGACAGACGGACAGACATCATGCTAAAAATACTTTTTTCTGTTTAGAAAATGCATGATTCGTGGAGATATGTAAAAATCTCCACATGTGAAATTTGGTGTGAAAACAATACCTCCCTATCGTCGGTCGGTAAAAACCGAAAATTAGTGCGCCCTCTGGTAGTCATATCGATAAAACATGCTAGCTAAATAGAATATCAATGGATTTATATGTAAATTTTAACAATTTTTATCTCGAAAACTATAAGATGCCATGAAAAATCTCATAAAAAAAGTTTATTTGGAATTGCAAAAGGAACCTAATGGTAAAATCCACGAAAATGCGTTTACTTAAATAATTACTACAGGTGCCAATAAAATAAATTGTCACTGGACAGTGGAGTCGCTTGATAACGATTGCAGAAGTAGCAATCGAAACGTTGTGTATATTTTTTGAATAAATTTACAATAACAAATATCAATATGTGGTTTTATTTACAAAACTCATTTAAAAATAAATTGTAATTTCACAATGATTCTAATGACTCTTTCAATAAAAGTTTGCTTATGCGAATAATAAAATATTTAATTAGAATTTTAAACTTTTAGTTAGAAACGAAAAAAAAAATTATCAATTTCTAAAAAATAGTCCAATTAGAAAAATTAAAGATTACAATTCATTATGATAATATAAAAATATCAGCTATAATTTGAATGGAGTCAATGAATATAGAAAAAAAAACAACAACCAAATAAAATATTTGATTCGTATATATTAATTAATTTTCATTACATTTGTAAGTGATTGAATAATAAGAAAAGAGAATACAAAAAATCATTAATTGACTAATTCGCGTAGGTAAGGCAAAAACTCGGTTTGGTGATCGTTAAGGGATGCAGGGGTGACGGCGGATGGATCGGTTCCCACGCACCAACGCCCCGAGGGGCAGCCAACCAACCGAGAGCCACAAAGCTCGGCTGACAACCAATCGATAAAGGCGCTTGCTCACCTCCGTCTTCGTCTTCCTTCTCTTCTCTACCTTCGGCACCACACGGAGATCAAGACCGCTTCATTACAAAGCAGATGAGCCAAAAAACGAGTAAATAGATTACCGGCTTACAGAGCTTCCACCCCTCTCAACCAACTCCCATCCCCACCACTTCCCTTCTGCTACCAATCTTCTCTTTTTCTTTATTGCTCTAATCATTAAGTAAATTATCTTAGCAAAAAGAACATCGACTACAAGAAAATGTAAGCTGCTGTCACATGTCAATATTGAAAAATTACCATTGCTTAATGGAAAGTCAACAAAAAAAGGGATTTTTAATAATTCAGTTTTATTTTGATTATTAGGTATTTAGATGTATATACAATATTATAATAATTAAATAATTCTATTGTTTATATTATATCATCCTCTACATAAAACAGTTTATATAATTAGGAATATATAAATATAATATTTTTATAAATTGTATAATTTCTAAATTTATAATAATTTAATAATTTTCAAAAATGAGCTGTGCCTAGGCACAGAACCGACCGACAATTTGAAATAAATTAATTTCCAAACAACATTATATATATATATAAAGTATAAAATTTTTTTTTTTTTTAATGACTAAGTTATATTTTCTTAGTTTTTATTTTTAGTTTAATTAATCAATTATATATCAATACTATATTTAAAGTGAAATATTTTCTGACAATGCATATAAAATTAATACTTTTTAAACGACCACTTCCATTTGAAATAAATTAATTTCCAAGCAACATTATATACCTAAGTACAATATAAAATATCAAAAAAAAAAAAAATTTTAAAACTTGAATTAAAATGACTAAATTATATTATCTTGGTTTAAATTTTTAGTTTAATTACTCAATTATTTATTACTACTAAATTTTAAGTGAAAAAATGAATACTAAATTAATTAATTTCTTTGGAAACTACCACTTCCGTTTTCTGGATGTAGACCAAAGGTTAAGGAATTCATGCTACTGATGCATTAAGTAAATATACCAAATTTTATGAATATCCGTTGAGCTGTTTGACCTGTACACGTCTATACGGACACACAGACGGACGAACATACATCATGCTAAAAAAACTTTTTTCTGTTAATAAAATGCATGATTCGTGGGGGGGGGGGGGGGAGAAATGTAAAAATCTCCACAAATGAAATTTGGTGTGAAAACAATACCTTCCCTTCCTATCGTCAGTCGATAAAAAAATAGATATTATGTAAATAAATAATTTTATTTTAATTATTTGAATATAAAGCCAATCGAACAATGCAACAATATTTATTATTGGAATTAAATATATGGAATTAACTATTGATTAATTTAATTTTTTAATGAGTGTAAAATTATTTCTCAGCAGGAGCGGTATTAAATCTATAAATTTGAGTTTAACCTAACATTTTTAGATCTTATAATATCTATCAAAATTATTAATAAAAATATTTATTATATAAATTTAGATTACAACAATTCTGGAGAATAAGGAGGGAGTATTAAAAATTCTATATTATAAATTCTACATAATAGTTCAAAAGTATTACCTAAAACCAAATTGAGAATTCAATTATTTTAAATTTTATAATTTCAAATAGATACATATCATCTATAAAATTTGGTATTATATTATATATATATAATTCTCTTTTTTAATGCAAAAAGAATAAACTAAACAGAGTTAGATGGGAAGGGAGGTTTATGAGATAGGACGAGAAGAGAAAAGGAAATTGATAGGAGTCGACGTCAAAGGAAGAGAAGTGGTTGTTGGTTGCTGTTAAGTTTTGTCATAGTGAAACCAGCCGAGCCTCCCAGCCCGGGTTAATCGTCTTGAGCAACAGCAACAGCGTAAGCCTCTCCCTCAGCCTGTGCATATTCAATAGGATCGTCAAGACACTCTGCTAAGCGTCTTAGCCAACAAGAAGCCTCCTTCTCTCCAACTTCATTCTGCTGGGTCGAGAAACAACTCAGAAGTCCCACCTCCAGCCCCCGTCCGCACTCTCACTTGTGGTTTTGACGCCGATTTGACAAACAGAAACCGGTTAGGCCAATATGCCATTATACGTTCCATTTTCTCACCAGGGCTTATCTTTATTAAAATCTATCCTGTGATCTCCTTTTATACATGGATGACTTAATGCTATAATAGAAATTTAATCTACAAATATTTAACTTGAATTACACTAACAATTTGTGGTAGTAATAATTTAATAAAATTTAGTTCTTTTTTTAAATTTTTTTATAAGAATATATAAATGGGTGGGACTAAGAGATTTTAGAACACCGTTTTGAAATTTTAATAAGGAAATTACCAAAATGATTTTTTTTTAACATAAAATATAATAATTTATAAAACAAAACAAAAACACAAGAAAAAATAAGCTGGAGTGTCTCCACTCGACTATCTCGCAAATTTGAATTGGATTAAAAACATATATTATAATTTTAAATTAAAATTAATAAATAATATTTATTAAACCAGCGCGTGTTTGGCTCTTTGTTGATGGCACCACGTCACGTGTTAAAAAATTAATGCCGGTACTTAAATCAAGCTGAAATTTTATAAATAGCAGTTTTATACAATCTTTAATCGTATGAAAAATTATCAAACATATATCTTTATTTTTACTAGGAGGTCGCTTTAGAGGAAAAATAATCAAAACGTGGTAGGTAATGACCCTCTTCCGGTTGAACTACATTTCTCAAAAGTTAATAGACACACATATATACACACACACATTAACATTAGTGGAAATGACTCAGGGACCTTCAAAACGTATAAAAACATCAAAATCTCAACATCGAATTTTTTGGCGAGATAGTAATTACAAAAAAAAAGTTGGAGTAGATAGATTCATATTTATTAATCGTATAAAAATATTAAATATTGGGGAGGCAATTTTATTTCATCGGTTATATTATACGTGTATATAATATTTGTATTTTATAATTAAATAAAAAAAAACATGCATCTCCAAATAATATATTCGAATAAATAATTTTAAGTGAAGGATGATGGGTAAATATTGATTATCATACTATCAATTATTTTCAAGAATTTTAATTAAAAATAAAAAGTAGTAGGCTCTGATCAAAAAAATCAAGATAAAGAGAATATATTGTAGTGATAATACAATACTTCTACCCCGCTTAGGAGGCAACCGAGGTTATGAAATTCCTCGTTATGCAGTCTCCGCCATTCCCCAGTGACCTGATCTTTCTTTGGCCAATAAATGCGGGGAAGAATCCTATTCTCAAATACTCTGAATCTACTCTTATCTCCCGGGGTCATAGACCATGCGTCCCATCCATATAATACAACAGGCAAAATAATTGTTTTATATATTTTAATTTTGATTCCCTTTGATAATAATTTTGATGAGATAAGCCTCTTTACTGCATGATAGCAGGTGTTTCCCGATTGAAACATCGATTTAAATTCTTCTCAAATATTATTATTCTTCGTGATTACATTCAATTTTTCTACATATTCAAATTCTACATTTTGTATATTAAGATTTTATATGTTAATACCTGTCCTCTCTGTTACTAAATATTGTGTCCTATCACTATTAATTTCAAAGCCCATCCCTTTTCCTACCTCGATTAATTTTTCCTCGCTATCTGAAATTGCAATTGCCGAATCCCCTATAATATTTAAGTCGTCTGGGTAACCTAATATTTTAAAATTGATTTCCGCATCTTATTCTTTCTTTACTACCTTCAAGACAAATTTGAAGATCAAAATTTGAAAAATTTTATCCGGATGTATTGAGTCATGCGTATGTTTTAATAAAGTCTACAAATAATTAGTGAACAGAAATATTGAATTATAATGAAATTTGAGAAAATGCCAAGTTAGAGCCTTGAGACAATTTATAACGGTATAAAACTATAGATAAATTAACAATATATACATTCATTTATAGTATTAATTTAAATTAACACTAATTAACTTATTAAATAAAGTAAATTTTCAAATTTACTTATTCTTAATAATCATCTATACCTACTGGCATAGACTGGTATAGACTTAAGGTACCTTAATCAATTTTGTATAAATTTTGTTTAAATTTTCTTTTTTTATCTCGTATTTAATCATCTTTTGATAGCTCTTTACTTTTCTATTTTTATTAATTCTATTTAAACCCATTTATGAAAATATCAAAACAATATTTCAAAAAAGCCTAATATATTTGATATATCTATCATCTTGATATTATCTTGATATTATACTATAATTCATATTTTATTTTCCAATAGTTTCTTGTAAAATTTTTATTTGTTTATTTTTTTTCTAAATTCCATTAAAATTGATAACCATTCGTTTCTTATATTAGAAAATTCAAATATATAAATTTATTTTAAAATTTTTGATTGCTTATTAAAATTTTTTATGGAAATATTAGATGCAGAATTAATACGAATAATAATTAATAATAGAGTATACTATTTAAATATTTCAAGTTTAAATTGGGTGGCTTGTATTGCCGGTTGCCTAAATGCCAGGGGCTCCTTCTCCAGTGAACGCTCTCTCAGTCAGTCAGTCGATTTCGTTGTGTGAGTGCGCATGCCAACTCAAACCAGGCGGGCGGCGACGACGTTCCTTCTCTCTCTACTATATCAAAAGCGTAAGTGTATTTTCTATTGAAATTATCATAATTCACCAATATAAAGCGAACAATTAACATCACCTCTACGATCATTGTAATCAAGTCTCAAATGATTTACTGATTTTTTTTAATAATTATTTTAATAGAAAAATATTTATTTGTTTTTTATTTCATATTCATATTATGAATGATATTTTTTATTTATTAATATATATATTTAACGTGATATATCTGCACATAACCAAAATTTAATTTAAAATTATTTACACATTTTATTAGAATTTGAAAATGTATATATCTTCTTTTCTTCTAATTAATCTCTTTTCTATTTCATTTTTCTCAAGTCATTTAATATAATAGGATATATTATATATCGTACCCTATATATATATATATATATATATATTGTCATAGATATTTCTATTTATTAATATTATTCTATTTTTTAATATTTTCTATTCAATATGAGTTTATTTTTTTAATATATATTTGGATATTATTATTCATTTATAAGTAAATATAATTATTTTATTTTCAATTTGAAGTGACATTTATTCTAGAGACGCCCAAACGACAGGGCTAATTTATTTTCTTTTTTTCTTTTATCTTGTAATTTACTGTTTAATTTATCTAAAAAAATGATAAATTCTGATAAATATTTATTCTTTCAATATCAATTATTTTCTGAGAATTCTACATGATTATCAAAATCAAAAATCAATTGAAATTTAAATAGAAATCATTTTAACATTCTCTTTTAATTATAGATAATAGAAAAGGTCAGTTTTTAATACTTTCATTTATTAAACAAGAATTTTATTATGTGTCTTTGAAATATATCTAAATATTATTATTTCATTAAAAGTTATAATAACGAAAAATTAATATATGATACATTGATTAATAACAGTTTCAAAGTATTTTAATCTGCATTAAAAAAAATACAACTGATTATAAAGGCAGATATTATATTAGAATGAATTAATTATGAATTTGAAAATAATTTTAAAACTCGGAAGCTTCTATTAGCTAAACAGCGTAGGCGTTACGTTATATATATATTATATACTAGCTGCTCAGAGCGCCTTCGGCGCTCTTCACACCTAGACGGGGGCTCCGCCCCCTGTACCCCCGAGTGGTACATAGTATTTGGTTAAAAGTAGTAAAAGGTTTTCATCCATTTTGTTTCAATCAGTATATTACATAAAACATTCATTTCTTTTTGTGTTCTTATTTAAAATATATTTTTATTTAATCAGTAAATTAATTATATATATATCATTATTGTATATGGTATATCTATCTCTCTATGTGGCTCAAAGATACTCGAAAGTTCTTGGCCGCAACAACCACATTTCTCCAAGTGTCACTATACTGAGCCCTTGTCCCATCTCTCTTACGTCCCTTCCTACGCGTCATTGGTTTTCCAAGTGGACGTTTTCCAATCGGTCTCCCCACCAATATCTTTTTCCTCTCCCATTCTAGCCACGTGCTCTGCCTATCGCAGCTTTTTCCCTTTTATAACCCTAACTATTTCTGAAGATGCAGAGAGGCCATGCAATTTCTTGTTATGCAGTCTCCCCCATTAAAGATTGTATAAACCTGCTATATATAGAATTTCAGCTTGATTGAATCGTAAAAGTACTGGAATTTTTTTTACATTTTTTTTTAACATGTTGACTGGCATTCACGCGCCAGCATGCCATGGTGCCATCAACAAGGATTTCTCATATTAACAGAATTTCTGAAATTTTCTCCAATAATTTTTAATTTATAATTAATTAATAATTATTTAAACTTAATTTTGTTGTTGAACAAAATAGTTCATAGTACATATTTCACCAGCATACCATATACCCTAAATAATTTTTTTTCAAAATACGCTCATAAAAATTAAATAATAATAATGAATTTCCGGAGGTAAACTTCAATTCTTTATTTATTACTCTCAATCCTTGCCGATCATTAAAATAGATCATATTTTTCGTTGCAAAGTTATTATAATATTTTGAGATATTTTCATTTCAATATTAACAAAATAAATAATCCATTTTGTGTACATCAATTTTAAAAAGAAATAACATACTACACATAATAACCAACGCGCCTCGGTACCTAACTCTTAGATTTTGATTTGATAAATTTATTTAATATAACAAGAGAAATAGAAAAGATGAAGTTATACGAAAATTTCACTAAAAAGAATAAAATAATATAAATATAACATTTTTTTATTTAATAACGTTTTTCCAATGGACTAAAAAGAATAAAATAATTTTTCTATAAGCCTGATAAATTTTATGGATGAAATGCTTCATATTCAACGAAAAACGTTGGGCGCATTTAGTTTTATTTATAAATATGAAAAATCAAGTCAAATTTTTTTAATAATAAAAATTTTATTAAACACATAAACTGACTAATTTTTTATCATGCAATAAAATTGATAGGTGAAGAGCTAAGTAATTAATCGTTTATTATTTTCACTGTAATATACTTATATCAAAGTATGTATCAAAATTTAAAAGAATTTTTATTTTATTAAATTTAGATATTATCAACGAAATCCAAAATGGTTGATTATATTAGAAATTAGAAGAAATAGTGTTTTAGTGTGGTATGCATGTAAATGAATTATAGCTCTATAAAGGAAGTTAATTGCATAGAAATCAAATAAAAACTAAAAGCGCCCAACGTTTTAGTTGAATATGAAGCAATTCTTTGTCAGGCTTATAGAAAAATTATTTTATTATTTTTAGTCCATTGGAAAAACGTTATTTTATAAAAAAATTTTATATTTATATTATTTTATTCTTTTCAGTGCAATTTTAATCTGATTAATTTATTTAATATAACAAGAGAAATAGAAAAGATGAAGTTATATGAAAATGTGCAAATTGAATAAAACAAAAAAATATATTAATCTTCTAATCTTCCCCCTACCTCATCGACGCTAGTACTGATTAATAAGAATTCATCATTAATATAAAATATTATTAATTATATTCAAAATGAAAATCTATCCTCAAATCAATATTTATGCTTCAGAATCCGTTGAAAAAAAATTAATCAATACAAAAGGAGTTAGTTACTTAAAGTAATTAATCGCTAATTAATTATAATTATATTTCTTCTATACCTTCTAGGGATCCATTGAAATATCTATAAAAATTTTCAAAAGTCTATCTCAATTTAAAGATGATGAAAAATTTCAATTTGTCAAAAGAGCGAACAGACAGACATGCAGAGAGACAGGCGCCAAGTGAAGTTGAGAAAAACGTTATAATATAATATAAAAACGTTATAAAATGGCTGAACGCCTGAATGATTATTTTAAATTATTATTTTAATTAATTAATTTATTATTATTATATTCTATTTACTAAACATTCTGTAAATTTTTAAAAATTAATTTTATAAAATAACGAAGACAAAGAATATTAATTATAGAGAAGAAGACAACGGAAAGATGTCTCTGCACATTTTGGGAACTCAAAAGAAACCATAAATATATACATATATGTATGTGCCACACAGAAGCCAAACTGATAAACTCCAATTTTTAAAATTTTGCTAGTAATGTAATGTAATCTGCAACATATGAAGTGAATAATGAACTTGATAATCTTAATATTGCAATGCAATATACATTTTTCTGTAATCAATAACCCTGAATTTTCTACAAGCTGTAAACTTTGGGCTTCAATTAATTTAAAAATTAAAAAAAATTCTTTATTTTAAAGGTCACAAGAAACATGTTAAATAATTTTGATGATCTTTCATAATTCTGTTTTATTTTCAATCTTTTTAAATTAGTTAGTTTCTAGTTAGTTCTTTGATCTTTGAAATCCCTTTTTAATTGATTTGAAAAGTAGCCAAAATCTTATTGGTTCTCAAAACCACCCCATCGCTCTCACTTATGATCAGTAGAAATTAATCAGTCAGTGTGAGAAGTAACCCTGATACGTTCAACTTTGCCCCCCTCTCGCCCACTCCCGTCCGCTGCTCGTTCACAACCCTTCTAAAGGAAGCCTAATGCGATTTGTTCCCTTCGCAAAAGTAACTGACACCCCTCCCCTCAACCATCTCTGATCGTCTTAAGACACTTAGGCATCGCTTTAATATCTCTATAGAGATTAGAAATTGCGTTCATGTTGTCGTCATTTTGAGTCAAACTTCTCTTTGGAAGACATTCCAACTTTCGAGGCAGGCGTGAAGAGGGGGCGATGATAAGGTGGGGATTGGCCTCCAAGTTGTTTGCCTGCCAATTTCATTCTCCAGGCGAAATCCAATAAGATTTTAGTATTAATAATAGTACTTTAATTCACTTTGACAAAATATTATTGACAAATTACTATAATAATAAATAATTTATTATTTTTATTATTATTTAATTAAATTGATTATTATTTAAATTAAATAAAAATCTCTTGAGGAAAGTGATAATTTGTTTTCCTTTTATAATAATTGATAATTTATATATAATAGATATATATTAATGAATTGAGTTTTTTATATATTATAATATATATTATTTATTATAATTTCTTCTATTTAAAATTATGAATCGTTTTTTTTTGTTTATTAAAAGTATAAAATCAAAAGATATTTATAAATTAATTTATAATATTATTTATTAATAAATAATTATTATGAAGATGTTCACATCTTGTTTGTTTCTTATGTATAATGAATTAAACAATATTATATAATTATATAATATATAATAACTAGCTGCTCCGCCCCGTGTACCCCCCCCGAGTGGTACATAGTATTTGGTTAAGAGTAGTAAAAGGTTTTCATCCATTTTGTTTCAATCAGTATATTACATAAAACATTCATTTCTTTTTGTGTTCTTATTTAAAATATATTTTAATTTAATCACTAAATTAATTATATATATTATTATTGTATATGTTATATCTATCTATCTCTGTGACTCTAAGGAACTCGAAAGTTTTTGGCCGCAGCAACCACATTTCTCCAAGTGTCCCTATCCTGAGCCCTTGTCCCATCTCTCTTACGTCCCTTCCTACACGTTCTTGGTCTTCCAAGCGGACGTTTTCCAATCCAATATCTTTTTCCTCTCCCATTCTAGCCACGTCCCCTGCCTATCGAAGCTTTTCCGCTTTTATAACCCTAACTATTTCTGAAGATGCATAGAGGTCATGCAATTCCTCGATATGCAGTCTCCGCCATTCCCCGGTGACCTCATCTTTCTTTGGCCAATAAATGCTGGAAAGAATACTCTGAATCTTCTCTCATCTCCCAGGGTCATAGACCATGCGTCCCACCCATATGATACAACAGGCAAAATAATTGGTTTATATATTTTAATTTTGATTCCTTTTGATAATAATTTTGATGAGATAAGCCTCTTTACTGCATGATAACAGGCGTTTCCCGATTACAACCTCGATTTAAATTCTTCTCAAATGTTATTATCCTTCGTGATTACATTCAATTTTTCTACATATTCAAATTCTCCATTTTATATATAGATTTTGTTACTAAATATTATTTCTTATCAGTATTAATTTCAATCTGAATTAGAAGAAAATTATAAATTACCTCCTCTTCCAGCCCATTTACCTATCCAGGCATCTTAATTTCTTAACACTCCGTTTTTTTAAAATTTAAAATAGAAAGAGAGAAATAGTTTTTAATTATATTCGAATGGTTTATTATATTCTACATATCAGTATTTTTTCTGAATTTAATACCAAGTTAATTTTCAAAATTTTCCATTCGTTATGCATATGATTGATTACATGTGTTAAAATTTAAAAAAATTCAAATATTCTAATTTTTAAATTTATATATAATTTAATATTATTTTTTATTAATATCATATCAAAAAAGAGAATTTATTAAAAATTAAAAATCAAAAAAGAAGCCTATTAATAAAAAAATATAATTGAATACAATAATTTTGATTTAAAACAAATTTTAATTTTAAAAAAATACTCAATATAAAAAAGACATAAATTTAAAACATCTCGTTTATATCATTTGTCTAAAAAACATATTTTAATTAACCAAGAAATCATTTTTGCACTTAAAATATATTTCTAATAATAATTGATACAAAATCAAAAATAATATAATTTAGTTATTTTAATTTACTTTTTGAAAATATTTTTGTATTCATAAAACATTAAAAATAATATATTCTGTTTTTTTAACCTTTCACTTTAAAATAGAAAAGAAGAAATATTCAAATATATAGAAAGAATAAATAAAAATTAAGTTATATATGATCTAAATATTTTATTAAATAAATTAAAATGAGAACTTTTAGAATAAATTATTTAATTTAATTGATAACGGAATTTTATAAATTAAACCACATATTGATATTTGTTATTGTAAATTTATTCAAAAAATACAAAAATATAGACAACGTTTAGATTGCAGAAATAGCAAATATCAATATGTGGTTTAATTTACAAAATTCCGTTATAAATAAAAACAACCACCAAAGCTTTAATAATTTAATATAATTGAATTGATATTTGAATATTAGAATTTAAAATAAAAAGTGAAATATTACAATAATTTTTAAATTCTGAGCAATTGTCAAATTATCGCCACCAGCGCCTCTATGATCTAGCATTGTAACTAAACTAATTTTATTTAAATTCCACCCCCTGGACACACCTTACCAATTAGCGGTTTTATAAAAGAAGTCTGACATGCCCTGAGACCTACTGAATATGCATAAAAAATTTCATAAGAATCGGTCCAGCCGTTTCGGAGGAGTATCATTTCAAAGTTTTGTGACACGAGAATTTTATATATAAGATATTGTGGTGGAAGAAGGATCGGGAGACTTTCCCTTGAATGTCGCTATTTTAGGTATGATTGGGGGTGGGAACCCGCTGCATTTTCGCTTGCTTGAAATAATGGGGGTAGAGACACATTTTATAATACAGGATGTAGACACTTGCCCTTCCCGTTTGAGTTGAGAAAGTCGCGACACTTCTGTCACCGAAGGTTCTTTCGGGCGCAACTTTCACTTCCCACATATATATTATTTTAATTGATTAAAATGTAATTAAATTTTCTATTTAGATAATATATTTTATATTTAATATACTATGTAACTAATATAATATTATCTAATATTGAATGATGGTTGTAATTTTTAAAAAAAAATCAAATATAATTAAATTTTAATTTTTTTGTTTTGTTTTTATTAATCAATTATTTCATTTGAAATTAACATTATATATTATTTAAATAAATATGATTATTTTCTTTATTAGTAGACATTGCAAATTAAAAAATGTAATGATCCATTTCAATTTTTTTGTGATGTCAAAAACTTAATTTTTATATAATTTTAAAGTTTAGTAATTACTTAGCATTATGATATATTCGTAATACACAATTAATATCTCTAAAAACTTATACATATACTAATAATTCATTTCTCATAAGTTTGTTCTATAGTATTTAGAATGTGTTTTTGTTTGAAAACCATCAACAAACCTGAATAACAAATCAAACATTTCACGAATAGATTGTGATAAAATTTTCATTTAAGCAAAAATGAGGGTGAGAGATTGAGAATGAAACTAGAAACAAAGTTGAATGTCAACATTCGTTGATTGTTCTTGTAACGAAAGGGCAAAAGAGGGCTCATTTGTTTGACTTTCAATGATTGGAGCCCTTTTCCATCCCTGCTATTCATTCGTGTGCCTTCTTTCCCTTTGTGTTATTCACTTATCCATCAAATGGATGAATTCATTTACTTCATTCCCCCCACCCCTATCGTTTTGCCAATTAAAAATAATGTTTTTTATACACCCAAATTCACCTGTTATCTTTTATCATTCGTTTACTTTCTAAAAAAAGAAAATTATTTAAAAAATACAATTTATACTTAAAAATTAAATTTCCCTCAAATTATATAATTTTATTTCATTCTTAAAAAATATAATTTCTTTCCCATTAACAAGTAGACTTAGAAATTTTTATATAAAATTTGTTATCTGCATATTAATTTAAAACATAGGTTCCCAAACTTTTTTGTGTCGTATACCCCTTGGCATGTTTTTCGGTTTTGGGAAGATACCCTAAATTGATTTTTTATAAAAATATTTTTTTTAGAGCCTTATTGAAAAATCAAAAATGTTTTAAGAACTCATGTTGTAAAAACAATTTACCTTTTTTTTAATTGAATTATAAGATAGTATAATGCAAGTAAATAGGCTTGAGATCCACTATCGTAGACCCCAATTTTCATTTCATGAACCCCCAAATTCTTTATTCGCTGTCGTAGACCCCTTGTAGGTTGCCATAGACCCATGGGGGTCGATTTGGGAACCTCTGATTTAAAAGGTAAAAACATTTTAAGGTTTTGAAATAATTTTTTATATAAGTATAATATTTCAATGAAATATTTCTGAAATTCTTTCTTTTCAGTAGTTTAATTTTTATCTTCTTAAATTTAATATAGTTTTTAACTATTTTTTTTTATTAAATACAATGAAAATTCGTTTGTATTTTAGATTCTATAAATATGAACTTATAGGTTTTTAAAGTTTTTTCGATTAAAAATAATTAAAATTATTGATTGTATTTCAAATAAAATAAAATAAAATTTAAATAATTTTTCCTAATTACTCCAATTGACATTTAAGTAAAACTTGTTAAAATTTTAAAGTTATTGCATTTTCTTTTTAAATATTATGTTCAATAAAAGATTAATCCTGAACTAAGGTCAAGGTTATAGGTATAAAGGTATATAAGATATAATATCTCTTTAAGCTTTAAGCGATAAACTAAGAAGAGAGATTTTATTAAATTTAATGTACCCAAATAATATACAATTCTTTTATTGACTATATTGTCCTATTGGCATTTAAATTTTTATTTAATATTTTTTTTTGTTATTGTTTCAAGTACTAAGAATCTCACCTATTTAGCCAGTTTGAACATAGACATATTCTTAAGTTAAGAAGTTCAGCATTTTACCACTTAACTGCAAATTATAAATTAAAATTAATAAATAATATTTAATAAACCAGTGCGTGTTTGACTCTTTGTTGATGGCATCACAATTTAGATGAAAAAAAAAATGAAAACGTTGTAGGTAATGAAGCTACATTTCTCAAAAGTTGATAGAAAACTACGAATTTTGATAATACCCGTGTACCAAATTTCATTATTCTAGCTCAAACCATTTTTGCGTAATCTTGTCTATACACACACACACACACAGAGGAACATTTTTCTCAATCTTATTGTTAGTAAAAATAACTCAGGAACCTTCAAAACATATAAAAACATCAAAATCTCGACATCGAAAATTTTCATGATCGCAATACTATCTATTATATATGCATGTACTATAAGTTTAGTAAATGTTCCAGTAAGCTGGCCATTTTCGAAAAAAATATAATAGAACCCCTATACTTAACTAACTTTAACAAATAGCGTTCTAGATATATATCTCATGTTATCAATTATTTAAATGTAGAAGATCTTGGTCTATAAATTAATAATAGATATCAAATATATATTCGGTTATTGACAATTTTCTTAACCATTTTTCTATGCAAATTAAAAGAAGTTAGCATAATTTATTTATTTTTTTATTTATTTTTATCTATAAGTTTTCAATTATATTAATTCTTTTAAAAAGTCTTTTAAGCAATAAATTTCTACAAAATAATCATATTCTGATTGTTTAGCGGGGCCATCTTCCCATTCAATATTATTCAATTAGTCAGTAGTTGGTTACTTAAATTAATAAGTACCTGGAACGCCGAGCTATCGCTCGACCCTTTAACATATTTATACAATTTATTATTATAAACCTTAAAAATTTTACAATTTTTTAATTATTTATTACAATTGTTAAATGGGTTTTCTAAAAATGGCCCATCAAAATTTTTTTTCCTAAAATGGTACAAATTAATTAAAATAACTTGATTTTCATTTCAAGATGAAAAATATATTCAAATTTACTTAATAAAATATTTGATTCTATATTATATATTTAAAGAAACAAAACTCCAAAAAATATCTTGAAAATAATGGAATTACACATTCCTTAAGGGTCTTAATGCTGCTTTGATAAGAACTTCTAAACGTTCTCCACTCACTTTCAGTTAAAGAATGAAATTGTTTTTAAAATATCAATTAAAATTTCAACACACAAAGAAATTACATACTTGCAATGTATGCAAGACAAAATTTCGTAATTTGATTCTTAAATATTATTAAAATAAATATTTTTAATTTTATTTCAAAATTTAATTTAAATATATATTAAATATAAAAAAAAATTAATACAATATCAATTAAAAAAGGATGGCAAGAGGCAATTTTCAATATGGATGACGTCATTCCATTTAAATCTAATATGTTAAAATAAGAAAATACTAATAAAGCTGATTTTTCTCGAGGCTGAAGCCTTTATCTTTATAAATATTATCTATGGTGTAAATTTCATAAAAATCTTTAGAGCGGTTTAATATCTCAAAAATATACAAAGATATATATATATATATAAATCTTTATATATAAATATATATACAATTTTTGCTATTATAATAAGATAAGATATATTAATATATAAGTGTCTAGCGTGATCACGGTATTTAACTGTAATCATAATTATATAGTACATTGATATTTTAAATTAAAATATATAACAATTCAACAACAAGAAACAATTATATATATGTAAAATATTGTTTATTTTTAATCCTTATTAAATAATTAATTAATACTAATATCATAAAATGTAATTATATAATTATATAATATATAATATACATTATATATTTATTGATATAAATCAAGTAATTATGTTGTATTGATCATATAACACCTCTACCTCGCTTAGACGTCAACCGATGTCCAAAAGCTAGAAGTTTTTTATTTAGATGTAATTGTGATTTTAAACTTTATTTGGATAATTATTTAAAATAAATTGGTTGGTTGATTGTTTTTTAATTAAAGTTTAATTTTATTATATGATTGGTTTAAATTGGCGATACAAATTTTATGTATTTTTTCAAATTTAATAGGCAAAAAACAAGAATCAACAATAGATCTATTCCTTTATGAAATGTTTCTACTTAGATTGATTGTATTTTTTGGATAAAGCCAGAAGAGGATTATATTACTTTTTCACCAAGAATAGATTATATCAATTTTCAATAAAGGTGGTGATACAATAAATATCTTTTTGTCATGGCAAAGATACGATGGATGTCAGCGAAACAGATAACCTCGGAACAATATTAACGGAATCGAATGCGCCTCGTCTTTTTATTACCTTGCCCTGATAATAGATTCCATTGTGCCATCCGAGAGGGTGAACCTGTGCGGGACCACCCGTTGCTTTTACGCTATTTGGCGGTTGACAAAGGAAAAAAAAATCTTTCAAGAAAAGAAATCAGACGGCGTTGAGTTGCAAAATCAATTAAACAAATTAAGAAAAAGCCTAACACAGGGGGAATTTAGTTTCTCTTTTAACTAATATTATTTATCTTATCTTATTATACTGCAAAAATTGTAATTATATATATATATATTTGTATTTATATTTGTATATTTTTGAATTAATTTATTAATTAACCGCTCAAAGGATTTTTTTGAAATTCACACCATAGATAATACTCATAAATACAATCTGTATTGGTTTCAGCCTGGAAAAAAATCATCTTCATTAGTTTTTTCTTAATTTAAATTTATAAGACGTGACTAACTAAGTCATCCATATTTTCCTCTTGCCATTCTTTTTTTAATTGAAAATATATTTTTTTATATTTAAAATATTTTAAAATTTTTTATTTAATTTCGAAATAAAATTAAAAATATTTATTTTAATAATATTTTAGAATCAAATTACGAAATATATTTATTAAACTTTTGTTTTATTTTATCATTTAAAAATCACACACAAATAAATATTAATTATTTTTTAAAACTTTTTCATCATATTCTTCAAGCAATATAATGACTCAAAGCTAACACTTTTTAGAATCCATTTCTTTGGATTAATTATTTTTTTACTTTCTTATGATTTATTATTATTCGTATCTTAGGTTAACATTTTTACCGACCGACGATAGTAAGGGAGGTATTGTTTTCACACCAAATTTCGCATGTGGAGATTTTTACATATCTCCCCACGAATCATGCATTTTCTTAACAGAAAAAAGTATTTTTAGCATGATGTCTGTCCGTCCGTCCGTCTGTCCGTCTGTCCGTCCGTATAGATGTGTACAGCCTGAACGGCTGAACGGATTTTGATGAAATTTGGTATATTTACTTAATGCATCAGTGGGATGAATTGATCAACTTTTGGTGCAAACCGGAAGTGGTAGTATTAGCGATCGACGATAGGAAGGGAAGGGTAATTTTCACACCAAATTTCACATGAGGAGATTTTTTACATATCACCACGAATCATGCACTTTGTATTGGTTTTATCTTCGAGAAAAATCATATTTATTAGTTTTTTCTTGATTTAAAATTATATGACGTCATCCAGACATTCATGACGTCACAGCCTGGTCTTGAATATATATTATAAATAAAATAAAATTAAAAATGTTTATATTTATTATTTATGTATCCATATCTGTTTTTATTACATTAATAGATATATTAAAATTATTTGAAATTGTTTCTGTAGCTGGAAATTAATTTACTTCAAACCGTCGGTCGGTTTGGACCTGGCCACAGGTCAACTTATTTATTCTATGTTGATGATATAGAATTCAAATGAGGAGGGATTGATAAACTCACCGTCCTTGTTCATGGCAGCCTGGAAGCACTTGCTCAGTCTGCATGCCCTGCACTGGTTGCGGTGAGTCTTGTCGATGGGGCAGCGCCCCTTCAGGTCCCCCGCGGCCTTACACGTGTAAACGCGGTTGCGGTGGATGCTGCGCTTGAAGAATCCTGAACACCCTGCAAACAACCAACAAGCTTAAGCATTGATTGGTAAATACGAAGATGATCTATTTAAATCCATTCGATCATTATCTCCCTATAAAAACGTAACAGAAATAGATATATATCCTAAATTATAAAAAAATAAAATAAAATAATACAAAATAGTATTTTTACCGACCGACGATAGGAAGGGAAGGTATTGTTTTCACACTAAATTTCACATGTGGAGATTTTTACATATCTCTACGAATCATACATTTTGTTAGCAGAAAAATGTATTTTTATCAAGATGTCTGTCCATCTGTCCGTCTGTCCGTCTATGTGCCTGTATAAACCTGTAAAGCTTGAATGACTCAACGGATTATGATAAAATTTGGTATAATTACTTAATGCATCAGTATGATGAATTCTTCAACTTTTGGTGTACATTCAGAAACCGGAAGTGGTAGTTTAAAAAATATTAATTTTTAATTCATTGTCAGAAAATATTTCACTTAAAATATAGTAGTTATAAATAATTGATTAATTAAACTAAAAATAAAAATTAAAATAATATAATTTAGTCATTTTAATTCAAGTTTTAAAAATATTTTTTTTTTGATACTTTATATATTATCTATCTATATATATAAAAGGCAATGTCTGTGTGTCTGTGTGTCTGTCTGTCTGTGTGTCTGTCTCTTATAGACTCAAAAACTACCCGTCCGATTACGGTGAAACTTTCAGGGATTGTTGTGGGCATCCCAGGGAAGGTTTTAGTGTAGTTAAATCCAAAATTAATTTATCCAAAATTAATTTAATTAGTAATATATTGCTAAAAGTCTGTAGTGTCACAAAACTATCGACAGATGGCGCTACATATAATTTTCCAAATTCAAATATTTTTAATTTTTTTTAAACTGTCAAAAATAACATACCCATAATAACAGTTGTAATAAAAATAGAAATATAAATCACAATGTAAGTAAAATATTGAATCGTTTTATTTATATTGTTTCAATTAAATCCAAAATTAATTTAATTAGTAATTTTTTGGTAAAAGTCTATAGTGTCACAAAACTATCGACAGATGGCGCTACATATAATCTTCCAAATTCAAATATTTTTAATTTTTTTTAAACTGTCAAAAATAACATACACATAATAACAGTTGTAATAAAAATAGAAATATAAATCACAATGTAAGTAAAATATTGAATCGTTTTATTTATATTGTTTCAATTATTGTTTGAATATATATTAAATTTATATATAGATTTATTAAGTATAATAATTCCATTTACTTCAAATTTTTTTAATTTTTTATTTAAAAGTATATTCAGCATTGAAATTGCCATTAAATATGCAGGTAATTGGAACTCCAACATGTAATATTAGCAAATATTCTGGGATGGGAAAAATACTAAGATCATGTCATGTCCTATTAAATATTTTGAATTTTATTTTGAATCATACAATGGTAATGAAATATTGTAGGTAGACTTTTGAGACAAACAATAAAAATCTCTATAAAATAAGAGAATATACTTATTCCGAAAACTGTTAATTAAAATGTAATAACTATTAACAATTAATAAAGTAGAAATAATTTTCGAACAAATAAAAATGTAATAATTATTAACAAAAAAAAATAAAAAATAAAAATAAATTATTAACAAAATAAGTTGACCTGTGGCCAGGTCCGAACCGACCGACGGTTTGAAGTAAATTAATTTCCAGCTACAGAAACAATTTCAAATAATTTTAATATATCTATTAATGTAATAAAAAACAGATATGGACATAACATAAATATTTTTAATTTTATTTTATTTGTAATATATATGTAAGACCAGGCTGTGACGTCATGAATGGCTGGGTGACTTATATATAATTTTAAATTAAGAAATATTCGTGGAGATATGTAAAAATCTCCACATGTGAAATTTGGTGTGAAAACAATACCTCCCTTACTATCGTCGGTCGGTAAAAAATAAAAATAAAAATGTAATAATAAAAAATAAAATTTCAATTATATTAATTTAATAAATTATTATTATTATTATTATTATTATTATTTTCACGTATTAAACGGTATATTATTATTATTATTATTATTTGTAATAATTCCAATAAAAATAAATAAAAATAAAAACCAAAAAAAAAGTGCAATTAAAACTAAAATTTCAATTATATTCATTTAATACATTATTATTATTATTATTATTAAGTGTTCAGTTATCATATACGTAGATATGTATGCAGACACATGCAAATATTGGGAAACATCCGGTGGAAGACCAAAGATCAAGGTGGGTGGACAATGAAGGAAGGGACATGGGAGAGATGGGACAGGGTAGGATTTGGTTGTAGCTCAGGATAGGGACTCTTAGAGAAAAGTGGATGCTGCGGCTAAGAACTTTCGAAAACTGTATAGACACAGAGTTAGGTAAATATAACATATACAATAATAATATATAATTAATTTACTGATTAAATTAAAATATATATTTTCTAAGAAAACAAATATATGTCTTATCTACTTATACTGATTGAAACAAAATGGATGAAAACCTTTTACATACAGACTTTCAACCAAATACTATGTATCACTCGGGGGTACAGGGGGCGGAGCCCCCGTCTAGGTGTGAAGAGCGCCTGGAAGGCGCTCTGATCAGCTAGTATATATATATATATATATATTTAATGTCGGTTCAGCTCATATTTCTTTCATGATTTGAAGAATCTAAACATAACCTTAAGAATTTTTATTTTAAGATTATAGACTCAAAATTATTTTTTACACATTATTTTAATATAATCGTTTATAATATAACACATTTAATAAAAATATTTTAAAATAAAAAAAAAACATAAATTAATTTTTTGTATAACTTTATTAAACCCAAATAAAAGCTAAGGATCATTTGAAAAATTTACAAAATGGATCGTATAAAAAAATATGGAATATATGACGCGAACTGTCTTGTATAGTATATATACCTATGTCAATTTTAAATCGTTCTGTCAAGTAGTGTCAGATAGATGGGAGTAATGTGAGAGTAGTGCCAGGTGGATGCCGCGCATATTGACATTGGATCAAAACCTCCAGAGAATGAAAATGTATCAAGAGTCTGGAGTTTTAGCTTAAATAAAACCAATTCTATCCAACCATTTATTGCACCAGTTGAAATTTGAGTTTCCTCTTGTACACCTGATGACTATTTTCTAAGCAAAAGACAAAAGTCGCGGTCGAAACCTGTACAATCACACTTTCGTGTTGGCATAATGGCTCTGGTACGCCGTTGGACCAAGTGAATTATATTTAAACATATTTTAAAAACTATTTTTTCATTTTCCCTTCCATTTCACAATTTTTTCTAATTTTCTTTGTAAGGCCAATTTTAAATAAGCTGGAGTGTCTCCACTCGAATATCTCGCAATTTGAATTGAATTAAATAACATAATATATTATATTTTTTATTAAATTTAATTAATTAATTATAAATTTAAATCAATAAATATATATAATATAGGGCGTGTTTGGCTCTTTGTTGATAGCACCACGTCATGTGCTGGCGCGTGATTTGCAGTGTTAAAAAATTAATTCCGCTTCTTTCAGAGATTCAATCAAGCAGTTTTATACAATTTTTAATCGTGTGAAAAATTATCAAACATATATCTTTATTTTTACGGTCACTTTAGAGGAAAAAAAATCAAAACGTGGTAGGTAATGACCATCTTTCGAATGAGCTACATTTCTCAAAAGTTGATAGAAAACTACAAATTTTGAATAATGCCCGTTTAACAAATTTCATTATTCAAGTTCAAACCGTTTTTGCGTAATCTTTTCTACATATATACAGATTTATTCACATACACACACACACACACACACCCATACACGCAGACTTTCTTCTCAACCTTAATGAAAATGACTCAGGGACCTTCAAAACTTATAAAACATCAAAATCTTGACATCGAAAATTTTCGTCATCGCAATACTATCTCTGACGAAATAGTAAAAATTGGTATAAATTTAATTTTGATTGAATTTTATATACTAAAAAGTAATATATATTGAAAAGTAATGAATACAAATTTTCTCTGCTTTGATATTACAGATGAAATGTTGAAATCTCACAGAAAGAGATATAATAATAGTTTGAAATTAACTCTTCTTAGCAAGAGAAGCGTGAATTATGCACAAAATATAGTTCGTATGTGTGTCGTTCACGAGTGAAGAGCAGCGAAGTGTAGTTCGATTTGTTTCAGGAGTGTATTGATACGCCCAAGATTCATCATCGGCCCTGCTCTTCTGAAGTGTAACGCATTAGATGCTTGTCAATATATATATATATATATATATATATATATAATATTAATTTTGTAAGATGTTTATTTGAAACAAATTAAACAAATTTAGATAAGTTTAACTTTAAATTTATATTTTCGTATTTTTTTCAATTTTATTTTTTAAAGGCTTATTGATTCTATTTTTAATAAGTATATAAATAAAATTTATTAAAAATATTTGAATTTAACAAAATACAGCGTTTCTTTTGTCTGTTTAAAGAATATATATTGAGAAATTTTTAATAAAATAAATTTATTATTATTATAGTAGATAGATAAATAAAGAAATATTATACATAAATACGAGAGCAGGTCAATAAGTTCGTGGCTTTTTAAATTTCCTGTCTCTTAAATGAAAAGGCAATACTGCTCCTGTCAGTATGAAACTATCCGGAGACTCCTGTAGAAATTTGAACTAGCTGGGTGTTTTAGTTTTTGTTTCACATCCATTAATAACATACTACTTCGTGATTCAAGAAAAAAATGGAAAAAAGTGAATTTCGTGTGCTCATTAAGTATTATGGCATTGGCGTTGTTCAACTGCAATATGGACGAGTTTTTGCGCCATTTAATAATCGTGGTTGAAATCCACTAGATGACTAGAACATACCAGAGACCAAACGGCAGTCAAAATGGTAGGTTTTTCGAGGTGATTCGGCACCAAAGATGGCCACCACAAATCTTATTTATGGGAAAGGATAAAAAAATTAGCGAAAACAAAGTGTATAGAGCTCAAACGAGACTACGTTGAAAAATAAAATGTTTTTTTATCAAAAAACCTGTATTTTATTCAAAAAGCCACGAACTTATTGACCTGCCCTCGTAATAAAATTTAATACAGACAATATTTAAATTTATATAATTAATTTAAATTCCCTATTTTTTTCTAATTTATATAAATATCTTAAAATTCCCTTAATTTAAAATTTTATAAAATTATTAAAATAAATGTGACAAAATGGTTTTGAATATTTATCTATCTTTTAATCTCAAAATCTATCGCTCTACAAAATTCGAAAGTTCTTGGCCTCAGCAACCGCACTTCTCCAAACATCACTACTTTTAGCTACTCCCATCCAATTTTCTCTCATCTCTCTACGTTCCTTCCTACTCGCCCACGCATCCTTGATCTTCCAACCGGACGAATCCTAATCGGTCTCCCCACAAATAGATTTTTCGCCAGTCTTTCTTCTCCCATTCTTGCCACGAATCTTGTTCATAACATTGGCATATTTGTAATAATTTAATTTTCAAACAGGAGACCAACGATTTAGTTTCTTATTTTTTGATCCACAAAATGTATTTATCCCAAATACAGAAATCTATTTAGATAATTTAATTGAATCCATGTTTAAGGCAGATAATATATAAAATATTATAATTATATTTTAAATTTAAATATTAGAAAATCTATAAATTAATGAGTTGGGTGGATTTTTTTTTAAAAAAAAAGATAAAATATTTGTTTTTGTTTTATTGAATGGTATCGATGGATAGAAGCATGACTGTCTGGTGTTTATTGTGGCTTCCTATTTGAATGTTGAAGGGGTGGGTGAATCCATTTCATAACCATTTTGTAATGGTGAATAAATAATAGAATCTGCTTGAACATCGAGATTTTCTCTTTAGGCAGATTATAATAAACCCGATTATCGCGCCTGCTGCTTCTTGCTGAAGATGGCCTCGGCGTGTGCACGTGCGTGTCTCAGTGTGCGTGCATCCCTACCTGTTGGTCTGATTTGCTATGCACCCCTTTTGATCCCCGTTGTGGGTTTTTGATACTCCCCCACTATGCCGCGTCAACCTGAACCCCTGCCTGGTTTCGGATTTAATGAGAATTAAATATTTACTCTAGTTTCGACAGAGAATACATTAACATCAACATTGAAAACCCGATGTCTAGAAAACAACCCTTTCTCATTCATCATGAGGCTAATTCTTCATTGCAACCCCTTCCCATTCGACCCAGTTCCATTTTAATCAGCATCAATTATTTTCTTCGATTAACCACATTTAAAGAATATAAATGAACTGTTCTTTTTGATCACTTATGTATAAGTTCATTAGTATAATCATGTAGTTATGTGTGTGATACATTTTTATTTGATTTATAATTTATATTTTTAAAGAATTAAAAAAAAATAATAAACTGATGAGAAATCATCACTCTACTTTTATTTAGGTTTACATTATCCAAAAACATCGCCGGCTCTGGAATTTACAGAAGCCTGGGCAGTAGAATAAATTGCTGTCCTTATATTCGTAAAATGTATTACATTCATAACCAAAATGCCGCTCTTCAGAATGGGCCCTAGCAAAATTTAAAGCTTAATAATAATATTTATAATAATGATAATTAATTATAGCCACTATTCTAAATAATTAAGTACTCATTTGGTTTTATTGTTAATTAGCCCAGTGGTGCGCAACCTATCATCATTTGCGATCCCCATTTTTACATCTCGCCAGAGATAGTATTGCGATCATGAAAATTTTCGATGCCGAGATTTTGATGTTTTTATACGTTTTGAAGGTACCTGAATCATTTTCACTAAGGTTGAGAAAAATGTCTGTGTGTGTGTGTGTGTGTGTGTGTGTGTGTGTGTGTGTGTGTGTGTGTGTGTGTATGTATGTAGACAAGATTACGCAAAAACGGTTTGAGCTAGAATGATGAAATTTGGTACATGGACATTATTCAAAATTCATATTTTTCTATCAACTTTTGAGAAATGTAGCTCAACCGGAAGAGGGTCATTACCTACAACGCGTTTTCATTTTTTTTCCTCTAAACTGACCGTGAAGATATATATTTGATTCCACATGATTAAAATTTGTATAAAACTCCTATAGATAGAATTTCAGTTTGATTGAATCGCTGAAAGTACCGGAATTAATTTTTTAACACATATTAATAAATATTATGTATTGATTTTAATTTATAATTTAATTAATTAAATTTAATTTAAATATAATATAAGTGTTAATTAATCAAATTCAAATTTTCGAGATAGTTGAGTGGAGACACTCCAGATCTATTTTGAAAAACTTTGTCGCGACTCCTGAGTAAATAATAGAGTTTTTTTAATTGTCAACGTAATTAAAATCAAATTATTTCTGAAATTTCCTTTTATTAGAGGTTTTTGTTTATAGTTATCTAAAGTTCTTTAAATTTGGCGACCCTGAAAATTTGGAGGTCGCGACCCAAGGGTTGCGCACCACTGAATTAACCCATATTAATCAGTTTACTCATTTATTAGTTTTGAATCTATCAAATATTTTAAATTTTTTCAAACTTCATTTTAAATTAATTAGTTCAATATTTTACCACTGAGCTTCGCTCCCCATTATTCAATTGATTAATATTAATAAATACAATATTAAATTTCATTTTTATTAATTTTAAGTCTAATCTTTCAAAAGACAAAAGTAAACTTGAATTTATGTGTGTTTTAATTGTTTAATTTTCTATCTTATTACTTTATATATATATATATATATATATATATATATATATATATATAACTTAGGACAATATGTGTATATAATAAAAATAAATACTTATAAGAATTAATAAAACATTTATAAAAAATTAGATTTCTTATTAAATAAGATATTTTTCCAAGAGAATCAACCATGATAAAAGTTGAAGAGGGAGAGAGCTGAAGCAACTACTCATTGCTCTTTAGTAGTTTTTTTTTTAGAAAATAATTATTTTCTAAGTTGATTTAACAGGGATCACAAATTCTCCAAGTAAAGGATTGAATCCCTCAACTGTACCCTTACAATTTAATTTGTTTTTTAAATATAAAAATATGATAAAATAATATATGAAATTTATTTGAAAATTATAGGTAAATTTTTGATAAAATTCTTTAATATGAAAACAATAATATACTTTGCAATTATATATTGTTTAGTTTAATATTCTATTATTAATAGTTGATATCAATTAAATTAATATTTAATTTTGTATTATGATTCATTGTCTTTGAAATGAATATCCATTTTGTGATAAATTTTAGTATAAAATATGAAAAGTTTTTAATAAGAAAGGGGGAGATGTAGAAAGCTTTAAATTTAAATAACGTAAAAAATTAATTTTTTTTAAGTAAATTTAACAAAATATCAAATGTTTACTTAATTCAATAAATTAAAAAAAGGATGATGATAATTAGTACCTAAAAATCAATAAATTTGACTTCTCATGTTGATATTATTTAATAATTTTTATTTATTATTTAAACATTTTTTAAAACAACAAAATTTACCAAAATCAACTTTAAATGAGAATGAAGGAAAACAAATCTACAATTCCCATGTGCATCAAAATTTATATTTAATTCAAACACTTATTTCCATCACTCATTCATCACCATAGGAAAGGATATGTAACAATAATAGAATATATAGAAATATAACTTCTAATCATCAAAAAAAAGACGAAAATTTAAATTTTAAAGTAATTTATAAAAAAATGGTAATACCTGTCTCTTCCATAATTTTATTTTTCTATTTTTTCATATTTTTTAAATTTAATCATTAAAATAAATCTACTTAATATTTAAATTAAAAAATAAAATTGTTTTAATAAGTTATTGTTAATATTGAAATAATTTTCTTTATATTTCAGTAAGTATAGTATAGTATATTATAACATATGAATATAAAATTTTAAATTCAAATATTTATTTAAATTAAACCTAGAAGGTAATTAACAGGATCAATATTATAATTTTTCATTAAATTTTTATAAATTTTATATAAAATTTGAATAGGTAAAAATCTTTTTGATTATCTTCACAAATTTTTATTTAATTAATTTAATAATTGGAATTATATAGCTACAATGTAATCGATAATGAGTTATAATAACATTACACTGCCCTAACCAAATAATCAAGAAAATATTTTAACAAGTAATTAAATTTTATTGAATTATTAATCTTGATTTGTTATTTTTTATTATTATTTTTAAATTATACCTTTTAAACATTTGTTTTAGTAATAAAAAATATTAACTACTTAATGTAAATATTTTTTGAAAATTAAATTAAGTTATTTATATATGCACTGTATTTACAAAATTCACATTTAGATATATTTATTTATTTATAGCCTTTTTGGTTATAAATTAATAATCTTACATACTAAAAAATGTACATGTGTCATATTATATATTATACAATTCCTATTTTCTTTTATTATTTTCTCTCATTTATTTACTTAGCATTAACTTTTTTGAAATTTTAGTTTATTTATGGGTATTTTAATGTTTGAATAAAAAGTATTAAATATTATTTTATATAATTAATGATATTTTTATACTTACACAAAGATGACGTTATAATTGAGTATATAATTGTGTTCCAGGATATAACTTTCTTTTTCAACTAAGATCTGACTAAATTGATGATTAGAAAATAGCAATTAATTCAAAAATTTTTCCAACAATAAAAATTACAATTTTAAAAACACTTGTTTCTACTAGTAGTTATATATTAAAATCAATTTTAATCTTTTTCTTTCATAACTATATTTTTGTTTAGTTTTATTAATCCAAAATATAAATAAATCAAATATTATGTAATAAATAATACAAATTTTCTAAATACTACTTATGAATAAAATTATTATTTGTTTAATTTTAAAAGGGAAAAATAAATACGTATGCATGCTATGAATGAATGAGAAATAAAATAAAATAAAATATTTATTAATTGCGAGTAAAATATTTCAATTTCTTTTATTTGTATTTTGTAACTGTGATCATTTGAATAAATTAACTTTTAATTGTAAAATAATGAAATCTACCTTCATATTAAATGTTTTAATATATTAATATAGAACTCAGTTAATTAATAATTTAATTTATATAATTTATAAAATATCTTCATATTTTTGTGTTTTAGAATACAAATTTGAAACAAAACAAAAGACACTTTTCTTATATTTATTTTCAATAATTTTTGTTATTATGAAGGTAAATTCCAAAAAGGCTGTTTCATCATTGAAATATGAAATATGTGAGAGAGAGAGAGAGAGAGAGAGAAAAAGAGAGAAAGAGAGAGCAAAAGCGAAGCAACTGACCGTCACAGCTGTAGATGCCGTAGTGTTTGCCGGAGCTCCGATCGCCGCACACCTTGCAGGGGATGTCGAGGAGGCGGTCGCCTGCAACAACCACGGAGGTGGTAGGCGCCGAAGAGGAGGTCGTGGCCGCAGCTGACACCGGCGGCCTCACAAACATGACTCCGCTCTCGTCCCGCACGACGGGCCAAGGGACTTGTTGCCAGGCCACACCCCCCATCCCGCAACCCACCACGATTGGCTCGACGACCTCCACCAATCAGCGGGTTCATCCCCCATCCGCTCTCGTTCAAGCCACGCCCATGACTCCCTTGCCAAATGATAGCTTTTTAGAGACCATTAAACCCCCACTTTTTTCGTTCGTTTGATGTCAAAATTAGAAGAGATTTTTCGATTTCTGTGTGTGGGTGAGAGTGTGTTGCTAAGTCCACGCCCTTTCTGTTTGTTGCCACTTGAAAGTAAAAAAAAAAAAAAAAAAAAGAAAAAAAAAGGAGTCGCTTTCGTTTATTTTTTTAGCTCCTCTCCCTTTTCTTTGAGGGGATAATTAAATGGATCAATTGTTTCAAGATAAAAAAAAAAGTTTTTTTTTTTTTTTTTGATTTACAAAATAAATGAAACTTCATTGAGACGAATGTGTCTCACAGGGAACCTGACCCACTCTAGAAACTAGAAAATCAATCTTCCTTTAAACCCCAACCAACCACCTCGAAAGGGAATTTTCAACGTCTAGCAGTCATAAAGGTACTATCCTACATTATAATGATATCTTAGCAAAAGGAACAAAATTGAAAGTAAAATCATTAATCAACAATTTATGCTATTTAGTTAATAATTCCAACAAATTCTTTAGTATTAACAATAGTAAAAAATTATTTGATAATTATAAAATAGAATATACCATTTTTTTTAATATTTATAGTTTAAGGTTTAAGGAATCAAATAAAAAAAAATAAAAATAAATGAAATATCTTTAAAATATTATTTATTTATATATACTTATATGTATAATTTGTCTTTGAATTATAATTTCCTATTTATTCTTTGTTACGAGGGCAGGTCAATAAATCATTGACTTTTTGAATGAAACTCAGGTTTTTTGGTTACAAAATTATTTTATTTTTCAACCTAGTCTCCTTTGTGCTCTATAGCTCTATACACTTCGTTCAAAGTACCTCCCATTTTTTTTATCCCTAATATAGCTTTAAACTTGATTTGATTACTCTGTGGAATACGAGAGCAGCTCAATAAGTCAATAAGTCCGTGACTTTTTGAATGAAGCCCAGGTTTTTGGATAATAAATTATTTTATTTTTCAACGTAGTCTCCTTAGAGCTCTATACACTTCGTCCAATGTTTCTCCAATTTTTTAATCCCTTCCAAAAAATAAGAATTTTCGAGGACATCAAAATAGGTATTTGGTTATGAGATGATTTCATCGTTAGAGTCAAATCTCTTTCCACCAATCCATTTCTTTAGATTTGGAAACAAGAAATAGTCACTCGGGGCTAAATCCGGAGAATAGGGCGGATGAGGAAGCAATTCGTATCCCAATTCATGGATTTTCATGGAAATTCACTTTTTTCCATTTTCTTTTCAAATCACGAGGTAGTCTACTATTAATGGATGTCAAACAAAAACTAAAAGACCGAGCTAGTTCAAATTTCAACAGTAGTCACCTGATAGTTGCCTGCTGACAGGAGCAGTGTTGCCTTTTCATTTAACAGACAGGAAATTTTATAAATCACGGATTTATTGACCTATTTACCTCGTATTTAGTTAACCGATAATTTCTTTTAATAGAGATGGGAATGTCCTGACGATTAATTAATTCAATTAAATTCTGAAAATTAGACAAAACAATTAAATATAGGTAAAAGTCAAATATATATAAAAAGTTTAAAAAAATAATTCAATATTTTCTTATTATATTTATTAACATAAAATTTAAGTCTAAAATAACTATCTACTAATTAATATAATCTTATAACTATATTTTTTTTTAATTCAATTGTAGTTACTACTTACTTAATACAATATAAACTTTGATATATTAAAAAGTATTATTAGTTTATATTTATTATAAAATGATCTTTGAAAGTTTTTAATTTTACAATAATAATTATTATTCATTGATATTTAACATAATTACTAATATTAAATTTTAAATATTGTTTAATGAGAAATGTATATATATATATATAAAATTAATATTATATGTTACATTACTTGAAAAGTTTTATAAAATCGGACATAAAATTTTTACCTTAAAAGAAAATGTATTAAAACAATTTTTGATTATTTTACATTCATATAATTTTAATCTGGAAAAAAATTAAATTAAAAAATTAAAAAAAAATATGTTAACTCTATATTTATTAAAACCGATTTAATAAAAATATATGTGTGAAGGATCTTTATCATTGTTTATATAATTAGGTAAATTGCACACATTCGAGTTTATTTTCACTTGAAATAAAATAAAAGATGAGTAGGCCAAGAAGGAAGATCTAAAAGAGATACTTCGGAATATACGTATGTCTAATTCTCTGTCATTCATCAAAAATTATAATTATAGTAAATAATTGAATAAATAATATAATTTACTAATATAATAATTAATAATAATATTTATGTAATAATTAATATAAATTATTAATATAAGAATTATTCTCCCTTGACCTTGTTGTTCATATTCAGTTTTATTGCAAGGAAAATAAATTCCATCCTCTGAGATATACTCTTTAATTCATATAATTAGAGCATGTATCTATCTATGTATATATGTCAATGTGTGTGTATCAAGGATCAATAATTATTTATTATTCTTAGCAAGTATATATTAAATATAATATTTGTTTGATTTGTTTATTTATATATAAAATAATATACATTTTTCATTAAAAACGAAACTTAACTTTTAATTACGTCTTTTTATGAAATTTTTTTATAAAATTTCATAAATAATATTTTATTTAAAGCTTTTATTAATTAACTTTTACAATAAATATATGATATTTAGAAACTCGTAAAAAATGTATGATTTTATATTTATATGAAAAAATTTGTTTTTTTAAATTTCATATTATACTCTAATATAGTATAGATATCCTTTTTTTTCTATAATTATCTTCCTAAAAGTTAAATAAAAATAAAAAAAAATTTTTTGACGAGAATAGAAGGGATTGTCTGAAAAGGGTGCGAAATAAATAAATGAACAAAAATAGCCTCTTTTAAGATGATTAAAAAATAAAGTAATCTAATAAAGAATTAAAAAACAAACAAACAAATATTCTTTTATTTTTTTTTTGTTTCATAAATATAGAAATTACATTTAAAAGTATAACATTTAAACACAATTATATTAATATATTATTTATAATTTACATATATAATTAATTTATTAATTTATTGATATATATTTCTGTATTAATAATAATAAACACTCATATTATTATATTTATATTAGAATTTGTTGTTTTAGTTATATATAAATTAATATTAAAGACGCCACGAAATCTGGGGACAAATGCATGGTTTAATACCATGTCTGGTAAGGGGATTTCTTTTTAGCTGTTATTTACGGGAACGAGGTCCACTCAGACTTTGTGATCATAAATGATAAGCTACTTGAAATAAAAAGTAGCAGTATCTGTTAAAAAAATCAAGTTAAAGATTTAGATGATCCATTTTACTGATCATACAATGCCTCTGCCTCTATTAGGCGACAATGGTCTTAATAGGTATGCACTACATAGAATATACAAAAGTAAGAGGGTTTTTTTAATGCATTTATCATTTCTATTGATCTTAATTATTCTTAAATAATAAACTATTATTTTCATATTATTCACAAATATAAATAATATTAAATTGTTTATGATTTTTCTTTTAGTACTAAGTTTAAAATAATTTAATTTCTTTATTATTCATAACAAATTTCTATTTTTTCTAAGTTTTTTTATCTAAATATAAATATAGCTAAGGAAATTATTAGATTGAAATGATATTTTAAATTAAAAAAGGGAATTGTAAATAGATAAACTTTATTAATCAAAAGAAATATTTCTGTCAATATTATATTTCAAATATTTTATATTAAATTACATTGCTAAAAAATATTTTAAAAAACAAATATTGAATAAAAGTATTTTTCATTTTATAATAATATTATTACAGAACGAGAAAAATAATTTTTCCAATTAAAATACAATTTTTATACAATGAACATGTTAAAAGAAGATCGTTAGCAAAAGTTAAATAATAATGCGGGTGGACAGAATATTTATTCTGGACGTGAGTAAAAAAAGTAACAGAATACATTTTGGAAATCATTTATATAACATATATATATCAAAATTAAATAAGTATTTTTTTTTACTTTCTAAACACTGCTTCAAAAGCATGATCAACAAAAAACGAATTAGACTAGCATTTCTTTACATTGCAAGGTAACAAAAAATACATTTCTGAAATTATTATAAAATAGGTACTCCGTTTATAATATAGCTCCAGTAGAAGAAAAAATTAATATAATATAAATAATTACCTAAGTACCATTTTAACCGTTTTTAGCCAAATATTTATTTTTTTAAACTGTAATTTTAAATTTTTTATTGTATTTATTTGTATAATAATGTACTTGACGCGGTCACAAACGTAGTCAATAAAAATTATAATTTTAGCTTCACTTTTAAGTGAGATCAATTATCAGCTTCGAATCCGAGAGTCAATAAATAAATTTAAAAAAATTATTTTATTTTTGTAAAACAATAATTTCAATATAAATAATTTTTGTTTTCATCATTAGTTTTTTTTGATTAAATTAATATATCTTAAATATTAAAAATTTAAACTTAAAAAAATAATTCTATAATACATAACAATAAAATCAATCTTATATATTAATATATGTATATAATAATAATAATTATTATAATTATAATTAAAAACGAACTATATTTTTAATATCTCAAATTATTCTCAAGCCTGAACTAACTAAGAAACAAACAAAAAAAAAAATATTAAAAATTAAAAAAATAAATATAAATAAAAAATGACTGATGATAAATAAAATATCCTATAATCTTAAAAAAATATAAAAAATACATTTTTATTCAAATTTTGTTCTGAAGCACTCTGATAATATTTTATTAAAAAATATTAGCAAAAAATGAAATGTAATAAATTGAAAAGTGCATAAATCCTATTATCATTAAAGATTAATTTTGAACGGTGGAATTTTTCAAATTGAAAATACATTTTAGATAGGTAAGATAGAAATGATATTACCTAACTCAAAAGTAAAAATTTTAATATTTTAGAGTCGTGAGAAAGTCGAGTATTAATTTATATTCTAATTAATTACCTGGAAAGATTGAATCTTTGTATATGAGATATTTTTTATTTCTTATTCATTATTTATATTCAAATGAATGTCTATATTTATAGTAAAAATAAATTTTGTCCATAAATAGTTTTTATTAAATAAATGAAAATATTAATCAATACAATAAACAATCGTTATAAATATATATATATATATATATATATATATATAACTATATATATATCCTATATATGTCTATTTCATATCATTAATAATTATTTCTATAATATTAATTTTTTTATAATAGGATTTATTCTATGATTCTTAGAATTTTCAAATCGTACTATGGTAATACCTCTCCATATAAAATAGTCTTTTATAGGTAAATGGAAACTGTAATCAAACTGTACAAGCAGCTTAATAGCAAGCATTTTGATTTAATTCAAAATTTGAAAGGGGATGTAAATCATTCTCTAATAGAGAGAATGGGTAACGCACAATATATGAGGATATTCATAGTTCATATTTGACCACAAATGTTTTTGTTTCTATAGAGTTGCAAATTTTAAGCTGATTAGGGAAAATAAATATTATATATTCATCTCCTATCATAATAGTATTATCATTGATTTATTTATAAAATTTTGGATTAATTATTATGAAAAAAAATTCGATGAAATAATAAGATATCACTTAATATATAAAAATAAAAAAATCACTTAATACACCAGATCCATTTTCCTGGTTTAACTAGTAACTGCTAGATATAAGTTATATATTTTTTATAATTATTATCTTCCTAAAATTTTTACAATTAACCTATTAAGGACATATAGAAATTGTTTAAGTTATATTATATATATATATATATATATATATATAATGTGCCAAATTGGGCGTCGAAACGTCAAGACACTCAAGACTCAAATCGTTTTTCATATATATATAATTTTTGTTATAAAATCTTTAATATATTAAAGCTCCACGATGTTCCCTATAAAACCTTATATAATTTGGGCAATAAATATAAAATTATTAAAATTTCGTATAATATACATATTTATGTTTATTTATAATAATCAAATATCATTTAACTTATTTACATACTATATTTTAATTTAAAATAAATAATTTAAAATAATTTTAAATTATTTGAGTATATTTGAATTAATTATTTTATTAGAATCAACATAATCTTTAATTATTATATTATAATTGAATATTTATTAAAGAAATAGATTACTTTTAAAATACCGAGAATATTTTTGATAATAATAATAATAATAATATATTACTAATATTTATATTACTAATAATATTCCTATAAATATAATGACTATCAAAACCATTTTGAATCAATATAATGTTTTGAATAGGATATTTTTTATCACCTGTTATTAATTAATTTACTTAAGAAAAAATTTATAATGGTTTGAATGAGAGTTGTAAAGATCCAGTCTCATCCTTAAAAATCCCCTAAAAAATCCTGTTGTGATTTTCAACATGATAATATGGTATATATACCTATATATTTACTTTTATATATAGGTATATATAATATAAATAGAATATCTGTTAGTATAAGAATGTAAGTTTAAATTAATGTACGATTGTTCAAGTAGTGATTAGAAATACTTTAATAGCATCAATGATATATATATTTAATCAATATATAAAAGTTATTTAATCCATTAAAGGGATATCTTACATTTCCAATTTTTTAATTCCAATATATATATGTATACATATATATATATATATATATATACATATATATCGAAAGGCAGGGAAATACATATTATCTCTTGACGGATGTGATAAATAAAAAGACTCTTTGAATGGGTGGTTTTTATCAAATTCGATTAAAAGTAAAATAATAAGCTTTCGTCTATTTCTTTTCCAAGTGATATCCTATCCGCAGGGGTTTCCATTCAGTCTCCCCTTATATATGGGGTTATAAAATAAAACGTTCATGAAACCCTCCAGAAAATTTAAATTAATAATCCATAAATATCATACAATCGAGATGTTTTTTATTTCCTTCAAGGTAAAAGAGAAATAAATAATGTTATATACATATTCCTAAATGATATTAATAACAAATTATAATAAGGTAGTTAATATTTTTACAAGGATTTAATTGCTAAGCTTGTTTTATGGTGAATAAACAGGTGTCAAACACTCTTCTGGGTTCATTTAAGCCTTTTATTCTTTTTCCACAAATTAATTTAAATATTAGACTATACAATATATAAATTAGTACATGAAATCAATTTCTAATAATTTGTCAGTTAGATTTCAAAGTTTTAAAAAAAATATAATTAATGAAAAATAATATATATCCTTTCATATATATATATTCTCTATTGATTTTATAAACTATTTACCATTTATTTTTTTAATTGTATTGTAATTTATTTCCCTGTCTCTAAATATATTATAATTATTTTTTATTGTCTTAATTTTTTCAATGGAAAATAGGCAGTAAGATGAGTTTAAAAATAGCGCATTCTGAAAGCATATCTTAGGCCCGATTCACACACAAGTGGCGTATAGCACTGGCGTGGTTCTGGCGTGGAAAAGGTTTGTAATGTAATTGCATTAGCTTATGACTCAATACCCACAGATGGCGTGTTGGAGGCGTGGAAAATGGCACGAAGACCACTCCGCTCCGACTCCACCGGTGGCTCGTAGGGACTGGCACGCCACTTCTAGACCATTTGGAGTGGTCTTCGTGCCATTTTCCACGCCTCCAACACGCCATACGCCATATCTGTGGGTATTGAGTCATAAGCTAATGCAATTACATTAACAAACCTGTTCCACGCCAGAACCACGCCAGTGCGATACGCCACTTGTGTGTGAATCGGGCCTTATAATATAAATTTATATTATTAAAAAAAATAACTTTTATTAATTTTACTTTACATTCCCTATTATTTTGAGAAAAATTGCATTTCTTGTTTTTAAAATTAAACAAATTTTGAAAATTTGTCTGTAAATTTATTACATATATATATTAATTTATCGAATTTCATTTTGAAATTTTAATAAGCTTTATGTTGGAAGAATATAATTTTTATTATAAATGTTTTTATTTATTTTTTCAAAAATAAAACAATATTTAAGAAATCATCTATTATGCATAATTGTATTTTACCTTTTTAATTTTAGAAATTTATTTATTTATTTATAAGACATAAAGTATTCAAATTTATCTTAATATGTGTAAAATAATTATATATATTTTCTAAAAAATAAAAAACTTATACTAATTTAACTAAAAAGAAATTGAAAAACCAAAAAGAAATATTAATTAGAAAATATATTACAGAGCTAATTAAGACGTTAATTAATAAACATAATAAAAAATAATAAATATATATATAGCTAACACACGTGAAATAAAGAAAAAGTATTTGATTCTCACTTATTTTAAAATAGAAATAAAATAATAAATATATATTTGAAAGAATGTTTAATTCACAACCCACCAGTTATTACATATTTATTTCCTATTTCCGGTCTATTTTCCATTTTTGTGGAAAATAGAAAAGTGATTGGTTGATGATGGAAGTGGAAAATGGAATGGGATAGAGTGGTGTAGCGTTCGTTGTGGCGACAGAGGTGGTGGTGGGGGTGGGGTTGACCGGGAGTATGGGGTTGTGTGTCGCAGAGGGCGGTGTAGCTTGCTTACCGGTGCCCATCGTGTCAATCTGTCTGTGTGGTGATGTTGCAGAGTTTCTGGCTAAACGACGTCTCCCTGTCGTCGTTGTCCTTGTGGCAGGGATCATCGGGGCGTGGGAGCGAACCCACGTGACACTCCCAGGTGGGTGTCGGGGCGGGTCCAGCCACACACACCAACCAACCACCAACCACCATCATACCCTCAACACCCTCCGTCCTACTCGTTCACTTCATACAAACAGGAGTTGATGGGGCGAAGCAACTAACACCTTCCCCCACCAAAAGAGAGAACTCGGTTTTCTTTCCCTTTACTGCCTTGTTGGTTAGAAGAGAAAGTCTAAAGGACATAAGGGTAAAAACGATAGTACAACCAGAAATCCATCAGCACCAGGCACACTAGAAAACCAACCCATTTTTAACATTGGCTACCAATTAATTGACATAAAATTGATTTGGAGTTTTTTTCTATTTTTTTCGAAAAATATCGATTTATTTATTAATTCATTTAAGAGAAATTATAAATTTAATGACAATAATTTAAAATTTATTGGTTTATAAAAATTATATTATGGAATTTATATATATGGTATATAATTAATTAACTAATTAATAATTTAAATTCATTTTTAAATAAACTAAATTTAAAGGACTCTATTTTACTTTGCAAATATAAAATAATGTACATCCACCACGTAACAGCCACTCAGTCTTTTCTATTCGTATTTTTACATAAAATTTTTGTAGTCAGATTATTAAACCACTTTAATCATTTCATTTGATATCCTTTAGAAATGAATAAGATTAAGAAAAAAAAATTACAATTATTTTATTCAGACGACTTAAATATAATAGGAGATTCGGTAATTGCAATTATAGACAGTGTAGAAAAATTAATTGAAGCAGGAAAAGAGATGGGACTAGAAATTAATAATGCTAAGACATAGTATTTAGTAACAGAGAGGAATAGTATTAACACACAAAATCTTAATATACAAGATATAGAATTTGAAAATGTAGAAAAATTTAAATACTTAGGTTCTGTGATAACGAAAGATAATAATATTCAAGATGAGTTTAAAGCGAGGTTACAATCGGGAAACGCCTGTTATCATGCAATAAAGGGGCTTATCGCATCAAAATTATTATCAAAGGGGATAAAAGTTAAAATATATAAAACAATTATTTTACCGGTTGTATTATATGGGTGTGAGGCATGGTCTATGACCTTAAGTGACGAGAGTAGATTTAGAGTATTTGAGAATAGGATCCTGCGAAGCATTTATGGGCCAAAGGAGGTCACCGGGGAATGGCGCAGATTGCATAACGAGGAATTGCATGACCTCTATGCATCTCCGGACATAGTTAGGGTTGTAAAATCGAGAAGACTGCGATGGGCAGGGCACGTGGCTAGAATGGGAGAGGAAAGAATTACTAAAAATTTATTGGTGGGGTGACCGATTGGGAAACGTCCGCTTGGCAGATCAAGGACCCTGGTGGATAATGTGGGAAGGGACGTAAGAAAATGGGAGAGGGTAGGGATTGGAGGGTTGTGGCTCAGAAGAGGGATGCTTGGGGAAGTCTGGTTGCTGCGGTCAAAAACTTTCGAGTTCCGTAGAGTCATAGAGATAGATAGATAGAATTATTTTATTCAAAAATGAATAGAAAATGTTATTTTTATAAGTTTTAATGAATTAATTAATATTATTAAGTTCTCACTTACTTGTATAGTTTTAACCGCAAAATACTAAAAAAATAATTTATCGATTTATATTCGAATAATTCAAAATTTAGAATATAAAAAATACCATTACTAAAAGATATATCTAATTGAGGCTTTACATACATACTTCTATAATAATATAAATTCCCCCCCCCCCTCCATCTGTAAAATTTGATTAGTTTAATAATGTATTTAAATATAATGTTTAATTTAATTTGTTTAATTCTTTAGATATTGTAATTATTTCCAAAATAAATTTATCAAATCACTTAGTATTCATTTAAATTCAATATTTATTGAAAAAGATCATTTATCTTAACAAATTTAATTTTTCATACCGCATTGATTAGATCCTCTGCAGTGTCATAAATAATTATCACTCTTGGGATGTTTACAACCCGTATTCTTCAATTCTTCTTTGATTGGTTTAATTTCCATCTGTTTAACAGATAAAAAAAAAATTAGCAAATAATCATTTCTTTTTATTCTTTGTATTATTTAGCTTCTCTGTCGTTGAATCTCCCTTTCATTTTATTTTTTTATTTAATCCAAGTGAAAGAACAAGGACAACATCGATGTCGTTATCCCCAACTGTGATCAAAGCTTAAAAAATAAAAAAGCGGATTAAATCTTTCTATTTCCCTTTTGAAAAACATTTTGCTTTTTTCCTTAACTCTTCTCCATTTCTCTCTTTAAACAAACTCACACATATAAAGATTATAAATATTTATATAAATTTTTTTTTCTTATTTCTTTGGAGAAATGACAATGATTTTTGTTGGCATTGTATGATGGTCAAATGACACGACAAAACAATTAACTTTTTGTTCCTATTTTTCGTGATAGTAAAAAATAAATACATATATATACATATATATATATATATATAAAATAAAATAAAAAATAAATAAAAATATGTATATAATGTATAATTGTTAAATGAAATTAAATTAGTTTTAAATATGTTTTAAAATAAAATGTAATTCAATGTTACTAATTAATAGCAAACTAGACTACATCTTGAAGGATGTATTACAATATAATTATAGAAAGGAATTTTACTTACTTACAAAAAACATAAACATTCATAATCAAATTACAATTGTTTTGAGAAATAAATTCAAAAATTTAATTGGATTTTAATTTGGAATCATAATAATAATAATAATAATAATAAAATTTTAATTTCAATATTTCAACATTGAATTCTTAAGACTGAATACTTTTCATAGGACAGACAGATAAACACCAACACCGATTATTATATTTGATATTTAATAATTACTAATATTTTAAGATAATTAAAAAATTAATTAATATTGTAATTAATAATGGAAATAAACATAGTAAGTTAAGAAGAATGTCAATAAATAAAAAATCTATTACTGAATCTTATTATTAATTAATTATTAATTATTATTAATTAATATATAATTGGCGTGATTTGTTTGTAAATTGGTCCGTTAATGCGTTGGTCAAACGCAGACGGCCAGGCACCGACTGAGTGGCTGAAATACTTACTACTGTCCGCCACTTGAAATAAAGTACCATCAATCCCTCTTTAATAAGTTTTCTTGATTTATTTATGTAAAAAAATCTATATTTGAATGGGGTTTTTTGTTATAATCATTTGTGTTATGATGCTTTTTAGATATAATGACAGCCATGGAGCATTTAATTTTTTTATCCCTTCCAAAAGATTTGTCGAGGACATCAAAATAGGTATTTGTTTGAGGGATGATTTCATTGTTGAAGTCCAAATTCTTTCCGCCGAGCCATTTCTTCAGGTTTGGAAACAAGAAATAGTCACCCGGGGCTAAATCTGGAGAATAGGGCGGATGAGGAAGTAATTCGTCTCCCAATTCGTGGATTTTCATGGAAATTCACTTTTTTCCATTTTCTTTTCAAATCACGAGGTAGTATACTATTAATGGATGTCAAACAAAAACTTAAAGACCCAGCTGGTTCTAATTTCGATAGCAGTCAGCTAATAGTTGCTTGCTAACAGGAGCAGTGTTGCCATTTAATTTAAGCTCTTGTATTATTATTAACGAATATTCTAGATAGATGTAATTAAATATAAGGATAAAAAACACAGTTCTTCATATAACTTATATTAAATTTAAAAATATTTTCAAAATTTTCCTAATGAATTTTTATACTTAAAAAAAAAATAAGTATAAATTGTTTTATTATAAATTTTTGATGTAATAGTATATTAAAATAAACTTTATATTTTTTTTATTTTAGAAATTTCATAATCTAAGAGATTTAATGTTTGAAACTTGAAGAGGCTCGTGCAGCTTATGTAACATAAATAGATGGTCCTTTCGTGATTTTCCGATGATTGATAGATCAGTTTAGTACATAATAGGCACCCCTCCATTTATAGACCTAATTCGTGCCATTTCTTGAACACGTCCCTAAGTGGAAGAATTAAGTAAATTAATAGAATAAACTGTCCCTTTGATGGCCACGTGGCAGAGTGGAGGGGCCGGTGGCCTTGTGACAATAGTGCAACTCGAACCAACAACCCACCGCAACATCAATAGCAACCCAGGACGGGCCACCATGCAGCACGCAACATCAAGGGCTCTCCTCAATACAAGCATTCACTCTTTTTTTTGCTTTCTTTTACTTGTTTACAAATCTTTTTAAGCCTGTTTGGATTAGCGTTTTATAGGGAGAGTCACGGACTCGCGTACAAAACATTGTTGCCTTGGCCGTAAATGGAATTTATCGTTGCTAACTGTCCATTTTCTCCCATCAACTTTCTTCCTTTCTCACAAAGATATTAAAACATTTAGTTTTAATAAGATTGAATTTTAAAATAGTCTTTTTTTTTGGAAAAAAATGCTATATAAAATTATTATTTATTTAGTTGTTTGTATATATCTGTAGTTGTTATTTTAAAACAGAAAAAATCAATTTTTTAATTGCTAATTTAAATATGTATTACATAAGCATGATTGTAATCAAAATTTATACTTATATTATAATTTTAATAATTGCGGGTATGGCTGCAATTAATATCTTTATATTCACTGTCGTACGTTTATGATCAAGTTCTCTAAATATTTAAATAAATTCTTGAGGGTTTTATAATATAATATAATTTTTAAAACTACACATTGATTAGAATTTAAAAATATTAACTTATCTTAATCTAAATATAAAAAATTTTATTTACATAACATTCTATAATAATTGTCTATTTATTAATATCTAATTAAATGGAAAAATTCATACATGGCTACATAATTTACATGATTTTAAATAATTTATTTGAGAATTTAAACCTTAATAAGTAACTATAGTATAAGTAACATGATCATGGTATAAAAAAAGAAAAAAAAAAAACGCTTCAGAATTGAAAGAGGCAGTTTTGAAGTGGAATTCCTTTCCCTGGGTAGATAGGCTACCCACATTACTGCTCCATGACTGTCATTATATTTATCTAAAAAGCATCATAACAAATGATTATAACAAAAAACCCATGCAAATATAGATTTTTTTACATAAATAAATCAAGAAAATGTATTAAAGAGGGATTAATGGTAGTTTATTTCAAGTGGTGGGGAGTAGCAAGCATTTCGGCCACCCAGTCGGTGCCTGGCCATCAGCGGTTGACCTCCTAAGGCATCAACCTAAAAATTTACAAACCAATCACGCCAATTATTTATTAATTAATAATTAACCACAGATTCAGTAATAGATTTTTTATTTATTGGCATTCTTCTTAACTTATATATATATACTATGTAAAAGAATATTTTTATTTCCAATTTATCAAAATATATTCTATTTCAAACTCTATTGAATAAATTTTATAAAACAAATTAAATTAAAAATATAATAATTTTTATTTTTATTAAAATGTATTTAAATAAATACTCAAGAAAAATCTTGGGTGCAGAACTATCAATACAAATTTAATAATTTATTTATTTAATAACTTTTTTCATTCCTCCTTAATAGAATATATAATATTTATGTAAATATAATTAAACTATATAGCATATAAATTAAATTATTTTCAACATTATTAGATAGTTTTAAAATTAATTAAATGAAAAGTAAAGTAAATTTTTTTTCCACATAAAATTATATATATATATCTATTACCAGAATTAATTATGAGAGAGATTTTAGAAAAGTGTTAATTTAAAATTTATCTAAATAAACTATAATTAATTTATTAGTAATATTTTTTCTATTATTTTTATTTTTTGTAATTTAATTATATAATAATTGTTAATTGTTTGAATTTGTTGCGAATTATAGATTATTATAATTAATATGAAGGCGAAACAGGGTGGGAGCTAACGTAGCAGGCTCACATTCTCGTAGTCTCGGGTTTAAGTCCCAACCAGGGAAGGGAATTTCTCTAGCTGGGGTCTATGTGACGGAGTCTACCGGAGTTCTACTGATCATACGACACCTAATTGATATAACCGATTTGATAGACGTTGCCCTTGCGTATGAACTACAAATGTCAGAGGTATTTTTTATAATTAATATAAAATTAAGAATTTTTATTATCTTTTTGCCCCAGAGATAGAATTGCGATCACGAAAGTTTTTGATGTTGAGATTTTAATAATTTTATATGTTTTGAAGGTTCCTGAATCATTTTCACTAAGGTTGAGAAAAATGTCTGTGTGGGTGTATGTGTGTGTATGTATGTAGACAAGATTAAGCAAAAACGGTTTGAGCTGGAATCATGAAATTTGGTACATGGGCATTATTCAAAATTCGTAGTTTTCTATCAACTATTGAGAAATGTAGCTCAACCGGAAGAGGGTCATTATCTACAACGTTTTGATTTTTTTTTCCTCTAAAGTGACCATAAAAATAAAGATATATGTTTGAAAGTTTTTCACATGATTAAAAATTGTATAAAACTTCTATATATAGAATTTCAGCTTGATTGAATCACTAAAAGTACCAGAATTATTTTTTTAACACTGCAAATCTCACGCTTCAACACGTGACGTGGTGCCATCAACAAAGAGCTAAACATGATTTAATAAATATTATTTATTAATTTTAATTTATAATTTATAATTAATTATAAATATAATATATTATATTATTTAATCAAATTCAAATTTCGAGATAGTCGAGTGGAGACACTCCAGCTGATTTGTTAACATTTTCCCTTAACAGATCAGTGATGAGCATCCTCAAAAAATGTTGTAGCGATTATTATAATATTTTTTTATCTTAACAGTAATCAAATGGTAAAAATTTAAGATACTTATAAAATGACATTGTATATAATTATGCTTGGCCTGATATAGTTGATCAAGGAAAATATTGCGATCGTTTAAAATTCGAATTCGAGTTGTTGTTGCTTGTGTTTAAACAGGGATTTTCCAAAATAGTTTCCTTTAAACTACATTTAATTTTTTTTAGATAATTAAGATTCTCACAATATTAATATTAATAAAAGATAATTAAATATAAACTTTAAAAAATGAGGAATTTGATAAAAAGTACAATCCAGGCTGTTAATTTGATGCTCACACACCTCTAATTATTATATATCATTATAATATTAATAAATATGGTGTAGGTAGATGAAATTCGTTTTAAGTATATACATAAACTAACATTAGCATTAAAAAGATCCAATCCATACCCTTCCAAATTGCTAAATTCTATCTTTGAATTTCACAAAATGCAAACGCTTTCAAAAGAATTTCTAATCTTCTTATTTCTTCAAGACGCTTGGATGCTCATTAATTTCTTTCTCCATTCCCATTGAGAGTAAATGAAGATATGCTGATTTCGTTTTTCCACGTGATTACTCGATTATGGCATACATTTCCTCATTTTTTTTTTTTTTTTTTTTTGTTACTTTCATGTCCGAGTGGTTTTCCGCTCTCGTTGCTTCCTGCCCTCGGGCTGATGAGCCGAGTGCGTGACCGAACGAACACAGGGCGCAAAGGCAGCCGGCCTGCTAATCCCCTTTTCTGAAAGAACACCCCCCAAACTTCACCCTTAACCCTCAACACACTGACATCCGGCAATTCACACAGGGAGAGAGAGAGCCTGAGCATCAACTACTCTCCATTCATTTTTATATCGCATTAATGATTTGCTAACAAGATCAAAGAAATCATAGGGTCAAAATATATATTAAGACATTTAACATATCTTCTTTAGAAATGTAGTGATAAAAATGAGTATATTATTTTTTTTATTTTTGGAAAGATATGGTAAATCAGGGAATTAGGAGAGAATATATATGAATTGGATGGAAGTGTCTCATAATCTTATAAATATTTGTTGTTATCTTATACTTATGATTTCATTAAAACCAGATGATTAACGAGAATTTTTAAAATTAAAAAAAATATTTTCTGATCGAGGATAAAAAAATAAATAAATAAATGGATAAATAAATAAGCAGAGACCTAAGCCAATAATTGATTTAGATTAGAATTGAATTGAATTATATAAAACCTTTGCCTGACAATAAAAACCAAAAAAAAACAACAACAAATTCAAAATATATTGATTATTTAGGTTTTTGAATATGATGGCTGTTTTTGTGGTGGATGAATTGCTGTTTGGCCATCCGAGGTAACGATAAAAAAATTTCTCTTAATTGATGTCCAGTGATGAATGAGTATCTCGCATGGATCGATTTGGAAACAATTGGACGGAAGGGTGGGGGATGAGATCATCAACGAACGATGAAGAGGGTAAGAAGCAGAACAGCATCCATCCATCTCTGGCGCACGAAGCGGCTCTACCCCCTGCGCTAACTTAATTACCGCTAGGAGGCAGCCAGTCAGCTGCCGATTTTCCCCGATACGCAGAGACACACACACACACACACATACACCTCCAAAGAGAACGATGAAAAGAGAGGGAAGCATCCCCTATCACGCCTTTTCACTTGCTGCCCTTCAACCAACTAACTAACTAAAACGTTTCTATCACCTGGAATTAGTAAAATCGATAGACACCCGGCGGTCCTTTCGTCAATATGCCGTCCTCAATTTCACCTTCCAATCTTACAAATTGCCAACCAATCCATTAACATTCATTAACTGTTTGCCTCAAAACATTAGGCATTCTTATAGAATAGAATTCTTGAACATTTTCCAATTGTTTTTTTTATTTCTGTCTTTGTTTTATTAATAAATAAGTTACATCGCACTAGTTTTTTTTTATTTTTTAACTATAAAAAAAGAATCATGATATTATAAATAAAATATTATCAATATTAATATCGAGAGAAATTATAAAATTATTTTAAATTTCAAAAATAAAAATTTATTTTTATAATTTGATGTGAAATGTCACTCGATATTAAAAATTCTAGTACTAACTGTTCCTTTATGATGTATTAATCAAGATTGCTTGAAATATATAGTCTTTTCTTAGATTTATATTTTGTATTTTCATGGTAAAATTGTATATTGTTTTGAAATCTTATTTTTACTTATCAACTCGTACTTTATTGAGGATCACCTACTTAAACTTGCAACTGCACTTCAGCTCATGATAAAATAATCTCATAAGCAACTTCTAAATTTTTAATCTCGCCAGAGATAGTATTGCGATCACGAAAATTTTCGATGTTTTTATACGTTTTGAAGGTCCTTGAATCATTTTCGCTAAGGTTGAGAAAAATTTCTGTGTGTGTATGTAGACAAGATTACGCAAAAACGGTTTGAGCTACAAATAGAGAGGAAGTTCGCATTTGTAAAAAATTGTTACCTTGTGAGAATAATGAAATTTGTCCTCTAAACTCACCGTAAAAATAAAGATATATGTTTGATAGTGTTTCTCACAATTAAAAATTGTATAAAACTGCTATATATAGAATTTCAGCTTGATTGAATCGCTGAAAGTACCGGAATTAATTTTTAACACTGCAAATCACGCGCCAGCACGTGGCGTGGTGCCATCAACAAAGCCAAACACGCACTGGTTTGAAAAAAAAATTATTTACTAAATTGAATTTATAACTTATAATTAATTAAATTAAATTTAAATATAATATATGTTAATTAATCCAATTCAAATTTGCGAGATATTCGAGTGGAGACACTCCAGATTTTTATTTTTGGTATGGTATTTTCTAAAAACATAAGTAGCATAAAGTACAGGAGAAAAAACAAAAATTTTTAAATGAAATCTTCATATGAATCTTATCAGAAAAATATTTCGAATTTAAAGAAAATTAATAGCTTTATGTTAATCTTAAAATAATTATTTCCTTGAAATATTATTAAAAATTTTGAATATTTCCTAAATTTCGTGTAAGATAGGAGATGCTAAAATCTTAAAAATCATGTGAACTTTGAATGAATCTTGAGAGAAATTATAAGTAAACAAAATTTATAAAAAGTAGTCTTAAAATAACTTTGCTTCCAAATAGGATTTTTGATATAACATTCGAAACGATACTTTAATATACTTTTCATAATAATATTAAAAAAAAGTAAAATTACAATAATGAACGGTTTTCTATCATGGCAGCGATATATTTCTTTGAACAACATTCAGGATCCTCCGAAAGTATTTTATGCATATAAGAGTATCCTTATTCTTTCAATAGGTCGCTTGCCAATTAGCCTCCCTATATATCTATATTCTATATATCCTGTATATATTAAAAAATCCTAAATCTACTACACAGTCATGGACCGCGTCTCATACCAATATAATATGTGAGTAAATTAAAAAAAATTTCTTCTATAACTTTATTAAATAGATACATTAAGATATGATCCCCCCCATTTAGCAAAGTGACACTACAACTCAACACTTTCAGAGCTATCACTTATTCTTGTTTGATAAAGTTGTAGATCGAAATTGAAATAATTGAAATAATTTTAATTTTTGATAATTTTCGATAATCATTTTGATAAATTATATCCTTTGGCCGCATCTAAAAGGTCAAAGAATTAGAGAGAAATAAATCAGTATTCTATTTAAATCTTTATTAATTTTGGCTAAATTGGATATGGTCTTCTCTGAACAATTTTTACAAATATAAAAAACCTTAATTACAATGCTAGAGGCACCTTTCGGAGTGACCATCAAATGGAGGTCGACATCGCTTAAAGCTATAAACTCCATTTTCCTTTTAAGAGTTAAATACAAGGTTGTTTTGATGAATGACATTAATAGGTAGATCCTTTTAAAATAGATTTTATAATATGTTTTTTCCATCTACATATGTAGAACATAATGTTACTATACAGAAGAACTTTACTGTTTAATAGATACAATTTAATAAGTTTCTCATACATTAATGAATATTTATATTTTTATTACCGGTACACTGGGTTACTGCACGATACTTGTATACATCTAGAATACAAGATTTGTAAACTATACATCTCTTATCTTGTGTAGCATTTTGTACCTGAATCTACTATATCTTATATAATATACATCTACATATATAAAATGCAGTTTTTTAATTTTTACTATCTCGCCAGAGATAGTATTGCGATCACGAAAATTTTCGATGTCGAGATTTTGATGTTTTTATACGTTTTGAAGGTTCCTGTGTATGTGTGTGTGTATGTAGACAAGATTACGTAAAAACGGTTTGAGCAAGAATCATGAAACAGGGCCAAACACGCGCTGGTTTAATAAATATTATTTATTAATTTTAATTTATAATTTAATTTAAATATAATATATGTTATTTAATTCAATTCAAATTGCGAGATAGTCGAGTGGAGACACTTCAGATTTTTTACTGATATACTTATATGGTATATATTTATATATAGATATAATTTTATAATCTTATCTTATTATGCTAGCTAAAATTGTATATATGTATTTATCTATATATATTGGTTCTCAAAAACCGCTCTAACGATTTTTTTCAAATTCACACTAGATATAGTATTTATAAAGAAAAATTAAGTTTTATTGATGATATCTCTTGAAACATACAGCTTCATTATTAATTTCTTAATTGAAAATTATATATGGAAAACGTCAAAATTTTTAATACTGCCTGCTAAGACAGTAAAAAAATGACAATTTTTTATCTAAATACATATAGTCCAGCGGTTGGACTGATGTTTTAACGAGTGGATTTCGTCGGTTCGAAACTCGCCGGGTGAATCGTTATTTAAAAATGAAAATAATGATTTTGTTATTTTTTTTTCTTTTTATCTATTGTTTACTTTTTAATAAATTACTATTCTATATTTATTTATTCATTGTTCTTTTATTAATAAAGTTTTAGATAGTTTTATAAGTTTTAATATTTTTTCAATAAAATATTATTCAATATATTTATTAATATTATTTTATTTATTATTATTGAGTACCCGAAGTTCCATTCATTTTAATCAGATTGATGCAATGATGCAACAGTTAATAATTGTAATATTGTAATAAATTTCTATCTTGAAAATTGTTACATATTATTCAGGATATTTTAAAAACTATTTCTTTCTTTAATTAATATTCATTTTTTCTATAAGTCAGATATATTTCCAAATATTAAATAATTTTTGAAGTGAAAACTTCTTTAGCGGCGTTGAGCACTTTTGCGGGATGGGGAAAAAGTATAGAACTCGCGTGATCGTGACCAACACCATGAAACCATCTGCTTTCAAATTTCTTATAACAGAGCGCGAAATTTGAATTGTCATTAGAACTGTTTTATAAATTATCTCTAACATATAAATATATATTTATTATGTAAAGTTCATTTCATATATACATATATAATCAAAATTATACGAAATGAACTTCACATAATAAATATATATTTTATGTTAGAGATAAGAATTATAAAACAGTTCGTATTGCAATATTTTAAACAAAGTTGTGTATTTATATATATATAAATATAAGTTACAAATTTGTTTAAAATATATGTTTAAAATAATATATAAGTTATATATATATACATGCATATGAAATTCATCTTTCTCGTGAAATAGCGCGAATTTCGTCTGTTTTAAAATTTCTTACGCAGAAGTTTTCACTTCTGTCGGCCAGTCCCACGACTGCCAATTTTGCTTTTTTAATTCCGAAAAGCTGCAAAGCACGTTTTTTTTGTCTTTAGTTTGTTTTATAACCACTTGGGGCGCTAAACAGTTTTTCAAAAAAACACTATAGAAAAAAAATATATGTACCTATATATTATATATTTATGTATTATTGAGGAGCACAAGTTCATTAATTTTAATCAGATTGATGCAAATGTGTAACATTTAATAATTGTAATAAATAATTAAAGAATTGTGTATCAATATTTTTTAAAGGGTAGAGCGAGAGCTCGGTGTCCCAGGTATTAATATTACCAGCCAAATCCAATAATAATGAATCATTTTTTTTAACTTAAGTACCGAGCCGAGGCTCGGGGTCCCGGTACTTTTTTCATTAAGACCTTTGACTAGAATTTACCTTAAATATTCTATTGTTTTAATTTTATTAATAATTAAATAAAAATTATTAAAACATTAAAAAATCAACTATAAGATTTATTTTCCTTAAATCAAATTATTAAAATAGTTTTTTTTTAATGAAATTGTCTTGAAAGATGTTATTATTATGCAAAATATTTTCAATTTTAATGAATTTTAGTTATTTAATATTATAGAAATTACATAATATTATTAAATCTATAATATGCCTCTTTTAAATCATCATCAATTTTATATTTTATTTATTTATTTTTATATCTTTTTTCATTTCCTTGATATAATTAACTAATCTTACTTAATTTTTTATTTATCTAGGCGAGAGAGACGATCAATTCAAATCTTCGAATTGGTCTTCCAGTCTAATCTGTAAAATATATCAATTCTTTGTAAACTCCTAGATCAGTATTTATTATTAATTTAATTTTTATATCAATTGAAATTTATTTAATTCAATCTAATTGTTTTTTTTTTACTTCTCTTTTATGATTCAATCTTCGGCCCTTCTACTCGATTTTGACTTGAATTAATTTTCTTCTCCATTCAAGATGATGATGATTAAATGATACAGTTAATACAGCTGACCAAATGAAAGTAATCATCATTATTTATTTAGCATGGAACATTTTAATAGAGGTATACATTCTATCAATTTCCAAATGTAAATGTAATATTTAAAAAAGTTTAACTTACATAAGCAAGTACATATATTTGAATTTACATTTTTTGTTTTTTTTTCTTTTGATAATGATAATTAAAAAAATATAAATAAATATATTAGACTATATTATAGAATTTAGTGAGATCAGAGATTTTCAGAGGAGGAAGAAGAGAGAAAGGTATTTTAATAGAATTGATACGTTTTGATGAGTTATACAGGGAGTGGCAAATATGTGGATTATTTTGTTGTTAGAGATTTTCTGGAGGATGCCTCCTACTTCCATCGAGAGACACATGTTCTCACCCTACTAATTCATAGATTAGATTAGAACTAATAATTAAAAAATTCCATGCTTATATTTTAAAGTTAGGGTTGCATAAATCAAATATTCAATTGTTCAATTTACAAATTATTGTACTAAATGCACATTTCTGATAACTATTCTGATATTATTTATTTATTTGTAATATTAAAATGCAATTTTTCATGCTTTTATTGCCACACATTTCTCAAGAATTTGGCTTTCATCAATATTGTAACCTACCAAAACGGCTTTCAATTGAAATTAGTGATAAATCATCAAATCTTTCTTGAAATAACGTTGATTTCAAATAATTTTTGATTAATCAAAACCCTACAATTAATATTAAAGTTTGATAAAAAAAAATTAAATTATTACCCACATGTTGGATTAATAAATTAATTCTTTCCCGTTATTTGATATTACATTGTCCCGTTTTTTTCATTATACAATATGTTTACCGAACATATTTCGAATTCATAAAACAATATAAAATATAATTATACTTTAAATTTATCAAGAGCTTATTTCACTGCTATAATTCTGACCATATAATGAGTAGTTCAAACCGCACAAGTTCAAAAAAAATTAAAAATATATTATATTTAATGTGATGGATTAAATATAAATAAATGTGTAGACTGTTTAAGATTCCTAAATCCATAAAAAAATCTTTAAATAAAAAAGTTGACCTGTGGCCAGGCGCAGAACCGACCGACGGTTTGAAGTAAATTAATTTCCAGCTACAAAAACAATTTCAAATAATTTTAATAAATCTATTAATATAATAAAAAACAGATATGGATATAACATAAATATTTTTAATTTTATTTTATTTATAATATATATGTAAGACCAGGCTGTGACGTCATGAATGGCTGGATGACGTCATATAATTTTAATTAAGAAAAAGCAAAATGTGCAGCATCGTACACGTGGCGGAAGTGAAACTTCTTAGAATCTAGAGAATAAGAGAAATTTTAGTTGAGAGTGTGAGTGAGAGAGAAATAGAGAAAAATAAAGGGATCATTTCGAAAGACATATTACAGTATAAAATTTTCGTAACAAATATTCGCTTTATTATTACCGACCGACGATAGTAAGGGAGGTATTGTTTTCACACCAAATTTCACATGTGGAGATTTTTACATATCTCCACGAATCATGCATTTTCTAAACAGAAAAAAGTATTTTTAGCATGATGTCTGTCCGTCCGTCTGTCCGTCCGTACGTATAGATGTGTACAGCCTGAACGGCTCAACCGATTTTGATGAAATTTGGTATATTTACTTAATGCATCAGTGGGATGAATTGATCAACTTTTGGTGCAATTCCGGAAACCGGAAGTGGTAGTATTAGCGACCGACGATAGGAAAGAAAGGGTTATTTTCACACCAAAGGAGATTTTTTTATATATCACCACGAATCATGCACTTTGTATTGGTTTTATCCTCGAGAAAAATCATATATATTAGTTTTTTCTTGATTTAAAATTATATGACGTCATCCAGCCATTCATGACGTCACAGCCTGGTCTTGCATATATATTATAAATAAAATAAAATTAAAAATGTTTATATTTATTATTTATGTATCCATATCTGTTTTTTATTACATTAATAGATATATGACAATTATTTGAAATTGTTTCTGTAGCTGGAAATTAATTTATTTCAAACCGTCGGTCGGTTCGGACCTGGCCACAGGTCAACTTATTATTATTATCTACTCTATCATCATATCTACATTGCCTGTACTATTGTCGGTTGGTGCTTCAATTGGTAATACTGATATTAATGGCTTGTGATAACTAAAATAAGATATATATGTTCGTGATTCGATATTTTCTATATAACGTGTAAAAACAGCATCTATTGTAGTTCCAGATTTTGTTGTTGATTCCTTGGGATCGTTATTTATAAGCAGACCAAATGTTTCTCGAAGAAAGTTGATCAACGGCAACGAATCACCATTGTGTTTGCTTTGCTCAAGTAGATATCGCAATTAAATACAATTTGAATTTAAATATATATTAATTTCAAAATTTGCCTAAACATTTATAAAAATAAATATACATATGAAATACGTTTAATATTAAAAATAAATAAATATACATATGAAATTTGTTATTTTTTAATATTAAAAAATATTTAATTTGAGATTAATTATATAAAAAATTTTAAAAAATTCAAAAAAACTTAGCTATAATATTTGACATATGATAAGGTTAATTACAATTTTTTAATAGACATCCTTAATAAATAGAAAAATAATAATTTTTAAATAATATAAATAATATTTAATTATAATCTAATCAAAGAAAATAAAAGTTTGAATCTATTTGATAGTTGATCTTTTTACATATAATTATCTCAAATTAAATATTTTTTAATATTAAAAAAAAAATAACAAATTTCATATGTATATTTATTTTTATAAATGTTTAGGCAAATTTTGAAATTAATATATATTTAAATTCAAATTGTATTTAATTGCGATATCTACTGGACAAGGTGGAGATCTCGCCCTCTTTTGATCATAAGTCATACTAATTTTTAATTCTTTGACCCAGTAGAGGCTGAGAAATATTATTCCGCGTCAACGTACTCGCGCCATGGACTTTGGACCTAGCGAGTGGGTATTAGAACGAAAGATCGCACAAAAGGGAGACGCAGATAGCCTCTTTCTCAAGAACGAAAGACCGCAGAAAAGGGAGACGCAGATAGCCTCTTTCTCAAGAACGAAAGACCGCACAAAAGGGAAACGCAGATAGAGGCTATCTCATTCCCACTCGTTATATCTATATCTTTTTTCTCTCTTGCGTTACGAAATTTCAATTTTTTTCTCTCTTGCGTTACGAAATTTCAATTTTTCAATTCACTCTCCATTCTCAACCAAATGTCAGGACGCCGCTAAAGAAGTTTCACTTCAAAAACTAATAAAGATGATTTTTCTCGAGGATAAAACCAATACAAAGTGATTTATAAAAAAATCTCCTCGTGTAAAATTTGGTGTGAAAATAACCCTTCCCTTCCTACCACTTCCGGTTTCCCGATCTGCACCAAAAGTTGATCAATTCATCATACTGATACATTAAGCAAATATAGCAAGCTGTACACATCTATACGGACGGACGGACGGACGGACAGACATTATGCTAAAAATACTTTTTTCTGTTAAGAAAATGCATGATTCGTGGAGATATGTAAAAATCTCCACATGTGAAATTTGGTGTGAAAACAATACCTCCCTCGTCGGTCGGTAAAAATTAACCATTGAATATAACTTTCAGTTTTTAATTTTAATTTAATTAAAGATATTTATATAAAAGCATTATTAAAATAATTAATAATTTTAAAAAGAATAAAATATCCCTCTTTAATCATTTTCTATATTAAAAAAAATTCAATTACTCTTGTAAATTCACTTGAATAATCTGTAAATAATGGATAGATATTTTAAAAATTCATTAATGATAAAAAATTAGAATATTTTTTAATCATGAATTTTAATGGTTTTTAATTTTTTTAAAATTAGTATGTAAAATTCTTTTGTTTTGGTTTGATTTTTTTTTGTTTCAATAAAAATGAATTTTTAAATAAAGTTATTAATAGTCAATGTATATATTCATGAGTAAAAGAGTATATGGTAATGGGAATGTAGGGGTAATAAATTATATTTTATTTACTCTCTATTTCAATGTTATTTTTAGAAGTTAATGAGCGCATAAAAAATTTATAATTAGTATTACATATTAGTTCATTCCTTAATATTTTCATCCATATCAAAGAAATAACTTCAAAGTGTATATAACCTGGGATGTACAGGATTTTGAATTTAAATCCGAAGATCCGATCCGATCCAGAATTTTCAGTTCGGGATTTTTTCCAAAAAAAGGGAAAAAAGGATTTAAATCCGAAGATCTGGGATTTTCAGATCGCAATTCTGCCCATTCCTGGTCGAGAGCCCTCTTCGTCGGGTTCAGTCAGTTAAGCAATGATAGGAATTCTTACTGACCTTCTTGCATATAGTTTTATTAATTTCAATAAATTAACATATACAAAGTATATTGAGAAAATACTTATTATTTATCTGTAAAATTATTTTATAATATAATGAAAATATACCATTATGATATATAAATTATTTTAAAATTTTATCTATAAAAATTCTGGTAAGGGCAGATGTGATTGACACCAGTAATTTAAATTAAATTCAAAAGTTGAAAAAAACAATGATTAGAATCTAGCATAGAGATATATATATTGGTCGAAATGCTTAGTAAATCAATTTTGAGCCAGGAAATTTTCATCTTCATTTTAAAATTAATTATATTAGATAATGAATTGATACTTATGATTTTGACTCTTTCCGGTAAATATTATTTATTAATAAATTATGTTAAGGATTAGAAATTTATAGCCGTTTTCCGGATACTATTTAAATCAATAATTATTTATGGATTATTAAATTTTTTAGCAATTTTATTAGCAAAAATCTTAGCATCAATATATACTTAAAATATATTTAAAAGAATTTACTAGTAATTGATAATTTTACAATTAAATTTTAATAAGGATAGTGTGATCTTAAGTATTCTTAATCTATATATATACATGTATATTTTGTCATATTTAAAGTTTACAATATACATAATAAATACAATTAGTACAATGAAATTTTGTTCAAGAGAGTAGTAGAGTGGTAAAATGTTGAACTACTCAACTTGAGAATGAAGTTCCAACCTCAATCAAGTTCATTAAAATTTAATAATATATAATATTTAATTAATGCAGTGTTTCTTAACCTTTTAGTATTCACGGTCCAATTTTCAATCATAATTTTCATCACCCCCCCATCGGAAATGTTTTTTTTAGAACCATATTGAAAAAAATTTAATAATAATCGAAAATGCGAAAATGTTCAAAAGTTTACCCACAAAATCATATATGCTCGCGCGCCCCACAGGTTGAGAATCACTGAATTAATGTGATGAAATCAAAATAACTTATGTGTAAACTGTCTAATATGGGTTCTAGGGTCAATAATAATGACAAAAAATCTGGAGTGTCTCCACTCGACTATCTCGCAAATTTTAATTGAATTAATTAAAATATATTATATTTAAATTAAATTTAATTAATTGTACATTATAAATTAAAATTAATAAATAAATTTATTAAACCAGCGCGTGTTTGGCTCTTTGTTGATTGCACCACGTCACGTGCTAGCGCGTGAATGTCACTCAACGTTTTAAAAAATTAATTCAGGTACTTTCAGCGATTCAATCAAGCTGAGATTCTATATATAACAGTTTTATACAATTTTTACTCATGTGAAAAATTATCAAACATATTTCTTTATTTCTACGGAAAGTTTAGAGGACAAAAAATGAAAACGCGGTAGGTAATGACCCTCTTCCGGTTGAGCTACAGTTCTTAAAAGTTGATAGAAAACTACGAATTTTGAATAATGCCCGTGTACCAAATTTCATGATTCTAGCTCAAACCGTTTTTGGGTAATCTTGTCTAATTACACACACACATATATATATACAAACACACACACAGACATGTTTCTCAACCTTAGTGAAAATGACTCAGGGACCTTCAAAACGTATAAAAACATCGAAAATTTCCAAATATCACATATTTTGTATAGTATTGTATTCTCTAGTATTAGGTAAAAGGAAAGAGAGAGTAGATTTAAATTTAAAGGTAGTTGAAGTAAAATGATAAAATAATGTGAAAATATAAAAAATGGCGAGGTAATGCCAAGAGGGGAGGGCTGTTAGCTGTTTCATATCATTCCACGCTTTGCTTGTTCTTTTCGTAGGTTGTTCAGTCCCTGTCTGCTCTGTCGGCTCCAGTAGAGTAAATGGAAATGTCAGAAAGAGAGCGTGAAGAGCATGGCTGTCTCTTTCCTTCTCACTCGTTACTTTTCTACTTTTTCATCTGCCACTTTGAGTTAAGAGGTAAAGAGAAAGAGCGTCAAGGGAGGGGGGAGTGGCAATTAATTACGGAACAAGAATTTCACACTTCGCCCTTCTCTTGCACCCTCCACCCCCATCCTCCGGTAGGGAACAAAAGGGCCGCGTAAACAGAGAGCGAGAGAGAGAAAGAGGGAATCTTGCGTGAGTGCTACCCGCTGGCTGCTCAAGGATCTTTTGTTCGCGAACATGAACTCGGGGAAAAGGTGAAAGAGACTGAGAGAAATCATATTTTAATTCCAAGGGTCCCCCCCAACCCCATTACCAGCTACCTCCAATTTGAAACGAACCTCAAGACAAGACTTCTTAATTAGAATAAATATTAACTCGCATTGCCAGAAGGGACGGCAAATCTTTCTCTTATAGATTTAAGATCTATATATCTATTCTTATTAATAAAGCAAACTGTTTAATGAAAAAAAATATTAATAAAACTAATAATTTTTTATAATAATATATATATTTATATAAAAAAAGATAAAACGGTAATTGTCCAGATTAGTTGTCATGTCATGGATTTTGATAAAACTTTACCAGTGGATTCCTTTGTTAATTCCAAAGAAACTTTCCTTATGCAATTTTTCCAGGTCGCTTTTAGTTTACGGGATAAAAATTATTAAAGTTTCGCAGATTAGCTGGTTATGAACGTCGAAATCTTCAGCCATTAAGTAATATTTTATTGACTAATTCACTTATTTACTAATTTTCGGTTTTTTAGGTTCGGTTTGGATATAGGGAAATTATTTAATTAATTAATTTTTTAAATTTTCTATATCCACCCCGGACTTAAAAAAAAATAGTGGAGCCCTCTTCTGGCCCAATGAATAAAACATGGCAGCTAAATAGAATATTAATAGATTTATATGCAAATTTTAATAATTATTATCCCGTAAACTAAAAGCGACCCGGAATCTGGTAAAGTTTTATCAAAATCCATTACTAATCTAGACAATTACCGTTTTTTCTTTTTATATATATATATTATAAAAAATTATGAAATAAATTATTGGTTTTATTAATATATTTTTTCATTAAACAGTTTGCTTTAATAATACGAATAGATATATTAACAAAGGAATCCACTGGTAAAGTTTTATCAAAATCCATCACATGACAACTAATCTGGACATTTACCGGTAAAACAAACCAGACTTAAACAAACAAAAAATGAAGCAATTCAGATTATCACTCCAAAAAACTATCGATTCTTTAATATATATATACCTAGTTAGATCATTAAAAAGTTTTTAAGAGATGAATGGTGTGAAGTGAATTTAGATTCATTTAGAATTTATCTAGGATTCATCAATAAGAGCATAGTATACTTATAGAAATTCTATTTCATTAATTTTTCAATAATACTGGGGTTTGAACTTAAAAATTCATAGGAAACAAACAAAGATATACTAAAGTGTCACTTGATATTAGTATATGTTAATTATTTTTAATTTTGAATTCCACATCTAAATCTAAACAACCTTTATATCTTCTCATTCTATGCTTGTATTTGAATTTTGTATTATCTTCCATTCAGTTGTTTTCCATTAGTTTGAACTGAATAGTTGATGTGAGCAAGGACTCTCACATTTAGGAGTCCAAGAGAAACATAAATTGATATTTTAATTCAGGAGTCAGGATCCTTTTCTAATTCTGGGTCAAAACTAACTAAATTTACTTTTTTAGAAAACATGGTGAATTTTAAATTTATTAAGCTTAAATAAGCTTTTTTGCAAAATAAATTTTATTATGAAATTAAGGTAAACGTACCAGTGGTGGAGCGCCTTAAGAGAAATTTTCATAAAAAAACACTATTATTCTGTAATAAAAGTGAGAATAACAACAAAACAACTGCTAACATATTGTATAACTATTTATATTATCACTAGAACACAAACATTCGGTTATATTTAAATATTTTTTTACAATTTTTTTCTAAGCGTAATTTTTGTTCTAGTAGTTGAACATCTGGAAATCTAAAGTTTTAGTAGTTGACCATATTTTGATCCACCAATTGACCATCAACCTAAAATGGGTTTAAAATAAATAAATGGAATAAAATGCACAAAGGATTGGTTTTATTAATGTTTTTATATATATAATATATATATATATAATTTCTTATAATTTATTTTAATTCTTATTTATATTTACAGTTCATATCAGGAATTAGTTGAAATATCTTGTTTTTCTAATTGCTCGAGGTGCCTACTACGCTATTCCAATTGTAATCTCTCTCTCTCTCTCTTTCTCCTTCTTTTAAGTAAGAAAATCTATGGGGTGGATGGTCATCAAGCAACATCTCTCTACTACCTAGCAACTATAAGATTTTTCTTATATATATATACTATACACAATACCTCTCCTCTTTAATTCATAATCCCTTCTCATTGTAAATCCAATTATAGTTATTTATTGAATTAAATTTAATCAAACTAATTAAGTAAATAAATAATAATAAATCATCATCTCTCTACTATCTATTATCAATTAAATTTGTCTTATATAAATACTACCATCTATTAGATTTTCTTATATATATACAACTAATAGATGTTTCTTTCTCTCTCTCTCTCTCTCTCTCGGTCTTCTCTTCTTCTCTCTACTCTCTATTATCTATTAGTTTTTTCTTATATATATACAACTAATAGATATTTCTCACTCTCTCTCTCTCTTTCTCTTTCTCTTCTCTTCATCGTCTCTTCATCTCTCTACTATCTACTATCTATTACGTTTTTCTTATATATATACTACTATCTATTAGATTTTTCTTATATATATACAATTAATAGATGTTTCTCTCTCTCCCTATATCTCTTTCTCTTCTCTTCATCTCTCTACTATCTAATATCTATTAGATTTTTCTTATATATATACTATACACAATCCCTCTCCTCTTTAATCCCTAATCAGTTGTCATTGTAAATCCAATTATACTTATTTATTGAATTAAATTTAATCAAACTAATTAAGTAAATAAATAATAATAATTCATCATCTCTCTACTATCTACAATCTATTAGATTTTTCTTATATATATACAACTAATAGATGTTTCTCTCTCTCTCTCTCTCTCTCTCTGTCTTCTCTTCCTCTCTCTACTATCTACTATCTATTAGATTTTTCTTATATATATACCACTAATAAAATGTTTCTTTCTCTCTCTCTCTCTGTCTTATCTTTTTCTCTCTACTATTTATTATCTATTAGATTTTTCTTATATATATACAACTAATAGATGTTTCTCTCTCTCTCTCTCACTCTTTCTCTTTCTTTACTTTTCTCTTCATCTCTCTACTATCTACTATCTATTAAATTTTTCTTATAGATATACAACTAATAAATGTTTCTCTCTCTCTCTCTCTCTCTCTCTGTCTTCTCTTCCTCTCTCTACTATCTACTATCTATTAGATTTTTCTTATATATATACCACTAATAAAATGTTTCTTTCTCTCTCTCTCTCTGTCTTATCTTTTTCTCTCTACTATTTACTATCTATTAGATTTTTCTTATAAATATACAACTCATAGATGTTTCTCTCTCTCTCTCTCTCTTTCTCTTCTCTTCATCTCTCTACTATCTACTAACTATTAAATTTTTCTTATATATATACAACTAGCTATATAAGTAAGAAACTCTATGGGGTGGATGGTTGGGAGGTGGATGGTCATCAAGCAACATCTCTCTACTACCTAGCAACTATAAGATTTTTCTTATATATATATACTATACACAATACCTCTCCTCTTTAATTCATAATCCCTTCTCATTGTAAATCCAATTATAGTTATTTATTGAATTAAATTTAATCAAACTAATTAAGTAAATAAATAATAATAAATCATCATCCTTCTACTATATACAATCTATTAGATTTTTCTTATATATATACCACTAATAGATGTTTTTCTCTCTCTCTCTCTCTGTCTTCTCTTCCTCTCTCTACTATCTATTAGATTTTTCTTATATATATACAACTAATAGATGTTTCTCTCTCTCTCTCTCTCACTCTTTCTCTTTCTTTACTTTTCTCTTCATCTCTCTACTATCTACTATCTATTAAATTTTTCTTATAGATATACAACTAGCTATATAAGTAAGAAACTCTATCAGGTGGATGGATGGGGAGGTGGATGGTCATCAAGCATCATCTCTCTACTATCTATTAGATTTTTCTTATATATATACAACTAATAGATGTTTATTTCTCTCTCTCTCTCTCTCTCTTCTCTTCATCTCTCTACTATTAAATTTTTCTCATATATATACAACTAAAAGATGTTTCTCTCTCTCTCTCTCTCTCTCTTTCTCTTCCCTTCATCTTCTCTTCATCTCTCTATTATCTACTATCTATTAGATATTTCTCATATATATACAACTAAAAGATGTTTCTCTCTCTCTCTCTCTCTCTCTCTCTCTCTCTCTCTCTCTCTTCTCTTCATCTGACTACTATCTAATATCTATTAGATTTTTCTTATATATATATACAACTAAAAGATGTTTCTCTCTCTCTCTCTCTCTCTCTTTCTCTTCCCTTCATCTTCTCTTCATCTCTCTATTATCTACTATCTATTAGATATTTCTCATATATATACAACTAAAAGATGTTTCTCTCTCTCTCTCTCTCTCTCTTTCTCTTCCCTTCATCTTCTCTTCATCTCTCTATTATCTACTATCTATTAGATTTTTCTTATATATATACAACTAATAGATGTTTCTCTCTCTCTCTCTCTCTCTCTCTCTCTTCTCTTCATCTCTCTACTATTAAATTTTTCTCATATATATACAACTAAAAGATGTTTCTCTCTCTCTCTCTCTCTCTCTTTCTCTTCCCTTCATCTTCTCTTCATCTCTCTATTATCTACTATCTATTAGATATTTCTCATATATATACAACTAAAAGATGTTTCTCTCTCTCTCTCTCTCTCTCTTTCTCTTCCCTTCATCTTCTCTTCATCTCTCTATTATCTACTATCTATTAGATATTTCTCATATATATACAACTAAAAGATGTTTCTCTCTCTCTCTCTCTCTCTCTTTCTCTTCCCTTCATCTTCTCTTCATCTCTCTATTATCTACTATCTATTAGATTTTTCTTATATATATACAACTAATAGATGTTTCTCTCTCTCTCTCTCTCTTCTCTTCATCTCTCTACTATCTACTAATATTTAGATTTTTCTTATATATATACAACTAATAGATTTTTCTCTCTCTCTCTCTCACTCTTTCTCTTTCTTTACTTTTCTCTTCATCTCTCTACTATCTACTATCTATTAGATATTTCTTATATATATACAACTAATAGATGTTTCTCTCTCTCTCTCTCTCTCTCTTTCTCTTCTCTTCATCTCTCTACTATTAAATTTTTCTCATATATATACAACTAAAAGATGTTTCTCTCTCTCTCTCTCTCTCTCTTTCTCTTCCCTTCATCTTCTCTTCATCTCTCTATTATCTACTATCTATTAGATATTTCTTATATATATACAACTAATAGATGTTTCTCTCTCTCTCTCTCTCTCTCTCTCTCTTCTCTTCATCTCTCTACTATCTACTATCTATTAGGTTTTTCTTATATATATACAACTAATAGATGTTTTTCTCTCTCTCTCTCTCTCTCTCTGTCTTCTCTTCCTCTCTCTACTATCTACTAATATTTAGATTTTTCTTATATATATACAACTAATAGATTTTTCTCTCTCTCGCTCTCACTCTTTCTCTTTCTTTACTTTTCTCTTCATCTCTCTACTATCTACTATCTATTAGTTATTTCTTATATATATACAACTAATAGATGTTTCTCTCTCTCTCTCTCTCTCTCTCTTTCTCTTCTCTTCATCTCTCTACTATCTACTATCTATTAGGTTTTTCTTATATATATACTATTATCTATTAGATCTTTCTTATATATATACTATACACAATACCTCTCCTCTTTAATCCCTAATCCCTTCTCATTGTAAATCCTATTATACTTATTTTATTGAATTAAATTTAATCAAACTAATTAAGTAAATAAATAATAATAAATCATCATCTCTATACTATCTATGATACTATCTATTAGATTTTTCTTATATATATACAACTAATAGATTTTTCTCTCTCTCTCTCTTTCTCTTCATCTCTCTACTATCTACTATCTATTAGATTTTTACCGACCGACGTTAGTAAGGGAGTTATTGTTTTCACACCAAATTTCACATGTGGAGATTTTTACATATCTCCACGAATCATGCATTTTCTTAACTGAAAAAAGTATTTTTTTCATGATGTCTGTCGGTCTGTCCGTCTGTCTTTCCGTATAGATGTGTACAGCCTGAACGGCTCAACCGATTTTGATGAAATTTGGTATATTTATTTAATGCATCAGTGGGATGAATTGCTCAACTTTTGGTTCAAATCCGGAAACCGCAAGTGGTAGTATTAGCGATCGACGATAGGAATGGAAGGGTTATTTTCACACCAAATTTCACATGAGGAGATTTTTTTATATATCACCACGAATCATGCACTTTGTATTGGTTTTATCCTCGAGAAAAATAATCTATATTAGTTTTTCATGATTTAAAATTATATGACGTCATCCAACCATTTTTGACGTCACAGCCTGGTCTTACATATATATTATAAATAAAATAAAATTAAAAATATTTATGTTATATGCCTATCTGTTTTTTATTACAATAATAGATATTTAAAATTATTTGAAATTGTTTCTGAAGCTTGGAATTAATTTATTTCAAACCGTCTGTCTGTTCCGACCTGGCCACAGGTCAACTTATTTTGTTAATAATTTATTTTTATTTTTTATTTTTTTTGTTAATTATTATTACATTTTTATTTGTTGGAAAATTATTTCTACTTTATTAATTGTTAATAGTTATTTCATTTTAATTACCAGTTTTCTGAATAAGTATATTCTCTTATTATAGAGATTCTTATTGTCGTTGTTTGTAAAATTAAAATATTAATTAAATTTATCAAAATAATAAGTTGAAAAGATTTCCAATTATTTTATTTATTTATTGTAAATTTTTCAATGTAACCATGGTAACCATAAATAGACTTTTACCAAAATATTACTAATTAAATTAATTTTGTATTTAACTATACACTAAAACCTTCCATGGGATGCTCACAACAATCCTTGAAAGTTTCGCAATCGCTATCGGATGGGTAGTTTTTGAGTTTTTGACAGACACACACAGACAGACAGACATTGCCTTTTATATAATTTTATATATATATATATATAGATTTTTTATTTATATTCAAAACTTTAAGATGGTTATTTAAAATAATTAATTTGGTCATATAAGTAATTCCTTCTTTGACTACTAATCTATCAAATGTACATATATTTTTAATAATTATTATGGGAATTATATTTATAATTTATAAAGATTGATTGTAACTTTCAAATATCTCATTCGCGTCTGAATTTTATTTTAATTCTCTTTTAAGAATGAGGATATTAAACAAAATAAGTTTCGATATTTTAGGGAACAAGCAAAGATCTTCATAGGATAATTGAATCTCAATGAAATGTAAATTTGCTTGCATTCAATTGGTGTGCAAAGGTCACCCCCTTGATCCTGATCGAAGGGTGTCTCACAATTGTTGCATTGATGACGCGGCCATAGAGTTAATCCCGTGTAAAGCATCAGCTGATGGCCCTTGGGCTCAACGTCAACGTGGACAGGGATCTCGTACGGGAACGATTGATTTGTTCAGCCCTCCTTTAAAGAGAGATCCACCCCACCCCCAATTGAATGCTTCCACGCCTTTTCGCCCTCATCACCCCATCCTATTTTCATTTCACCCCTTTTCTCTTCGGGAGGATAAAAAAATTAGATTGCTTTTGGAGGAGTGACCAATATAAAAATTGCGGAATCATAAATATCTTCAAATGTTTGTATTACATTAATGAAATTGGAACAATACGAGAATATTGAAGCTTTAAGTTATTAGTAAGATATTTATTAAAAAATATATATATATATATATATATATATATATATAAATGTATTTATACACAACTTAAAATACACATAATATTCACATATTATAATTTTATTAATGAAATTAAAAAAATTGATTGTAATAAATTATAATTAAGATTTAATCTATGTTGAATGAAATTAAACAAAAACAATCCTAATAAAAAGTGTATGCATTGTGAATTGAAAATTTATGTCTAAAAAAATCTGGAATGTCTCCACTCGACTATCTCGCAAATTTGAACAATTAACATATATTATATTTAAATTAAATTTAATTAATTATAAATTAAAATTAATAAATAATATTTATTAAACCAGCGCGTGTTTGGCTCTTTGTTGATGGCACCATGTCACGTGCTAGCGCGTGATTTGTAGTCGTGTTAAAAAATTAATTCCGGTACCTTCAGTGATTCAATCAAACTGAAATTCTATATATAGCAGTTTTATACAATTTTTAATCATGTGAAAAACTTTCAAACATATATCTTTATTTTTATGGTCAATTTAGAGGAAAAAAATGAAAACGTGGTAGGTAATGACCCACTTCTGGATGAACTAAATTTCTCAAAAGTTGATAGAAAACTACAAATTTTGAATAATGACGGTTTAACAAATTTCATTATTCTAGCTCAAATCGGCGAGATAGTAAAAAATTGAATATAAATTTCATATATAAATTATGACTACAAAACATACAAATTTATGATTCACATTATTATTTTTTGATTTTTGAAAAACAAGATTTATTTTAGTTAGAAGACACATTTTTGTTTGTTAGCCCAGTTTTTGATGTTCCGTGTTTATGACTTGATTCAACTATAATTAATTAATTTATTCTATGCTAGACAGTTGCAGTCCTCCAATAGGTCTGGTATATTTATTTATTTATTTTTAATCTAATAAAATAATAGAATACAATGGAATACATTGTTGATGACCTGCAATATTGAAAAATAATGAGAATTCACTTAATTTATTTTTATACCTATAATTAATAGATACATAAATGATATTCTTCGAAATCTCATTAATCAATCAATGTATGTATATTAATAGTTTTATTTTTTTTGTACCTATCATAATTTTTTAAGGTTTACTCAAATTAATATAAAATTTAAATGATATTCTTTTTTTTCCATTTTCCTAAATAAGTTAAAGATCAAATTTATATATTATTATTTATAAAGATCTTTTTTTACAAAAGACCAATAAAAAATGAAAAGGAGCAAAGGATATTTCAATGCCTCCGAATAATTTATTTTATACTTACTTTTATTTTATGATATAAGTCAAATAACCCGTAATGAACACAATTTTATTAAATAAAGTTGTAAAAGAGACTGATAAATAAAAAAATCACTTACTTATGTACATGCTATGAAAGGACAGCCCCATCAATTAAGTTGCGTCTGAAAGGAGTAAAGCTATTGTATAATCAGTTCAACGGATGGTCTCAACTTTTATCTTAATTTTCTTGATTTTATTCCAAATAGCATCAAATAGTGATGTCGTAGGATGGACTCGGTCCCATAATCTTCAGTCAGAGAGAATTTCACTTGACAGCTCAGGGACTTGAACCCGGGACGTCGAGATTAATAGCATTTCAGACTGCGCGATGCTTTTAATATAAATTTATATATTAAGATAAATCATTTTAAAAAGTTAAATTGTTCTAGAAAACAATGTAATTTAATAGTTAAATATTAATATATTAATCAATTTTAAGAATTAAAAGCTTGTTTTAAGAGGGTTGAACGAAACAAAACAAGGGTATAATCTTTATGACACGATGTGAAAGAAAATAATTAAGGGAGTGGTGGAATGATTTAGAATTTCTTGTTGTGGAATGTTGACGCGATTAGTTTAAAAAGTCATCAATCATTTAATTCAATGTTTGATATTTTTTTTCCTTCTTCGTATTTGATTTTTATGAAATATTCCTGTTTTGTTCGTTTAAGAGGAAGATTGGGATTAGTGGGATTTTATTGAAAAGGGAATGAGAATGAGAAGGGCGTTTATTTATTTTATTTTCCAACCGATCGGTTTATTGATGTGACGTGCAAAAGCCCCTTCGATTTTTACTCAACACCCACCCTTACATATTGCTTTGGAATGGCCTAAACTTTGGTAAAAATAAAACAGGAAAAAAAATATAAATAACATACAATAAAATGATATATTTATATATATATATATATATAGGTATATCTAAATAAATTTTTATAAAATTAAATTTTAATAATTTATATAAAAAGACAATCATTAATGTATTTATTAAAGCTTTTGTGATTATTTTGATAATTATTAAGGGGATTTTTATTAAAAAAGGTAACTTGTGAATGTAAAAAAGTATACGAGGGTGGTCTGAAAAGTTTCCGACCTGACCAAGAAAAACGATGTTTTTCAATTTTTTTTTTGTTTTATTTTTCAAAATTCAAGATAATTGAGACCTGTACGATGTCAGCTGAACGTGTGCGAAATATTTTGCAAAACCATTTGAATATGGAAAGCTGTGTGCAACGTGAGTGCCGCTGTAGGCGTAATCCAAACGAATCTTTGCGTCGATTCATAACTGTTGATGAGACTTAAATTAAATTAAATCAAATTTAATTAATTAATTAATTAATTTAATTAATTAGAACACCGTTATGAGAAATGTATCAGTGTTGATGGAGATTTTGTTGAAAAATATAGCAAAACAAATTGAAAAACATCGTTTTTCTTGGTCAGGTCGGAAACTTTTCAGCCCACCCTCCTACATTGGTGAAACAATAGATTTCTACAAGATTGTCTGAACATGAGAGAGCCATTAGATTAAAACATCCAAATCAATCATCAATTGCAGAACATGCCTTAACAACAGGACATAAAATAAATTTAGATAATGTAGAAACACTTCATATTGAAAATAATTGGTGAAAAATAAAAATAAAAGAATCTATAGAAATAAATAATCATCCCAACAATATTAATAAAGAGGATGGATATAGACTTAATAAGATGTGGAACATAGTGTTGGATGAGTAAAATTTGTCAGATTGAATGTTATATAATTAATCTTGTGTGTATATATGTATATATCTTGATTATAGAAATAATTTTTTATCTTTATTGTAAAGACATAATGCACTGTCATACTAATTAATTATAAACACATGCTTTGACAATAGCTGCTGACTTCATGGTGATATTTAAAAATTGGCGGGAGATAAATTGGAGCCAAAAATTCCCATCATGAGTCAGTCCGCTTGAATCGGAGCAAGCGTACGGTACTTGAAAACGACTGCAGAATAAGCAGTCGAAACGTTGTACAGTTATTTTAATTTAATAAATAATTTCATACAAACAATGTGGTCTTTTAATAAAAATTCCCTTAATAAAGACAATCATTATTAATGAAATAGACAAATATTTTTAATTCATTACATATACGAGGGCAATTCACAAAGTAGCTTACGTTTTGGAATTAAGACAAAACTAGTACAGGAAAATGTTTTTTATTATAAACATTTGAAAGAGCAACTAAAATACTATTTTTCTACACAATCGCCAAAAAAGTGGAGACATTTATCGTAGCGATGAACGAGCTTAGAAATTCCTTCCTTCTGATTGTGGTACCTACCAGGCACAAAACTTATGGTAGCCTAACTTTTGAGAAACAATTTCGTTCAATAAAGTGCGTGAAATTTGCGGAAAACTGAAGGAAAGTTCGGTTATGGTGAAACGACGGTGAAAGAAAACATGAACTGGTGGAAAAGATCAATGAAAAAATTAGAGGAAACCGTCGTTTCACCATAACCGAACTTTCCTTCAGTTTTCCCTCGTATATTGAATTATTTTGATTGGAAAAAGTAAAAATACCTCATTGAATATAGAGGTAGTAGAATTCAAAATGTAAATTAAAAAAAATCCTCGTAATATTTTTCATAAATACTGTTCTGATATTTCATTGATAATATAGTATTGTTAATAAAATGAGAATATTCTAGAATAAATTGATTCATAAATTAATAAATAAATTATAAATTTATTTATTTATTTGAGCCTTTTGTTAATAATAACAGTTTTAATATTTAGTTACTTTATTACAATGAATTAGGTACATATAATTATTTGTATTTTTATTTTTATTTATTTTAATTTTTCTTTCCTTTATTTGAGTTTAAGGCATAAAAAATTGTATTTACATTTTAAAATTGACTATTGAATGATAACAAAAACTAATGTTACACACATTTTATATTATATATTTTTTAGATTATTCACTTAGATTATTATATTATAAACTTATTGCCTAAATTATAGAAAAGAAATTAAAGAAAGAGATCAAATAAATGAATCAAATGAAATTCTGTGTTTTATATTAAATATTATATTGATTTTTAATTCGATTGGTGTAAGAAAATTTCCCTAAGCTTAAATAATATTAAAAATCTGGAGTGTCTCCTCTCGACTATCTCGCATATTTGAATTGAATTAATTAACATATATTATATTTAAATTAAATTTGATTAATTAAAAGTAATGACCCTCTTCCGGTTGAGCTACATTTATCAAAAGTTGATAGAAAACAATGAATTTTGAATAATGCCCATGTACCAAATTTCATGATTCTAGCTCAAACCGTTTTTGCGTAATCTTGGTTACATACATACATACACTCACACACACACAGACATTTTTCTCAACCTTAGTGAAAATGTTTCAGGAACCTTCAAAACGTATAAAAACATCAAAATCTCAACATCGAAAATTTTCGTGATCGCAATACTATCTCTGGCGAGATAGCAAAAAGAGTGTGTAAGTTTCTCGAAAAAAAAGGAAAAAGCACTCTTCCCATCCTTAATTTATCCCATCTCTATCTCATCTTACGATCCTTAATTAATTATTAATATAGGAGGGTGAAATTCAAAATTGTTAAGTCTGTAGTAACGAAGATATTTTTCATTGTTTTTCAATATAAATTTTATATTATCTATTATATTATACACACATTTATAATACATATTTATATAGGAGATTGTGATGGGCGAACATGTAGCTAAAATAGGAGAGAAAACACGGGTGAGAAACTTGTTTATAAAGAGACCAATTAAATTAATTTTGAATTTAACTACACTAAAACCTTCCTTGGTATGCCCACAACAATCCCTGAAAGTTTCATCGCAATCGGACGGGTAGTTTCTGAGTTTAGGCGAGACACACACACAGACAGACATTGCCTTTTATATATATAAATATATGTAAGACCAGGCTGTGACGTCATGAATGGCTGGATGACGTCATATAATTTTAAATTAAGAAAAAACTAATAAAGATGATTTTTCTCGAGGATAAAACCAATGATTCGTGGTGATATATAAAAAAATCTCCTCATGTGAAATTTGGTGTGAAAATAACCCTTCCCTTCCTATCGTCGATCGCTAATACTACCACTTCCAGTTTCCGGATTTGCACCAAAAGTTGATCAATTCATCCTACTGATGCATTAGGTAAATATACTAAATTTCATCAAAATCCGTTGAGCCGTTCAAGCTGTACACATCTATACGGACGGACGGGCGGACGGACGGACAGACATCATGCTAAAAATACTTTTTTCTGTTAAGAAAATGCATGATTCGTGGAGATATGTAAAAAATCTCCACATGTGAAATTTGGTGTGAAAACAATACCTCCCTTACTATCGTGGGTCGCTAAAAAAGAGATGAGGATAATTCAGGATAGGAACGTTTGGAGGAATGTGATTGCTTCAACCAAAAACTTTTAGGTTCCGTAGGGCCATAGAGATAGATAGATATTTGAATAAATATTTGAAAATAAAATATTGCATAATTTTTCTATTTTATTTAGTTTTAATTTTTTTTTTTAATGTTTTCTTTTGTAAATCTTTTTTCTGAGAAAATAAATATTTTTACATTGATTAGCTAAAAAATATAATTTCTATATTTATATAGATTTAGTATCTTTCTCTTAAAGTTGATGCTTTATTTAATAGGTAGCAATAGGGCGAAGTGTCGGGTTAATCTACTTATTTTCCTTGAGTCCTTCTTCGTCATCAAGCCCGATGATCCCTCTTTTGGTCGAAATGTCTACGGCAATAAGTAACCGAGGCGAATGTCAGTGTATGGGTGTGTGGTGTCGTTACAGTAACAAGTTAGGAGTGGGCGAGAGCGAGAGGGGTCACATCGATTCACACAGGTGTCCAAGTTCCCATTGAGTCAGTGTGGGATTATCCTAGGCTTACTGTGATGAACACAGGATCCCGCAGACGCAAGCAAGCATCCCCCGACCCCCTCTCTTAGGGTGATATGCGTCACGAGGGGAAAACGAGAAAAAGAATTTACGCATCATTAAATTATCTATTTATTTATAGATATTTTTCTAAGTCACAAGATTTAAAGCCTGGATAAATGGAGATTTATAAAAAAACGACGAAAAGGAATCAACCTGAAAGGAGCTGCATAATTTGGAGCCATTACTTTTTGTAAGCTGTTTTTTAGTCAATCGAGTCTCGCTTTTTTTTATTACATTTTATATTTGAAATTATTATGTAATGCCATACATCCATACAATGTTTTTAGCATATAGGTATGTAGAAAAAATTTGTTATAGATTTAATACATTTGCCTTAGAAACATTTCTTTCTTAGAGTCTTGGATATAATTCCTATTCAAGTGAATTCTTTAAAATGAGAAACAAATTAATAATAAATATATTAATATAAAACACAATAAATAAATAAATGATAAATTATTAATTTCAGACTTTGTTAATCAGGACAGCAGAAATTAAAAAAAAAACAGAAAAAAAAAATTACAAATTTCTTATCTTTTGAATTATGAATTATGACATATCTAAAGTTATATTTTTATCCATCTTAAAAAATTATTTACAGAGAAATTAATTCACAAAGAATCAAGAATTAGAATTAATAAAATAATATTATATATAATAAAAGAATTAGGAGATAGTTAAGATTTGATGGAACCGGGACTGGTGAAAAAGGAAATTGGCGGATAATTAATTATTGCACGCAGCATTTCATTATTAAAAAAAAATATGGAGTCTCTCCACTCGACTATCTCGTAATTTAAATTGGATTAATATTAATAATATATTATACTTAAATTAAATTTAATTAATTATAAAAAATATTTATGTTGGTGGCACCACGTCACGTGTTGGCGAGTGATTTGCAGTTTTAAAAACTTAATTCCGATACTTTCAGTGATTCATTCAAGGTATATTTAGCAGTTTTATACAATTTTTAATCATGTGAAAAACTATCAAACATTTATCTTTATTTTTACGGTCAGTTTAGATGAAAAAAATGAAAACGTGGTAGGTAATGACCAACTTCCGGATGAACTACATATCTCAAAAATCGAGAGTAAACTACGAATTTGGAATAATGCCCGTGTACCAAATTCCATTATTTTAGCTCAAACCGTTTTTTGCAATCTTGTCTGCATACACACATACACAGACAGACATTTTTCTCAACTTTAGTAAAAATGATTCACGGACCTTCAAACGAAATCTCGACATCGAAAATTTTCGTAATCGCAATTATATCTCTGGCGAGATAGTAATAAAAATATTTTTTTAAAATAATATTTAGAAAAGTTAAAAATTATTTTTTTTAAATTGAGCCATTATCACGCTCCAACTTTTATTGATTATAAGTAATAATCATAATAATAATAAGGCTCAGAAAAATATTTCAAAATATTGATTGAGTGAGTGAATGATTAAATTTATTTAAAAAAAAAAACAATTAATACATTAAATACTACAATATAAAAAACAAAAAACAAAAAATTGCAATTACCTTGTTCATTTTTTTTTTAATGAATTTTTTATTTTCAAATAATAATTTATTTTATCATTTAAAACTTTTTTAATCGCCTCACCCTTGAAACAGGATTGAAAATATTAACCCCTTGTTTCACGCTACAACCCACCCCTTATTCTATTTATTATTGACCAAAATGCTTTATGGCTGCATTTTTTTTTATTTGATTAAATTTAATACTCTAACTACTGTACACGTGAGATTATTTATCAATGCTCTTTTAATCAGACAAAGGAGTATTAAATCCTTATCATCGAATTCATTTATGATCTGTAATCCTTTTCTATAGGTGGGAGATTAAATAACGAAAATTCAAAATAAATAAATGCTTTTGTCATTTTCGTATATTATTAATGAAAACAATATAATATTATAATGAATTTATCCAGGTGATGATTTCAAAACATCGAACATAAATATGTAGGTATATTAATTTTAGAAAATTAATTTTATTTCATATATGATATCTATATTGTATTTCTATTGATCACAGATGTATAATTGTTTAGAATATACCTACTAAACATATTATATAGATAATAAAATTTATAATAATATATAAATATATAATTATACGAATTAATTTTTATGAAATAAAATTCAAAATTTATATTTCATAAAAATTTTAAATAATTTTTTATTATTTTTTTAATCAAAATTTATATATTTAATTTTCTTTTATAAATTATTCCAATTCTTTTTTAAATTTATCAAAAACGTGTTACTTTGTTAAACTTAAAAAGTGAAAATGTTGCAGCCCTGTTTCACAGGCACAATATTTTATATATTTTATATGGGCTAGCCATTCGAAGAATTGTTAGAAATAAAATTTCTAGTCTAATATTTAATTAATTATAAACTATTAAATAAAACTTAATAATAATAATTTGATTCAATTTATTGGGATGTCTCAAACAATTTGTCCTTTTTTTTACCGACCGACGATAGTAAGGGAGGTATTTTTTTTTAATCATAAATTAAATTTTCTAACTTTATAAAATGAATCAATACACATTCAAATTTATTTTAAGAAAGTGAAGATGTAAGGAAATTAGGAGGGTGAAGGCTTGACTGCTGAATCATTCACCTAATAGATTTATCACGTGTCATAATAAATCAATACCTATATAGATGGAGGAAAAATATGATAAAAGTTTTCAAATCGAGAAGTAAGGAAAATATAGTAAACATCGCGCGTTTATTATCATTAAAATATTATTTTATTATTAATAATAATAATATCGGTATAATATTCAAATAATTTGAGGCTAGACGATTAAGAATTTTGTCGTAATATTTAACACTTTGTAAGATTACCGCTTTCTACACTTCCTTTAAAATAATAATTAGGAGTTTCCAAATTTTTCAGAAATTATAACCTCGAGGTAAGAATGGCGAAAAATATATTGGCGGGGAGACCGAGTCCGCTTGGAAGACCAAGGACGCGGCGGGTGGATAATGTGGTAAGGGACGTGAGAGATATTGGAGAGGGTAGAGATTGGAGGGTTGTGACTCAGAATAGGGATACTTGGAGAAGTGTGGTTGCTGCGGCCAAGAACTTTCGAGTTCCGTAGAGCCACAGAGATAGATATATTACAGTGGAACGTCAAATTAAGAGTTTTTCGGGTTAGGAAGTTGAGTCCTCTGTTTCGGTTTTCGAGCAAAATTTTGGGTTGCAAGTCGCAAGTTTTTGATGGGAATTTTTTCTACTACGCTGCCTACTCTTTGCTTGCCTTATATCAGGAACACTGTACGTTGCTTAAAACTAATCGCCACAGTATGACAATGTGACACAAAAAGAACACTCAACTCTTTGTGAATAAAGTGGTGGTCTGAGGTGGTTTTAAAAAGAGACTTGTATAACTTTGTGAATAAAAAGGTGTTGAAGTAATTCTGAAACTAGGAAAAAGTATTTAACCCTTCCTATAGAAGAATCTGCTCGTTTAATTCTTAAGATGATAATATATTTTATATAAATATTATCTTTGCAAGTTTTTTTTTCAGACAAAAATCCTTCAGCCATACGTTTCTCAACCTTCTAGTAGCTAGCTATTACAGCGGCCCTTATTCAATTTTGCATCCCTCTTATAATAAAATGTATACAACAATAATGAGTATTTTGAATTCTTATAAATTATAAAACAAGAGTTTTTCTCTGTTTACTCGTACTTTTCTTTCAGTTACAGTTAATAAATTTTCAATTTTCTGTTAAAATATACAATTTAACCAAAATAAATATAAAAGAACAAAATAAATTATTTTTTTAAATCATATAACAATGCAGCTACGAGTGTAATAAGAATATTTTCAAATTTTTTATTTTATAAACAATTATAGGATGGTTGGAATATAATAGCAAAAAAATATTAGATATATTAGATATTTAAAAATGTGTCAAGATTCAACATTTCAATTCATTCAAGTTCACTCATATCATTACCTATGATGAAACCTGATTGGCATAATTTTTTTACATATCACAATATGTAAAATTAAAAATATATATTAGTAAAAATGAATATTATTAAATTAATTTTAATTAACATACTATCTATAGACTTAAAAATTATAAATAAATAAAACATAAAGCAAGATAAAATATGTCAAGATTCAACATTTCATTTCATTCATGTTCCGCTAAAGTGATAAAACTTTGTTGGCATAATTTAAAAAAATAAAAATTAAAAATATGTTACGTAAAATTTTATTATATTAGTAAAAAATAATCTACTATAAACAAAATAAAATGTAATAAAAAATCAAAATTAGAAAATTAAACAAAATTTGGAAATAAATTTAAATTATAGAGGTTTAAAAACAATTTCAAATAAATTAGTTTTTTAAATTCCATATTGAAGCGAATATCAGTTATTGAGGATGTTCAAGAACAGAAGAGTAAATTGTCTCGAAACAAATTAGATTATAAATTTTTACTTTTCTAAGCATGTGAAATCATTCTTATGATTAAATAGTTTAAAAAAAAAATAAAAATATTAAAAAAAGTATGAAAATGTATGTATGTGTGCTTTCCTGCCAGTTAATGGAATATAAAATTTGTAATTTGACTAAATAGATATGGTCTATTAGTTATAGTATTGCAAATATAATATTTGATTGCTATTTTAATTTTGTTTTTAAATAATCTAAATTATTAACATAAATTTCTATTAATAAATTGTTATGCTTCTTTATATTATTTTTTTCATTTCAAAAAAAAAAATTGTTAATATTTTAATATTTTTATCTTTTATAGACATTCTGTTACCTTCATTTTTTATGAATTTTTTATGAATGCTGATAAATTTCAATGGGCAGTGTATTTAGAGGGCAGTGTTGGAAACCCACCCTTTCATTGATCAGCCAGGCGCGAGGTCATCCATCACACAAGCTGAGGCTAAAGGATTACATCATGTTGACAGCCAGGATAATTGTTGTCCTCTATTCTACTATCTATGTGTGGATATTCACCCCTACAGCGAGTTGGCCAAAACTTCACTTTGGTCACGTGCAACCTGGGATACTATATATATATATATAAACTATATATATAAACATGTGTATGTGTACAAGAGAGAGAGAGAGAAATTGAGGCAAAAGCGCATAGTGAAGGGTCCGACGAGCCAAAAAGGGATTAGAGGTATTATATCGGTAACGTTTGCCACCGATATGCCCTGTGCCTTCCACCCTCGCTTGAGCTACCTTGTTTCGATAATACTATAAAACGCCAAGAGATTCTGTGCGTGTGTTTATAGCCACGTGTAGTTGTGATGTTTGGTCAAATTGGATAGAAATGATGAAAACAAGATTTTCTATTTTAGTCGAAATGATCAAATTTAATTTTCAAATTAAACACCTTTGAAGAAAAATTTAGAGAAATTAATTTCTATATTAAAGTGAAATATATATTAATATTGTGTTTTCTTTTATTATAGACTACAATTATTTTAACATTTTATAGTTTAAATTCTGTTTAATTTCTCGTCATTTTGTTAGTGGATAATCTTTTGTGAGAAAATTTATTATTTAATATTTAATATTTTTTTAATGCTAAAGGAGAATGAAATAAAAATATTTTGGGGGAAAATAATTAATAATTGCTTAGTTGTTACGTAAATTTTATTTTAAATTTATTAACATAGAAATGAATATATAAATTTTAATTTTATTATACAAATATCCTATAATATAAGATATAGGATGGCAGGTCAACAAGTCAGTGACTTTTTGAATGAAACCCAGGTTTTTGGGTAAAAAATTATTTTATTTTTCAACTTATTGTTAATCTTTTTTTGAGCTATATACACTTCGTTAATCATTTCTCTGATTTTTTTATCCCTTCCTAAAAATAAGATTTGTAGAAGACATCAAAATAGGTATTTGTATGTGAAATGATTTCATTGTTGGAGTTCCGCCGAGCCATTTCTTAATTTTTGGAAACAAGAAATAATCACTCAGGGTTAAACCCGGAGAATAGGGCGGATGAGGAAATATTCATTTTAGTATAATAAATTTAGATAAATAATAATAAAAGAGACACTTTTTATTAAAAAGAAATTATATATATTGATTAATGTTTAAATTATTGTTTATATTAAAAATAAAATTATTCCGTATTCCAAACGATTATTTACTGGTATGTTCATTGAGATGATTTGGTAGTTCAATCACTACATATTTTGAATTATTATATTTCAATATTTATTATTAAATTTGTTTAAACCGAATTATTCCTATGACATTATGTGTCATTGTAGACTTACAATATACCTCTTGATAAATTAAATTATTAACACAAAAAAACATATTACTAACAATGAAAATATGTAGAGTTTATCCGTGCAAATATAATATCCTGAATGCGTGTATCCATTTCTATATACGAATATATTCTCCCTAGATTCTACCTCCTCCCTTCTACAGAAGGTACTCGGAATTCATAAAATAAATATTTTTTATTAATTATTACTACATATATATAATTAATTGATAATGATATTTGATTTAAAAAACAAAAACAAAAAACCTCTGACTTTGTACGTCCTACGCAAGAGGACAACTCTTATCAAGTCGGTTATATCAATTAGGTGTCCTATGATCAGTAGAACGGGCCATATCAACCTTTTTATCTTGATTTTCTTGATCGGAAGCGCTAATTTTTATATTATAACGTTTTTCTCAACTTCACTTGGCGTCTGTCTCTATGTCTGTCTGTCTGATCGCTCTTTTGACAAATTGAAATCGATTTTTCATCATCTTAATATTTAGATAGACTTTTGAAAATTTTTATAGATATTTCAATGGATCCCTAGAAAGTATAGAATAAATATAATTGAATTATAATTAATTAATTGTAATTATTAAGCGATTAATTACTTTTAGTGACTAACTCATTTTGTATTGCTCCGATTAATTTTTTATCCTTTGAAACTTAAATATTTTGATTTCAGGATAGATTTTCATTTTGAACGTATTTAAAAAATTTTTATAGCATTAAAATTAATGATGAATTCTTATTAATCAGTTGTATAGCCAATGAAGAGGGGTTTCTTCCCCTCAGATGGCATAGAGAAAAGATCTTTTTTTTATATATGTCCCCGATAGAAAGGAAACAAAACAATAGAAAATAACCTTTTTTTATATAATAAAGAATACATTTATAAAATCTCATATAAATAAAAATTATTTATTTATAAATATAATATAATAATTATTATTCAATAATAACATTTACTTAACATAAATGCATAAAATCAATTTTGGAAGGTTAATATATTATTTTGTTTTATTCACAATTTATAAATTTTCGTATAACTTCATCTTTGCTATTTCTCTTGTTATATTAAATAAATTTATCAAATTAAAATGCGCCCAACGTTTTTCGTTGAATATGAAGCAATTCTTCCATAAACTTTGTCAGGCTTATAGAAAAATTATTTTATTCTTTTTAGTCCATTAGAAAAACGTTATTTTATAAATTTTTTTTATATTTATATTATTGTCAAGTAGCTTCCCAATGTTGATCCCTGAGACTTGGTTGACTTCGTCCCATAGACCCCAGCTATAATTCCCTTGCCAGGCCCGGGACTTGAACCCGGGACTACGAGAATGTGAGGCAGTTTCGTTATCCTCTCACCCTGTGCCGCCTTTTGATATTTTATTTTATTTAAATTAATTAAAATATACCCAATTTAATTCTATATTAATTATTATTTTTATCAATTAATCTATACTTGAGTGAACTTGAATGATATCGAGCTCTACTATTTGTATCCCATAAAAATGTAAATTCTTATATATTGATATAAACAAAGCCTAAAGACTTATATTAAATGTATATTTAACGCGAAAAATACCGTAAAAATATATATCTAACCAATTATTCGTACTCGCTTTTCTAATTAGTAGAATATTGATGAAGTAAAAGCAAAATGTGTTTTCCAGTTTAGAGTATTGGGATTAGACTGCCAATGATATTTAAATTTCAGTAGAGTTGAAATGTAAATGTCCCATTTGGCCTTGTTAATAATGAGTAATTCGAATGTATTCATCCCATCCCTCTGCTCTCTTTTGTTCATAGAAAGAAAGAGAGGGGGAGGTTGGGCGGTCCAGTAGAGACAACATCTAAGTGTTGGTTCCGGCTGTTGCTTTTCCCAGACTTAACTTTGCCCAAGAGATAATGTTAAAACTGTAAGCATAGATCACCCCGTCCCGCTTGCCCTCCGTGGGGTGCTTTCTGACTCAAGAGATAGCGAGAGGGGTCATCCTGGCTACACGCTTCCCTTTCCGCCCTCTACCTGATGGTCATGTCGGTCTTCTGAAAGGACAGAAGGAGCGAAGATTAATGACAATCACACGCTCTACTTCAAATCCCTCATATTTTTAATTTATATCACTTCCCAAAAAAAATTATTGATTATTATTCTTGTTAAAAAAAGAGTTTTCCGAATTTCATTTTTACAAAAATATCTTTCCCTTTCAATTATAATCTCGTTATAAAATAATTTGTAAAAAATTACATTTAATTATTATCAGTGTAATGTAATTAGAGGGTAATTTTTCGCGGATTATTTTCGTTCCCGGAATATTTAAAAAAATACTAAATTTGAGGTGGAAATTGTACAAGTTTTACGGAAAAGTTAAATAAATATTATTTTTGCAAAAAAATAAAATAAATTGAATTCAAAAATAAAAAATACAGTAAAATATAATATATAATCAACAAAATATAACATAAACATAATTATTTTCTTTTACTTTTTTACAAAAGAACATTTTAGAAACCAGAGGCAAATGTCGATTAAAGATGATCATTTCTTGGAACAAAAATTGGATGACACCGAGAATACCCTCTCACTTTTAATTGATGTGGGTTGTATAGTCATTAAACCATCCATTAACTTTAGCAGATTTGTAGTAGTGTTTCCAGTTGTTTCATACAACTGCAATACACCTTTGAAAATTAAATTGTTTCGATGGAAAGTCAATTCTAATTCTTCTATTCTGATACTACAATGTATTTAGTGAGTAGTGGTATATCCGGATACCACATCATACATTCATGTATTATGTACACTTGTATTTTATATTTATTATTACAACTATTTCAGTTAACAAAGATTTCGGTATCGGCATCGCAATCAGCATGAATAATAATTTGTTTTTTTTCGGGAAATGTTTCGTTTTTTCTCGGGAAACGGGAAATAAAAATTAAAGCATTTTCCCGGGAATTCCCGGGAATAACCCTCTGAGTGTAATCTCGGTAAGTCGTCAAATTGTCCATTAAGTTTAAAGTTTAAATTGAAATATTGAACAAGAACATTAAAGGGAGAATGAGAGTTACAAATCTATTATTATGTATAAAGGATTAAATAAACAAATGTATTTTTAAACTTGTATATAAATTTCAGGGTTCTTTAAAAATGAAGCTCACTGAGCTAGCACTCGAAAAGGGAGGGAGAAGATTGGATATCAAACTATTATTATATCAATAACTATATTGAATAATCTCTCTCTCTCTCCTGATATATATATATATATATATATATAAGTGGATGTTTGTTTGTCTATAAGGCTGAAAGGGTTGTGACAAATGTTGATAAGTAGGTGCATCCCATGCTCCCTAGATCTCTAATACTACTTCCGGTTGGATCCCACGCGTCCTTTGCAATGTTTTCTAATTATCTCAATACTAACTTTTTATTTTAATTAATAGATAAAAAAAATCAAAATCTTATGATCACTGGTGAGATAGTAAAAAACAATGTTTAACTATTTAAATATTTTAATAATGACTTGAATAATTGTGTATCTATTCCCGTATTAATATATTAATTATTATTGCTTTTTCATTATAATTGTAATAATATATTAGCGTTTTCAAAATATACTTTAATTTTATATTATTTTGAAAATTGACTTTTTAAAACAGTTTTTAAAAAATAAAATAAAATTACAAACTTAGTCGACAAAGAAATTGAAAAATATTTTTTTTTCAATATTGATAATTAAATTTAACAAATTTTACTAATTGGATGTAAATAAAAATAAAATGTATTTTATATATTTAAAAATATTCGCAAAAAAACTAATGATCAATTTTCTTATGAATTTATTTATTTATATAAAACAGTTTTATTTTTAATAAATTGCAAGTATTGAATGTAGTTTTAATTCTTCAAGGCCTTTATAAATTTAATTTTATTATTAAATTCATTTATTAATTTGTCTACGTTTGTTTTCCCATTGGTTTAACATCATTTGGCTGTTAAAATAATATTTTAAAATCCCACAGTTCAAATTATTATTTTTATTTTATTTTTTTTATTTAAATATTTTATTAAATTTATTATTAATAAATTGAATAATCAAATAAGCAAAATCTGTTTTTAAACATTTAAACATTTAAGTAAAGTTTAAATTGGGTGGCTGGTATTGCTGGTTGCATACATGCCAGGGGCCCCTAGCCAAGGTAACGTTCAGTCAGTCGCTGTCGTTGTGTGAGTGCGCATGGCGTAGCACACCGGGCGGGCGACGACGCTCTGTCTACAGCGATAGTGCAAGTGAATTTTCCATTAAAATTATCATAATTCACTAATACTAGGTAACCAATTAATGCCTATCTTTCCACTTACACACAAAGATCATCGTAAAATTGTTTGAAATGATTTACTGATTCTTTTATTGGCACTTATCACTTAGAGAAGAGGTAACGTCCCATTCATCCCCTTAAGCGTTAATATATAATTGAATATATTTCTATATCTTGTAACAATCCTGAATAAAAGTGTTATAATTTTAAATATTAAATTTTATATCATTAAAATAAAATGATTATCAAAAAGATATTATCATCTTCTTCAATGAATATGTTTTAATGTTTAGACTATTTTTATATTAAATTTTATTAATAATTGATTTTATATATAAATATATATTTAATATAATATTCATAATTATAATTTATCAAAAACCTTGTTTACTTTAATATATCCACATTCTTTAAAATATTAATATAATATATATTAAATTTACATATGATTGATTATAATCAAATAAATAATAATTATTTGTATTAAAATTTGGAAAAATAAATTTCTTCTTTAATATTTTTGAATATTTTTTTTATAAATTTAAAATTAAAGAAATTTGTGAATACAATCTGCTATATAGGTTTCCCGCTATATTAAATTAATTCTACAGGTAAATATATCTCACCTAATGCCTGTGATTTATTCTTTTTAAATATCTCCATCGCTTCTTCAAAATTGATTTCTGTTGAGGCCACCGATATGGTTTCTGTTTTATTATTTACATTCGAATTTAATATTTTTTCCAAATAATCCCTCCATCTATTCTTAACAGAAAATATCATTTAATATTTTTTTTTCGTTATGTGGATTAAATTTGAACATATTTATTTAAAATTATTTTGAAAATAATTTTAAGATGGAAAATAAATTGAAAATATTTCTTTAAAATATATTAAATATATTTTGAATATCACAAGATTCTTATATACCCCTATAATATCTAATATCTTAATATATAATAAAAAAAAAAATTAAGCTTCTTTGGTATGTCATTCAACACTTTCATATCATTGTACCTGTCCATGAGTGTTCATGTCTGCTTGACAATGAATATAAATTTAATACTAATTCTAGAAATTCCCACACAAAGAATTATTATAATATATACATTTTTATTTTAATTTCTTAAATTCTATATCATTTCAATTTTTAAATTGATTCTATAAATTTTTATTTTAATTCAATACAATTATTTGATCTTATATTTATTAAATTATTAGGTAAATATTAAAATATTTCTTCTTTGCTATTTATAAGTCCACTATTCATTTTTTCAATACAAAAAAAAACAGAAATATATTAAGAAAAAATATTGTCAATGAAAATTACTAAATTCCACTATCCTTATTTTTATTTTTATTTTAATTACTCAATTTAAATAAAATTATTTAATTTATAAATAATAAGTTGACCTGTGGCCAGGTCCGAACCGACCGACGGACGGTTTGAAATAAATTAATTTCCAGCTACAGAAACAATTTCAAATAATTTTCATATATCTATTAATGTAATAAAAACAGATATGGATACATAAATAATAAATATAAACATTTTTAATTTTATTTTATTTATAATATCTATGCAAGACCAGGCTGTGACGTCATGAATGGCTGGATGACGTCATATAATTTTATATCAAGAAAAAACTAATAAATATGATTTTTCTCGAGGATAAAACCAATACAAAGTGCATGATTCGTGGTGATATATAAAAAAATCTCCTTTGGTGTGAAAATAACCCTTTCCTTCCTATCGTCGATCGCTAATACTACCACTTCCGGTTTCCGGAATTGCACCAAAAGTTGATCAATTCATCCCACTGATGCATTAAGTAAATATATCAAATTTCATCAAAATCGGTTGAGCCGTTCAGGCTCTACACATCTATACGGTCGGACGGACAGACGGACAGACGGACGGACAGACATCATGCTAAAAATACTTTTTTCTGTTTAGAAAATGCATGATTCGTGGAGATATGTAAAAATCTCCACATGTGAAATTTGGTGTGAAAACAATACCTCCCTTACTATCGTCGGTCGGTAAAAATCGTTTAAAGATGATATAAAAATTAAAGTTCATATATAATAGTAGGGAAAATTAAATCTTCGATATAGTAATAAAATAGATACTACGACATATTTCCATTTCCTATAATAAAAATAAATAATAAAAATCTTCTTAGTACTTCGCAAGAATTTTTCTAGTTGAAAATAAAATTTAGTAAATCATTTGAAATTCTAATTATCATGTCTCTTATTTTTCAAAATTAATTCATTCATAATTATAAAGTGAAACAAATTTCCTATATAAAACAAATTTTCTTTAAACATGTCCGAATTCAATCTAAAAATCCTTGATATGATTCTTTTTTTCTAATTCCCTAAATTGAATTTCATCTTAGAAAAAAAGTGTATGAATATTGTGCTAACCCTCACTCTCCCCGATTAATCTCTTCGTGACTGAACACGATCCTTTGATAAGATTATAATCTCTCCAATCTCCCACCTCCTCTATTGGTATCCCTTTAGAAGGGATACTCTCTTGCCAGACTTAATGCCTCACTCGGTGACAAACTGAGAATATAGATTTCGAAATAGACCACCCAAACTGGCCTGTGAATTGATTTTCAAATCTTTATTTATAAAATAAAACTATTAATATTTTAATAATACTATGGATTGTATTATATATTTATTTATTTATTTGTCGATTTCTTATTTTATGTTCTTTCAGGAATTATAAGAGTGACGGTTCCAACTTTCAATGGTATTTAATTTTCAAAATCTATTAATGACTTTTATAGGTTTGTTCAAATTTCGATTAAATTTAACAAAAAATGCCCAAAATATTTTAAAGATGTTTCAAACGATTTTTTTTATTGTTTATGTATTTTAGATATTGTTTAGGTGTATAAATTAAGACAAACCTGATTATATAATAAATGTTAAACCAAATATCGCAGAAATTTTCGAAAAAGTCAACAAACACAATAAATCATTTTTCTTTCAAATTAATTTTATACTATATGAATATATTTACTAAAAAAATAAAACCATTTTGATAGGTGTTTTAGGTTATAATTAGGAAAGGGAATTTTATAATATATAATAATAAATTTAAATTTAAAATTGAATTGAATTTTGAATTAAAGTAATAATAAAAATAATCAATAATATATACATATTACAATTTCAATATTTTTTCTTTGTTTATCTTGAATTCGATTACGTTACAAAAGACAGACCTCGACCCTGATTGATATTATAATTTCTTAGTTTATACTCTCGAAATAAATGTCATCTATTTATTATATTTTTGTTGGTTCTTATACAATATATTTTTAAGCACTCGGAAAATTTTTATATACATACTTAAGTTATTAGCGACTTTAAAAAGACATAAAATTCCTGTCGCTTGTATAGATTATATATCTTACTTATTGATACAAATTCTTAAAAACCTTTAGCCATTATGAATCATCCTGTTTTGAGAATATTTTTTATATTATTTATTTGAAAATATATAAAAATAATTATTAAGATTGTTCAGAGAACAAAAAAAAAACAAAATATAATTATATATTTTATTTTAATGCTTATACTTTACATATTTTCGAATATTTTATTTTAATATTTAATCAGTTGAAAAAGGATTTCAATAAAAATTTTTAAACACCCTGTTTCTTTACATATGAATAGCTTTTATTTTTCTTTCGTCAGCGATTCTTTGCCTTGTTGAGGGAAGGGAACGAAAGAATTCACCAGAAAGAGGATATATGCAAATTTCTAAAACAAGGGTCAGCGACTAAGCTTCAGGGCTTATTTTTCAATTAACCATCTTTATATATTTTATTTCTCTTACATATATATATATATATATATATAAGGAAAGAGAGATGATGTTTCATTTCTATATGATGTTATTTTGATAACTGGTTATAGAGGGAGTTGATGTGAGGGTATAAAAGATTCAAATCACAGTACTAAATAATAATATACATAACATATTTTTTATTTCTAACTTTTTTTTAAATGAGTGCCTTATATATAAGTTAGATTAATTATTATTGGGATATATGCTCTTGAAGGCATCAATTATTAAATATATATATATTCTTATATATTTGGTTTGGGACAATTATGCCACAAGTATTGAATAATTTTTTCTTATTATAATTTTTTTTTTAATTTATAATTTTTTAGTACCGGTACCCCGAGCCTCGGCTCTGTAATTAAGTTAAAAAAATGATTCATTATTATTGGGTTTGGCTGTTAATATTAATACCTTGATAAATATTGATATACAATTCTATAATTATTTATTACAATTATTAAATGTTGCATCATTGCATCAATCTAATTAAAATGAATGGAACTGGGTTCCTCAATAATAAAACCTGGTTCACCGAGCCACCATTCGATCAATAAAAAAATATGATTCTTTATTATCGGGTTTGGCTGCTATTATTAATAGCTGATTCACCGACACGCTATTCAAATAATTTTAAAGAACATAAATTAAAAAAAAATAGTGATAAATTAGACACCCCTTATACGTACGTATTAATGCACTGGAAGACAGAAAAGAATGTCCTTTGCTGCCTATGGCTATGCTGCTTATTTACTTTCCTTATATCATACCTGGTATATTATTATTTCATACATGGTTCACTGAGCCTAATTATCGAATTTGGCTGGTAATACTAATAACTGGTTCACCGAATTAAACGTATGTATTAATGCACTGAAAGACAGAAAAGTATACCCGTTGATATAAAATATATATATTTTCGTAAATTTGATTTATTTATATGTATATATAGATAAAAAGGGTTTTCTCTGCACATTGCTGTGAATTTAAAAATTTTTCGCGTTTCATGACCTCTAGAATCCAAGAGTGACTTTAGAATTTTTCATGACTGTCTGTCTGGAAATTTGGACGATATAGAGTTTATTTAATGATCGAGCGGCGGCTCAGTGAACCATGTATGATTTAATAATGTATAAATGCAGCATAGGCAGCAAAGGACATTCTTTTCTGTTTTCCAGTGCATTAATACGTACGTTTAAGAGGTGTATAATTTATCATTAATTTTTTTTAATTTATGTTCTTTAAAATTATTTTAATGGCGAGTCGGTGAATCAGGTATTAATATTATCAGCTAAACCCAATAATAAATTAATCATTTTTTTTTAACTTAATTACCGAGCCGAGGCTCGGGGTCCCGGTACTTTTATTTATAATATAAGAATAGATATATATCTCACAAGCGTTTGCTGTGACGTCATATCTATTTAAATTAAGAAAAAACTAATGAAGATGATTTTTCCTAGAGATGTGATCATTAAACTGGATTTTTCTTTATAAATACTATCCATGGTGTGAATTTAAAAAAAATCGTTAGAGCAGTTTCTGAGAACCCATTTACATAGATAGATACAATTTTAGCTAGCATAATAAGATTAGATTTAGACAATAATAATAACAATAATATAAAAAAATATATTTTTATTATATCGTCAGATATAATGTATTTATTAAATATTTCATTAATTAAGTAAAAATAAATACTTATACAATTTGTTGAAATCTAATAAAATATTTTTTTTTGTCAAGTTCTGACTTAATTAATTTTCTCATGTTTATTTTAATTAGCCATAAAAAATAATATATAGTAAATATACCACCTGACGAAAAGAATGTTACGTTTTAACCGTTTATACAAGCCTTAGGGGAAAAATCCTCTCTCTTCCTAATTCTTTTTTTTTGAAATCTTAAACTAAATATTATTCAATAAGAGGGAGAACTTTTAAGTAAATAAGATGAGTTGATAAGATATAAATAAATAAACGTGAATGCTTATTTTAAATTAAATTATTGGGCTATACTTGAGTACATAAACTTCTTGAGATAAACCTTATTTTATATGAATAGAATTAATGGAAAATAAGTATACATGACATTTACTTTAAATGTAATTTTCTTTTAATAATCAAGATGTTACAAACATTTCATTTGAATCTAGTCAATTATATTAAGTATCAATTTATATATAATAAATATTACATTTCGAAATAAAATATACTTAACCTCAATTGCTATATTCACCAACATTTTATGAGTTAATAAGATACCCATCTGCAGAACTATTAAGACATAAAATAAAAATTTACACATATCAACCCAAAAATAGCCACCTAAGAAGTTCCGGGATGGACCTGACAAAGAAATTTTTCTAGCTGAAACGGAGTTCACCCAGCACCCGGGATCAAAATTGAAACCTACATGATAAAAATTAGTTCCAATCAAAAAAATCAAAATTAAGGTTGAGGTTAGACTGATCATAGAACAGCTCTATCCCGTTTAGGTGGCAACTAACTTGATAGGTGATGTCTCCTTTTTTATGATGTAAAAGTGTTTTTTTTAATATAAATTAATTTAATTTTTAATATTTAATTTTAGATATTCTATTTAGTCATATTTATTTACTTTTAATATATTTATGTTAAAAAACATGTAAAAAAATATGCTTAAAAAATTATTATTAAAAATAAAATAAATAAACAAAAGTTAATATGAATTACATATTAACACACTATGAGCGGGGCGGGTATTTATACCCGTTGCCACTTATATGAGGGATATATATTAGTTATCGTTTAAAATAAGTAATTTTAAGTGACACAAGGGAAAATATATATTATATAAGTGGCAAAGGGTATAAATACCCGCCCCGCTCATAGGGTGTTAATTAATTATTCGAATTTTTTAATATATGAAAGTATATATAAAGTCTATATTCGGTATATATGACTACTCAAGTAACCAATTCGATATTTATGTACCTATATTTTAAGATAATAAAAATTTACAAAGTCGAGATTTTGATGTTTTTATACGTTTTGAAGGTCCAAGGTTGCAAAAAACGGTTTGAGCTAAAATAATGGAATTTGGTACACGGGCATTATTCCAAATTCGTAGTTTTCTCTCGATTTTTGAGATATGTAGTTCATCCGGAAGTTGGTCATTATACCTACCACGTTTTCATTTTTTTTCCTCTTAACTGATCGTAAAAATAAAGATATATGTTTGATAGTTTAACAAATGATTAAAAATTGTATACAACTGCTATATATAGAATTTCAGCTTGATTGAATTGCTGAAAGTACCGGAATTCATTTTTTAACACGATGACTGGCAATACCGCGCCAGCACTTGACGTGGTGCCATCCTAAGATGAGCTGGTTTAATAAATATTATTTATTAATTTTAATTTAAATTTTAATTTTTAATTAAATTGAATTTAAATATAATATAAGTTTATTTAATCCAATTCAAATTTGCGAGATAGCGAGTAGAGACACTTTTTTTTAAACTAATATTATAAGCAATCCATAGATAAATCCTTATATATTATTATGCTATACAGTTCATATTGTGGGAAAATTTTATTGAAAATATTACTAGAGTCAAATAAAAAAATTTAAAAATAAAAGAATCTTATATTATTTTAAAATTTAAAATTTAATCATATTTCAAGTGATGTTCAAGTGGAGGGTGAATATGAGAGGGTGAAAAAGAATGATAATCACCCCTTTTGTCCTCTCAAGGCATCGTTTTCAAAACATTACTATACGATTGAGCATATGTTATTTTTTAAATAATAATCAAAACATTCTTCAATGTAGTGACGTCATCGATTGGGCCACCCTTTTCTTCTGGTGGGAAATCTCCTGGTTGTTTATTTTAAAAATAACCACGAAAAGAAAATAATCCAAGGTAATTGAATTGCTTACAATCATTTAGAATGTTACCTCAATGTAATTTAAAAATAAAAGATGAAATATATACGATAAAATTTTTCTTAAATTCTTCAAATTTAGATCAAAATTATAATGATATAAGTATTTTTATTTTAAATTCTCTTCTAAGTCAATCTATTTCTATATAATTTTTTCTTGAAAATTATCCCCTAATATTAATTTTATAATTAAAAATAATAAAATTATATTTTTTCTAAAGGTATATAATGTTATTAAGTCTAAGAAAAAGTCGGTGGGTTTCAGATCTTAAAGATTTCTTATTATCGCGCGCGTTGAAAAATAATTATCTCATTTTATTAAAATTTCTTAAGCCAATAAAATGAATATATTAATTAATTAATTAAAAAATTGACGCTGAAATTTTACCGACCGACGATAGTAAGGGAGGTATTGTTTTAACACCAAATTTCACATGTGGAGATTTTTACATATCTCCACGAATCAAGCATTTTCTTAACAGAAAAAAATATTTTTAGCATGATGTCTGTCCGTCCGTCCGTGTAGATGTGTACAGCCTGAACGGCTCAACGGATTTTGATGAAATTTGGTATATTTACTTAATGCATCAGTAGGATGAATTGATCAACTTTTGGTGCCAATCCGGAAACCGGAAGTGGTAGTATTAGCGATCGACGATAGGAAGGGAAGGGTTATTTTCACACCAAATTTCACATGAGGAGATTTTTTACATATCACCACGAATCATGCACTTTGTTTTGGTTTTATTCTCGAGAAAAACCATCTTTATTAGTTTTTTCTTAATTTAAAATTATATGACGTCATCCAGCCATTCATGACGTCACAGCCTGGTCTTACATATATATTACAAATAAAATAAAATTAAAAATATTTATGTTATATCCATATCTGTTTTTTATTATATTAATAGATATATTAAAATTATTTGAAATTGTTTCTGTAGCTGGAAATTAATTTCCAGTTCGGTTCGGACCTGGCCACAGGTCAACTTATTTTTTAAATTTTCATTAAGATCTTTGAATAAAATTAAGCTTATTGATTTAATAGAATTAATAGAATTAAACTTATTGATTCGATTTAAGATGTATTCTAAAACACCACTAATTTTAAAAATTAATATTTGTTTATTTTATTTTATTTTAATATGTATTTTATTTGAAATAATTTGCAGTAGAACGCTCACCTCTGCACTCCCCGCTCGCCCCTCTCCATGCCCCTCCAACGCCCGGCCAAACCTCCTCTTTCCGGCTGGCCAACTAGAACGCATTCGTTCCCCTTCCCTGGTGAGTGTGAGACCCCGAGCGGCCTCTCCACTGAAATCATCCCTTAATCAGTCGCTAATCAAGAATTAATTGTAATTTTATTATTTATTTTTATTAATTATTAATCAAAGAACTTTAAAAAAAAAATATTTTAATAAAAATTAAATTTTATAAAGTGCATTTTTATAATTTTTTATTCATATACCCAAATAAATTTATAAATTTTTCATTCAAATCTTTGAAAAGAATTAATCTTAAATATTCTATCAGATCTCATTAATTAAATTTTATTAAAAGTTGAATTAAAATTATTTCAAAATTCAAAAATCATATACAAAATTTTATTTTTCTTTAAATATATTTATTGAAATATTTTTTAAATTTCAATATATATATTAATCCTATTAAAACTTATTTATTTAAAAAATATGAAGATGTGCTGATTATTTTCAAAATTCATATAATATAATTACAAATCAAAAAAATATAAATTGCTTATATTCATATAATAATAAATATTCTATCTAAGTATCCTTTCTAATTTCATTATCGCTCACACCGTTCCTTTCAAATCTCATATGAATATTGTTTTGTCAATTTCATATTATTATAACACTTTTGAAAAATGAATAATATTTCTATTACCTATATATCAATTAAACAGAATAAAATCTTCGTGAAATTAATAATATAATCATAATTAGTTTTCTGATGTTTTCCAAGATATTTCTATTATATGTCTATTAAATGCGTATTATAACTTATTATAATCATGGTTCTATATATGTAAAATAATTTTAGTATTTTAATATTACAGAAATAAGATAATATTTTTAAAATCTATACACTTTTTTAATCCTATTAATATTATTTATTTATTTATTTATATCTTATTTTTTATTTCCTGTATATAAAATAAATATCTAATCTTAATTATTTTTTTCTTTATCGAGGCGAGAGTGATGGACATCACTTCAAGTCTACGAGCTGTTCTTCGAGTTTAATCTGCGAGAAATATCAACCCTTTATTAACTCCGAGGTCAGTATTTATTATTAATTTTATTTTTAATTCAATTTAAATTTATTGATTATAAACTAATAAGTTATTTTTCTTCTTCTATTTCATGTTTCAATCTTCGTTCCTGCTACTGAATGTTGATTTGAATTCTTGATTATCTTCTCTATCCTTCATGACGATGAAATGATTGAAATACAGCTCTCCAAATGTAAGCAATAATCGTTATTTATTAGCATGGCGCACTTTAAAATAGAAAATGTAAATATAATATTTAAAGTAAAGTTTAATATAATATAGAAAGTATAATTAAATTACAATGATTTTTGGCTTTTGATAATATTCATTAGGAGATTATAGAGAAATATATTAAATTATATCACAGAATTTAGTGAGATTAGGGAATTTCAGAGTACATCTTTCAAGAAGAAGCATTGATAAAGGAAGCAGAAGAGACAAAGGTATTTTTAGTTACTTACTACTTTTTCTAAATTTCGGAAGGCGAGGCTTGGAAGGGCTAATTTATGGGGAAAGGAGGAGGCCCTATTAAATATTCAATTGTTTTTTTTTTAATGTAATTAATAATAAAAAAATAATTGAATATCGCGATTATTTTCTTAAACTTTTTATTTTCATTTTGAAATATACAATTTTTTAATTTAAACTTTGATATATTTTAAATATTTTACTATATAGGTAGAATTAATTATTATTATAATTTCTCAATTTAAAATTAAAATGCAAACAAATAATACGTGGGCAATTCACAAAGTATGTTACATTTTGGAAATTAAGACAAAACTAGTATAGGACAATGTTTTTTTATTATATACATTTAAAAGAGTTGAGACATTTATCGTGGCCATGAACGAGTTTCGAAATTCCTTTCTCATAGAAATCCGCCGCCTGAGTGTTGAGCCATTCAGTCACGGCCGCGCGGAAATCGTCTCGTTATCAAAAAGCTGCGTTGCAAGCCAGGTCTTCATCTTTGGAAACAAGTGGAAGTCACTTGATGCAAGATCTGGGCTGTACGGCGGATGAGGTAAAAGGAAGGAGATTCTGTGTGACATTTGCCGTGTGAATTCACAAAGTAAGTTACGTTTTTGTCTAGGGCCACTTGTTTCTAAAGATGAAGACCTGGCTTGCAACGCAACGTTTTGATGACGACGAAAATGTCCGCGCGGCCATAACTGACTGGCTCAGCACTCAAGCGGCGGATTTCTATAAGGAAGGAATTTCGAAACTCGTTCATTGCTACGATGTCTCAACTTTTTTGGCGATTATGTAGAAACATATTATTTTAGTTGCTCTTTCAAATGTATATAATAAAAAAACATTTTCCTGTACTAGTTTTGTCAACACAGCGTTTTGATGACGACAACGATCTCCGCGCGGCCGTGACTGACTGGCTCAACAGTCAGGCGGCGGATTTCTATGAGGAAGGAATTTCGAATAGCATTTGTTTTGTTAGTCAAATAGCTTTAACTATAATAATTTCATTACACTTAACATTTTTCCTTTATTCAATAAGAATTTATTTTATTTAATAAATTGAATAAATTGATTGAGTTATAGAAATTGAGTGAAAATGAAAGATATTTAATTAATCTATATATTTAATACGATAGTGTCCGTCTGTACGCAAAAAACTCCAGAGCCTAAACTACAAGGAGTAAGGTAACCAAATTTTTCTGAGGTGAAGGGTACCTCAAATGAGATGAAAAATAAAAAAGAAATTAGAATCTTAGGTAACTCCTGAGCTGAGCTGCGGGTGTTCCATTTTCCAGAAATATATATAAAGGAGAGCGTTTGTATGTATGTTATTTGTTTACTTTTTTGCTGTCATAGAAACAGATATATAAATATATAATTAGAACCTCTCTCTCTCTCCCTCTATTTAAAATTTTTAAAAATGGAGTGTTCTAGCCAAATTAAGGAATTTAAATGCCTTATGCAACATTGATAGGTAAATGAATTGGACTGGAAGAGGAGACATATGATTAGAGAAATTGGGGAAAAATCAACCGAAATGTAATTAAACAAAAAAATTCAAGAATTATGATACGGATACGACTTACATACAATTAACATACAAAATGTAGAATTTGAAAAAGTATAAATATTTAAATACTTAAGATCTCTAATCACGAAGGATAATAATATTCGAGAAGAATTTAAATCGACGTTGAAATTGAGTAACGCCTGTTATTATGCAGTAAAGGGGCTTATCTCATCAAAGAGGATCAAAATTAAAATATATAAAACAATTATTTTTCATGTTGATCGATGACTAGGGTGACCATATTTCGAAAACACCAAACCGGGACAAACGGTATACCTTTTTTACCACGTTTTTCTTAGCTTGCTTTCTTGTTTGTTTATCTGTTCGCGTCAAATCTTGCAATCGAAATTTCGACCACTTCCAGTCATCCAATCGCTCTGAAACTTTTCAGAGTTATGTATTCTGGATGACAATACAATAAAATAACACATTCGTAGCTTGCAAGTGTTTAATTAGAGCATAATTAATGAATATTTGTATTTTGTTAACTTAAAAAGGAGAAACAATAATAATACAACAAAAGGCCCTTTCCAAAACTTACCTTTCTCAATACATAATACAAAAGAAGAAAACAACAAAAGGGACTTTGTCAAAACATTAAAAATAAATAATACAGATGTCCATAGTCCGCTTGTTTAAAAAAATATTCAAGAGTTGATTCTAGTATGTATTAAATATATTCAATATATTAAATATTAAATATATTATTTTTGATCTAAACGAATAGAGAATGGATTTTACATAAAATTTGTAATCATTTCACAAATTAATAATATAATAAATGACACATTGTGAATTGACGATAAAAATAAATATATTTCATTCGATCTTATTTTATTATACTAGCAAAAATTGTATAAATATATTTTTAATTTTCTTTCGAAATTAATTAAAAAATTTTAAAATATTTTAAATATAAAAAATATTGATACAATATCTAATACAAAAACGAGGCGGGATGCAAATATAATACATTAATTAATAATAATAATCAAAATATTAAAATCCGTTTAAATAAGAAGTTTGAAAAAATGTTCAGGTCGCTCCCCTCCAACTAAATGACAGTCCTGATCGTATGTTCCATGCTGCGAATTAAATTTGGATTAAGCATCATAAATTCTAAAATAATAATTAAATAAATTTCAAATAACGATTAGATATTTATTAAATGAATTACTAATAAATAATATTCAATCTAATGAAATAAAGAATCTCTATATATTATATACACGGTAAATGTATTAGAAAAAATAAAAAGCCATTTTTTTTTTATGAAGAATTTTGATTTTACAAGTCTCACCAAGTCATCATTAGCACTCTTGCTAACTGAGTGTATTTTACCACGTTTTTCTTAGCTTGCTTTCTTGTTTGTTTGTTTGTTTATTTATCTGTTCGGGTCAAATCTTGCAATCGAAATTTCGACCACTTCCAGTCATCCAATCGCTCTGAAACTTTTCAGAGTAATGTATTCTGGATGACAATACAATAAAATAACACATTCGTAGCTTGCAAGTGTTTAATTAGAGCATAATTAATGAATATAATTTTGTATGGGAAAATCAAAACAAAAAGTGTAAATATTTAAATTTGAAAAAAACCGTTAAAAACCCGTTAAAAGAATAATATAATATGTATAATATTTAAAATGTAAATAAATTTGAAAGAAGGTATATTAATGTTTTGTACTGTAATTTAGAAAACAAAATTTAAATTTATGATGAGTTTTAGGCAATAAAGAATTAAAATATGACAAATTTAAAAATTTCTCTTTATAATTCAATTTAAATTTATTACTTTCAGGATAATAGTATTTCATGACTATTAAAGTCAATCAAAAAACTTAAAAGTAGTATAGGTCAAGTGAAATCGATTGCAATATATGAAGACTAAAAAGTAGAAAATAATACTTTATATAAAAAAAAAACTTTTTTAAAAAACCACGTTTTTAACGCACTAAAAAGAAGAAAATAATTTTTCTGAAACCCCATAGGTACTGACATTACAAACAAGAGATATGATTTGAAGAAAATTTTCTATAACGTAAAACGTGGGGCGCAACTATGGCTAAAATATTCTGTATCGTATAAAAATTTATAAATAAATGTTATTAGGTACAAATTAATAGGATAAATGAATTCATATTTTAATTAGCTTCAAAAAGTAAAGCTTATAACTTATCGAAATTTTTAAAAGAGGTAAATTTAATTTATGAAAAGATTACCTTTAGATTACTAATAATATTCACTTTTAAAAAATTCTGATAAAAAATGACATCCTAACAATATTCTGGTAAATAATATAAGAAATTTAACTTGAAGAAATCTAAAACTAAATTTTGCTACTGCAAAACTTCTAGCAAATATTTAATATTTATGTTAATAAAATTTCTAAAGTGTAAATTGAAGATGTTTATTTAATATTAAGGAATTAATTTTCCAAAAAAAATTTACATTAATAAAAGTATTCTGTTGGATTACTAATAATATTCCCTTTTACAAAAAGTCTGGTAAAAAATATAAAACTTAAAATATAAATCCATGGATATTGAAATAAATTAATCAAAGAAATTATATTGCATTTAAAAAATTTATTATTATTTGCGCCCCACGTTTTACGTTATAGAAAATTTTCTTCAAATCATATCTCTTGTTTGTAATGTCAGTACCTATGGGGTTTCAGAAAAATTATTTTCTTCTTTTTAGTGCGTTAAAAACGTGGTTTTTTAAAAAAGTTTTTTTTTTATATAAAGTATTTTTTAGAACTAAATTGAAAAAATTTTGAAAAAAAAATTACGAAATGTCATAAATATTGAAAAAACGGGACCGTAGGGTGTCCCGAAGACATTTTTCGGAAAAACGGGACGTTTGGTCACCCTATCGATGACTCTGGGAGACGAGAGTAGATTTAGAGTATTTGTGAGATTAATATTGTTCGCAGCATTTATAGGCCAAAAGAAGATGAGGTCACAGGGGGATGGCGGAGATGGCATAACGAGAAATAAATAATCAAGAAGGCAGGGATGGGAAGGGGACGTGGTTGGAATTGGATAAACTAGAAATTGGGAGAAACCGATTGGGAAACATCCGGTGGAAGACCAAGGACCAAGGTGGGTGGACAATGAAGGAAGGGACATGGGAGAGATGGGACAGGGTAGGATTTGGTTGTAGCTCAGGATAGGGACGCTTAGAGAAAAGTGGATGCTGCGGCTAAGAACTTTCGAAAACTGTAGAGACACAGAGTTAGATAAATATAACATACAATAATAATATATAATTAATTTACTGATTAAATTAAAATATATTTTCCAAGAAAACAAATATATGTCTTATCTAATAATACTGATTAAAACAAAATGGATGAAAACAACTTACAAACAGGTATTCAACCAAATATTATACTATATATCACTCGGGGGTACAGGGGGCGGAGCCCCTGTCTAGGTGTGAAGAGCGCCGAAGGCGCTCGGAGCAGCTAGTTAATGATTAATTATAAAATAATTAATAATATAAACTATATTATCTGAGAGGTTTGACGAGGCAATTTTACCCAAAATATTTTATAGATTTTATAAAGTTATAAACTTAATTATTCAAAGATTTTCATTACTACAAATTTGTCTAAAACTTGTTATTATCTAAGACATGAAACTGAAGAGTTAGATAAATATACAATAAAGACAAAATATTTTTTGAATAATTTCGTAATTGGCTACTATAATAGTTAAAGATATTTGCCCAACAAAGATTTAGCTAAATCGCTTTTATCTAGGCAAATGCTATTTTCCTGGTCAAATTGAAATGAAATAATAGTTGAAGCTATTTGGACAGGCAAATGGCTTTTTCCTAGGTAAATGCTATTTTTCTAAAATTACCATTTGCCTACGATATATACATAAACATGTAAGCTGATAAAAAAAATGAATTATTTAAACATACTAATTCTACAAAGATTATTCTATAGTGATATAATAGATGTAGAGGGGATTTTCTCCAATGAAGTATCTTACGCATCAAATTTCGATTTTTCAACACCTTATCATAAACCTTATCACACTCCATAACACTATTTTATTTATTTTTTTTATAGTTTGATAAAAACTGCCCGAAAATGATATTTTAATTAAAATGCAGATGAAACGATGAAAAAGGAAACTGTACTGATCAAAATGGTATGAATGATCACCCTATCATTCATTGATTATGACTTTTATTTCATTTGATTTGAACAACTTTTAAGAAATCTTTTTTATAATCTCACAGTACACTTACACAAATAGCATGATTAATTATCACTAGATTATATAACTCCTACCATTCATTATATAGTATATTTTCAGAAGAATTAATTGAATAATCAATGCAAGATTTTTCCTTCGCTAGTAACTATTTTGTCTTTGCCCTATTATTTACTTCCTATTTGCTTTCACTCAACATAATATATTTCAAAAAAATATTTTTAACCTTATATACATTTAAAAACTTTTTCATATACACTATTTACCATGACCTTGGTCCAAACCATTTTGTTCAACAAGGAGATAATTTGCTATATATTTCAAATTTTGTAGGGTGGTTTTCTAAACACATTTGGACGAATTGTAACGCTCTCTCCCCGCCCCCTCCCAACTTAAATCGAACCACCATGGACAAAGTAAATCGCGTGCCATGCCCTCTTCTAGTCAAGAGTAACTTCGCAACTTATTTCAGAGTTTCTTTCTGCAGGGTTTTGAAATGTCATTGTTAAACATTCAAAGAATGTGAACGTGATAAAATGAGAACGTGAAGATGGTAAGATAGTGGAAGTTTGTATAAATACAGTTTCAAATCTCAAAAGATAAGATCATAAAAACATAAAATCACCTTCTATCAAAGCATAACATTGAAGTTCTGAAGTAAGCATTTTAGATGAAATTCTACAATTCTAACAGTTTCTGAAAATTTTACGTTAATTTCCACCAATATGGATCGTAGATCCTTTAGATTTGAAATTACTTTTTCGTATTTAAACAAACTTTCACTACTTAAATTCACTTTTATATTATAAAAATTGATAATAAACTCTTCAGTAGTTTAGTGGTTAGCACGACAGTCTACCACACTGAAGACTCGAGATCGGGCCTAGGAAAATTCAATAATTAATTAATTAAAGCTCTGCGTGATCCTCAGGGTCTAATCACAAATAATAATAATAAATAAATTGATAATATAATTTTTAAATGTTTTCCAAAATCGCCCTTTTTTCAAGGACGTATTCTGTATAATATATTTTCCTAAGAAAATAACAATTTCAATCATGAATATAATTTGAATAAGTTAACATTTACTTCAATTTATACAATAAACTTGAATATTATATCAATTGAAATTTATATAAATAAACTAATAAAATGACTGATAATTAAAATAGATATTTTAGTATGATTACATTATTTATATGAAAATACCATTTGCTAATATCAGACTCTTGAAAAATGACTGAGTTATAATTGACTGAATAATATGTCTTAATGGATTGTAAGTCAGTAACCATCTTGACAGAAAGACAATAAAAAAAATTCGATGCTCACTTTCCCACTTTTTAATTCAATCACTTTAAATCAAAAAATAAAGCAACTTCTCAATTAAATGCTTTAAAAGATTTTCTCCGTTAAAATTTAATGAGGTCAGTATTGATTCCCAATAAAACACATCTCTCTCTCATTCTCTTCTTCCATCTCTCTGTCATTAGATTTTTTATTCATATGGAAGAGCTAAATTTGAGATAGACAATGGTGCTTAACAACACTATAAAGGGAAAATAAAATGATTTAAAAGTTTCTAAGTTTAAAGTCACCTATTAATCTTATTTTAAATATTAAATGTACAAAGGAAGATATTAAAAATATTAAAAAATTTAAAGATATTAAAAATTAGTAACGATATAAATAAATGAGGATTTTGATTATATAAATTTGAAATTAAGAAATATAAAAGAAAAAACGTTCTAAAAAAATAGATCATTTGGCCATAAATCCAATTAAAATAGATCATTTGTCATTTAATATAATTTATGTTTGACATGCCTGAAATTTACAAACATATTTTCTGTTTTAGCATTTTCATTAAACTCTTAAATAAATTTATTTGTTCAAAATTAAAAAAAATATATGTTTATGTGGTGTCAAGAGTTAAAAATGTCTCCACTCGACTATCTCGCAAATTTGAAATTGGATTAATTAACATATGAAGACCTTAGAGCGAAACAATGGTAAGCCACTTTTGTAGAAATAATAGTTGCTGACTTTTTCCCTTTACTGATATTACATATTGAGCAAATTTGAAATATATGCAGTAAACCCAATGTTTTCTATCTTTTCTCTAAACTTTAAACTGCAATATCTCAACATTTTGATTTTGTGGCTTACCACTGTTTCGCTCTAAGGTCTTCATATATTATATTTTAATTAAATTTAATTAATTATAAATTATAAATACAAATTAATAAATATTTTTTTTTCAAACCAGCGCGTGTGCAGCTTTGTTGATGGCACCAAGTCAGGTGCGTGCATTTGCAGTCAACGTGTTAAAAAATTAGTTTCTGTACTTTCAGCGATTCAATCAAGCTGAAATTCTATATATAGCAGTTTTATACAATTTTTAATCATGTGAAATACTATCAAACATATATCTTTATTTTTACGGTCAGTTTGGAGCATAGGTTGCCAAACTGTTTTTTGTCGTGGACCCCTTGGAATGTTTTTCGGTTTTGGGTAGACCCCCAAAATTGATTTTAATTTTTTAAAAACGATTTTCCTTTTTTTTAGACATATTCAAAAAATACATGTCGGATAACACTTGGACCCCCATAAACGCCGTAGACCCCCATTTTCATTTCATGGACCCCCAAATTTGTTATTCTCTGCCGTGGACCCCCTGGAGGTTAAAATAGATCCCCAAGGGTCCATATAGACCACTTTGGGAACCTATGGTTTAGAGTTTAGAGGAAAAAATGAAAACGTGGCAAGTAAATATCCTCTTTTGGTTGAGCTACATTTTTCAAAATTTGATAGAAAACTACGAATTTCTAACCGTTTTTACGTAATCCTTTTTTTTATTTTTTTTAATTTCCATGGAAATTTTTTTATTTATAATTTTTCTCAATATTCTCATGATTACTATTCGTTGAATATTTTAAAATATTGAAATTATTTCATTTATAATATATTAAAAATATTATTGTTGTTTACAATAATTCATAGTAGTTATTTTTTCCCATTGCTCTCTCCTTTTTATATTACCTCCTTAAATTCATTTCTAAATTAAAAATATTCTATAAGAGATGTTATCGAGATATTTAATGGTAATAAGATATATATACACCTAAACATTTATATATATATAAATATTTTTTTAATAATTTAATAAAATTAAATGAATAATGACTATTCAGGATGATGAATTTCAACGTGAATATATGTGGATAATGTAAAATACATAAATATAATTAAATCGATAAATCTTAATCTTACAGCAGCTAAAGAAAAAAAAAATAACTTCGTCTATAAATTAAATAATATTTCGATCGATGCAGTGGCGTACCTAGGGGGGTGCGGTGGGTGCGGTCCGCACCGGGCGGCACTTATCTTGGGGCGGCATTTTTTATATTTAGTTATAGTTGTAAAAAGCAACTTATTCATTTCATATTTATTTTTTTCTTTCTTGAATAATAAATGGTTATTATAAGTTTACTATTTGATTTATATAAATTATGATTAACTATATGATTTCGAATATTATTCCTCGGTGTATATAAATGCATTTTAGTGTAAATCTTGAATTCTAATTCCAAGAACAAGATAATAATTTTATTTTATTGTATTCATTAAAATTCGTTGAATTCGTAAACGCATCTTTACGATTTTGTTCGGCAATTTTTCCTAACTAAAATTTTTTGATATCAGTTTATAAATGTCATTTCTTTTGAAAAGTTTATATGATTACTTTGAAGTGATATACCAATATTTTTTTAAATCATAGATTTTTCTTTTGAAAAGCAGGGCCGGCGGAAAAAATATAAATATAAATTTTGAGAGCATTATACACGATTTTTCTAGTATGAAAGCTAGAAGAGTAAATATTATATTAATATGTTTACAAGTGCATACAAATATGTGTAAAAAAATTTACTCTGTGTATTAATTAATATTGATTAAATAACTTAATAATTGATTTATGTGCATTAATTTATAAATACCACTATTTGATTGACTTATAATAAAAAGGGCGGCAAACTGGAGATCGCCCCGGGCGGCAAAAGTTCTAGGTACGCCACTGGACCGATGGTTATTAGAAAACAAGATTAGTTTAATATTTAAAATAATATTTAAAAAAAGTTAAAAAAAAATATACCCTCTTTTAAACTTAATAATTTTACATTACAAATTTAAATTAAAATTAAAAAATAATGTCTTCCTTATTTCTATTACACTTGGATGATCTATTGATTAATTCTGCCATTCTATCTCTTCTTTCTTAATAGGGCTCTCGTGTTTATTAATCAATTTTCAAGTGAAAAATGTGTCTCCATAGAATGGAAATGACAAAAAAAAAACGTCCGAAGAAAAAAATTATTTAAATTCGAGGCGCGCGTTTGTTATGTGTGACCACGAATGAAATGTAAGGCTTTGTTTAAGGCCTCTAAGACCCATCCCTAGCTGGCTCATGATTCGCCCCATGAAAAACCCTTTGCGCCAAATGCATTGCCATTCTCTTTCGCCTTGCCCAGTGGGGCTCAGGGCACCTTTTTTACGCCAATAAAAATATCGTCTGTCTGCTTTTGGCAGAAAAGCGCTACGAGGTTGGAGGGAGACAAAATGAAATGAGCAAAAGGATGAGAAGATGATGTCCCTCTCATGAATAGAGCAAGAGGACCTCTTCATTTTTAATCTCCTTTGAATATCATTCTACGTAGTTAAGAATAAATTTATTTCATTTGCTTTTAGAGTCGATAAATTACATTTCAATGGTTATTATTAATTAAAAAAAAACTTTCAATAAAGTTATTGCTTTTTTTTAATAATAATTATTAAAATTATATTTTTGAAATGAAATAAAATATTAAATATAAAATTTTTACTAAATTTGAACTAAAATTGTATTGCAAGCGATGGATCACACTTCTGGTCTTACTATACAATTTAAAAAAACATTAAAATTTTTCAAATAATTAATTAAAATTAAAATATTATGAATTAATAAGAAAATGATTGAAAATAATTATTAATTGATCTAAATAATAATAATAACAAAAAAATTATTATAAAATTAAATTTTATCTATACTTTCCTTTAATATTAGTTTAAAAAAATCTAGTGTCTCCACTTGGCTATCTCGTTAATTTGAATTGGATTAATTAACACATATATTATATTTAAATTAAATTTAATTAATTATAAATTATAAATTACAATTTATAAATAATATTTATTAAACCAGCGCATCTTTGGCTCTGTTGATGGCAACACGTCTCGTGCTGGCGCGTGATTGCCAGTCATCGTGTTAAAAAATGAATTCCGGTACTTTCAGCAAGCTGAAATTCTATATATAGCAGTTGTATACAATTTTTGTTAAACTATCAAACATATATATTTATTTTTACGGTCAGTTTAGAGGGAAAAAAATGAAAACGGGGTAATCAATGACCCTCTTCTGGTTGAGCTACATTTTTCAAAATTTGATAGAAAACTACGAATTTCGAATAATGTCTGTGTACCAAATTTCATCATTTTAGCTACTCTTTTGCGTAATCTTATCTACACACACACACACACACACATTTTTCTCAACCTTAGTGAAAATGGCTCACGGACCTTCAAAACGTATAAATCATCAAAATCTCGACATTGAACATTTTCATGATCGCAATACTATCACAGGCGAGATAGTAAAAAGATCATTAAAATAGACCTTTCGACAGGGGCGTTTCTTTTTTTAATTTTTTTTATTTTCTTAGACAATAATGATGATCACAAATTGAAAAAGATTTCGAAATTATAGAAAAAAGTTTACTAAAAAACAAAATGTTTAAAAGTTGTGACTATTACTACAATATTTTGATTTTTAATTCCTCGAAAGTGACCGTAAAAATAAAGATATATGTTTGATAATTTTTCCATTTGATTAAAAATTGTATAAAACTGCTATATATAAAATTTCAGCTTCATTGAATTGCTGAAAGTACCAGAGAATTAATTTTTTAACACTTCAAATCTCACGCCCCAACACGTGACGTGGTTCCATCAACAAAGAGCCAAACATGCGCTTGTTTAATAAATATTATTTATTAATTTTAATTTATAATTTATAATTAAGTATATTTAATTTAAATATAATATATTATGTTATTTAATCCAATTTAAATTCCGAGATAGTCGAGTGGAGACACTCCAGCTAATTTTTTAAAACATTTGATGAACTTCCTTTCTTACTTTCAATTTTTGTACTATTAATGATTAATTTTTAATGACAGTTCCAACAAGATAATCATTCAATCATTTCGTGTGTGAATTTATAAAAAATCCGTAGAGCGGTTTAATATTTCAAAACTTACAAATATAAATATATATCCAATTTTTACTTTCCCGCATACTTCGTATAAAGGAAGTATTGGAATCGTCAAAAATTTCGACTTCGAGATTTCGATAGATCTTGATGTTTTAGACCTCCCTGAGTCGGAAAATACCATTTTTCGAATTATGTCTGTGTGTGTGTATGTATGTATGTATGTAATGTCTGTAAGCAAATTTACTCAAAAACTAATCAAGCTAGGACTTCGAAATTTGGTACACCGATATTATTCACAGTTTGTAGATTTCTATCAAAATTTCGTCAAAATCGGTTAACCGGAAGTGGTACTTTACCTACACTGGTTGCTTTTACCTTTCAAGTAAAGTACCAGTTTGCTTCGAGATATTTGCTTCATATTTTGTATATAGATTTAAAAATATGAAAAAAATTGAGATACCAAATTTCATCATGATCTGACAACCGGAAGAGACATTTTACCTATACAAGTAGCGTTTCTTTTTTACCGACCGACGATAGTAAGGGAGGTATTGTTTTCACACCAAATTTCACCTATGGATATTTTTAGGTACATATCTCCACGAATCATGCATTTTCTTAACAGAAAAAAGTATTTTTAGCATGATGTCTGTCCGTCCGTCCGTATAGATGTGTACAGCCTGAACGGCTCAACGGATTTTGATGAAATGTGGTATATTTACTTAATACATCAGTAGGATGAATTGATCAACTTTTGGTGCAAATCCGGAAACCGATCGAAGAGAGGAAGTGAAGGGTTATTTTCATATCAAATTTCACGTGAGGACCTATCTCCACGTGTTATGCACTTTGTATTGGTTTTATCCTCGAGAAAAATCATCTTCATTAGTTTTTTCTTAATTTAAAATTATATGACGTCACCCAGCACTTCATGACGTCACAGCCAGCCCTTATATATTATAAATAAAATAAAATTAAAAATATTTATATTATATCCATATCTGTTTTTTTCTAGTATAATAAGATAAGATAAATACTAACAAAATATACAAAATAACTAAATAATTTAAATGAAATAAAAATATATTTATATTTATTTATCTATTTTTTTTTATTATGTGAAATAATTATTATAATAGAAGGTGGCTTTGTTTAAGTTAAAAGATGAATAATAATAATTGCCGGGATAGATTGGAGCTAGTTAACCTGACGGTCCCCACACTTCTGCCTAGCTAGAGGTCACGCTTCTAGCAATCTGATTTGCAACCTCTCTCAGTGTGCAATGAACGCAAACTCCATTCGCCGGCCAAAATAAATGTATCTACGTGTCGAATGTAAATCGGAAATTTCTCGTTGGGTCAACATCACCAACATGTGGTTACAATTGGAATTTCCGAATCAAAGAGACCCCGGCACACATACACAAATATATATATATATGTATATATAGTATGTATAGATAATAAAATTGCATTCTCTCTCGATCTCTCTTTGCATTTGGATAAAATGTCGAAATGTGTTTTTCTATTTGTTTGTTTGTTTTACACCTTCGGGTGTGAGTGGACAAACAAAGAGGGATAGATAGATGCATGAATAATAATAAGTGGTGATTGGCCGTGTGGAATTGCGAGTTCAAAGTGGAATAATAGAATAGCGCCCAACATGGATTAGTTTACTATCCCATATACTGTAATACTATATCAATATCCATAGGTGCCACCAATATCAATAACGGTCTCGATCCAAAAGAATAAGGTAATGTCAATATTAAATGAACGAAATAGCTAGCAACAAGTTTGGCTAATTATATATTAGATAAATAAAATAGGTAGAGATAATAATAATCTCTCCAATGAAGTTAATATATTATTAATCAATCATGGTAAATTTAATTGAATTCATAACTAAATTTAACATTAAATATTCTTGCTTCACTTTAAAACAAAACATATATTGACACTTTTAATAACAACATTAATAAATATAATGTATAAATAATAAAGAATAAAATATACGTATAAAAGTATTTAATATATTGTATTATTATATCGTGTGTGTAAAAACTGCCAATTATCATTAATAATATACTATATGGGCTGAAAAGTTCCGGGATTTTTCAATGGGTGTCGCCACTAGAAAATGAACATGACTCAGTTCGAGAGGCTCATCTGTCACTAGTTTATGTATGTAGTATCATGACATTTCGTCCATTCGTTTACAAGCTACAGTCGTTTGAGTGACGCTACTTTCGCCTTCATAAGAAAAATGGAAAAACAGGAATATCGCGTCTTATTATACATATTAAATAAATACTCTATAAATAGTCTATAAGTTAAAAGTTTTCTAATTGCCGAAATATTCAATAATTTATCGTTAAGTAAAGAAATCAAATTATAATTTGGTAATAAATTACTTGAAATTTTGATGTAAATGATAAGCCTTGAAAATCAAAACATTTCAAATACTTCTCGAAAATTTTTACATTCTTTGTTAACTAAACCTGAATTTCTTTGAAAATTTCTTTAGAGAGAAAATGTATTCTTTATTTAGAGATAATTGAATTATATGAGAGTAAATATTTTTTTTTGTTGTGAAAATACAATCATTATTTTTCTTTGAATAATCTTACATTTCAGGTGCCTATATTATTATTATTATTAGAAAAAATTGTTATTCTGAACACATTTGTAATAAGAAACAATATTAAACAAGAACTTCTTTTATATTATAATTAAACGAAATAATTTCAATATTAGATAATAAAATATAACAGAAAGGATAAAGAGAAATTTAAAAATATTTTTATTAATAACTATTATTAATTCTGGTTTCCTTTCCACTCCTAAAAAATCTCCTATATATGCCATTACTAAATATTTTTTAAAAGGAAAATATGATTTAGATTGAACAAATTAATCAAAATATTTTACTTTAGAAATTTTTAAAAAAGAATCATAAATTTTCTTTTATTTAGATTACGATTAAAATATATTTAAAAATTGATTTCGGGATATTTTCAATCCTTTTGAATAAATTTTAGAAAATTATGTATGTGATTCATTGATGTCCTTTAATGTCATTTAATAACTTATGTTATAATAATATTAAATAATAATAATAAATTAAATATTTCAATGCAATATTTTTAAACTACATTCTTACAATTTCATAAGTTTTTGTTTCTAGAAATTAATCAGTAGAAAGCGCTGTAAAATTTTGGCAAACATTTTGGTTACAGAACAGTAATTGACATTCTTCAAACTTATTGGAGGAACGTCAATTACTTTTACCATTACAATTATTTATATCTTACTTATTTCAATAGATTGTTGTTTAAATATTCTGTAAATTAAGGCGCCCTTATTCAGAAGGGCCCCGATACTACGCATCTTTTGCTTACAAGTAGGGCCTGCCTTGATATTAAGTAATTATTTTTTATAGTAATTTCTCCTTTAATAGTTTAGAAGTTATTGATTAAAATCTTTATTTGATAAAAAATTTTTTACAATTTTTCATTTAATTTGGATATTGAGAACTGATTTCATATTAAGATCATATTTTAGTAATCGAACAGTTCAATTTCAATTAAGTTCAATTTCAAACAGTTATCGATTGAGAAGAGTTCAATTTGGTTGATTTTCTCTCTATTATTTTTTTTTTCTTTTTGTACATTCTTTTTTAAATTTTATAAATCCACAATTGATATCATCTCATAATCATAATCAAGTACTGTTTCAATTTCTGTTGTAATTTATTTTCTTGACGAGAACTGAGTCCACAAAATTGGAAAGCTATTTGAAATAAGAAGTAGCGATCTCCGATAAAGGAAATCAAGTTAAAGGATGAGAGTATCCGATGCACTGATCATACAATACATGTATCCGTTTTGTGCGACAACCAACTGAGAAGCGCTGCCCTTCCATAAGATGTATATGCAAAAGTCGGAAATTTTTCTTTTAACTAATCGGTTCTACAAAATGAAACATTATTTTTTGACCTTAAAATGCAGCTAATGTGGGGTATCATGGGTGGTTGGTGAAATATGATTGCTGGTGAAAACAACTTTCGAGTCTAATAGAGCCTGAGAGGTAGTTAGATAATTTTAAAAAGAAATAACAAACTCAATATTAACTTTATATTTTAAATTTACATACAATTATTGTTTAACCATTCAAAATATCTGTCTTTCATATTCAAATAAGTATTTCTTGTTTTTAAATTCAGGTTCGATTACAATTTCTCTGATGTTTGACCATTCCCTAGCTTTTTAGTGATTTTGCCTAAAGCTCTCGAGTGTTATTGTTTTTGTTGTGCACAGTATAGGACAAATTGCAAATATGCAAATGCAAAACAAATGAAGTCTTAATGACAAAATGCAAATTTGAACAGAGAACATTCAATATCTCATTCAGGGAGAGGTGTATATTTTCAATCATCATGTTTTGTTGTTGACATCAAATCACAAAAGCGATTATCATCGGAACCAGTAGTATTTCAAACAATGAAAGCAAAAACTATTCTTCATTATCAATCCAATCTTCAATATACATATATATGAATTAGTTTAATGTTTTATTTACAAAATTATAAAGTTATTTTTGTTCTAAAAAAAATTTAATAAATTTAATAAAAACAAAACACAAAATATGAATAAATTATTAAATTAAATTATTTCTTGTAAACTAGCAAAAATGGTATATTTCTAAGCATGTACAAGTCAATGTTCGAGTGTTTTTATGATTTTGGTCTTAGAAATATCACAGAATTTCATTAAAATTAAACAATTTAGTTAAACTAACAATATACATTCATTAATATTATTAATTTAAATTAATTGATTTATTTGTTTTTTTATTATTAAGTTCTTCTATTAATTTTTCTAGACCATAGTTATGTTATTTTATGTCCCTCCCTTCCATCTTCCCCTCCATCCAATACATATTCTCTCCCAACTTCTTCAAGTTCTTCTTTACCTTTGCTCTACCAACTGATGGTTTCTCACATGGTCTCCCATAAAAAATTTTTCATTTTGTTAATTTATATACTTTTTAATTTATACTGAATCATACGCTTTGCCAAAAGTCTGAATAATTTGTAAACAGAAATATTGAATGTTCTTAGCGAGATTAAATATTATCTAATGTTGTCCGATTTGGCCTGATTCAGCATTAATATATTCCTAAGATTAGAAGAAAACTTATAAATTGTCACCTCTCCCAGCCCAATTCATTTACCCATCCATGTTGCATGAGGCATCTAAATTTCTTAATTTGGCTCTAGAACACTGTCCGTTATTTTTTTAAATTTAAAATAGAGGAAGAGAAAGAGAGAGGTTCTAATTATATTCGAATTTTGTATATATTATTAATTAAGTATTATAAGTATTTTGTTATAAATTTATCAATATATAGGGGAGAGTGGTGATACTTGATCCCCACTTTGGTTTTTTTCATATATTTCGGGCTATATTCGTGAATTTGAAATTCTGTTTGAATGAGTTGATGACATGGTTCCTTACATTCCATTTGGCACCAGGTTTGTAACCAATAACTTTCACGATTACGAAAAAAGTGATGTTTATTGTAATGTACTCCCAAGGATCAAGTATCCCTCATATGAGGGATACTTGATCCCTTGGAGTGGGATACTTGTTCCCGGGGATCAAGTATCCCGTCCCTGAATATTAAAATCCTGAGTAGGACTTGCAAAACGAACAAAATGCTCTAAAAATTTCGGGAAAACGTCGCTTGTCATCCAACCAGTTGCATAAGCAGATCCATCACTACCTGGAGGTGAGCCTTTAAGAAATTGTTCTGCCAATTCTTTCTTGGGAAAATTAAGAATGGCGGATTGTGCCCACCCGCAGCATTTATGGCAGCGCACACTGTAACAAGTTCGCCAAGTTCAGCTGATGTTATTTTGCCGACTTGCTTACAACCTTTCGTTGCTAGTATTTTGGTCGGCTTATGAACCGTTGTCAATCCCGTCTCATCTATACTCCAGACGCGCTCGGGGGGAATTTGAAATCGTATAAAAACATCTTTGAGTTTTCCAAAAAAATTCCTTCCCGTTGGTTCTATTAAATGCTGTGCTTCTAGCTAAACTAGTAGCTTCCGGTGTTCTCAGTAATAAGGTCCCATTTCTTTCAACTGTCACAGTCATGCCGTAGTACATTTTTGCCATATCTTCCAAAAACTTGCCCAGTTCTTTCTCCTGAATGCTGGTAAAAACCTGGCGCTCTTTGTAGCCTGGAAAAGCAGTCAAATCATTCGTTTATACCTACGTCCCATCTAAAACAATAGGTACTGGTATTAAGACACTATGAGCGGGGCGGGTATTTGTACCCGTTGCGGGGACTGCCACTTATAAGCGGGGCGGACGCTAGCCGCTCATAATGTGATAATATATATTTTCCCTTATGTCACTTAAAATTACTTATTTAAAACGATAACTAATAAATATAAATACCCGCCCCGCTCATAGTGTGTTAATATATAAATAATACAACAATAATAATTATCAAAATTGCCTTCTTAAAAGGAGAATCTCGTGGTGGGTGATACTTGATCCCAGGATCAAGTATCACTTAACGCTAAGGGATCAACTATCCCCCACTTAACATAAAAAATTAATAAATTGGAAAATGTCAAAAAAGTGAGTCTGTACGAAAAAGCTATGTCATTTTAAATAGCCAATAAAAGGTGCAATTTAAATGTATCAACCAATTCTTTAGAACATATAACACAAGAAAATAATATGACTTCCCTTTAAGTTGAAAAAAAACATTGAGGTAGCAGTTGAAAGAATATATATATTATTGGTCTATGTCATCAACTCAAGCGGCTACCATTACATGGATTCGATAAATAAATAACACTACCACCGAGTGATGCCAACAAAACGGCGACAAAACGTTCTAAGACGGGAAATTTCAATGGGGATCAAGTATTACCCAGGATCAAGTATCACCACTCTCCCCTACATATATTTACTTTAATTATTCTCAAATAATACCGCTATTTAATATTATAATGAAATATACAAATTTTAAAGTATTAGAATTTTTAATAAGTATTAAAATTTAAAAAAAATTCAAATATTTTAATTTTTAAATTTATATAAACAAATTTAATTATATCACATCATAAAAGAGAATTTATTAAATATAATAATCATAAAAAGAAAACTATTTATATGTTATAATAGAATATTATCATTTGGATTTTTAAAACAAATTTAAAACAATTCATTTATATCATTTGTCTGTGTTTATTTATATGTGCCACTCAGAAGCTCAACTCCAATTTTTAAAATTTTGCTAGTAATATAATGTAATGTAATGTAATCTGCAACATGTTAAATGAATAATGAACTTGATAATCTTAAAATTGCAATGCAATATACATTTTTCTGCAGTGGCGCAACTAGGATTTGATCCTGGGGGGGTTTTGACTACCCGCTCCACCTTCCTTTGGCGCCCCCCCCCCGGCTCTCTCAAAGACTAATTTTCATTAAGATTTTTTTTTTAATTTAAATATTTTAAAAAATTTTGTAAATGAAACACTGATTTTACAAAATCTGGCAAAAAATTTAATTTTGTATTTTATTTATACGTATTCACAGTTTTAGAAAGAAAATATATTTTTCCATCTATAAAGTAGATCATTTTAGCTTTCCTCATGGAATGATGATAGCTTATACGATGTTTGGGAAATTTTGAAAAATTTTGTTCCGAGATTTTTTGAGATCTTCACTTTTCAGAAGGTTCTGAATCCAAACCTGAAAAAAAAAATTTTTTGATCCGGCCGGCGGGCCGTTCGTTACCGAGATTATGTCTAAACGAAATGAGATATTGTCTTGAAATTTGATATTTAGATTTTTTTTTGGAATGATGGGCGAGGATTGGATTGTTTTTGGACAAAATCGGACCATAAGTAAGGGTAGTTTAAAGTGGTGTCAAAACACATTTTATTAATTTTCTCAATAAATATCGATTTTTATGAGAATTATCATACTATCGTATTAAATTTATAGGGAATCGAATATACTAAAAGTTTCATTATATTCATTTTACCTAAACTTAATAATAAAGGAGTTATTTATAAAAAAAACAACTTTAAGACGTCGAAATCTTTTCGTCCACCCGTAATGGAAGGAAATTTTGAAAAAATTAAAGTTAAGAAAATTTAGAAAAAAAATAGATTTTATGTGAGGGAACTAGGGCTTATACAATACCGAACTAAAATCTGAATACCGGTATTTGGAATTTGAAATTTGAAATATACCGGGATACCGGTATTAATACCGGTATTATTAATAATAAATTTACTAGCTATATTTCTACTTACCTCAGTTGTTATATTAACTTTTTAACAAATAATATATGTAATCCAATAAATATTGTTCTGAAATGAGTAGATATTATTTATTTTATTACATCGAGAGTAGGAGTAGATAGATACAAAAAAACGTGCAAGTAAAATAAAGTAAATATTAAATTCTATGTTACATTTTACATATAATAGGCTCGTATGGTATTATATAATTAAAGAATTAAATATAATTAAAGAAGTAAAAAATATAAAAATATAAATTTAAAGTATTTAATATTAATAACTTGCGTTTTGTTTATTAAAGTTTGCTCTTAAAAAACACAACGAATCAAGCGTTTCATCATCAAGCGGGGACCGAATTTTCGTACAAATATAACCAGCGGTCGAAAAAGCTCTTTCTGATTCTACACTTGTCGGCACTATTGTCATTAAAAAATCATACACATTTTGTAAATTCGTAAATTCGTAATACCAAAATACCGATATTTTTACATAAATACCGGTTTTTAATACCGGACAAAAATCGTCCGGGATCCCGGTATTGTAAGCCCTAGAGGGAACTGAAGCTCCTGAACCCCCCCCCCCCCCCCACCGCCTCTTCCCTGGCTACTTGAAAAAACGAAATTCGATTTTCATATATATAAACAAATAAAAAAATAATTATAATACGTTAAAATTTGTATATTTAATTCTACTTAATATTAAAATTGGGATATTACTTGAGAATATTTAAAAGATATGTGTGTGCTTATATATTGATAAATTTATAAAAAAACAAATACTTATATTAATAATATATACACTATTGGAATAAAATTAGAACCTCTCTTCCTCTCTCTATTTTAAATTTGAAAAACGGAAAGTGTTCTAGCCAAATTAAGAAATTTAGATGCCTCATGCACCATGAATATATAAATGATTTCGACTGGAAGAGGAGACAATTTATAAGTTTCTTCTAATCTTAGAAGAACTTGAAGAAGTTGGGAAAGAATAGGTGTAGGATGGAGGTGAGTCAGGACAGAGACTGTAAGATAAATCTGCTTACTGCGACTAATATTTATCGACCGAGTTAGATAAGTTTCTTCTAGGGAGGAAAATAATTATATGTAGTCTAGAAAAATTCATAAAAAAAAAAAAAAAAATCAATTCATTTAAATTAATACTGTTAATGTATTAATCCCGTCTCATCTATACTCCAGACGCGCTCGGGGGGAATTTGAAATCGTATAAAAACATCTTTGAGTTTTCCAAAAAAATTCCTTCCCGTTGGTTCTATTAAATGCTGTGCTTCTAGCTAAACTAGTAGCTTCCGGTGTTCTCAGTAATAAGGTCCCATTTCTTTCAACTGTCACAGTCATGCCGTAGTACATTTTTGCCATATCTTCCAAAAACTTGCCCAGTTCTTTCTCCTGAATGCTGGTAAAAACCTGGCGCTCTTTGTAGCCTGGAAAAGCAGTCAAATCATTCGTTTATACCTACGTCCCATCTAAAACAATAGGTACTGGTATTAAGACACTATGAGCGGGGCGGGTATTTGTACCCGTTGCGGGGACTGCCACTTATAAGCGGGGCGGACGCTAGCCGCTCATAATGTGATAATATATATTTTCCCTTATGTCACTTAAAATTACTTATTTAAAACGATAACTAATAAATATAAATACCCGCCCCGCTCATAGTGTGTTAATATATAAATAATACAACAATAATAATTATCAAAATTGCCTTCTTAAAAGGAGAATCTCGTGGTGGGTGATACTTGATCCCAGGATCAAGTATCACTTAACGCTAAGGGATCAACTATCCCCCACTTAACATAAAAAATTAATAAATTGGAAAATGTCAAAAAAGTGAGTCTGTACGAAAAAGCTATGTCATTTTAAATAGCCAATAAAAGGTGCAATTTAAATGTATCAACCAATTCTTTAGAACATATAACACAAGAAAATAATATGACTTCCCTTTAAGTTGAAAAAAAACATTGAGGTAGCAGTTGAAAGAATATATATATTATTGGTCTATGTCATCAACTCAAGCGGCTACCATTACATGGATTCGATAAATAAATAACACTACCACCGAGTGATGCCAACAAAACGGCGACAAAACGTTCTAAGACGGGAAATTTCAATGGGGATCAAGTATTACCCAGGATCAAGTATCACCACTCTCCCCTACATATATTTACTTTAATTATTCTCAAATAATACCGCTATTTAATATTATAATGAAATATACAAATTTTAAAGTATTAGAATTTTTAATAAGTATTAAAATTTAAAAAAAATTCAAATATTTTAATTTTTAAATTTATATAAACAAATTTAATTATATCACATCATAAAAGAGAATTTATTAAATATAATAATCATAAAAAGAAAACTATTTATATGTTATAATAGAATATTATCATTTGGATTTTTAAAACAAATTTAAAACAATTCATTTATATCATTTGTCTGTGTTTATTTATATGTGCCACTCAGAAGCTCAACTCCAATTTTTAAAATTTTGCTAGTAATATAATGTAATGTAATGTAATCTGCAACATGTTAAATGAATAATGAACTTGATAATCTTAAAATTGCAATGCAATATACATTTTTCTGCAGTGGCGCAACTAGGATTTGATCCTGGGGGGGTTTTGACTACCCGCTCCACCTTCCTTTGGCGCCCCCCCCCCGGCTCTCTCAAAGACTAATTTTCATTAAGATTTTTTTTTTAATTTAAATATTTTAAAAAATTTTGTAAATGAAACACTGATTTTACAAAATCTGGCAAAAAATTTAATTTTGTATTTTATTTATACGTATTCACAGTTTTAGAAAGAAAATATATTTTTCCATCTATAAAGTAGATCATTTTAGCTTTCCTCATGGAATGATGATAGCTTATACGATGTTTGGGAAATTTTGAAAAATTTTGTTCCGAGATTTTTTGAGATCTTCACTTTTCAGAAGGTTCTGAATCCAAACCTGAAAAAAAAAATTTTTTGATCCGGCCGGCGGGCCGTTCGTTACCGAGATTATGTCTAAACGAAATGAGATATTGTCTTGAAATTTGATATTTAGATTTTTTTTTGGAATGATGGGCGAGGATTGGATTGTTTTTGGACAAAATCGGACCATAAGTAAGGGTAGTTTAAAGTGGTGTCAAAACACATTTTATTAATTTTCTCAATAAATATCGATTTTTATGAGAATTATCATACTATCGTATTAAATTTATAGGGAATCGAATATACTAAAAGTTTCATTATATTCATTTTACCTAAACTTAATAATAAAGGAGTTATTTATAAAAAAAACAACTTTAAGACGTCGAAATCTTTTCGTCCACCCGTAATGGAAGGAAATTTTGAAAAAATTAAAGTTAAGAAAATTTAGAAAAAAAATAGATTTTATGTGAGGGAACTAGGGCTTATACAATACCGAACTAAAATCTGAATACCGGTATTTGGAATTTGAAATTTGAAATATACCGGGATACCGGTATTAATACCGGTATTATTAATAATAAATTTACTAGCTATATTTCTACTTACCTCAGTTGTTATATTAACTTTTTAACAAATAATATATGTAATCCAATAAATATTGTTCTGAAATGAGTAGATATTATTTATTTTATTACATCGAGAGTAGGAGTAGATAGATACAAAAAAACGTGCAAGTAAAATAAAGTAAATATTAAATTCTATGTTACATTTTACATATAATAGGCTCGTATGGTATTATATAATTAAAGAATTAAATATAATTAAAGAAGTAAAAAATATAAAAATATAAATTTAAAGTATTTAATATTAATAACTTGCGTTTTGTTTATTAAAGTTTGCTCTTAAAAAACACAACGAATCAAGCGTTTCATCATCAAGCGGGGACCGAATTTTCGTACAAATATAACCAGCGGTCGAAAAAGCTCTTTCTGATTCTACACTTGTCGGCACTATTGTCATTAAAAAATCATACACATTTTGTAAATTCGTAAATTCGTAATACCAAAATACCGATATTTTTACATAAATACCGGTTTTTAATACCGGACAAAAATCGTCCGGGATCCCGGTATTGTAAGCCCTAGAGGGAACTGAAGCTCCTGAACCCCCCCCCCCCCACCGCCTCTTCCCTGGCTACTTGAAAAAACGAAATTCGATTTTCATATATATAAACAAATAAAAAAATAATTATAATACGTTAAAATTTGTATATTTAATTCTACTTAATATTAAAATTGGGATATTACTTGAGAATATTTAAAAGATATGTGTGTGCTTATATATTGATAAATTTATAAAAAAACAAATACTTATATTAATAATATATACACTATTGGAATAAAATTAGAACCTCTCTTCCTCTCTCTATTTTAAATTTGAAAAACGGAAAGTGTTCTAGCCAAATTAAGAAATTTAGATGCCTCATGCACCATGAATATATAAATGATTTCGACTGGAAGAGGAGACAATTTATAAGTTTCTTCTAATCTTAGAAGAACTTGAAGAAGTTGGGAAAGAATAGGTGTAGGATGGAGGTGAGTCAGGACAGAGACTGTAAGATAAATCTGCTTACTGCGACTAATATTTATCGACCGAGTTAGATAAGTTTCTTCTAGGGAGGAAAATAATTATATGTAGTCTAGAAAAATTCATAAAAAAAAAAAAAAAATCAATTCATTTAAATTAATACTGTTAATGTATGTATCTATTTTTAGTTTACCTTTAGTTTTTTTTTTTTATAACTTTAAAAATGTGAATTTTACTTTTATAAACTCTCAACATTTTAACTTTAGATTTTTATAATTTACTGATTAAATTAAAATATATTTCAATTATGTACATAAAAAGATATGAATGTTTTAATTTATTGATTGAAATAAAATGAATAAAAACCTTTTGCATACATACGAGGGTGGGGTGAAAAGTTTCCGGCCTGGTCAAGAAAAACGATGTTTTTAAATTTTTTTTTTTTGGTTTATTTTTCAACATAATCTCCATCAACACTGATACATTTTTCATAACGGTATTCTAATTTAGTTATGCCAGTTTTAAACGTAGATTCGTCAAGCTCCTCAAAATACTGATTTACAGCTTTGATAACTTCTTCGTTGTTCTTAAATCTTTTACCAACAAGCCATTTTTTGAGGTTAGGAAACAGATAATAGTCGCTGGGGCTAAGTCTGGAGAGTATGGAGGATGCGGCATCAATTCAAACTTCAATTCGTGGATTTTGGACATGGCAATAATCGACGAATGCGCTGGTGCGTTATCGTAATGAAACAATTTTTTTCTTCGCCAAATGAGGTCATTTAATTTGTACCTCGTGCTTCAAACGTTGCAATAACTCCGCGTAGTATTAACCAGTGATAGTCTTACCCTTTTCAAGGTAATCAATGAATATAATTCCTCTCGCATCCCAAAAAACAGTAGCCATAACCTTGTTTGCCGATAAAATTGTTTTTGCTTCTTTGGAGTTGGTTCCCCTTTTCCAACCCACTGTTTTGACTGTTCTTTATGTTCAGGAGTGTAGTGGTGGACCCAAGTCTCATCAACAGTTATGATTTGACTCAAAAATTCGTTTGATTACGCCTATACAGCGCCAAATTGTCGGTAGAAATGGTTTTTCGAAGAAGTTTTTGGTCTAACGTTAGCAAACGCGGCACCCACCTTGCACACAGCTTTTCCGTGTTCAAATGGTTGTGCAAAATATTTCGCACACGTTCAGCTGACATCGTACAGGTCTCAGCTATCTCATGCACTTTCAACCTGCGGTCTTCCAACACTATTTTATGGATTTTCTCAACCATTTCTGAAGTTGTGACCTCAACGGGCCGTCCTGAGCGAGGCTCGTCAGAGGTGCGCACACGACCCATTTTAAATTCAGAAACCCACTGTTTAATAGTTGAATATGATGGGCAGGAGTCTCCTAGTGTTGAATCTTCTTTTATTTGTTTTGGTGTAATATCAAATATGAATCTTGAGTTTGGTAAATATTATTATTATTAAACCTTAAATTATAGAGAACCAAAACATAATAATAATATTAATAGTAAATACTATATAAATATATATCGTATATAAGTAATACAAAAAAATAGAAAAAAAATTACATTTGTTTAATATCCTGATAAAACATTATATTTTTATTATTTTCTGTATACTTAACAATTTCTGAAAATAAATAAATAAAAAAAACACAATTACCAAACCACAAATAAAATTTAAGTTATTAAGTACATATTATAATAAATAATATTACTTCTTACTTCGAACACACGTCACACTAGAACAATTAACATTAATATACGAGGACAGGTCAATAAGTCCGTGACTTTTTGAATGGAAAGCAGGTTTTTGAATAAAAAATTATTTTATTTTTTTTAACGAAGTCTCCTTTGAGCTCTATTCAACGTTTCTCCAATTTTTTTATCCCTTACAAAAAATAAGATTTGTCGAGGACATCAAAATAGGTATTTGTTTGTATAATGATTTCATCGTTGGAGTCAAATCTCTTTTATGTAAGTTATATTTTAAAATCATATAATAATATTTTTTCTTTTTCAGACTGTGGAGATTGGTACTTTAAGGGGTTAAAGATACCCAGCCATCTCAACAACAAGTAAACTTTTTCTCATTTTTTTTTTATTAATAATTTAAAATGAAAAAAGCACTTTTATTTTTTTATTATCTAATTAATTATTCTCATCATTTTTTTCTATTTTATTTAATTTGAGAATATTGAAATTATTTTGTTTACAATATATGAAAGCCTATTTCAGAGGTTCCCAAACGATTTGTGTAGACTCCTTGACATGTTTTCCGGTTTTGGGTAGACCCCTTACTTGCCTAATATTGATAGTTTAAAAACTTAAAATAAAACACATGTTAAGTTTTATAGACTTATTAATTGAATTTAAATTATAACTATTAAAAATAAAATTTTGTATCTATTATATAAAATATACGTAACATAAAATATAAAATAAACTAAGCAATAAGTAAGTGATATTGATAGTTTAAAAACTTAAAATAAAAACACATGTTAAGTTTTATAGACTTATTAATTGAATTTAAATTATAACTACTAAAAATAAAATTTTGTATCTATTATATAAAATATACGTAACATAAAATATAAAATAAACTAAGCAATAAGTAAATTAGTAGTAAATTTTTGGTTGGAATGATGAACCTGATGCTTTAATAATAAATTATCAACATTTGGCGTCAACTTTTTAAGGTTTAATCTTCTCTGATAATGATGCCCACTCTGTTTCTTTTTATCTTTAGTCGATTGGTAACAGCACTGAATCATCTTTGCACTAGGTATGACGATGGAAAGGAAATTAAAAATTTCCTCACTATATTCCATAATACGATATAAGTAACCGGTATGTTTTTTTTAGTCAGAATTGCTGATATCCGTTTTTAAACTGAACCTTAAGTTCTTCTTTTGTACTTATTTCAGTCAATTCCTCTTGTATTATGACATTCATTTCTTTTATGTCACCATATGTGTTAATTATCCACGGTCGTATTACCATATAGTTAAAACATCCTCAAACCTAGTTTCAAAATCTGAATAGAGGGCATTTAAATGTTGAACGTAGGTTGAAACGTATTCTTTCTGGAAGTTTGTGGGTGACAAATTGGGGAACTGGGAAAATTCGCCCCGACCAATATTTTCAATAGTTTAACTCTGGCAAGAAACCCTTATAAGATGGATTTTATTTTAATCAAATTTAGACTGCCGTCTCAAATTAACCATATCAAATTTTGTAAATAAATTTGTTAAATAGGAGGGTATGTTTTCCACTTCATTAAATGGTCTTTTAAAATTTTATCTTTAGTATCCAAAAATTCTAAAAAAAAGTGCAAAAAATCTTGTCAAACATAAGCCTTTTCACAATCAGCGTGCTTCAGTGTGAAGAAGTAATTGATAAAAGTGTTCGTCATTTTCTTTAAATAACCGAGCAAATAACTTTGTATTCAATGGTTCGTATAGTTCAGGTTACTGCATTAATGACTAATTAAAGAGATTCATGCAATCTAACACAAAAAATTTTTACCAACTAAATGTTGTCGATGGATGATGCAATGTATTGCAATGTATAGAGAAATGGTCGTTTGAAAATATTTACACAAGAAGCTTTCAATATCAGAACTCATTTCATTAATACCTCTTTCAACAGTATTGTTGCTTAAGAGAATTCTTTTAATGATATCAGATGCAGGTTTGTGTAAAACCGTTATTAAAACCATTCAACAGCTGGCAAAATTAACTTCTCTCCGATAGTATGCGGTTTTTCAGATTTTACTATAAGTAGCGAGATATTGTAAGAGGTCCACAAACCATCTTCGTTTCTTTGTGACGTCGGAGTAAATATTCTGTCCAGTGAGGGTCTCTTCTGAAGTTTATCTTTGAATGTTTGAAATATTTATCTATTCTATCAATTCTTTATCTATTTTATCAGAGTCCTTCAGCTTAGATGGTTTCATAGCGTCATTGCCAAAAACTTTGTTGCATAAAAGGCTCATAGAAAGTTGTTTGACCGATAATGATGAAATGAAACTAGCTTCAAATAATCAACACACTACTATCTAAATTTCTTTTTAGATTCTGACATGGCATCAGTCATCTGTGGGAATAATTAATCTATTTAAAAAAGGCATAAAGTCCAGCAGCTGTATATTAAAAAATCAAAGTCAAATTTTAATCGTATGGTCTTAGATTTTATGGCAGGCATGGGCGTACAGACATTATAAATGATTGTGAGAATATTTCATAATCCGAACTTTTCGGTAATCCGAAAAAACCCTTGCAGCAATTAGATCGGATTACCGAGATTGCACTGTAATTATAATATCGATTGTGCTAAAAATTTGAAAAAGAAACTATTATCCCTACTATCCCTTCCGCTGGCCAGGGTTGCATTTCACAACTCAGGGTGTCAACAAGAAAATGGAGTGAGGAGGTTGAGACTCCCTGGCGCCGACGATCCCTTGACTTCAATTTCAATTCCCACATATATAATAAATTTTTTACTTCATAGGTACTTTTATAAATAATGTATAATTCTTTATATTCTTCTTCTTAAGGTGCCGTTTCCCTTTCGGAGTTTGGCCATCATCATGACTAGGATAGTCTTAGAAGCTGCCTAGCCATGATGATTTTTCTTGGGAATGTTAATGCGGTGGTTTCCCGTTGCCTTCCGTATAGAACCAGGAACTGATAATTTCTATGCTACACTCCGGTTAGCTGCCTCCTGTCTTTATATTATAAAATAGTATAAGGTACTATCAGTGTATGTTGAGATCCACTATCATAGCCTCCAAAAAAAATTTTCGCTGACGTAGAGGTTGTCATAGACCCCTGGGAGTTGATATAGACCACTTTGAAAATCACTGGACTATTTAATATTTTATAAATTGTTTGCTATTTCCGTCGAAAAGAATGGTTTGGGGGGGGGGAGAAGTTTAAGGGTGCCGGTTTGGTAAGTTGGGGTTCGATAGTTCGCTCAACCACCAAAAGATAACTGCACAATCCCAATGATAAAGTTAGATAATATTTTAAATTTTAATATATACATTTTTATATGCCAGTGTTATTTTATCCAATAAAATTTTATTTTTTCAACTCATACTAAATATATTATGTGAACGCTGCTTTAATTGCTCAACAGGTTAACAGCTCTTAATTTAATGCCATGAGAATTCTATTTTGCTGATATTCCCCGTTTAATATTTATTGATTTATTTATTTATTAATATTTTTATTATTTAATCAGATTATTTTCATTAAATTTTTATATTTTTTTTATTACCTAACACTATGAATAATGGTTATAAGTAAATTAAAATTATATTATTAGAATTTAAATTTATTCTGATATAATTTTTTAAACAAATTCAAAAATCCCACTTTTAGTATCTACGTTCCAGTGATTTTATTTTATAAGAAATATTTGACAGGTTCACCAGATTTCAGAATGTTTTAACATGATACATAATACTTAACATGTAAAATTGCAATTTTACAATTTTTCCAAGACGTTAGTTTTTAAGGAATAATTTTTAATTTTTAATTAAATATAAAACGATTGATCTAATTTAAATACGTTTTGATAATTGCTATATTTTACTATTTGATATTAAACCATGAATACCTCTCATCAATTATTAACTAAAGAATATTCCGTGCCAACTGATATTCTGATTGATCTCAGCAGGTATATATTGACAAAATTTTCAATTAACTCAATAATAAAAAAATTATATATTGTTTTTTATTGAATTTTTAGTCGATTTATTATAAATTTACCTGAAGATCAAAGAAAAGACTTAATAAGGATTTGTTTTCAAATGGAATTAGCCCATTGGTTTTATTTAGATTTTTACTGTACAGAAGAGAACAAGCATTTAAAACCATGTGGGATAAAAGAATTTGCAGCTTTAATGTTTCAACACATACCCTTTCTCCGTAAACATTGTGATAATATAGACTCAGTAATTGATAAGTGGAGAGAATACAAGCAATCAGTTCCAACTTATGGGGCTATATTGCTAAATCTCGATTGCTCAAAAGTCTTGTTAGTACAAAGTTACTGGACAAGGTCGTCTTGGGGATTTCCCAAAGGAAAAATAAATGAAGACGAGGATCCTTCACATTGTGCGATTCGAGAGGTATTTCTAATTAATTATATTAAACTTTTTTTCACTTCCAACCCCATACCATTATTATATTTATTTTAATTTAATTTTTATTAAACGAAATCTTAATATTTTAGGTTTTAGAAGAAACTGGTTTTGATATAAGTACATTAATAAATAAAAACGATTTTATTGAATCCGTTATTAATGAACAAACTATTCGACTATATATTATTACTGGAATACAGGAAAACTTTCAATTCAAACCAAAAACACGCAATGAAATTAAAAGTCATCAATGGTTCAATATCTCTGATTTACCTTGCAACAAAAAAGATTTGACATCTAAAACAAAAATTGGTGTAGGACCTAATGCATTTTTTATGGTAATGCCATTTGTCAAGTAAGTATGTTATCTTTTTATTTTATTTAATTTTATTGCACATTATTTATTAATATATTATTTTTTTAGGAGATTAAAGAGATGGATTTCAGAGAAACATCAAAAGAAAGTTCAAAATGTAAAACGTTCTAGACATAAATCTATGGGTGATATAGATCCTAAATTACATACCTTTACACCTCCGATACAGGTTTTTTTTAAATAATAATTTATTTAAAAAAAAAAAAAAATTTATTTTTTTCAAAATTAAAATTTTTAAATAAAAATTAATTATAATTTATTAATTGAGATATAATAGTTCAATAAAATTAAATTTATTTTATAATATAAAAATTTATAAAATATTGTCTTTAGAGCCAGCAAATGGTAACGACCAATTGGCTCAAGATATATTTATTAAGGGCGTATATTTCTATAGATTTTATATTTTTTTTTTTTAATTTTAAGTTTATTTTATAGGGTCATCTATATCTAGAAAGCTAGCCCTGATTGTATTTTTTCCAAATTGTATAATTTCATTTCTAAAAATTTAATTCTCAAAGGGTCCATAATTTAATAATTAAGTTAAAAAATCAAATTATGTTATTTATACATAATTATTATTATTTTTAATATTTTTAACAGGCTCAATATTCTAATAAAGAAATATCTTCAAGTGATCAACATATAAGTACACGTGTAGTGAAACCTCATTACAAAAGACAATTATTTCAAGGTATATTTTCACTCATTTTCAATTATATATATATATATTAATATTTTTATTTGAAACTTTTGTGGTGCAAGTCCATTTTAAAAAAATAAATTTAATATTTAATTTATATATAAATTTTAATGTAAATTTCTTATTTATTACTAATTAATATTTAATATCTTAAAAAATGGCTAATACTTTGTTCAATTAAAATTAGTCGTTAATACAAATTGACTAGCTGATTATTAAAGTGGTGTTTTCTCGAAACCAGAAAATAGTCTTACACCATTTAAAAAAATAAACAGTAAATTTATTTATTTATATTATTTTATTTCTAGACGATAATAATATACAAAATAATAGAAAAAATAATAATTCCCCTTTTCAAAAAGAAATGATTTCAAATATATGGAAAAACTTTAAATTAAATAAAGAAGAGATTTTAGCAAGTATGTATAAATAATTTATTTATACATTTTCAACAATCTTTATTAAAGATAAAATCCCAATCTTTATTTTTAAACAAAAATGGAAATACCCTCGTTTTATGTGGGAATTATTTAAAAATAAATAATCAACAATAAAAATATTTTTTTTTATTACCTTTATTTTTAATTCCTTTCCTTATTACTACTCTGGAAGAAAAAAGGTGATTTGCAGATGGAGGGAAACTGATAATCAAAATTGTTAATTTAATACTAAAATTTTAATTAAAATTCTAAAATTAATTTATCATTTAAAATCTTATAGCTCAAAACTATAAACTCAACTAGTAATTCATTTCTCAAAATATCTGAAAACTTCTATATAATATGACTATATAATTTACAATAAGAAATATATATAGATATGTAAATATTCAACAGTATTATTTTTCTTATCATCTTTTTGAAATATTAATACTTTGTAAACAGTTTCAATAAAATTTAAAGCAAATTATTGATATAACTGCATATTGTATTTTTTTTTTATTTGAATTGAAATAAAAATAATAGAATTAAAGAATATTTAAAATTTAGATTTAAATATGTTATTTGTTTTAAAATAAATTGTTTTGTATTATAACAATTATTATTTTAAACATAAAAATTGGAGTTTGGATTTGGCTCTTAAATCTGAGTATAACTTCGCACCGATAGAAGCGCTAGGAACATTCAAGAATGACACAAACACAGACTAACGAAAAACGAGCTGCTGTTGCTAACAAAATGGTCAGTGATTGAGCGTCAACAAGCGTCAAGCACACGTCCACACAGCATCCTGTAAAGGTTTGACAGACCACCCGAGTACGTTGTAAAAAGTTGTAGATAGAACTATCTAATTTATATTCAAACATTTAATTTATTTTTATATTAAAAATAAAGCTTTTTACATTTATACATAGATTCAAATAGTATACAAAAACAAATTTAAAATGACAGAAGAAGGTTCATGGAGAACAACTGGTTTTCGACAAAGTGTAGTTGCCAAAATGTAATAATTGATGATTTTAATTAATATATGAAGCCATTATTAATTTATATGATTTCAATTTTAGTGATGAAGCTATTCAGAAATCTGGTATGCCAACATCCAAAAATAGTATGGAAATGGAAAATCATGTTTTCCAAAAAGCCAAAACCAAAGTAAATACATCTGTTTATTATATAGTTATAATGTAATTTTTAATAATAACCTCTTTTCTAAATTTAATTTATATTTTGTTCAAATTTACATTACTTAAAAATTATTCTAAAGAAGAGTTTTTAATTTTTTAATTTCTTATTCATACTATATACTAACAAAATAAATTTGAAAAATGTGTATTTTAAGACTTGTTTTAATTATATTATAATGTTATAATATTATTATAATGCTAAATTTTACTTTATGGGCCTTTTTTCTAACACGTGTTTTTTGATTGATATAAACATATAAAACATATCCCTTTCCTTTTTGAGTCAGTCTGAAAGAAAGAAAGAATTTCGAAATTAACGAAAATTTTTAAAAGTAAACAAAGAAAAAAGAGATCACGGCCAATTTTGTTAATTATTGATTAAATTATTGTTGACATGTTTATTCTATTGTAAATAGATAGATAGGTGAAAATTATTTATTTATGTAAACAATTTCAATTTCATTTCTTACATGGCGGAAACACTTAATTTAGTGAAAATTTATATGATTTGCAATAGTGATAATTTGGTTCAACAATTGCAAGATTGGCAATTAATTCCAACTGAACCGACATACAAGTGTCCCAAATGTGATGGCCCACTTAAATTAACAAGTGATACAACAAAAGTAAGTTTCGGTTTTTTAAATTCGGTTCATTTTATTTTAGAAATAGTTTTATCCATACTAGAGTTATTTAAAGACTTTTTCGGTTTTTTAAATTCGGTTTATTTTATTTTAGAAATAGTTTTTATTTTATTTTAGAAATAGTTTTATCCATACTAAAGTTATTTAAAGACTTTTTTGGTTTTTTAAATTCGGTTTATTTTATTTTAGAAATAGTTTTATTCATACCAAAGTTATTTAAACGCTTTTTCGCTTGTGATTTTGACTAGTTCCGCGCATTAATTTCAATAAATAATCATTTTTTTGAACATTATTTTGTGTTATTATTCATTTTTTTTAATTTTTAAAAAAGGCCCGTAAAGTATGTTTTTGAAGATGTGCCGAGATAAGGGATTGGATCCGACTATCGCCTTCTTTAATATGGCAGGTGATCTGTATGATCCTAGAAAGTCAAAACTTCAAATCGAGCCAGAAGATTTTGATGACGTAACCGACGAAGAAACATGTGATTTTGATTAGTTCCGCGCATTTATTTCATTAAATAATCATTTTTTTGAACATTATTTTGTGTTATTATTCATTTTTTTTAATTTTTAAAAAAGGCCCGTAAAGTAAAATTTGACCATTTTTTTTTAAATAATTGTTATAAGATAAATTATATAATGTTGATTTTTCCTTAATCAACTAAGTATATCTTTTCCTTATTTAATATTTATTAATTAGAAACTATATATTCTACAAAATAAAACTCAATTGTGATTTATTTGTGTTATTTATTCGTTTTCAGGAGGAATATCTCGGATTTGTTGCCAGATTAATTTTACATGTTCGTGAGATGAGTAAGTTATTTTTTATGCTTGTTTAAATATATTATTTTCTAAATATTGAAAAAATTTCATTTCATTAACAATTAAACCAATTTAACAATTCATTAATCTATGAATAAAACCTAATCAAATTCTGATTTGGCTTAACATATAAGGAATAAAAATATAATTGTTATTAAGCCCACATTTTGATTTTCAAAAATTGATTAAATATAAAATTTTATATATATATTTATGTATTTTATTAATAAAATTTTTATTATTAATTTTATATCCTTTAGAGAAATATGTATAATTATACATTATTATTATTATTATTATCTATTGAAGTTTAATCTTATTAATTGAATTCTTCATAGAATCTTTTCCAATAGCATTTGGCCGCATTTCTGAACTGACTGACAAGAGGTCTTCTACAATTAATAAACTTGGGTCCCTTTCGGCTTGTTTTTTTTCTTTTTTCTTTTTTTTTAGACTCTAAGAAGGCGGCGGGCTTGGGGGGCGGAGGCGCTCAAGCCATGCCCGATCCCATCAATGCCCTGCAGACGCTCGCTAGACAAGGTAGCTCCTGGCTCCTGGCTGCTGTCTTCTCTTGCACCATTTTTCACTCTTGACCTTTCCTTAAAACCTCTAAATTCTCAATTTATACTGTTTATTATCATTGGAACAAACTTTACATTTTATTGTAACAAAGAAAGTATATACAATGAATGTTATATTAATTAAAAATAACAGGATAGTTTACTTATAATATTATCTCGAATTTTAAATTCTAAAATTTGAAAAGATTAATTCTTTTGATATTATCAGAATTAACAATATTTATTTAGAATAATCTTTTCAGCAGATTGTCTTCACGTTTACTTAACTATTTCACTTATAATTATGTAATTAAAATGTTTCATTGCATTTCAATGATAAAGGTATCAAATTTGATAAAGTTTCTACAAAGCTAATCCAGTTGTGAAAATGCTTATAACTTACAATTTTAAGTGAATAATTATTATTTTTTTATTTTCAAAAGGAGCTATCGTATTATTTAATCATTATTTATCTTTTAATATTCGTAATATCTTATTATTTATAAACACTCTTGTTCAAGATTAAAATTTTGTTCCAATGAATTAATTAGATACCAAGCATGGTTTGAGCGACTTAAATTATAAATGGGCCGTTTATTAAAATTTTGATGAGGGATTCGCCAATAATATGTGCATTTGATTTGCGGACCATTCTCCTTTTACTCCTTAAAATTTTATTTTGAAATAAAGCATAATATGAATAAGGCTAATATTTATAAAAGAAAAGAGAATGCATTAATCAAAAACCATACTTTTCGTTTAAAATTTAAAAATATTAAAATAAATTGGGCTTTGATTTTTTTGTTAAAATTAATTTTAATTTTTTTAAATTTATCCCTACACTAAAATATGTTAAAACATTGTTCTTATGTTATGTCCTTTTATTGTTTTTTACATTTCAGGAAATATTTCATTTGGTCCTTCATAGTTGAATGTACATTGCGGCTAGTTTATTTATTTGTTTATTTATTTTCAACAAATTTTACCCTCATACATCTCTCCTATATCCTGGCTTTATTTTTTTAAAAATAAAATCTAAATGTTTCTTTTAGCACATATTTTTAGCACTTTTTAGCTAATGCATTGTTTTTATTTTTCATCCTTTGGATTTTTATTGAGATTTTGTTTTTATTTTAATGCACTTTCTATAAATGCTTTTATTTACAACTTGAATTGGATATTTTACATTTTCTTTTATGCATTTTTCTTTTTTAACTTGTTAAAATTTTAATTTTTTATAATTTTACCTAAATGGTTCTTTTTAGTAATATTTGTTATTGAAAATATTTTATTATAAAAATTTTGCATAATAATTAAATAACTTTAGTCTTTTTAAAGATAAAAAGATAATCAAGATATTTTATTAATTAAAAAGATTGATTAAAAATGAATCAAGAACCATCTTAGGATTATTTTAATAAAAAAAGAGATTGTTCCTATATGTTTATTTTTTTTATAGTGTGCAAGTTTTAAATTTTTATTTTAATTTGTTTTTCTTTTGTATTTAATATTTATGTCATTCATTATTTTGTACTGTGTTAATTTTTTTTAGTGCCTAATTGTAAACATATTTTAAAATTATTTTATTAATTTAATTATAGGATCTCAAGCACCAGTTGGGGTCGCAAATGTTGGGGGCGTGCCTGGTGTTGGTGGCGTTGGGAGTGTTCCAGGAGTCGCTGGAGTTGGAGGCGTTGGTGGTGTTGGAGGAGTTGGGGGTGTAGTAGTCTCTCAACCAACACAACAACCAATCTCTGCCGCAAATAGTAAGTTCATAGTAAAATGTTCAATATCATTTTCTATTGTATTTATTATTATTATTATTATTATTATTATTAAATATAATTCTCTTATATTTTTTCCAGTTCTTCAATCACTTAATCAAGGGCCAGTACAACGAATGGCTGGTATGGGACCAGGAGCTCAGGTAAAAATCCAAATTTTGTAATTAAATTAACTCTATTTAAAAAGTAACATTATAGATATATTTTCTTCTTTTATTTTAGATGAATCAAATGGGTGGCCAAATGGGTCCAGGAGCGATGCGTATGCAAAATCCCTCAGTACCCGGTTCAATGACTGGTCAAATGGCACCAGGACAACCAAATCCTTCCCAAATGGGTGGACAAATTCCTGGCCAAATGACCGGTCAAATTCCTGGCCAAATAGCTGGCCAAATTCCAGGTCAAATGCCCAATTCCTCTATGGCAGTAGCTGCTGCTGCTGCGGCTGCTGCTGCTAATCAACTTAATACCTCTCAAATGCAAGGTAGCCCTTTGCAAAATCAATTACAAGGTCAATTACAGGTAAGTTAAAATTAACTTCTTTTATTTTTTTATTATTATTTGTTGGAATTTACGTGATATAATTCTATTCCCAGGGCCCATTACAAGGACAACTTCAAAATTCTTTGCAAGCAAGCCAACTTCAAGGGTCTCTTCAGGGTCAACTTCAAGGACAACTTCAAGGTCAACTTCAAGGACAACTTCAAAGTCAACTTCAAAATAGTCAATTACAAGGCACACTACAAAACTCAATGCAACAGGGCCAAATGCAAAGTCAAATTCAAGCACAAATGCAAGGCCAAATTCAACACATGGCCCAATATCAACAAGCCATCCAAAGAAAAGTAAATATTATATATTATTAGTAAAAAATTTCTTCATAATTTTCATTAATTTTTTTTATGATAGAACCAAGAAGCTGCTGGTCAAATGATGGGAGGACAACCGAGTGGCTTTCCAGGTGCTCCTAGAAATGTCACTCCAACTCAATTTATAGGCCAAAGTCCATCTCCTTCTGCTCCATCGCCTGCAGGAATGGCTGTTGCATCAGCTGGGTAATTTAATAGCTAAAAATAAAATAATGAAAATAATACAAAATTAATTTATTTTAAATATAGAATGCAAATGGCAGCCTCACCAGCATTGGTTCCATCTCCAGGAGGGCTGCAGCATACTCCTATGTCAGGTCAACAACGTTCTGCAGGTAATTTTCTTTTTTTTTTATTATTTTATTAAACTAAATAAATTATCATTTTTATTTTATTTTATAAATTAGCTGGTATGGCACCTTCGCCTAGTAGTTCTTTAAATACTCCTGGAGGAGCTGGAGCAGTTGCCTCCCCATCTTGTAATCAACAAGAAGATCAAGCATATCGAGAAAAAGTTCGTCAATTAAGTAAATATATTGAGCCATTAAGACGAATGATCAATAAAATGTGCAACGATGGAGATAGTAAGTAACAATTTAAAATATTTTCATCATTTTATTGTTTTTTTAAATATTTATATTAATTTCAGATGTTGAAAAATTAAGTAAAATGAAAAAACTTTTAGAAATTTTATCTAATCCTAACACACGAGCTCCTTTAGAAACTTTAATAAAATGTGAAATCGTTTTGGAGAAATTAGATTTTAAAAGGGTATGTTATTAGTTAAAAATAATATTTATTCAATTATAATTAATTATTATTTGAGAACAGAAATATATAATATAATAAAAGAATTTTAATATTATGACGAGTGAACCTGCAAAATATTCTAAATGTTTTTGATAATTTTTTATAGAGTAAACAAAAAAAAACTCATTGATATATTGAAAGCTTAAACAATTTTAATACAAATTAAATTAATAAAATAGCCTAAAAACTTATATTTAAAAAAAAATTGGACCTACGAGGTTTTACAAGTTCACTTAGCAATAATATGTATATTAATTAAATATTATTATTATATAATATTATCTTACAAATTTATTTCTTTTTTTACTTAGAGTGAATCTGCTCTTCCTACTAATGCACCGTTAGCAAAGGAATTGCACATGTTCAATCCGTTACTGGAAGCCGTTAACACAGCCCTTCAAAGTCCCATGGTTAATCATACTCTTCACCGTACTTTTGCTCCATCGATTGAAGCTATTTTTGGACCAGAAATTAAGTATGTTAAGTATGTTATTATATTAATACAATATAAAATTAAGTTATATTTTATCATAAGCAACTTTTCTTAATGTATTTATATAGTTTCTATGTGTTTAAAGAAGATTATAATTAGCCTACCGCCCTTTAATCCTTATTGGCCAATTGTTCCCTTTTTCAAGCTTAATTTATTTTCTATTAAATTAATTTTAAAAATTGTTTTCTTTCAATAGAAATATGCCAGAACCACTCCTTAAGAAGAAAATTGAAGAACCACCTAACGATATTCCTGATGTACTTCAAGGAGAAATTGCTCGTTTAGATCAAAAATTTAAAGTAATATATAATCATTTATATATATATATATATATTTAACCTTTTGAATTATTATTGGCCCGTTATAAATTTATAAATAAAATAGAATATCTGAATTATTAATTAATAAGATTTCTTCTTCTAAAAGAATAATTCACTTGTTCATTGCCTGTCGTTAAATCTTAAATTATTTCATTTAATTTGTTTTTTGTTATTTTATTTATTATATTAATTTATTATTTTTTTATAAACTATTTCTACAAATGAAATTAATTTTTTTTTTTTTATTTCAGGTGATTCTTGATTCATGTCAACAACAAGGTTCTCGTTCTGTACAATTAGTCTGTTGGTTAGATGATAAACATTTACCATGCGTTCCTCCAATATCACTAACTGTTCCTGAAAATTACCCAAATGAACCACCAAGATGTCATATGATTCCTTACGAATATCAGACAACTCCTTTTTTATCAGCTGTCCAGTCCGCTCTTGAGGCCCGGATACTTCGTTTGCCTGGAGTTTATTCTGTATCACAATTACTTGATACCTGGGAAATGAGTGTACGTCAAGCAAGTGGTCCTTCAAGAACAATACCTGCCCCTTCTGAACAAAGTGTTTTACTAGGTCTTTAATTAATTTATACCTTATTGAATATGTAAAACTTATTTTTTTAATATATAAATTCATGTTTTATCAAGTGGATCGTACCTAAATTATCATCTATTAATTATAATAAATAGAATAGTTATTGAAATTATTAATTATTATTATATACTTATAAGAGGTCTATATTTATTGTGTTTAAAGTATTCATTGATATTTTGTAAAGTTATAATATTTATGAATAAAATGAATTTATAATTTATTAATGCATAACATATTTCACACTTAAACATAAACAAATAAGTTTTTTTTAATCAATTAAAGTTTTATCTTTAATACTAATTCATGATGGTCTTTGGCTGTCTTCAAGTATCGTCATCAGTTTGTTGAAATATTTAAATTAAATGATTATATTATATTATTATTTCTTCTCAGCGCCTTGCCGAGAGCATTCTCTTGTCTTAGAGGTGTTGTAAGGATCTGGCATGAACATCTTGAAAATAGAATTCACTCTATCCCAAGTGTGTTTCTTACTTGCTGTTAGTTGAAAAACATTTGTATATGACTATTTATATTACAACACAGAGAAGGGAGAACTTTACTGTGCAGACCTTTATTCTCCCATAACCTATTTCTTTTTTCCCACTAAATCCTAGTAAGTCAATGGTGCAAAAAATAAAATATGATAGACCAGTTCCGCAATACGTTCTCATAGCAAAAAAGTATATGGAAAACTAATAAAATAATTTTTACTTTATTATTTAAATATAGAAAATGAACTCAAATTTAAAAATAAGTTATAAAACAATTTACTCAGATTGTGAAGACGAATATTTTTGTTTTTGATTTTTCTGTTTTTTTATGTCGATAACTAATCAAGATTTTGTTTATTCATAAAAAAACCTCTGATTTTGTACGTCCTACGCAAAGACAACGCCTATCAAGTTGGTTATATTAATTAGGTGTCCTATGATCAGTAGAACGGGTCCTATCAACCTTTACCTTGATTTTCTTGATCGGAGGCGCTATCGAGTCTTTTCCCCAATGTTGATCCCGGAGGCTGGGTTGAATCCGTCCCATAGACCCCAGCTAGAGAAATTCCCTTCTCAGGCCCGGGACTTGAACCCGGGACCACGAGAATGTGAGGCAGCGTTGCTACCCCACACCATGTGGCGCCTTCGTTTATTCATAATAAATTAATTTTTACCTTCACGGCTGAATGAATGTATCTGAAAGTTAGGATTATGAAATAAAAGAAATCATTTATTATTATTCTTTGTTATTTATTATTTTTCTGACTAAAATTCTATAATTTCTAAAATTCTTGAAATATCAAGTGTGTGCAATGACTATAAATTTTTAAAGAATATTCTGAAAAATTAATATTACTAAATATATAAAAAAAAAATAATTATTTAAAGAAGATTTTGAAACACTGTTATATACGTGAAAGCCGATTGAACAATCTGAAAACAAATCTTTTATTTAATTTAAACTAATAATTGATTTAAAGTAACATTTAAACCTACCGATGCCAATGTTTCACAAGAGAGAGTAATAAATATACTAGCATTCATTGGTTTCACATTCATACTTTTTAACATTATTAAAAGAAGAATGAGTTTGTTCTCCTGATTTGTTTCTATCCAATTTGATTCATAAGCATTGAATATAATATTCTGAAACTTTTATAAAAATTTTAATTATTATATTTTTTCATTTTAATTAATGCATTTAAAATATTGCATTAAAAAAATGTTGCATGGCGGACACTGTATAATATATATTATATAATAATAAGAGATAATTTATTTTTTATTCAAAAACCTGGGTTTCTTTCAAAAAGTCACTGACTTATTGACCAGTCCTCGTAACTCATTTGAATTAAATAATTTATTCTAAAAGAATTATTTTAATTAAATTAATTTAAATCATGTTTAAATATTTTGTAAAAATAAGATACGATATATTTAAATTTAAATGAATATCAATTAAAGTAATGCCCATATTTTTTTTGAAAAGATATATGTATATATAAACCAATAATCTAACAATAATAATAATAATAATCAGCCCCCTAAAGCACCGATTTGATATATAGTTTTTTGAGGTGAAGAATCGACATGAATTAGATTCTTTCAACATTCACAGTATATCCTGAATTCATAAATCGGGTGAAATTTATGTCAATACTAAAAATAAGGAAATAAAAAAAATGTAAAAAAAACTTTTTAAAAACACTTATTTAAATGCCCTAGAAAAGGAGAAAATAATTTCTCCACACACACCAAGATTTCCTTGCAGGGAAAAACGTAAATTCTACTTGAAATAGACATAGTAATTAATGATAGTGGAAAAGGAAAAAAAACAGAAAGGTTTCTGGATATACAATGAAATGTCCTTCTTATACTTTTCCTTTCTCTGCATGTTTGCCGTCCACGTTTCCATTTTTTAGATATGATTAATTATAAAGAAATCTTGGTGTGTGTGGAGAAATTATTTTCTCCTTTTTAGTGCATTTAAATAAAAGCGTGTTTTTACAAAGTTTTTTTATATTTTTTTTTTAATTAAAAAACACATGCCAAGTGGAAGTAAATTAGAAATAATATCGCACATGATTAGATGAATATGTATTAATATCTTATCTTATTATGCTAGCTAAAATTGTATATATGTATTTATCTATATATATTGGTTCTCAAAAACCGCTCTAACGATTTTTTTCAAATTCACACTAGATATAGTATTTATAAAGAAAAATTAAGTTTTATTGATGATATCTCTTGAAACATACAGCTTCATTATTAATTTCTTAATTGAAAATTATATATGGAAAACGTCAAAATTTTTAATACTGCCTGCTAAGACAGTAAAAAAATGACAATTTTTTATCTAAATACATATAGTCCAGCGGTTGGACTGATGTTTTAACGAGTGGATTTCGTCGGTTCGAAACTCGCCGGGTGAATCGTTATTTAAAAATGAAAATAATGATTTTGTTATTTTTTTTTCTTTTTATCTATTGTTTACTTTTTAATAAATTACTATTCTATATTTATTTATTCATTGTTCTTTTATTAATAAAGTTTTAGATAGTTTTATAAGTTTTAATATTTTTTCAATAAAATATTATTCAATATATTTATTAATATTATTTTATTTATTATTATTGAGTACCCGAAGTTCCATTCATTTTAATCAGATTGATGCAATGATGCAACAGTTAATAATTGTAATATTGTAATAAATTTCTATCTTGAAAATTGTTACATATTATTCAGGATATTTTAAAAACTATTTCTTTCTTTAATTAATATTCATTTTTTCTATAAGTCAGATATATTTCCAAATATTAAATAATTTTTGAAGTGAAAACTTCTTTAGCGGCGTTGAGCACTTTTGCGGGATGGGGAAAAAGTATAGAACTCGCGTGATCGTGACCAACACCATGAAACCATCTGCTTTCAAATTTCTTATAACAGAGCGCGAAATTTGAATTGTCATTAGAACTGTTTTATAAATTATCTCTAACATATAAATATATATTTATTATGTAAAGTTCATTTCATATATACATATATAATCAAAATTATACGAAATGAACTTCACATAATAAATATATATTTTATGTTAGAGATAAGAATTATAAAACAGTTCGTATTGCAATATTTTAAACAAAGTTGTGTATTTATATATATATAAATATAAGTTACAAATTTGTTTAAAATATATGTTTAAAATAATATATAAGTTATATATATATACATGCATATGAAATTCATCTTTCTCGTGAAATAGCGCGAATTTCGTCTGTTTTAAAATTTCTTACGCAGAAGTTTTCACTTCTGTCGGCCAGTCCCACGACTGCCAATTTTGCTTTTTTAATTCCGAAAAGCTGCAAAGCACGTTTTTTTGTCTTTAGTTTGTTTTATAACCACTTGGGGCGCTAAACAGTTTTTCAAAAAAACACTATAGAAAAAAAATATATGTACCTATATATTATATATTTATGTATTATTGAGGAGCACAAGTTCATTAATTTTAATCAGATTGATGCAAATGTGTAACATTTAATAATTGTAATAAATAATTAAAGAATTGTGTATCAATATTTTTTAAAGGGTAGAGCGAGAGCTCGGTGTCCCAGGTATTAATATTACCAGCCAAATCCAATAATAATGAATCATTTTTTTTAACTTAAGTACCGAGCCGAGGCTCGGGGTCCCGGTACTTGACATTATTATCTTACTTTTTGATAATTTATATCCGCTATCATCATAAAGAAGATTAATACCACCAACAAAATACTTGCAAAGGAGATAATTATTATGATATCAAAATCAATTTCAGTATCGATCTGAAACAGTAAAAACTTTAAAAATATTTTATTATTATAACGTTTTTATCAACTCCGCTTCTGGCTGTCTGTTCGCTCTTATGACAAATTGAAATCGATTGTTCATCAACTTTAAATTGATCTAGACTTTTAAGAATTTTTATAGATATTTCAATGGATCCCTTGAAGGTATAGAAGAAATATAATTGAATTATAATTAATTACTTTTAATGTAATTAACGAATAATTGCTTTAAAATTTGAATGAATGACAGATAAATTTTGAGTTGGTTTTCATTTTGAAAAAAATTCAAAATAATTTATAACATTAAAAGAGAAATTTTTAATTAATATAATAATTATAATAAATTTATTTTAAAAACATTACTTCAATAATATTTACTTAATATAATTATAATCATTTTTATCGACCGACGATAGTAAGGGAGGTATTGTTTTCACACCAAATTTCATATGTGTGTGGTGATTTTTATATATCTTCACGAATCATGCATTTTCTTAACAGAAAAAAGTATTTTTAGCATGATGTCTGTCCGTCCGTCCGTCCGTATAGATGTGTACAGCCTGAACGGCTCAACGGATTTTGATGAAATTTGGTATATTTACTTAATGCATCAGTAGGATGAATTGATCAACTTTTGGTGCAAATCCGGAAACCGGAAGTGGTAGTATTAGCGATCGACGATAGGAAGGGAAGGGTTATTTTCACACCAAATTTCACATGAGGAGATTTTTTACATATCACCACGAATCATGGTGGCGCAACCAGGATTTGATCCTGGGGGGGGGTTTTGACTAGCCGCTCCACCTTCCTATGGCGCCCCCCCCCCCCGGGCTCTCTCAAAGACAAATTTTCATTAAGATTTTTTTTTATATTAAATATTTAAAAAAGTTTTGTAAATGAAACACTGATTTTACAAAATCTGGCAAAAAAATTTAATTTTGTATTTTATTTACTCGTATTCACAGTTTTAGAAAGAAAATATTTTTTTACAGCTATAAGTAAATTATTTTAGCTTTCCTCATGAAATAAGGATAGCTTATACGATGATCGGAAAATTTTGAAAATTTTTGCTCCGAGATTCTTTGAGATTTTCACTTTTCAGACGGTTCTGAATCCAAAACTGCAAAAAAAATTTTTTGAACCGGCTAAACAAAATGAGATATTGTATTGAAATTTGATATTTAGATGGTTTTATTTTGGGAATGATGGGCGGGGATTGGATTGTTGTTGGACAAGATCGGACCATAAGTAAGGGTAGTTTAAAGATGTGTCAAAGCATATTTTATTGATTTTCTCAATAAATACCGATTTTTATGAGAATTATCATACTATCGTATTAAATTTATAGGGAATCGAATTTACTAAAAGTTTCATTATATTCATTTTTACCTAATCTTAATAATAAAGGAGTTATTTATAAAAAACTATTAGGTTGTCCCATAAGGTTTTTCCGCGTCACGCTATGAATGAATCTAACTGCCTATGTTTATATATATAAACATGCAGGCTTATCTCTTAGCCGTTTATGGCATCTTATTTAATCATCCCAGAGCTTTTTCAGAATTCGTTTCGTTGGTGACAAAGTCTCTTTAAAATTTTTCTACTATGGAGAGCCAAAAGATCATTTGCGGTAGAAGAGATTTGCACCGTTTACGGGATTGGTGCTTCGACTATTAGGACCGTCCGCAATTGGTTTAAAAATTTAGAGCTGGCCTCCCAGCAACGACGGATATTATCAAGACTGCGCATGCTGAAAATCCACGATACAGTGTGCGCGAGATAGCTGGTGAAACTAACATTCCCAAAACAACGGCACATAAGCATTTAATCAAAATGGGATATGCGTGTCGATATGAAGCTTGGGTTCCACACCAATTGACGGAAACCGGCCTTATAAAGCGCGTCCCTACGTGCGATTTGCTTCTACAGCAAGACAAAAGAAATCATTTCTTAAAGAGTCTTGTCACTGGAGACAAGACTTGGATTTTGTATCAAAATGTGGATCGAAAACGGATTTGGTCTAAAGAAAATAGACCTTCAACTGTTGCGAAGTCTGGGCTTCATCCGAAGAAGGTTCTTTTGTGCATTTGATGGGACTGGAAGGGTGTACTGTACTACGAGCTCCTTCCTGAAGGTGATATGATCAATGCTGACAAATATTGCAATCAACTGAATTAACTAAAAACCGCCATAGCAGAAAAACGGCAAGAATTGGCGAACCGACGAGGTGTAGTATTCCATCACGGCAACGCAAGGCCGCTTATTGCGTTGATCGTAAGGCAAATATTATTACAGTTTGATTGGGACGTTCTACCTCATCCTCCATACTCCCCATACCTTCCTCCATCCGATTATTACTTGTTCCTCTCCTTAAAAATTTCTCTCCGTGGTAAATCTTTCAAATCCATAATCGAAATAAAAACGTACCTAAATGAATATTTTGAAAGTAAGCCTCAACTATTTTGGAAAGAGGGCATAATCAGGCTTCCTGGGAGATGGAAGAAGGTTATAGAACAGAATGGTTCATACATAACATAATAAATCAACCTTAACCAACAAATATCGTGTATTCATTTCGCATCAAAAAAAGCGAAGAAACTTATGGGACACCCCAAGTACTTTAAGATTTCGAAAGCTTTTCGTCCGCCCGTAGTGGCAGGATATTTTGAAAGAAATCATGTAAAAATCCCTTAGAAAAAATCCCTAAATAAAAAATTTCCCTAATTTTTTTATACTTATTTAATAATGAAAAGCCGAAGAGACTTGAATGAGGTAGTTATGCTTGGTGTCATCACATCTGTTCTATCTGGTTTTTTAGCGTCCCATTTTTCATGGTTTGCCTTCATTATGGTCAGAAGCTCATCATGCGAGTCGCTGAATCGTTTCCTTGGTGGATCAGGCTTCTTACCAAGAACATCACGACAGATTTCCAAAGAGATAAGGTTATGCTCAATATGGATTTGCTTAATCAGGTGACCCATACTGATGTCTTATAACCTTCCAATGCATTGTTTGTTCGAGGCAAACCCATCAAAGTGGCATCGTAGATGTTCCAATGTTCCAATGTCGAATTCGGGGTCATAAAAGCGAGGCAAAAATTGTTCACCTAGTCAAGTGCGCTCGAAGTAAGAAAAAAGATCACGAAGTTTTACCCTGTTGATCGTCCAGCTAATGCTTGGTAGGCTACAATGACTTTTGATGGTGGTACCAAAACCAAAGCTGCAAGAGTTCGTAAATGAGTGGAGTTGTCAGGATTATCTATATCATTATAGAGCTTCAAAACTTCTGGCATTGATTTGATGTTCCTATAAATGCATTGAGCAAAATGAAAAAGACAACCTCTGATGATTGTAAATTTCACAAATTGCGTTATATATTCCCTGGTGAAATATACGGTGCAAATGGTGTATTTTGTATTTGGAATCATTAAGCTATTAAAACATATGCTAATAAACGAAATTTGAGTAAATTCCCTTTATTTTACATACGAATTTGACACCCCTATTTTTTGGAAAAATCACGTGTCTAGGCCATATGTATGTATTTTTTTAACTATTTTTCCCTACTTTCGGTCCAGGCTCGATTACCTCCTTGGGAGGTCGTGTCTCAGGCAACTGGGTGTCATGCTCACCTTGTAATTAAATTTTCTTAATCACAATTAAAATTAATACATAAATGAAAAATTTTGTTTTTAGTGATTTTTTCTTTTTGGGATTTTTTGAGTCATGGATATTTTTATTTAGGGATTTTCGGTTTTAAGGATTTTTCTTTTTAGGGATATTTGGTTTTAGGGAGAGAGAGTTTTGACTTTTATGGATTTTTTCCTTTAGGGACTTTTACCCGTTTCCATTTTGAAAAAATTAGTCTTCGCTTCATAAGTTTTATGAAATATTTAGAATTTGAGTAATATTTTTCTTTATTTTATATTTAAATAATAGTCAAATTGGAAAATTTCACGATCATCTAGTAATCTTATATTACGTCTTTTGTTTTTTATGATTTAGGAGAAATAATAAAATAATTTTTTATTTCTTATATTTAATTCTGTACGAAAAAATAAGCAATTTTTATTTTTGTTAAAATTATTTTAAAATAAAATAAACTTACTTATTATACACTAAATTATACTTTATGAATTATTTTTTTTTCAAATAAAAAGAAGGATTATATTTTTTCTTTTCTATTTGTAATATAGTACGTGATATACAGCAATGTATATTTTTTCTCTCCTGGGGGGGGGGGTTTTGACCCCCAAACCCCCCCCCCTGGTTGCGCCACTGGATATATTAAAATTATTTGAAATTGTTTCTGTAGCTGGAAATTAATTTATTTCAAACCCTCGGTCGGTTCGGACCTGGCACAGGTCAACTTATTTTTATTTTATAATCTATAAAATAATTAAATTATTTTAAAAAACGGCTGTCTATTTAAAAGTGAAGGATATAAATTTTATCAATGTCTAATATAAAAAAAACAGAAATGATTATTTTAAGTGAAAAAATGATTTCTTGGTTATATAAAAATTAAAATATTATTTTTTAGACAAATGATATAAACGAGATGTATTAAATTTTTGTCTTTTTTAAATTGAGTATTTTTTTAAAAATTTGTTTTAAATCAAATTTATTGTATTCTATTATAATTTTGTATTAATAGGTTTGTTTTTTATTTTTAATTATTAATAAATTCTCTTTTTTTGATATGATATTAAATTGTATATAAATTTAAAAATTAGAATAATTGAATTTGTTTAAATTTTAACACATGTAATCAATCATATGCATAAAGAATAGACAATTTTGAAAATCAACTTGGTATTAAATTAAAAAAAAATACTGATATTAATAATATATTGACTATTCAAATATAATTTGAAACTCTTTCTCTCCCTCTATTTTAAATTGAAAAGGAAAAATTAATGGAGGTAGGAAAAGAGATGGGGTTTGAAATTAATAGTGATAAAAAATATTTAGAAACAAAGAGGAACAGTATTAACATACAAAATCCTAATATACAAAATGTAGAATTTGAATATGTAGAAAAATTGAATGTAATCACGAAGGATAATAATATTTGAGACGAATTTAAATCGAGGTATCAATCGGGAAACGCCTGTCTCATCAAAATTATTATCAAAGGGAATCAAAATTAAAATATATAACAAACAATTATTTTGCCTGTTGTATTATATGGGTGTGAGGTATGGTCTATGACCCTGGGAAATGAGAGTAGATTCAGAGTATTTATAGAATAGGATTCTTCCCAGCATTTATGGACCAAAAAATGATGAGGACCTCTAAAAAGTTAGGGTTATAAAAGCGAAAAGGCTGCGAAAGGCAGGGTACGTGGCTAGAATGGGAGAGGAAAAAGATATTGGTGGGGAGGCCGATTTGAAAACGTCCGCTTGGAAGACCAAGGATGCGTAAATAGGGACGTAAGAGAGATGGGAGATGGTAGGAGTTAGATATGGACACTTAGAGAAATGTGGTTGTTGCGGGTACTTTCGAGTATACAGAGATAGATAGATATAACATATACAATAATAATAATATATATAATTAATTTACTGATTAAATTAAAATATATTTTAAATAAGAACACAAAAAGAAATGAATGTTTTATGTAATATACTGATTGAAACAAAATGGATTAAAACCTTTTGCTACTTTCAACCAAATATTGTATCACTCGGGAGTACAGGAGGCGGAGGCCATCTAGGTGTGAAGAGCGCCGAAGGCGCTGTGAGCATCTAGTAAATAAAAAGATTGATATATGTGCCACTCAGAAGCCAAAGCGATTAATTCCACATATAAACAAATTGAGAAAATGATGCCCAAAGTTCACAGCTTGTAGGAAATTCAGGGTTATACATAGGGATATAGAAAATAAAAATATATATGCTAAATATATCAAAATATTTTAGTAAAAAAATACTTGTTCGGAATGATACAAATAATCTAAAAGACTAATAAGACATGATATGTATATTGGATCTCGTTGATTTTCGAACATGTGTTTTGGATGTGAGTAGTTAATGTGCATTATATCTTCTTCGTTGTCGATAACTTCCTAGCGGAAGTGTCGTGGCCCTAATAACTCCACAGGAGTCATAGGGTGTTCATGGGAAAATTTGACCGAAGTGGTTTCCCCTTGCCTTCTTCGGTGGGGCAGCCGATGTTAAATTGAATTAGATTTTTATATTTATTAATTTATTAATTAAATAAATATATAATCTTGAGTTCTATGCTGGGATTCGAACTCAGGCTTCCTGTGTAGAAGTCTAGTACTCTACCCACTCAGCCATGCTGCCCCGTGCATTATATATGTTACGGTAAAAGTAGATATTGTGGCAAATGTACACATTTTCCGGTAAATGTGCACATTAGCCTCCTCATTTGGGTAATGTGCATTCAACTAACATTTACAATTTCAAAAAAGGGAAATGTACATTGAATTCACAATGACCATGTCGTTTTGGTAAATGTGAGCATACGTGGTAAAACAAATCCCAAAAATTTGATTTGCGTTATTTTGTCTAGAGATGACGATAAAAATTTATATAAATTAGGAACTAAACAGGGAATTTTAAAACAATCTTATTCTAGGCATGAATTCGCCATTTGTGAACAAAAGTTTATATCATACGAAGATGTTCCTCAAGATGTTGAGAAATCGGTAAGAGAAATTATAGGAATGCAGTCCCTTACTGGTGGCCAAGGTTTTAAAAGATGCATCTGTAAAGGAACATGTTCCTCAAAAAAATGCAGTTGTAAAAATGCTGGAATATTATGTAATTCCAAGTGCCACAATAGCAATTCTTGCTCAAATAAATAGCACTTTCTTCATTATGAAATTTCTATATGTTCCTTTATAATTTTATAAAATTTAACTGTTATAATAAAAAAAGTATGTTAATATTATAATTATTTGTTTGATTCCGATCGTATTGGTCCTAAAAAACTAGGACGAAAATAGTATTTATGAATATTGGGATATTATATGTAATAAGTATGTTTTGTTTCTCATTCACATTTTTGAATTAAAATAATTTTCGTTATTAAAGCTTTTTGTATTATGTTTATTTAAATAAATTTTTTTTTACTGCAACAACATTTTTAATTTACTTGTATTCCACCTTTCCTTAAAATACGAAGGTAAGAGTATACATTTACCAAAACGTAAAGGCAGGTGTACACTCTTGGGAAATGTACACATTTACCGGAAAATGTATACATTTCCCAAGAGTGGACATTTACCGTAACATATATATATATATAATAAAACAAATATGTATGTTAGGTGAAAATATGTTGCATGGCATGATATTCTTTAGAACGTACTCAATTACTTAGTGATGCTAAGCAGAGGTGGATCTTGCTGCTTTAGACTGCTTACTGTGTGGCCATAGCTTAATATTTAGTTTTAGCAGTAAATAAAAAACCCGTGTACTTTAAAAGTTTACTATTCGATTTCTACAATTTATAATATGAATTACGTTATGTTATGAATATTATATTATGAATTATTATTCGAATATTTTTTCTCATCAACTCAATGAAGATAGAAAATATTAACTCTAAAAATTTTGATTGGATACAAATAGGATTTCCCGAATTATTAAAATTTATTCAATTGGAAAATTTCGGTATATAACGAGATATCAGGGAAAAAATGATAAAAACTTAAAAATTCATCGTTAACGTATTCACTTACTTATTACTTCCTTGCTCTTATTTCTGTGCGAAAACTCATTTACAATATTAAAATGGACAAATTTTCCAATTAAAAATATTAGAAGTGGTTAGACATTTAAAGACAGTACAATTATAATATTATTAGTTTTAAAAATAAATTTTTGTTTTAACTCTTTTAATTTTATTTTGATGACTCACCGTTAATACTAGAAATCCACAAATTGCAAAACCGATTAAAAATGCAAAACAATCAAGAAATAAATCTAATCCAATTATATCAGAAATTGGCTGAATTAAACTGAAAAATTTGATAATTAATTATTTATTAAACAATGTATTTATTTTATTGATAAGTATTTACTTTATAAGTTTTCTATGATATTTTAAACATTCGATAAGTTTCTTTTTCATAATTTTTGAATTTTCTTTTCCAGAATTTTTTAATTCTATTCCCAGTGTTAATAAGTGTTGCGTTAAGTGACAAAGAAAATTTATTTTAATAAAATCACTTGAAGTTCCCATCCCACCAGCATTATTAATAGCGAACAAAAGTAATATTTCAATCAACCAAAATTGAAATTTTGTTGTTACATTAAACGGGAGCCACAGATTAAAGGAAAATTTTCCTTTAAAATTTTCAATTTCAATTCCTAATAATTTTTGTTGCTCTTCAGAGGCAGGAATTACCAATCCATTGATATAAAGTGATGGAATACAAATTAAAACTGGAAATAAATAAAGAAAATAAAGAAAAAATATTTTCTTTCGAAGTTTAACAAAATCTTCTTTTTTAGTTTCATTATTTAATGCATAGTTGTTATATAATTCTTTAAATGATTCATTGACAGTCAATATTTTCTTTTGATTTCTTATCAAACTTGTAAACTAAAAAATTATGTTTTATTAGGTAAAAGTTATAACTTTTTTTATAATCTTATAATTCATAAACAGATAATTACCTTTATACAAGATTTTAGCGCAACAAGTCCATAAACAAATTGAGTTATAAAAAATTTAATATCTTGAGAAAAATAACCCTTCAGAAAGATGGATATCATAGACATGAACACTGACCACAAAGAAATTATCTAAAAAAACGTAATAAAAAAGTTTTTCCTTTCAAGACAAATATTGTAATGTAAATTTTTCATACACGAATATCCTTTGTCTTTATAAAATTCTCATAGATCTTTTATTTTACTCCAATCCTCTCTATACATTTTTTCTAACTTCATGACATCTATCCAATTTATTGATAATACTTTTCAATTAAAAATCAATTCTATTCATGATAAGAGATGCTCTCAGAAATGAAGAAACCAATTTACTATAGCCATATAATACAAATAGTGAAATCATTATTTTATAAATTTTAATTTGGATATTTTTAGATATTAATTTGAACAAAAAATTCTGCATTTTATTAAGCGTTATCCAATTGAAATCTTAATTTGAATTTTCTCCATTTTTTTCCATTCCAAATTCTACGATTTGAACGTTAAGATTTTATGTAAGGATTCTATTCCTCTCTGACATTAAATTTTCTCTTAGCAGTATTAATTTTAAGTCCAACCTCTTTTAATATTTCTGTAGAATTTTTAATTGAGTTTCCCGAATTCTTTATAATATTTAAATCCTGCCTTTAAATTAATAATTGAATTTTTTTGTCTATTTGGATTTAGTTCGATTTTGCTCCAATGAATCTTATCAGATGTTCCATCCGTTCATACCCTCACATCACACACCCTTCCCAGAAAAACCTCTGAGTTTTGTACGTCCTACGCAAGGACAACGCCTATCAAGTCGATTATATCAACTAAATGAATACAATTAAAAATGTCGCAAAAGAACTTTTCCCACAACGTCCGACTGAGACATAGGAAAAATCTCAGACAAGTGAAATTATACCTTTCACTGTGACAGAAATTGCCGCTGCTGGAAGTAAATTAAAAAGCAGACGTGCTCCTGGGCCAGATGGAGTACCCCCAGAGGCACTGAAAACAATAAGTAGGGAGGAACCCTGCATACTGGCAGACATGTACAATAATCTCCTGAAGAAAAGAGAACTCCCACAAGAATGGAAGATAGCAACTGGTGCCCAAACCGGGTAAACCTAAAGGGGAGAAAATTCTTACCGGCCCTTAAGCATGGTGAACATGGCAGGGAAAATGTTAGAGCACCTGATCTTAAAACGACTCAAGGATGACCTGGAAGGTAGCGAAGATTATCCATAAACCAATTCGACTTTAGAACAGGAAGATCAACCATCGATGCAATTCAAAAAGTAGTAGATACTGCTAATAAAGCGAATAGAGGAAAAACAAAACAAACAAGGAGACTTTGTGCTCTTATACTCCTGGACGTACAAAATGCCTTCAACTCAGCCAACTGGCTTATAATAATGTCTAAATTAAGAAAGCGGAAAGTTAGAAGATACCGATGGAAGATCATATAAGATAAAAGTAACATGCGGAGTGCCACAAGGATCTGTATTGGGCCTCACTCTGTGTAATGTGTTGTACGATGGTCTACTCCAAATGAATACTCAGGAAGGTGTAAGCCTTATCGCATATGCAGATGAATGGAGTGTAATGGAGAAGGCGCTGGCAAGACAGATACCGAAAACAGGGGGCCCGACGTCAGACAAACGCAAGCTGATCTCTGGCGTTGATGACTCAATCCTGTTATATGGTGATCCAATTTGGAATAAAATCCTGCTTTATGAAAGATGGAGAAGAAAGCATCAGTAGAACAGGTCCTATCAACCTTTACATTGATTTTCTTGATCGGAGGTTCTACTTTTTATCAAGTAGCTTCCCAATGTTGATCCTGGAGGCTGGGTTGACTCCGACCCATAGACCCCAGCTAGAGAAATTCCCTTGCCAGGCCCGGGACTTGAACCCGAGACCATGAGAATGTGAGTCAGCGACACTAGTCATCACACCCGGTGGCGCCTTTTTCCCAGAAATCCTTCCTCAATTAATAAAAGTCTAATCAAAATTATAACAGTTAAAATAATACAAGTTAAGATGATTAAGGTACAGACAGGTAGCCAAATTATATTTACAAAATCAATTCCCCCAAAATAGATAATAAGTAGAAAGTCCATGTGGTTAAGAGTCAAACCCGCAAATAATTATATAATTACTCGAACAATAGAGTAACATCTAAACTTCTCTTTAGTTTAAACATTATGTAACTTGGAAGATTCCATCTTCCATGACTCACCCCTCCTCTTTAATAAAGTATCATAACCTGAATTAAACACATAATTCTAGATTAAATAAAATTGGTGAAATTGATTACCGCATCTAAAACTTCCTTGTCTACCTGTGAGACAATATCGATAGCTTTTTTATTGAGTGACCAAAAAATATACAAATAACCATTTTATTATACATGTAAAATATAAATCTTTCTAAAACACATAAATGTTTATGTATGTACTTAGAGGTTTAATAAAATTAGAAAAATAATTTTGATAAAATTGTATTATTTTATTTAGAAAAATATAAAAAAAAATTGGATCTATATAGACATTAATTGATTAATACAATCTATATAGATATAAATCATTTTTTAAATGATTATATTTGAAATTTTATAGATTTGTTTTAATAAAGTGTTAAAAGAAGATGTAAATGTAGTTATATACTAGACACCTCATAAAATTAATGTAAATAATGTATTACTTATAGAATTTATATTATGGTACTCTTTTGAGCAGAGAATATGATGTTAAAAGACATAGGTCTGTCTAAAAATTTAACAAAAATTAATTGTTACAAAATTATTTTATTATTCAAAAATTTTGAAATATTCTATTTAGAATTTTAATAAATATATAATATGTTATGTAGGTAAACTGACAATTTTGGTTATTTCATAAAAAAATAATATTAGAATTATGTAGTTTTTGATTTAGATTGTTCACTGAAATAAAATCATTTTTTTGAATTCAGAGAAGATTAATAGATGAATTTCTGTTAATCTGGTTAACAATTTTAAATAATTTGTATTTCGATATACAAGGGATTTTCAATACAGTCATATTAAAAGTATATCGAATAGAAATTTAGATTTTATACAACATAGTCTCACCTGAAAAATTTTATATAAAATTCCTGAATGCTTTAATGACCAAGAGCCTGTAAAATAAGCAATACGAAAGATAAATGTATGCAATACTTTCATCTTTTCTATTTTCTTCCCCTTGCCCTTCATTTTAAACTAGAAAGGGTTGAGAATTACTTTCTTATATATAGTTTGTTATTTTCAATTAAAAGTTTAGAAATAAACTCATTAAAAATTAATTCTATTTTAAATTATATTTTTTTCTGGTTATTTTTGTTTTAAAATTAATATCTCTTTATATGGAAATAATTAGATCTTCAATAATTGATTACTACATGTGTCTCTAATTTAACACATTTACTTTATATATTACGTAATGTTGACGAAGTTAAAACATTAAATTTACAAAAAAAAAAAAGTTTAAATTAATTATTTTATTTAAATTTGTAACGCTTTTCTCCTTAATAATTGTTGAATTGCTTGAATTCTTTCCGTCTTCGGAAAGTTAAATTAAAGTAATTTTATTTTTATATAAATTTTGTGAGATTTAATAACAGTTTTTATTAAAATGCTTACACAATCTGTAATGGTCTTTACAGAGATGATCTTATAATTTTTGACATGATATGCAACATATGATAAATATGGGGAAATATATTTTATTCAAAATTAAAAAGATCAAATAAATTGTAATATTTTTCTAAAACATTATCTAAAAAATAATAATGAAATCAATATTACATATTTATTGGTTGTGGAATAAGTTCGAAATGTTTTTAATAAAAGTTTTTATCTAAACAAAAGTCAATAAATTTATCAATTATTTCCTCAATTATGACCTCTTCCCTTCTTTTTTTGATGCTTTTCTGTCAAAAATTGCTCGATCTGGTTTCTAGGTTGTTAAACTAATTTTTTGTCTTTCTATTTACCGACCGACGATAGTAAGGGAGGTATTCTTTTCACACCAAATTTCACATGTGGAGATTTTTACATATCTCCACGAATCATGCATTTTCTTAACAGAAAAAAGTATTTTTAGCATGATGTCTGTCCGTCCGTCTGTCCGTCCGTCTGTCCGTATAGATGTGTACAGCCTGATCGGCTCAACCGATTTTGATAAAATTTGGTATATTTACTTAATGCATCAGTGGGATGAATTGATCAACTTTTGGTGCAAATCCGGAAACCGGAAGTGGTAGTATTAGCAATCGACGATAGGAAGGAAAGGGTTATTTTCACACCTAAGGAGATTTTTTTATATATCACCACAAATCATGCACTTTGTATTGGTTTTATCCTCGGGAAAATCATATTTATTAGTTTTTTCTTGATTTAAAATTATATGACGTCATCCAGCCATTCATGACGTCACAGCCTGGTCTTGCATATATATTATAAATAAAATAAAATTAAAAATGTTTATATTTATTATTTATGTATCCATATCTGTTTTTTATTACATTAATAGATATATTAAAATTATTTGAAATTATTTCTGTAGTTGGAAATTAATTTACTTCAAACCGTCGGTCGGTTCGGACCTGGCCACAGGTCAACTTATTTTTACTATCTCGTAAGAGATAGTATTGCGATCACGAAAATTTTCGATGTTGAGATTTTGATGTTTTTATACGTTTTGAAAGTTCCTGAATCATTTTCACTAAGGTTGAGAAAAATGTTTGTGTGTGTGTATGTATGGATGTAACCAAGTTACGCAAAAACGGTTTGAGCTAGAATGATGAAATTTGGTACATGAGCATTATTCAAAATTCGTAGTTTTCTATCAACTTTTGAGAAATGTAGCTCAACCGGTAGAGGGTCATTAATTACAACGTTTTGGTTTTTTTTCCTCTAAAGTGACCGTAAAAATAAAGATATATGTTTGATAATTTTTCACATGATTAATAATTGTATAAATCTCCTATATATATAGAATTTCAGCTTGATTCATTAGCTGAAATTACCAGAATTAATTTTTTAATAATGCAAATCCTACGCGCCAACACGTGGCGTGGTGCCATCAACAAAAAGCCAAACATGCGCTGGTTTAATATTTATTATTTATAATTTATTATTAATTAAATTTAATTTAAATATAATATATTATGTTATTTAATCCAATTCAAATTGCGAGATAGTCGAGTGGAGACACTCCAGCTAATTTTATTTATATATTTTAGTATATTTTATACTTGCACTGACTTCTGTCTGGTTCAACAAATAAACGCAAGATATACAAATATCGTAACTTTAAAGAAGAATGGGAAGAAGATTAAGTGTTTATTCCGAAAAATGAAAAATGTCTCAATGCAATGATCAATAATTTAAAAATTGGAAACTCGAAACGTCATTACGAAAAACTGCCTTCTGATTTTTCCAAACAATTTCTTGAAAAATCTTAATTACTGACTAAAAAGATAATATAAAAATCATCAATAAACGAAGTTTTTGACAAAATTTATTGAAGATAATCAAAATGTTGTTGAACTTAGTTTCCAAATGACGTGGAATATCGCACGAGAAAAAAAGGCTTTATACCGATGGTATCTTTATTAAAAAAAATTTATTGGACGCTGTTAAACTACTGGACCCAAACTTTTGAAGCTAGTTAACGGCATTCCCAGCTCACGACACACGTTGAACGTCGAATAGGTAAAATAAACATGGGTTAAATAATGACGTAAAAAGATTGCATGTAGCATTGCAGATGTGGCATTCAGCTTAGCGCTTGATGAATCGATTGATATTACTGATCAACCACAATTAACAATTCTTATTCACCTCGTTTTAGAAAATGCAGAAACGAAAGAGGAGTTGTTAGATTTAATTGCTTTGAAAGATACGACTCGTGGAATCGATATAAAAGAAACTGTTGATAATACAGTTTTAATTCAGTGATAATTCGTAATTTTTGCTTCTGTGACTACGGGACCCTCACCCCAAAATAAATTTTTTTTTGGCTCTTAAACATTTTCGATTTTTCATGTGTGGCCACCCCTGTATTATAAGTAAGAGTTTAGAAAAATATAAAAGTATAAAAATATAAACGTCAGTGCAAATTGAAAATATTCTATTGCAATTGAAATGTCAATAGATTTTAAATATCCAATTTGAAGTAAATAAGAAATTACTAACTTAATCAATTTCTTTTATTAACTATTGATAATTTTCATCAGAAATCGTTATTTACATCTGAAATAATAATATGATTGACATAGAAAACTTTTTTATGACATTAATTAAAATATTTTTTTAACTATGATAATTATTAATAATAAAAAATAAATATTATAATAAAATTAAATTATAATTAATTACATTATATTTTTACCGACCGACGATAGGAAATTTCACATGTTGAGATTTTTACATATCTCCAAGAATCATACATTTTGTTAACAGTAAAAGTATTTTAGCATGATGTCGGTCCGTCTGTCCGTCCGTCTGTGTGTTGGTATAGACGTGCACAGCTTGAACGGCTCAACGGATTTTGATAAAATTTGGTATATTTACTTAATGCATCAGTACAATGAATAAATCAACTTTTGGTGTATATTCGAAAACCGGAAGTGGTACTTTACAAAGTATTAATTTTATATTCATTGTCCCAAAATATTTCACTTAAAATATAGAAGTAATTAATAATTGCGTAATTAAACTAAAAATAAAAAACAAGATAATATAATTTAGTCATTTTTAAAGTTTTAAAAATATTTCTTTTAGTACTTTATAAAAAAAATCCTGACTTTTAAACGTCCTACCCAGGGACAACGCCTATCAAGTCGATTATATCAATTAGGTATCCTATGATCAGTAGAACGGGTCCAATCAACCTTTTCCTTGATTTTCTTGATCGGAGGCGCTACTTTTTATCAAGTAGCTTCCCAATGTTGTTCCCGGAGGCTGGATTGACTCCGTCCCATAGTTCTGAATGTCAACTCACCAGGAAAGACTAGCAAAACCTGGAGATTGAAAGTGTAGAGAGGGGAGAGGGATAGAGGGGAGGGTGATAATATTATTTATTTACAGTTTTCCTTAAAGTTACATTGTACAATACATTATATAATTATAAGGATACAAATATTTACATTTTTTTTCTAAAGATATATATTGTAAGAGATATGTCCTTCAATAAGGAAATAGCATTATAATGCTATAAATAAACATTTATACAAATAGTGACATCCTCACGTTTTGGGAAGAAGTCCTTTAAACAATATAAAGAAAGGTTCTCGAGTGAACTATTGTCATGAATTAAACTTTTGAATAATAATAAATTACATGACATGTTTCTTTATATAGACACATTGCAAGATAGAGGTGAATTATTGAAAAGGTGGCCAATGGCTGCTTAGGAGGATGGACGCAAGTTGGTAGGTTATTCTTCGGCATAGCTCGGACGGAGAAACATCACCCTCCAGGATAATCCCACAGCCCAACGAAGGAGTTGCATGCCAATGGAAGATGGATTATTAGATATCTGGAAGAAATAACCCGAAGAATCATCACGTGAATCTCTGTGTGCACCCAACTATCTATCTTATCAATAACAGCTAAGTGGTCGACCTTATGCAATTGCTAATTAAATACTGAATCTTATTTAGTTTATAAAATCAAATACCTTACTTTATTTTATAATTAATTACCATGTTCTAATGCCTAACGATACACATTATAATTATATTAAATTCTTTAATTATTAAATATTCATTTTACCGACCGACGATAGTAAGGGAAGTATTGATTTATATTAATTTAATGTTTGATTTTTATTCTGATTGAATTCAACTGCGTCATAAAATGAATGAATTTTTTCAAAAAGTGATTAGAGTTCTGTTTAAATTTTTGAAGGTTTTTGTCCTGAGACATACACTATGAGATCGTGAGCGAAGGCAATGGCTTTTTTATTTGGAGAAGTATTTAGTTGGAAACATTCTAAGATTGCGTATATGTATATTTGGAGATATTACTGTACCCTGTTGCAAGCCGTTGCTTACATCAAATGTAATTGAAGATTCTTCTTTAAACCTAAAAGACGATTTTAATTAAATTTCTATTAAATCCTTTCTTGAGCATTTTGAAAATTAGTCCATCTCGACAAACCGTGTCGAAAGCTTTTTCTACATCAATTAGACACATGCACCTACTCTTTCTTTATTATTAAGGGCCAAATGTATATTTGAGGTTAATTTAGTGATAGAGTGAACGGGTGAATGTTTTGAGCCAGTTGCGCTAGCTTCCACCCTGTGGCACCTTCTTGATACTTTATATGTATAACACATCGTTCAATAAGTTCCGAGACTAATACTAGGGGTAGTAGTTTCCAGAGAGTGCGAACCTCTACATGTCTAAGTTTTTAAAAAATCACGATTCTGTTGAACAAATATATCTATCTAATTTTATTATGCTAGCTAAAATTGTATATATATATGTATACGTCAAAATTTCCCGACAGAAAGACTTAATTTCTACGGTTATTGAATATACATATATATATATATATATATATATTGATAAAAATAGAGGTATGTTCTTTTAAATTATTTGAATGGCGATTCGGTGAATCAGGTATTAATATTACCAGCCAAACCCAATCATAATGAATCATTTGTTTTAACTTAATTACCGAGCCGAGGCTCGGGGTCCCGTAATAATTAAAATATTAAATAAAATTACTTAAAACACGTTTGTAGGTAAAAATAAAATAAGTATATATGACAATTATATTATTTGCAATTTTCTACAAATAAACATTTGTTTGTTAGAAAATTGTTTTGAAAATAAAACAAAGATTAAATATAGTGGAAATGAAAATATGGTAAATAGGTGTGAGTGAGAGAGATGAAAAAGAGAATAATTCTTGATTTAATGAACACAAAAGATTTTTTTTTTTGTATCTATTTTATTTTATTTTGAAAGAAACAATTTATAAATCAATTTTATTTATTACTAAATTAATGTTAATTGTATCTATTTTTTAAGAATTATATTCTTTTATTAATAATTTGTATGAAAACATTGTATTAAAAGATAATTTTAACATTTAATAAATTGACTAAATTTATACAGAATATTGCCAATTATATAAAAAAAATTAAAAATTATTATTATTAATTAGTTAAGAGGAAAAAATAATTAATTAAACAAGATTTTGAAACACTGTTATGTACGTGAAGGCCGATTGAACAATCTGAAAACAAATCATTTAAATAAATTAAACTAATAATTGATTCAAAGTAATTTTTAAACCTACCGATGCTAAAGTTTCACAAGAGAGAGTAATAAATATAGTTCCATTCATTGGTTTAACATCCATACTTCTTATCATTATTAAAAGAAGTATAAATTTATTCTTTTGATTTGTTTCTGTCCAATTGGATTCATAAGCATGAAAAGAAATATCCTGAAACTTTAATCAAGATTAGAGTTAAAAAAAAAGTTGTTAAGTCACTATGTTACTTTAGCATAATATTAATTTACTTTATTTCAAAATTAGCATCAGATCAATAGGTGCTGAATACTCTTTAATAAACACACTCTCACTATACTCAAGATCGCGATCCTTTTAGATTTAAACCTGGGATTTTCGGATTTGGATGAAAATACCTTTTAATTATTTTATTGGGCAAACCATTTCCAAGAACACCTATGGCTCCTGCTATTGTTAAATGTTCCGGATTTGAACCTGTGATCAGGGCCGCGACGTGGGTGCAAAGCGCCCGTGTGCAAATTTTTAAAAAGCGCCCCCTTTATCAATAGAACAATAAAAGCTTACCACTTAATTGCTATTGGCACTAATTTACACTTTTACGCACAATGCTCTAATTCACAGTTTGAATATTTCTAAATAAATTAATAAATTTAAAAATATAGTCAGAATACATAAAATAAAAAAGAATGGTCAGTTTGGCGCCCCCTACACCAGGCGCCCGTGGGCAGCGCCCACCTTGCACACGTGCACGGCGCGGCCCTGCCTGTGTTCAGATCGCTGGGGAGGTCGACTATAGTGACAACGATGAGAAATCCATTGAGGATGGAAACATGGAATGTGAGAGGGGAAACGGGAAAGCTGAAGCTGGGGGTGCGGGAATATATTTTTGGGGATGCTAGAGAAGCACTAACCATACAAATTATTAAATTTCAAACTATCAAAAATATATTTTTCTAGACTAAAAAAATAAAACACATTTTTCAATGGGGTGTAGAGATATATTTTCAGATTCAAAGGGGTGCGACTCGGATGAAAGGTTAAGAAACAGTGTTATCTGGTGCGGATTCTGTGTTGAGAAATGATATCCTGGTGGACCGGGTCTTGCTCTAAAGTGAACTATAATATAGGCCTAAAAGCATAATAATGATCAAAATGAATACAAAACATTCTATCTTAAACTTTATCGCTCCAGATGGAGAATTATTGTCCGCAAAGTTAAAGCGTTAGGAGCTTGGAGTTGATTCACGCAAGTTACAAATAGAACAAAGCGATCTTTGGACAAGACTCGTTATTTCCATAAATGCATTAAATATAAATTATTTTTTCCAGATTTGAAGGAAATATTGATTTTTTGGTAGAATTAGTTTCTATTAGAGACTTGATAAATATTGATTTATCAATGGACACTGACATTGTCTTGAATGAATAGACGTGAATTTTTTGAATCTTATTATATAAATATTTATTATCTTACTTTTTTATGATTAATATCTGCTACTGCCATGAAGAAGCATAATACAATTAAAAACATAATTCCAAAAAAAAAAATGATCATCACTTCAGAATCAAGTTCAGTGTCAATCTGAAATAGGTAATTCATTAAAAATACTAATATATCCAATTACTTACTTATTTTGCGTCAACCACATATGATTACAATGAATATAGTAGTAATACTTTTATTTCAAAAAATTAATCTGTGACTCTACGGTAAGTTCTTGGACGCAGTAACCACATTTCTTCAGATGTCCCTATCCTGAGCTACACCCATCCAACTCTTATTTTCTTCTATCTCTCTTGTTATTGTCTGCCCACCCCATCCTTGATCTTCCAAGCGGACGTTTCCCAATCGGTATCCCCACAAATATATTTTTCGCCGTTCTTTCCTTTCCCATTCTAGCCACTACGCTATGTCGCTGTTTTGATTTCAACAAGGAATGCATCCATTGTAGTCTCTATCTAATCCCAGCCTTCTCGATTTTATAATCTTAACTATGTCTGGAGATTTATAGAGGTCATGCAATTCCTCGTTATGAAGTCGTCTCACTTTCTTTGACACATAAATGCTGCAAAGAATCCTATTCTCAAATACTCTAAATCTAGTAATACAACCGGCAAAATAATTGTTTTATATATTTTAATTTTGATCCCCTTTGATAATAATTTTGACGCGATAAGCACCTTTATTGCATGATAACAGACGTTTCCTGATTGTAACCTCGCTTTAAACTCATCTCGAATATTATTATCTTTCGTTATCACAGAACCTAGGTATTTAAATTTCTCTACATTTGCAAATTCTATATCTTTTGTTATGATTTTGTCCACTCTGTGGAGCTTTTAATAAAAATAATACATATTTAATTTTTACTATCTCGCCAGAGAATGTATTGCTATCACGAAAATTTTCGATGTCGAGATTTTGATGTTTTTATAAGTTTTGAAGGTGCCTGAGTCATTTTCACTAAGGTTGAGATAAATGTCTGTGTGTATGTATGTACCGATATTAATTTTTTATCACGTTGACTGGCAATCACGCGCCAGCACTTGACGTGGTGCCATCAACAAAGAGCCAAATACGCGCTGGTTTAATAAATATTATTTATTAATTTTAATTTATAATTTATTTAATTAAATTAAATTTAAATATAATATATGTTAATTAATCCAATTCAAATTTGCGAGATAGTTGAGTGGAGACACTCCAGATTTTTATTGATATTTCAAATAAACAATACCTCCCTTACTATCGTCGGTCGGTAAAAAGTTAGTTCTATTTTTGAAGTATCGCCCGAGAATGGAAAATTTATTTTTATTTATCTATCTTCTTTATTTATTTTTTTTTAATCTCATTAAAATACTCTCCCTTTGTTAAACTTTGTCCAAAATCCTTTATGTTTATAATAAATAATGTAATGTAATGTTGTTCAATTCAACCAATTACTTAAGTAATTTTTTATATTTTCTTCAAATAATAAATACATTATCTCTGTTGTTGACATACCGTTAATATTAAAAATCCACAAATGGCAAAGCCAAACATAAATGTAAAACTATCAAGAAAGATATCAAATCCAATTACATCAGAAATTGGTCCAATCAAACTGCAAAATATTAGTATTAAATATTGAAAAACAATATATTATATTCAAAAAATATTTACTTCATTAGTTCTCTATGATATTTCACGCATTTGATTAAATTATTATGCATTGAATCGGAACCTTCAATTCCGGAACTTTTTATTTCAGCGGATAGAGTATTTAAATGTTCCTTTAAGTGCCAAAGAAAAGCAATTTTGGTAAAATCACTTGCAAATAACATCGAAGCAACAATATGAATTGTACTCATCACAACGGATTGAAAAAGATAATATGTACCAATAGTTTTTATTCTAAAAGGGTGCCAGAAATGATAGGAAAATTTTCCATAAAAATCTGGAATATCAATATGTAAAATCCTTTTGTCCTCTTCTGTGCCACCAAATACATATCCTTTAAATATAAGTATTATATAGCAAATTACTGTAGGAGATGCATATAGTAGATAAAGTTTAATCAATGTACGTCGAAGTATGAAAAATTTTTCTTTTTTTGTTTCATGCAATGCAAAAGTATTATATAATCGTTTAAACGATTCCTGGATCATTGTTATTTTCTGCTGATTTTTCAGTAGATTGATAAACTAAAAATAACTCTTTATTAATAACTGGTTCAAAAAATATCTAAATTTTGAAATATATTTTTATAAGAATTATTCTTACCTTTATGGTACCCTTAAAGGAGATAAGACAGTATGCGAATTGACTTAGGAAAAACATTATACTATCAGAAATGAATCCAAGATAACCAATGCACATTGTTAGTATAATTATCACACTAATTATAAATATCTGAAAATATATTTTAATTTTAACTTTCGTTTATTAAATTTTAGAAAAATCTTGAGTTTATATTTTCAAAATCTAATTTGAGCGCAAAACAAAGGATAGAGAAGGGGAGAGATATTTGTCCAATTTTGGCTTTTATGGTTTAAAACCTGAATACTCATTCATAATCTCGATTTGGAAATCTGAGGGAGTGATTGAATATTTATTATAACTCAAAATATGGGTATTTTGAAATTTAAAAAAAATTGGTAAATTGCCCATTTCATTATTTTATTTAAATTATTATGATCGAATTTGGCTTTGGCTTCTGTAAACTGGTGCCCCTTCGGGACCTTTGGGAGATTCCCCTGTGCCGGCTCGCTTTCTGCCAGTAAAAAGATCTGAATATAATCTTTATAATTACTGCTTTTATGCTGGGATTCAAACTATCCTGATTTAGGCCAAAGTGGCTTATTGGTGTATTTTTTATATTAATTTCCATTATAATTATACTTATAATTATACTTATTTATAAATACTTTTCTATTTATATTATAAATTAAAAAAGAAATTTAAACTTAAAAAACACCAAGTGTTAAATTATTTACAAGTCCACCGACATATCATCATTTCTATCATCTTCATCACCTTATTATCCATTATAAGTTAAAAAAGTTTCATTTTTTTGGACTGAAAAAATGTTAGGTAAATCATCTTATCCAGTGCCGGATATTTGCCTACATTCATTTTTCTTAACCTTTTTATTAATAAAATATAATATATTCATTATAGTAACAATAAATTCATACCTGAAATACTTTATATAAAAATCCTGAATTCTTTGCAGGCCATGCACCTGAAGTATAACCAAAAAAATAAATAAACCATTCCAATATAACATACTCTTCAGTTATCCCCTTGTTCTTCTTCATCGTGAAATGAGAATTATTTTAAAAATAAAATTCTTCATTTGATTGAAATTTTATAATTAAATATTTAAATAAAGCCCGATATTAAAAATTAATTTATAACTTACAATATTAAGTATATTAAGTTTATGACAGAGTTATTATAAATTAAAATAATGAGATATTTAATTATTTATTTATTGAGATTTTTCTATATTTAATGCACTTAGGTTTTTATTTTTTATTTTTTTTTTCACTTTTAACTTTCATCCACTGGATTATATCTATTGTTTAAAAAACTGACTTTAAACCTAAATCCGAATTTAATTCAAAGAGCTGCTCCTGTTCAGAGTCACATACTGCATTTGCATGTCCAATAAAAGGATTTAATATCCACAAATTCACTGGTCCAATATCTTCCTGAAGTGGATAATATATAAATATAAATAATCAAATTGACTTTAAACTGATTTTTTCATGCTTATATTTGAAATATAAAATTTAAAAGTAAATAAATTTATAATGAAGAATTATCTCTCACTATCATCTAAATTAAATATACGGGGGCAATTCACAAAGTAGGTTACGTTTTGGAATTAAGACAAAACTGGTACAGGAAAATGATTTTTATTAAATACATTTGAAAGAGCAACTAAAATACTATTTTTCTACATAATCGCCAAAAAAGTTGAGACATTTATCGTAGCGATGAATGAGCTTCGAAATTCCTTCCTCATAGAAATCCGCCGCCTGAGTGTTGACCCAGTCAGTCACGGCCGGGCCAAGCTTTGATACCCACCTGGCACAAAACTTATCGTAGCCTAACTTTTGAGAAACAATTTCGTATAATAAAGTGCGTAAAATTTGCGGAAAACTGAAGGAAAGTTCGGTTATGGTGAAACGACGGTTTCCTCTAATTTTTTCATTTCTCTTTTCCATCAGTTCATCGGTCACAATGCTTGGTCCACCGGTCTCTTCATCGTGAAAATTACTTCGTCCATTCTTGAAACGTATGCTCATGACGACGACGATCTCCGTGCCTCTTTGTCTCTGACTAAAATTCTACAAAATGTTCGTGAAATATCAAGTGTGTGCAATGACTAGAAATTTTTAAAGAATATTCAGAATTAAATATTCTAAAAATAAATATTATTAAATAGATAAGAAGAAAAAATAATTATTTAAAGAAGATTTTGAAACACTGTTATATACGTGAAAGCCGATTGAACAATCTGAAAACAAATCTTTTATTTAATTTAAACCAATAATTGATTTAAAGTAACATTTAAACCTACCGATGCCAATGTTTCACAAGAGAGAGTAATAAATATAGTAGCATTCATTGGTTTCACATTCATGCTTTTTAACATTATTAAAAGAAGAATGAGTTTGTTCTCCTGATTTGTTTCTATCCAATTCGATTCATAAGCATTGAATGTAATATTCTGAAACTTTTATAAAGACTAATTATTCTATTTTTCATTTCAATTATGTATTATATATTAAAAAGAAAAAAAAATATGAAATTAAAAAAATAAATAATATTTAAGTATAAATATATTATTAATTGTGCTCAAAATGATTGTGAACTTTGTAATTTATTTATTTAAATAATTTCGCATAGTTAAATAAGCCTTAGTTAAATAACATGTTCTACATTAGATAGTATTACTATTCTCTATGTTATATATTGCATTTAATAAATGTTTTAAAATGGAGAAAAGAATTTATATAAATAACACAATATTATTATCTTACTTTTTGATAATTTATATCCGCTATCGCCATAAAAAAGATTAATACCACCAAAAAAATACTTCCAAAGCAGATAATTATAATAATATCAGAATCAATTTCAGTATCGATCTAAAAACATAGTAAATTCTTTAAAAATATTTTATATTCATCTATTAATTTTCAATTTATTATTTTTATGAAGAAAATATAAGAATACATGAATAATACATATATAGTAAATATAAAATAATTATTCTTTCTCAAAGTTATACTATAATATGAAACTTATTTTAAAATTTTCAGGTCTATTTAGAATATTATTAATTTTAAAAATAATATTTTAATTTTTTTACTATCTCGCAAGTATATGTGTATGTGTGTATCTAGACAAGATTACGCAAAAACGATTTGAGCTAGAATAATGAAATTTAGTACACGGGCATTATTCAAAATTCGTAATTTTCTATCAACTTTTGAGAAATGTAGCTCCACCGGAAGAGGGTCATTCATTACCTACCAGGTTTTCATTTTTTTTCCTCTAAACTGACCTTAAAAATAAAAATTTTTTTGATGACCTACCGTTATTAATAGAAATCCACAAAGTGCGAAACCGATTAAAAATGCAAAAGAATCAAGAAATAAATCTAATCCAATTACATCAGAAATAGGTTGAATTAAACTGAAAAATTTGATGATTAATCCTTTATCAAACACAATGTAGTTATTTTATTATAAATATAGAATTTACATCATTAGTTCTTTATGATATTTCATACAATTGACAAGTTTCATTTTCATTATTTTTGAATTTTCATTTCCAGAATTTTTCAATTCGTTTACCAATGTTGTTAAATGTTGTGTTAAAAAACAAAGAAAATTTATTTTAATAAAATCACTTGAAGTTCCCATCGCAGCGGTGTAATTAATTGAGAACAAAGCGAATATTTGTATAACATGAAATTGTAACCTTGTCGTTACATTAAAGGGAAGCCAAAAATTATAAGGAAATTTCCCTTTAAAATTTTCAATTTCAATTCCTTGTATCTTTTGTTGTTTTTCGGTAGCAGGGATTACTAATCCATTTAAATAAAGTAAGATACAAACAATTATTACTGGAAATAAATATATTATATAAAGAATAAATATTTTTTTTCGGAGTCTAATAAAATCTTCTTTTTTTGTTTCATTATTTAATGCATAGTTGTTATATAACTTTTTAAATAATTTATTGATAGCCAATATTTTCTTTTGATTTCTTACCAAACTTATAAACTAAAAAAAAATATATTATATTAGATAAAATTAATTTTATTAGTTTTAAAAGGTTTATAATCATATTATTTATAAAACTTACTGATTACCTTTAAAAATGATTTTATCCCAATAAGTCCATAAACAGATTGAGTTATAAAAAATTTAATGTCTTGAGAAAAATAACCCTTGAGAGTGACGCATATCATACCCATACTCAATGATCCAAAGGTATTTAACTAAAAGAATATATTTCAATTAGGTATTTTTATTTTCCATAAATCTTTAATGAAAATCTAAGTTCCGTCAAGATTCCGAACTTTTATCTAAACCTTTATTTCCCTCTAGCACTATGTAATTTGTTTAGACAAACTTAAATATAAAATTTATTTCTATAGCACTGTAGATATTCAGACATACCATATACAGAACCGTTCCATGATAAAATCTTATCTGGCTTATAGCTTTTATTATAATAAAAAATTTTTTTTTTTTGTAACCAAACACAAATAAATGATTTTTTTTTATTAAGAAAATATAAAATATTAATTTCTAATAAAATATTAAATAGGAATTTTTGGATTTATTTCATATTTTTACTATCTCTATTATAATATATAAGAGCTGGCTGTGTCGTCATGAAAGGCTGGGTGACGACATATAATTTAAAATTAAGAAAAAACTAATGAAGATGATTTTTCCCGAGGATAAAACCTATACAAAGTGCATGATTCGTGGAGATAAGTAAAAAACCTCCTCATGTGAAATTTGGAATAACCCTCCCCTTCCTATCGTAGATCGGTAATAATACCACTTCCAGTTTCCGGATATACACCAAAAGTTGATCAATTTATCATACTGAAGCATTAGGTAAATATACCAAATTTTATCAAAATCCGTTCAGCCGTTCAAGCTGTACACGTCTATACGTACAGACAGACAGACAATATGCTAAAAATACTTTTTCGGTTAAGAAAATGCATCATTCGTGGAGATATGTAAAAATCTCCACATGTGAAATTTGGTGTGAAAACAATACCAATACTAAAGAACAAAAATTTAAATTATTGTAATTAATGTACTATATTATTAATGTATTATATTGTATTATACATTATTTTAACTCCTTTGAATGAACTATTTAAAGGCTCAAATAAATAAATAAATTGGTTTATCTTTAAATTTGAAAAATATATTTTAAGCATTGAAAACCTTTTAATAAATATCTATAATAGATAAAGATAAAGAAATTATATATTGTAAATGGGTTTCATTAAATCATTGATAAATTTGTTATTAAATAAGTAAATAAAAGATTTGAAATGGTTGATTTATATTTTCAAAAAATTCATAAATCTTATAATAAAAAAAATTTAATTCACTATTGGGACTACTATATTCGACGAGGTCCTAGGTTACCGGTGTCAACTATAAATATAAGTAAATTAAATTAAATTATCTAGTACAGAATTTAATAATTTATATAATCTAGTCTCACCTGGAAAATTTTATATAAAAATCCTGAATTTTTTAATGGCCATGAGCCTGCATAATAAGCAATATAAAAAATAAATGTATCCAAAACTTTGGTATTATCTTTTTTCTCTTTATTGTTCTTCATCTTATAATGTAATAGAATGTATTCAAAATATCTTCCTTATAAATCCTTTTTTATTTTCAATTAAAACTTTACAAATATTTCCGTTAAAAATTAATTCGTCAGCACAAAAATTAATTTATATTCATTCTAATTATATTCGATCAAAAATTAATATCACTCACTGTTTATGTTACGCTATATAGAAATAATTAGATATTAAATAATATATTACTAAATATGTCTTTTAAAATAAACTTAACTCAATTATAGTAATATAAAGGTATTTGAGTATAAATAAATAAATACTTAATGTTTTTTAATAAACCATAACAAAGAATTATTAAATTATTTGACATCAATCCTCAAAAAATTAGTTTAAGAAATATTCTAATTATTTTTTTGTTAAACATGTAGATTTGTATTTGTTTTTTTAATAAAAATGAATATCAAAAATTTCATATGCTTTATTTACTCAGTTCTCTTCATTTAAACTATTATTTGTTATTCCAAAAACTTACTTTTTAAACTTTTATGACTTTAAAATAGTAACAAAGGTTTATTAATTCAGGAGAATATAACTTATTGTGTATTTGAAACATCTGGAGTATCTCCACTCGACTATCTCGCAAATTTGAATTGGATTAATTAACATAGATTATATTTAAATTAAATTTAATTAAATAAATTATAAATTAAAATAAATAAATAATATTTATTAAACCAGCGCGTATTTGGCTCTTTGTTGATGACACTACGTCACGTTCTGGCTCGTTATTTGCGGTCGTGTTAAAAAATTAATTTCTGTACTTTCAGTGATTCAATCAAGCTGAAATTCTATATATAGCAGTTTTATGCAATTATTAATACTAAAGAAAGGATATCTATCGCTGCCTAGACTGCAGCAGATCCGCAATGAAATTCGGGACAATCTCAAAATTAACGACAGCCCTGGGACCCCAGTGAGAACCATAGAACACGACGCTCCTGTTATTGATCTAACAACCAATGAGGACTCTTTGGTTTTCCCCTTAGAGGATGAGACTTCCATCTTGGACGCGGATTGTGGACCACTGTCGAATCTTATAGAGATACCGACCGGGTCGCTGACGAGACCAAGGCTCCCAAAATTAGTGTTCAAAAGCTCTACCAACCAACTTGTACAAATGACCAACCAAGCAATACAGAAATTTAAATCAGAATGGCGTACATTAGAAGACTTACATCTCTATCTATACTCTGCAGCATTAACGGTACTGCAAGCAACAACAACAGCCTTTAAAACCTCGACTTCAAAAGAAAATCCAGAAAGATCCTCCGTGGAAGATGCGTTTATTGAGAAAGATAGACCTCTTTCGTGCGAAAGCAGACATCGAATCTGAATATCTTAAAGGGACCCGCTCAAAAAGAATCCATTTGAAAATATCCAACATCTTAAGAAATATTAATATTGCGTGGGAATCTAAAGACCTGGAAAAACAACTGACCATTTACCGTGATGAGATGAGGCAAAAGGCCAAAGTCCATGGAGCAAGGCTGAAAAGATACAATGAAAGCAATCTTCGAAAGGAACAAAATCGAGTCTTCTACATGAATAAAAAAGGTTTCTACAGAGCGTTGGACCACAAAAAAGCCCATAACGGCCCTAATGATGTTAAAAAGGTTGAAGATTTTGGAGGACACTCTGGTCTGATAACACACAGGCAGAGTTGGATGCTCCTTAAATGGAACAGGTTATGGATAGGATTGGGGACGTGATCGCAATGCTCTAGCCGAGTTAGTAAAAAAATTAAATTGATAAATACTTTATGTCATGATTCAACATTTCAGTTCATATAGTTTACATTATATTAAAAAAAAATTGAAAATTTCATATTCATATCATGCACCTATAATAAATTGATGATAAGATAAATTTTAATTTTTATTTTATTTTAATGTAGCCGATGAAGGTGTGAACAGGTGATGATGGGATCTTTGGGATCTTTGGCGGGGCTATTGTGAATGAACGTGAGGGAATGAATATGAGTGAGGAACCTTTAGAGGAAAAATTCTAAACGTCATTAAATGTCTTAAAAACAACAAGGCACCAGGAAGTGATAACAAACCAATTGAATGTCTAAAGAACGGATGACACCTAATGCATAAAAAAACTTCACCAATGCTTGAGATATGATGAAATGAACTTATACCTGAAGAATGGAGGGAAAGTGTGATTATCCTATTGTATAAAAAGGATGCTGAAATGCTCTGTAGAAACTATAGAGGCATCGCGTCAAACAATTCAGCATACAAAATATACTACTTCAGTGACACTATATTCAATGACTCACACCATATTGAAAAGAGATTATTGTGGTTTTTGGAAAATCCAATTTACCCGCGATCAAATATTTACCATCGTCAGTTAATGAAAAAACATTGGGAATATAATCTCGAACTGCATCAATTTTTACCGACCGACGATAGTAAGGGAGGTATTGTTTTCACACCAAATTTCACATGTGGAGATTTTTACATATCTCCACGAATCATGCATTTTCTAAACAGAAAAAAGTATTTTTAGCATGATGTCTGTCCGTCCGTCTGTCCGTCTGTCCGTCTGTCCGTCCGTATAGATGTGTACAGCCTGAACGGCTCAACCGATTTTGATGAAATTTGGTATATTTACTTAATGCATCAGTGGGATGAATTGATCAACTTTTGGTGCAATTCCGGAAGCCGGAAGTGGTAGTATTAGCGATCGACGATAGGAAGGAAAGGGTTATTTTCACACCAAAGGAGATTTTTTTATATATCACCACGAATCATGCACTTTGTATTGGTTTTATCCTCGATAAAAATCATATTTATTAGTTTTTTCTTGATTTAAAATTATATGACGTCATCCAGCCATTCAAGACGTCACAGCCTGGTCTTGCATATATATTATAAATAAAATAAAATTAAAAATATTTATATTTATTATTTATGTATCCATATCTGTTTTTTATTACATTAATAGATATATTAAAATTATTTGAAATTGTTTCTGTAGCTGGAAATTAATTTATTTCAAACAGTCGGTCGGTTCGTACCTGGCCACAGGTCAACTTATTTACTATTAGTATTGCGATCACGAAAATTTTCGATGTTGAGATTTTAATGTTTTTATACGTTTTGAAGGTTCCTGAATCATTTTCACTAAGGTTGAGAAAAATGTGTGTGTGTGTGTGTGTGTGTGTGTGTGTATCTAGACAAGATTACGCAAAAACGGTTTAAGCTAGAATAATGAAATTTGGTACATGGGCATTATTCAAAATTTGTAGTTTTCTATCAACTTTTGAGAAATGTAGCTCAACCATTACCTACAACGTTTTGATTTTTTTTCCTCTAAAGTGCCCTTAAAAATAAAGATAGTTTGATAGTTTTTCTCATGATTAAAAATTGTATAAAATTGCTATAAATAGAATTTCAGCTTGATTGAATTGCTGAAAGTACCAGAATTAATTTTTTAACACTACAAATCTCACGTGGTAACTCGTGACGTGGTGCCATCAACAAATAGCCAAACATGCGCTGGTTTAATAAATATTATTTATTAATTTTAATTTATAATTTATAATTAATTAAATTTAATTTAAATATAATATATTATGTTATCCAATTATAGTCGAGTGAAGATACTCCAGCTTATTTTCGACTTCAAACAAGCTGTAGGATGTCGAGACTAGTTTTATGGAAAGCTATGACAAATTTTCCATCAAAATTAATCAAACTTGCAAGAATGTGTATGTATGGTACTTATGTAAAAATTAAAATTAATGGTCAGTTAAGTGACAGTTTTTCTATTAGAAACGACCTTAGACAAGATGTTGCTCTATTTTTGCACAAAATCAACAAGCCTTAATGGATTAATTTGAAAAAGAAGCAAGTATGTATGCGTTTAAAGGTAAATCAAGAAGAATAAGAGGATTAAAATGAACTTATTGAGAAATGTCAAGGAGCATGCATTTGAGGAGGTGAGGATTGGCTCACTAATCTTCAGTGAAGAGTGTAACATGAGACGTGAAGGCCAGAATTCAAAACGCTTTTAGATACACCTCTTCTCAATAAAAAACTTTCTTAAAACCAAAATGTTAAACCATAGTTTGAAACTCTTAATATATAAGACAATTGGTCAATTATTGGACAATTTGGATTGAATCTTGGAATTTATCAAAATATACAGAGAAATTATTAATAAAAGAATGGTTTATGGATCGACGAGGAGAGTGCGGATTAAGTCTAGCATTGAAATAAATGAATTATATGACCAGCCAAACATTGACCAAATAATAAAATGAAAAAGTATACAATGGTTGGGTCATATAATAAAAAGTGACCAACATCGTCAAATAAGAAGAGTATGGAAAGAAAAGCCGACTGGCAGTAGACTTCGTGGTCGTTCAAGATTGTCGTGGATGACAGCGTAGCGATAGACCTCTGAACACTGTGCGTGGGGGATCCATATGTTGATGAGGGTCCATATTAATGGGGAGGCGTTGAATGCCAAGACCCACGAAGGGTTGTGAGGCTGCAGAGCAAAACAACCCCTCCAAATACATTGAAATTTTGAACTTTACCATTACTCTTTTCCTTTTTTATCTTTATTGAAAATTGATAAAATTTCATTGGGTATGAAATTCAGATTCTTAAATATTCAATTTAAAGTTTATATGGTATTATAATAAATTATTTTTCTACAATAAATTATTGATCATTTCTATTAGAAATCGTTAATTACATTTAAAATAATAATGATATGTATGACAGTGAAAACTTTTTGATTACATATAAATTCAACGATTTTTTCTAGAATTAAATATTTAATTGTCAATATATTAATTAAATTTTCATGAGAGAGGATATTGAAATAATTGATTTTATTCAGTTTTATAAAATAATTTCTACGTTTTAGATAACATATAAACATTAATTCAGACATATCCTGGGTGAAAAACTACATAAATGCATAATAGAAAAATTAAAAAGTTAACTTTAATGTCTTGAATCGTAAATGATGGCGTGAAAATAAAATATAAATCAAACATTTTTTTGAAGGTTAAGTTCCGAATGAAGTACATTCGGATATTAACCAAAGATTTGAAGGCATTCTTTACTTGGATATTCCAGGCATGGGAATTGAACCCTTTTGCAAGTAGTTAAACTCAGCCATTAAGTGTTAACAATAAGCTAACAAATAAATCTACATCTCTATTTTGCAATTTTGAATGATTTGGTAACTGAGAATATTCTCCTCTTTCCAAGTTTTTTTTTGTATAGCAAATGTTTTGCAATAAAGGTCTTAATTGTAAATTAGATTAGCCACTCTTTTATAGTTCATATTATAGACCAGTTGATACAAGTATCGACTCTTGCGTTAGTGTATAATTCTGCATGACTCTTAGCGATGTCTGTTATTACTTGTGGTTTTTGAACATGTCTATATTTATATTTTTCTTAGGACGAAAATATTCCTAATAATTTATTAATTGTTATTTATTTTAACTACTATATTAATAAAAATTAACAATTTTTTTTATTTAATATTAAACCTTTCGCAGCCCTCTTGACCTTGATCAGGGACCCGAAAATCGATTTTAATTATCCAAAGACCCCATGAATGATCGTATGAACCCCTTGGGGTTCATATTGACTAGTTTCGGAACCACTGTGGTTTAAAGGGAACATTAAAAATGATATCGGGTTGAAACTTTATATTTAAGTTTTATATTTTTATATATATACTAGCTGCTCCGAGCGCCTTCGGCGCTCTCCACACCTAGACGGGGGCTCGGCCCCCTGTACCCCCCCCCCGAGTGTCCCTATATATATTCTGAGCTATAACCATCTAACTCCTACCCTGTCCCATCTCTCTCACGTTCCTTCCTACATTGTCCACCCTGTTCACAATTGGTCTTCCAAACGGACGTTTTCTAATCGAACTCCCCACCAATAAATTTTTCCTCTCCCATTCTAGTCATGTGCCCTGCCGATCCCAGCCTTCTCTATTTTATAACCTATATCTAGAGATGCATAGAGGTCATGCAATTCCTTGTTATGCAGTCTCCGCTATTCCCCGGTGTCCTCATCTTTCTTTGGCCCATAAATGCTGGGAAGAATCCTATTCTCAAATACTCTGAATCTACTCTCATCTCCCAGGGTTATAGACCATGCCTCCCACCCATATAATACAACAGAAAAAATAATTGTTTTATATATTTTAATTTTGATCCCCTTTGATAATAATTTTCCGATTGCAACCTCGATTTAAATTCTTTGCAAATATTATTCTCTCTGATACTAATTATTTTTTCTTATCACTATTAATTTCAAACCCCATCACTTTTCCTGCCTCGATTAATTTTTTATGCCTCTTTAAATGTTATTAATTTACTTAAAAAAAAAACAAAATAAACAAAATAAAAATAAAATATAAAGAAATTAGCATAACACTAAACTACTATACAAATAATATTAAAAAATATATATTAAAATCTTAAGTGAAAATCCAATTATGAGATCAAATTTTCTTAATTAAAATGATTTACTCACATAATCTTAAAAATAAATAGTATTAAATTATAGCCGTAATGTGAATGTTTTCAAAGTTTGAAAGACCAATAAGATCAATTGAGATATTGTAAATATCAATATATATATATATAAAATTTTATCTGCACATTGCTCAGAATTTAAATTTTTTGCGTATATTCGCGTTTCATGACCTCTAGAATCCAAAAGTGACTTAAGAATTTTTCATTTCTGTTCATAGACTATAAATTTTAATAATATCTAATCAATAACCGCAGAAATTAATTTTTAAAAATTTGATATAAACATGTTGTCATTTAGCAGCGCAAAGTATACAATAAAAAAGATGTTTTGGTAATTGTACAGAAGACGGGCAAAAGGAGGTAGGTGTTTGAAACTTACTTTGAGGTGTTCCTTGAATGATTCTGAACAACTTTATATGCAACTTCTTTTATGATCTCTTTTATTTTAATTAATAAAATGTAGTTAATTAAACAGTGTATTTCTCCTATAAGAAGGCTCAGTGGCTGACATTTTGTATATTTTTAAGACAGAATGATTCTGAACAACTTTATGTGCAACTTTTTTTAAGATCTCTTAAAAATATAATCTCATCTAAACAGAGATACCCACCACCTTGCCCCCACCGAAAAGTCGTTGTAGGAATTCAACGTCGGGGTAGAATTCAAGTTGCTGTTTATCCAACTTACAAAAAATATAATCTCATCTAAAAGGGAGACCTTGCCCCCACCGAAAGGTTGTTGCCGGGATTCAACGTCGGGATAAGTTGCAAGTCGTTGATGAAATCCAACGTCGAGAAAGAATACAAGTTGCTATATGTATATGTATATATGTACACTGTTTAATTAATTACATTTTATTAATTAAAATAAAAGAGATCATAAAAGAAGTTGCATATAAAGTTGTTCAGAATCATTCAAGGAACACCTCAAAGTAAGTTTCAACCACCTACCTTCTTTAGCCCGTCTCCTGTATAATTACCGATGTTTTTAATATTTATATTTTTATTTTTATTTTTCTAATATTTACAATATTTCAATTAATCATATAGTTTTTTATATATGTTTATTTATGCTCAAAAAATTAATTGAAATAATTATTAATTTAATAAAATAAAATTTAATAATAAAATTTTATTTAATAAAATTAATTTAATAAAATAAAATAATTTAATAAAATATTAAAATAATAAAAATTAATAAATTTGTAAAAAAAAATATATAATACTTAAAAAAAATGTACCTTTGCGAGATTCGAACTAAGAGTGCAAAGTCAAAAGATAACGCCTTAGACCTTTGACCTATGAAACACTTTTTTTTAAAGTCCTCTATTAGAATATATAGACATGTCAAATTATCGCCACCAGCGCCTCTATGATCTAGCATTGTAACTAAACTATCTTTAATTAATTAGCACCCCCTGGACACACCTTAGCAATTAGCGGTTTAATAAAAGAAGTCTGACATGCCCTGAGACCTACTGAATATGCATAAAAAATATCATAAGAATCGGTCCAGCCGTTTCGGAGGAGTATGATTTCAAAGTTTTGTGACACGAGAATTTTATATATAAGATACAATAATACAGTATCACGACGAGTGCGTACCGTGCTATAAGTAATTCGGATTTAATAGTACAAACCAAGCTAATTCGTAGCGCGTTGTATGTAAACCACGCTATAAGCAATTCAGAATTAGTACAAATCATATCATTCGTACCGCGTTATATGGAGACCAATAAATACAAAAGACAAGATAAATTATAAATTATTTTTATTGAATTGAAGAGTTAATTTACGGAATTGATAAAAAAAAATTAAAAATTAAATAAAATAAATAAAAGACTTTTGTAAAATTATGTAATCTTTCAACACTCATCCTCAGTATCAGATATAAGTGGCCTAACTCGTCTTTTTTTAATGGGAAAAATTTCTTCCTCAGTTGGTTCATCTTCACATTGGTTTTCGATTGTATAGCTTTTTTTCTAACTCCACTAAAACCTCTCTATTGGGAGCTAAGCAATTTCTTAACTCTCTTTTAAACTTTTGAATTATCAGTTTGAATGAAATGAAGTTCTAATTCTTTATCCAATTTTAGCTCTTTTTTCACCGAGATTTGGCACCCATTCGTTTTTCTTATTTTATTTCATCAATGCATTTGAAGTGTGTGGATCAATTAATTCCATCAGTTCTTCCTCATCTAAAGTTTTTTCCCGAGTACTACATAGTTCTCTGATGATTTACTGCAAATTCTTCATCGTTTAAACTAGAAGAAATGTTTATTATTTCTGTCAATGGAAGTGAAATTGTAGAATCATCTTGTATTGCTTGAAACATTTGAGGTAAAAGAGGTTTCCAACAGGCATTAAGCGTTGATGGTTTAATTTCCGCGCAAGCCGATGACACGGTTCTAATACAATCTAAAATAGAAAATTCCATCCACACTTGATTAAGAGTTTTTTTTCAATAATCTATCGAAAATAGTTTGTAAAAGTTGGTGTGTGTAATACATTTTTAAAGTTTGAATGACTTGGTTCAAAGAATGTTATAATAAGTGCAGTTAGGATGAGGGAAGACAATTTTCACATTTGAATGATCCAGTTCTATGTTGTGGCAACCAGCGTTATCAAGAACCCCAATAAATTTTAAAATACAAATTTTTTTCCTGCTGTTGAACGAAAACCGCGCTGTAAGAGTACCGCGTTATAGGATTATATATATAATATTTCTATTATTTATTCAATTTTGAATTAAATATAATTTCTTTTGTCAATATAATAGGCACAAATCTTTAATTTATTTTGTAATTACAATATATAATCATTATCAAATAATATAATATATATATATTGTTAGTTGACTTATTTATTTTGTTGTTGATGAGACCCTTAATTTTGAAAAAAAATTAATTAAAATGGATTTCACAACAAATGTCTATAAAATTTATATATTTACTATATATAATAAGATAAAAAGATATTCGATAAATAATTTATTATACAATATATTTTTTCGTGACGTTTAATCACGTTTAATTTAAATAATTATGGTCCTTTATAAAATAAATAAATTTACATTAACAAATATTTATACACTAAAAGAAAATTATTTTATATAAATTATGAATTGTTTAAAAAGTAAACCTGAATTCATAAGTAATTACTTTTTCCTACAAATTTGAAAAAAACATGGGAAAAAAATGAAAAATATTTTATTTCAGAAGACGCGGGTAATATTGGCAACATTTGTTCATTGGTTTAATTTGAAATCTTGAATGGCGCTGCCTTGTTTGAAATTTAACATTTGAAAGTTATTGTTTTTCACTAAGGCTGTAATCATAAAATCCGAATTCAATTAGTTTTATTTTTTAAAAATGGAACAAGGTTCTCCTCAACAACATCCTTTAGCCTCATCTACATTGCAAAATAATTCATTAAACATTGAAGAATCAGAATCTTGGAATGATATCTTAGAAACAACTGATTCAGTTAAGAGAATTTCACAAAGTTTGAGTGAATCTGAAGAGAATGAGGTATAATTAAATTATTTTTCAAAAACTATTATTTTTTTTTTTATAAATGATATATAAAAATGTAAATTTCGATACATAAATTTTACAATCGAAATAAAAATAGCTTTAAACAATAATTTTTATTTTCAGTCAAGAAATAATTCATCAATCAGTCGAAAATTACGTTCTTCTTCGACAAAACGAAGTTCTGAACATGGATATCAAACTAAAATAGAATCAGATATAGAATCATCACATAAAAGTTCAGAAGAAGAAATGTCGGATTCTGAAAGAAAGGTTAAAAAATATAGTAAAAAATTACTTTCCTCAGATTCTGATGAAGATATGAAAAATTTAACTCAACATTCTGAACATGGATATCGAACTAAAATAGAATCATCAGAATCAGATAAAAGTTCAGAAGAAGAAATGTCGGATTCTGAAAGAAAGGTTAAAAAATATAGTAAAAAATTACTTTCCTCAGATTCTGATGAAGAAAAGAAAAATTTAACTCAACATTCTGAACATGGATATCGAACTAAAATGGAATCATCAGATTCAGATCAAAGTTCAGAAGAAGAAATGTCGGATTCTGAAAGAAAGGTTAAAAAATATAGTAAAAAATTACTTTCCTCAGATTCTGATGAAGATATGAAAAATTTAACTCAACATTCTGAACATGGATATCGAACTAAAATAGAATCATCAGAATCAGATAAAAGTTCAGAAGAAGAAATATCGGATTCTGAAAGAAAGGTTAAAAAATATAGTAAAAAATTACTTTCCTCAGATTCTGATGAAGAAAAGAAAAATTTATCTGAACATTCTGAACATGGATATCGAACTAAAATAGAATCATCAGAATCAGATAAAAGTTCAGAAGAAGAAATGTCGGATTCTGAAAACAATGTTAAAAAATTACTTTCCTCAGATTCTGATGAAGAAAAACAAAATTTAAATGGAAATAAATTCAAACGGAAAGTTATTAATCGTATTATGTCGGATTCTGAAAATGAAGAAGAAATTGAAATGAAAAATTCATCCAACAATGTAACAATAGATTCTGACAAGACTCCCATTAACTATTTTACTGATTCAGAAGATAATTCTGAAGAGATTCATAATAAAATTTCTTCTGATTCAAAAAATGATTCCGAGAAATTGAAACCAACCCGGGTCCATATCATTTCTTCTGATTCAGAAAATGAATTAAAGACAAATAAATCGAACTATTCTTCAAAAAAAAAATTATCCGATTCAAATACAGACAGTTTTCTTAAACATAGAGAGAGTATCCATAAAATTTCTTTTGGTTCTGATAAGGATTCGATTCAGGGAACTTCAGATGTTATTGTAATAGATTCAGATTCAGATTATTCTAATGAGGTATATAATATATTTTATGCTTATTTAATTATAACAAATTATTTTAGCTAAATCAAGTAACTAAATTTTATTTATATCTATTTCAAGAAAATAATTACTTATAGGATTTTAATTTATTTAGTTAATAATAATTATAAGTATAATAATATAATTAATGCTTCTATTGGTTTGAAATAATAAAACTTATTTTCTTATTTTGACTAGAGTTATATATGTATTTAAACAGATTATATTATAGAAAAATACTTTAGGATTAGTATAAAACGGGATTCTTTATTTTATTTAAATTCATATAAAAATTTTTATAATCAAGTCAACCTCCGTTTTTTTCGATAAGTGCATTCATTTGTACTATTGACCGAAAATAATATTTTTATTGTTTTACTAATCAATTATAAAACATTTCTGCCTAAGTCTAATTTGTTTATAAACGAACCATCAGATCTAATACTAAAATCATTTATAATAAGATAATATATAAAATATTTTATAATTTATTTAAAGAATTATTATTAAATTAACTTTTAAATTTCAGAAATCTTCTCTCAAAGATGAATCATTATCAGTATTAGTAGAAAAAAGTTTAAATTTAGATACTATTTCTCCTTCAGATGTTTCTTCTTCATTAATGGAAAAAAGTGATGCTAGTAATTCTTCATATGTTCTTACTCAAGAAGAATTTAGAAAACAATATTTTTTCTTAACAAAAGAAATTAAAAACTTATCCAATGAAATACATAATTTTGAAGTAAGTTTTGAGTAAATTCATTTTAAGATGTTTTTTAATTTAATTTTTTTTTCTTAGAAATCCCTCAAGTCTAATTTAAGTCTTTTGCCTGACAAAGGAGAAAAATTAAAAAAAAGATTCCAAGAAAAATCAGATGAATTAAAAAAATTAATACAACAAAAGGATGAGTTAATATCAAATGCTCCAAAAGGTATCTATAAAATTATAGTTTTACTTTTTATTGTTCATTTTTAAGTTAAATACGCTAAAAAGATAAAAGAAAATATCAAGGTTTTTAACAAAACCATACAAATTAGACCAAAAATATTTATTTTTAAAAATAAGGGAAGAATTTATTTATCCTATGTTACGCGAACTCTAGTAAAATAAATGATTAAATATTATTTTTAAAAAACAATAAAGAGTAAGTGTTGAAATATATCTTAAACATTTGGGAGATATTAAAATATGTTCAATCAAAATGAAAAATTAGATACTTTGTTATACATACGAGTTAATTATGCTAATATAAATTCAAATAAAATTATTAGGAGAAAATTAATAAATGAGGATTAAAGATGCTTCGAGAAACGAACAAATCTATAAAATTAATAAAGTAATATTTATTTATTAACTGTTGGTGTTATTAGAAAGGAATAATAAATTTATTTATAATCAATTATTAATGTCATTGCATAATTTAATCATAATATCAATATTCGTCCAACTTTGATGTTAGCTAAAATGTTTTGTCAATAGTTTATAATAATTTTAAAAAAATTATAATTAATTACTTTAATTTAAAATGCAGATATGAAATCGAAAAACATGTGCAATAAAATAAATATATTAATTATTTTTTTTTTTTATTATTTTAAGAAATGCTGGATGATTATATGAAACCAACGAATGTTCTACCATCTGGTAATATAGGCCACTTACCAACAGAACCTGCTCCCCGTGGATTTGGTGAACGAGGTAAATATAATTTATTTTTAAAGACTTAAATATTATTTAATTATTTGTTCAATGTTTCAAGAGAATATGACAAGCACAGAGCTCGCCTTCATCGCTCTCTAAAAATAAATTTATTATTATCCTGAAAAATTTAATATTTTAATCATGTGTGCAAATACCTTTATATTAACAACATATTAAACATATAAAGTTAGATATCGTCTACCTCACTCTTAATAGTTAGCTATATGGAGCTTCCAAAAATTGATCATGAAGAGGTTTTCCGCCTGTTTTTCTTCAGAGTTATAATTTTTCAAAAATAAAAAAAAATATTTATAGATAATATATATATAAGGTTGCCATAACTTAATCTTGTACAGAAATTCAATTTTATTTAACAAATGAAAATGATATTATTTCAGCTATTTCAACTTTTAATGCGGAGAAAGTTATAACGATGAATGCTATAGAAAAAATACATCATTCACTAAAATCAAAACCAAATGACAATATATTCAATGATCCACCTGAAGGTTTAGATTCTTCTATAAAACTAATGCCTCATCAATTACATGCACTGGCATGGCTTTTTTGGAGAGAGAACCAAACTCCAAAAGGAGGAATTCTAGGTATAGATTCTTTTAAAACAAATTAAAATATATATTTATTAAATATTATTTTCAGCTGATGATATGGGATTAGGAAAAACTCTATCAATATTAAGTTTTATTCTTCAGAGCATTGAACAAAATGATAGTGAAGTGGACCATGAAGATGATTATGATGAACCTAGCACTGCGTTGGAGTCATGTATGCTTAAATAGATTTGATTTTTATAATTTATTTAAAAAACATGTTTAAATTGATTATATAGATATCCCAGGAGGCACTTTAATTATATGTCCGGCATCTCTTATAAATCAGTGGGCCAATGAAATTAATACAAAATTTAAAAGAAATGCTCTTACATATACAATGCATCATGGTACTAAAAGAGAAACTAAAGCAAAAAGGTAAAATGACAAGATTAAATATATAATAAAACAATATTTTTGTAAATTGGAAGAATGAGTTATGCAAAATTAAATAGGCAGATACAGGAATGCATCGTTATGTTCGCTTTCATTTTGTACAGATTCCACTAAAGTAGGATTATTAGAAAATTTAATTTAATTTTATTTTTAATTAAGAAATTGACTTGCATATTTCCTTAAATTTTTTAAAGTAGTATAACAATTTATTCCTTTATTGAACTATTTATTGTATCTAGAGAGGAACCAATTATACAGAGAAAATTAAATAAACCTTTACTGTAAAATATACTATAATTCTTACTGAAATAAAATAAATCAACCAGACTATCAAATGTTTTTTTTACTAGGTTAACAAGATATGATATTGTATTAACAACATATTCCATCATAAGAAATGAAAATAGTTTAACTTCAAAATCGACGACAAGTGTAAGCATGATTTTAATATTTAAAACTATTTAAATCTTTAGAATTTACTAATATAATAAACTTGCAAGTTCTATTTTCATTTTTTTATCTCATTTTCCATTAGATTTTCTTAAACTAAAATATTAAATAAGCATGATCTAGTGCAATTATTTAAAATTAACTTTTGGAATAATTGATTTGTTCTCTGACCAAGACAATGATTTGAAAGCTTTTTAAATTAATATTTTTTCAGGGGCCTTTAAATAAAATAAAATGGCGTCGAATTATCATTGATGAAGGACACAATATACGTAATCATACTTCCAAACAAGCTATTGCTGTATGTGCTCTAAAAGCGATTTCTCGATTTGTTCTTACTGGTACACCTGTACATAATAAGGAACAAGATTTGTATTCTTTAATTAAATTTTTAAGATGTCATCCTTTTGATGAATATCAAGTTAGTAATATTATATAATAATATAATTAAGTTTATTATTTATTTTAAATTAAAATTACTTTTAATGATATTTTTGCAGACTTGGAAAAGATGGATGTGTGACCGAGGTCAGAAATCAAGATTACATACCGTATTATCATCATTGATTTTACAAAGATCCAAAAAAACGCTTATTGAACAGAAAACTTTAGATTTTATGCCTGAAAAAAATATTTCCATAATTCCTGTTATTCTTGATCCTGAAGAAATGAATATATATCAACAAATTCTTTATCTTTCAAAGTAATAATTTTGAATATTTTTATTTATTTGAGGTCGTAATTCCCTTTAGTAACAAACTATTGTTTATTAATTTTTAGTATATATAAATTAATTTAAAATATATTTTTATTTTAATTATTATTTATATAATATTTTTATTATTAAATTTTAGAACACTATTTTCTCAATTTTTGTCACAACGAGCAGAAAAACAATATGGTCCTGGATTTACTATAGATCAAATGAAAGGTATTATATTGTATATTATTTATTTATAACCTTTTTGGTTTTACATTAATACTAAAGAATTTACCTATGTACATTAAAATCATTATATATTATTATATACCATTTGTTATAATATTATAATAAAAGTAAAATTAGCTGGAGTGTCTCCACTCGACTATCTCGCAATTTGAATTGGATTAAATAACATAATATATTATATTTAAATTAAATTTAATTAATTATAAATTATAAATAATAAATAATAAATATTAAACCAGCGCATGTTTGGCTTTTTGTTGATGGCACCACGTCACGTGTTGGCGCGTGAGATTTGCAGTGTTAAAAAATTAATTCTGGTAATTTCAGCGAATCAATCAAGCTGAAATTCTATATATAGCAGTTTTATACAATTATTAATCATGTGAAAAATTATCAAACATATATCTTTATTTTTACGGTCACTTTAGAGGAAAGAAAATCAAAACGTTGTAGGTAATGACCCTCTTCCGGTTGAGCTACATTTCTCAAAAGTTGATAGAAAACTATGAATTTTGAATAATGTCCATGTACCAAATTTCATCATTCTAGCTCAAATCGTTTTTGCGTAATCTTGCCTACATACATACACACACACATACACACACACACACATACACACACACACACACACAGACATTTTTCTCAACCTTAGTGAAAATGATTCAGGAACCTTCAAAACGTATAAAAACATCAAAATCTCAACATCGAAAATTTTCGTGATCGCAATACTATCTCTGGCGAGATAGTAAAAATTGCAATAGTAAACAAAAAAATACCTCCCTTACGATAAAAAACATAATATAAGTTTCTTTAAGGGCATAGGCCTCTTCCAAATGTTTCCAGTCAGAACCTGCTACCACTGCCAGATCATCTGTTTGTTATTACGCACCTTTTTAGAACTTTAATTCTAGATTTTAGTTGACCCGCTTTATTTTTTAAAATCCAGAATTTATTCCAAGCCAATACTATTCTTCTATTTATTTCTTTTCTTGTTCTTTTTTTCAAAGTTAATGGTTTGACCTAAATAAATTTTTTCTGATTTACATGGAATGTCCGGTTCATTATTTTCAAATGTTATATCTCCATGTAAATTCTTACTTATGGCTAATGATTTATTAAAATTAATTTTCAATCCAATTTTATTGCTCTCATAATTCAACTCCTTTAACATTTTTATCAACTGCTTTTCCGTTGTTGCTATGAGCATATCATCATCAGCAAATCTTAGATTGTTTAAATAAGTTCCGTTCACTCTCAAACCCTCTTCCTCCCATTTTAGCTTCCGGAACATCTCCTCCAGTCCACAGTTGAAAAGAACTGGCGAGAGCGGATCTCCTTGCTTCACTCTTCACTTTACAGGGAAGAATGGTCCTGGCATATCCAGGAGGACCCGAGCCTAGCAGTTATCGTAGATAGATCTTATGATTTCCAAATAATTTGAATTGATACCTTGTGAGACCATGGCTTGGAATATAGATTCTTGATAGATAATATCAAAAGCTTTTTCATAGTCTATAAAAGCGAGGTGGACTTCGAATTGGATTCTTTCGATTTCTCTATCACTTGGTTTAAGGCATGTAGATGGTCACATGTAGAGTATCCATGTCTGAATCCCGCTTGTTCTACAGTTTGATTGAATAATATAGTTTTTTTTTTTCAATTCTACCAGGTAACTGTTTCATAAAGATCTTTCCTATGTTCGATGATAGAGTTAATGGTCTATAATTTTTAATATCTTGTGGATTTCCTTTCTTATAAAGAAGAATAATATTTGACGATTGCCATTGAGTCGAAATTATGCGGCTTTCCAAAATATTAAATATTGATGTTAAAGGTTTTTAATCAAGCTTTTTAAATGTTTCAATGCCTCGTTCTTAATACCATCCATACCAGGTATTTTTCCAGATTTTAGTTTGTTTATTACACATTCTATCTCTGATTCTATAAACTTTGGTAAATTTTCCTTTCATATCTCCTTTGTAACTAAATGAGACAAAATCAGTTCACGTGAACTTTACTAATCGCAAATTTGACCATGTACCAATCTTTCTCAACAATAAGGTCATTCCCTATGCCAATGAAGCTAAATATCTGGGAATGACCTTAGATACTAAGCTGCGATGGAAAGCGCATGTTAAAAAAAAGAGAGAAGAAATAAATCTTAAATTTAGAAGAATGTATTGGTTAATGGGAAGAGAATCAGTCTTGCCAATTGAAAACAAATTGATGCTATACAAACAGGTCCTAAAACCAGTCTGGACCTATGGTAGCCAGCTTTGGGGTACGGCTGCAAAGAGCAATGTACAAATAATACAAAGGCTTCAAAATAAAATACTCAGGACAATTGTTAATGCTCCCTGGTATATACGCAACGATGAATTACATCAGGATCTTGGAATAGAGACGATTCAACAAGAAATTCGTAAACTCGCAGCAGCTCACCACCAAAGACTGCAAATGCACGTAAACGTCGAGGCTCTCCGTCTTCTCGATGTGGCAGATCAAAATAGAAGATTACGAAGGATTAAACCTCGAGACCTTATTAATTAAATAGAGATCTATTATTATTACAGTATTAGATTAATGTGAAAAAAAGGAAGAAAAAGGCTCACGTTTGCATGTTCTTTATGGATTTTAACAATTAACTTTATTATATATAATATAAATCATCTCAATATCACTTATAAGTATGTGTACTGGATTGTGATTTTAAAGTTAAATATAAAAAAAAAAAAAAAAAAAAATATCTCCTTTGTTGTTGTTATGCGATTAGATTCTTCGTTCGAATACAATTCCTTATAAAAACTTGTTGCAATCTCTATCATCTCTAGACGATTTGTTTCTGGTTCACTGTTTTTATTCAATAATCCTGTAATCATTCTATTTCCTGTTGAGATATTTCTTTTTTTAATTTTCTTATTGAAGTATGTGGCTCAATTATTGATTTTATTAGGTTATCATTATAAATATTTAAGTCATTTCTAATATTATATTTGACTAATTTACATAATAAATTATGTTCTATTCGGTTTTTATTTGAATTTCTGTTTGTTTTTAGTTCGTTTCTTTTTTTAATAAGATCTTTTGTATATTCTGAAATGTTAGGAATTTTTTCACATTCATTTAATGATTTACTTTGTATCAATTTTAAATTTTTTTCTATTTAATTATATTGATTCTGAACTTTTCTTTAATAGTAAAGTTTATGTTTCTTAAGTTATTTAAAACCTATTAATTTTTTATATTTTATTAATATTTTAATAAATCCTTTTATTTTTTCAAGCCGAACAAAATTTAAATAAAATGAATAAAGAGATTCTAAAACTATATAACAAAATGATGGAGTTACCAAATATTTCACAGTCATCTATTTTGGTTCTTTTACTACGTGTACGACAAATATGTTGTCATCCCTCTCTAATACGTGCAATGTTATCTAATGATGATGGAGTTACTAAAAATGACTTAGATGTTCTTGAGGCTGTTGAAAGAGAAGGTTTGGATGAGGATATTTTTACCCAACTAAATAGATTAAGTATAAATCCAAAAAAAGAGGAAGAACAAAAATGGGATATTTCTAATCCCATTTTTGATCCATCAAAGATTAATTCTAAGGTAAATAGAATTTATATTTTAAATCTTTGACATTTAATAGAAAAAATATATTTAAATAAAATAATAATTTAAAAGAAAATAAATTTATTATAAATTAATTAATTGAAATAACGATTTATTTCATGTGAAAAAACAATTTGGCATTATTTTCTTTTACGTTTGTAAATAATTCATAATTTGAATACCTTTAAACAACTTAGAAATTACAAAATAATATTCAATTGCTACCAATTTAAAGTTTGATTTAAAAATAATAAATATTAAAATCCATGATGATAAAAAAATTAATTGTAATAAAAATCCAATTATTTTTTCAGACACAAATTATTTTAGGAAAAATTAAAGAGATTTTAAAAAATACGACAGATAAGATTATTTGTGTATCCCAATGGGTTGGTTATTTGAATATTTTAGAAAAACATTTAAAGGATGATTTAATAGATACAATATTTTTTGTTGGAAATGTCCCTATAAAAAAACGATCGGAATTAGTTCAAATTTTTAATTCTCCAGGTGGCAAAAGAGTAAGTTTATTTTATTATAATTATTAGCTTAATCCTAATCGGCAATTAATATTAAATATCTTCCAACTTAAACCATCTATTTAACTTCTCATCTTTCCTTTGTTCAAAAATAATTCCACTTGCTCTGCTAAATAAACTCTTTATTTGTGATCTTGTTTGATATAAATCAAGACCTAATCAAGATAAATTTCAAAAAAATAAATTCAACAGAATGGACTGCTTGTTTGATTACAATTTATTACTATTTATAACAAAGTAAAAAATATTTTCATTTTTTTTTATTGTTATTTTTAAAATCTATTTTTAGGTGATGTTATTATCTTTAACAGCTGGAGGTGTAGGATTAAATCTTGTTGGTGGAAATCATTTGTTTATTTGTGATTTGCATTGGAACCCTCAATTAGAAGCCCAGGCCCAAGATCGAATTTACAGAATCGGACAAAAAAAAAATGTTTTTATTTACAAGTAAATCAATTAAGTCAATCATTTTTTATTATTACAAATTATTTACATTCTTTTTTTTTAAAAAATTATAGAATTGTTTGCATGGATACGATAGAAGAAAAAATATTAAATCTTCAAGAAACCAAATTAGAAATAGCAAATGAAATATTAACTGGAGCTCAAAAAACTAAAAGCCATCTTTCAATAGATGATCTTAAAAATCTATTTTCTTAAATAGTTTACAGCTTTTAGTTTTATAAATGGCTGTGTGATTTAATAAAATCTATTTATCAAAATACCTTATTGTATCTAATTAATTTTTTAATAATTTGACTTGATATATTAAATTTAGTAATTTTAATTTTATTGATAAAAATATAATAATTAATAAAAATAAATAAATTTAATTAAAAACAATAACAGAAAACAATTTTTATTTATTTATTTAAGCCTTTTTATGATACATTTTTTTTTACATATAATACAAATAAAAAATAACAATTATTTATCAGGCCCATTTTGGGCATAGGCCTCTCCCATTTTTTCCAAATTTCTCTTCTGGCAGCTCTTCTCCCCTCATATCCCGCTAACTTCTTAACATCTTCGTACCATCTCTTGTGTTGTCTTCCTTGTTTTCTTTTTCCTTTGATAAGCCACCATTCCGTCACTACCTTCGTCCATCTTTCGTCTTTTAGTTTTGCTATGTGACCTACCCATTTCCATTTTAATTTCCTTATTTTTCTTGTTATGTTGTTTAATTGTGTTTTTCTCTATATATATTCACTGTTAATCCTGTCTTTTCTCTTAACATCGCCCTTTGAGTCGTCTCTAGTTTATTTCTAATTTTTTCAGTAATCGACCATGTTTGCTCTCCATATATCAAAGTAGATATTCACATTTTTTAAAAATTTTTATTTTAGGAATTTGTATTTTTTAAAATGAATTTAAGTGACCAAAATTTTTCCCAACCCAAGTTTATTCTTCTTGTAATTTCTTTTTCAGTCCTATTTTCAAAGCTAATTGATGTGTTATCCTCATATATGATGTTCGATTGTGCTTTATTTGAAATAAATGCTGATTTTTTATAATTAATTTCTAGCCCAATCGCTTTACTTTTAATATTCATATCTATTATTATTTCTCTTAGTTGTTCTTTTGAAGATGCTAATAGAACAAGATCACCGGCGAATCTAAGATTATTTAAATATTTTCCATCAATTTTGATTCCTTTATTAGCACAATTTAGATTTCTGAACATGTGTGTGTTTTCGAGGGCACAGTTGAATAGGAATCACCCTGCTTAACATCTCGATTAATTGGAAAGTAAGGTCCATTCTGATCTAGGATGATTCTTGCTTCGGAACTTATGTAATTATTTTGGATTATAGAGATGTAACTTGAATTAATCCCTTTAGAGAGCATGGACGTAAATATATAGCTTTGTTCTATAGCAGGCGTCGGCAACCTATGGCACGCGTGCCAGGCTTGGCACGCGATGGGGTTCTGAATGGCACTCTACAAAGTAATAAGGGAAATCGCGAAAATATCGAGACGAAGTGATTTTTAAATAAGAGAAAATGTTTAATTATAATTATTAACAACATTTCCCTGAATTGAACGATAAAGAGTGGTTATGTAAATTGATGTTTCTGACTGATATAACTAAACATCTCAATGAACTAAACTTAAAATTGCAAGGAAAACCCAAAACTGTGCTCGAACTTTTTGAATATTGGACAGGATTTGCTACAAAATTAAATATATTTTTATGTAATATTAATACTAGTACCTACAAATACTTCCCAAATGATATAGCGCTTGCAAATAAATCGACCATAGACAAAGATGAACTTAAAACCTTCGTTGAAGCACTTAAAGATGAATTTTCCAGAAGATGCAAAGACTTTGAAGCTCATGTGCCTATATTTTCCTTCCTCATAAAACCAGATTTAATAGATCCATTAATAATACCGTTTGATTTTTTAATTTTTGAGTGGATGAATGTTGATAATTTTGAAATGGAACTTATCGAACTAATATCTTCAGAATTATGAAAAACAAAATTTAAAGAATTACGAAAAAATCTGGAAGATGACTCTACGGAAAAATTGACTTCTATATTCAAATTGTTGGATGTCATTGCCGGAAAGATTTAATTGTTTAAAGAAAATTGCATGTGCTCTCCTTTCCGCTTTTGGTTCCACATATCTCTGTGAACAAATTTTTTCTCACATGAAACATATTTTGAGTCCACAAAGAAGTCGTTTAACAACTGAACATTCAGGATCTTGTATTAAATTAAAAGTCACAAATTATACCCCTGATATTGAAATATTAAGCATAAATGTGCAGGGGCAAGGTTCGCATTAAAAATTTTTAATTTATGTTAGAATTTTATGTTATTTTTTTAATAAATATGTTTAAAAGATAAATTTGGTAAAAAATTCTTCTCCTCTAGAACCCCAATATAATTTAGAAATAAGGCGGCACCCTGAATCATATTGGTAGAGTGGCTTGGCACAGTGGCGCAACCAGGGGGGGGTTTTGGGGGTTAAAACCCCTCCCAGGAGAGAAAAAAATATACATTGCTGTATATTATGTACTATATTACAAATAGAAAAGAAAAAATATAATCCTTCTTTTTATTTGAAAAAAAATTATTCTTAAAGTAAACTTAGTGTATAATAAGTTTATTTTATTTTAAAAAAATTTTAACAAAAATAAAAATTGCTTATTTTTTCGTACAGAATTAAATATAAGAAATAAAAAATGATTTTATTATTTCTCCTAAATCATAAAAAACAAAAGACTTAATATAAGATTACTAGATGATTGTGAAATTTTCCAATTTGACTATTATTTAAATATAAAATAAATAAAAATATTACTCAAATTCTAAATATTCCATAAAAATTATGAAGTGAAGACTAATTTTTTCAAAATGGAAACGGGTAAAAATCCCTAAAGGAAAAAATCCATAAAAGTCAAAAATCCCTAAAACCAAATATCCCTAAAAAGAAAAATCAGAGGTTGTCTTTTTCATTTTGCTCAATGCATTTATAGAAACATCAAATCAATGCCAGAAGTTTTGAAGCTCTATAATGATATAGATAATCCTGACAACTCCACTCATTTACGAACTCTTGCAGCTTTGGTTTTGGTACCACCATCAAAAGTCATTGTAGCCTACCAAGCATTAGCTGGACGATCAACAGGGTAAAACTTCGTGATCTTTTTTCTTACTTCGAGCGCACTTGACTAGGTGAACAATTTTTGCCTCGCTTTTATGACCCCGAATTCGACATTGGAACATTGGAACATCTACGATGCCACTTTGATGGGTTTACCTCGAACAAACAATGCATTGGAAGGTTACAACAATGCTCTTCGTTCACGCTTAGGAAGTTACAAGTCATCAGTATGGGACCTGATTAAGCAAATCCCCATATTAAGCATAACCTTATCTCTTTGGAAATCAGTCGTGATGTTCGTGGTAAGAAGCCTGATCCATCAAGGAAACGATTCAGCGACTCGCATGATGAGCTTCCGACCATAATGAAGGCAAACCATGAATAATGGGACGCTAAAAAACCAGATGGAACAGATGTGAAGACACCAAGCATGATGTATAACTACCTCATTCAAGTCTCTTCGGCTATTCATTATTAAATAAGTAAAAAAAAATTAGGGAAATTTTTTATTTAGGGATTTATTCTTTTAGGGATTTTTTCTTAGGGATTTTTACATTATTTCTTTCAAAATATCCTGCCACTACGGGCGGACGAAAAGCTTTCGAAATCTTAAAGTACTTGGGGTGTCCCATAAGTTTCTTCGCTTTTTTTGATGCGAAATGAATACACGATATTTGTTGTTTAAGGTTGATTTATTATGTTATGTATGAACCATTCTGATCTATAACCTTCTTCCAACTCCCAGGAAGCCTCATTATGCCCTGTTTCCAAAATAGTTGAAGCTTACTTTCAAAATATTCATTTAGGTGCGTTTTTATTTCGATTATGGATTTGAAAGATTTACCACGGAGAGAGTTTTTTAAGAAGAGGAACAAGTAATAATCGGATGGAGGAAGGTATGGGGAGTATGGAGGATGAGGTAGAACGTCCCAATCAAACTGTAATAATTTTTGCCTTACGATCAACGCAATATGCGGCCTTGCGTTGCCGTGAGTGAATACTACACCTCGTCGGTTCGCCAATTCTTGCCGTTTTTCTGCTATGGCGGTTTTTAGTTAATTCAGTTGATTGCAATATTTGTCAGCATTGATCATATCACCTTCAGGAATGAGCTCGTAGTACAGTACACCCTTCCAGTCCCATCAAATGCACAAAAGAACCTTCTTCGGATGAAGCCCAGTTGAAGGTCTATTTTCTTTAGACCAAATCCGTTTTCGATCCACATTTTGATACAAAATCCAAGTCTCGTCTCCAGTGACAAGACTCTTTAAGAAATGATTTCTTTTGTGTCGCTGTAGAAGCAAATCGCACGTATCATCATCGTATAAGCTATCCTTATTTCATGAGGAAAGCTAAAATAATTTACTTATAGCTGGAAAAAATTTTTTCTTTCTAAAACTGTGAATACGAGTAAATAAAATACAAAATTAAATTTTTTTGTCAGATTTTGTAAAATCAGTGTTTCATTTACAAAACTTTTTTAAATATTTAAAATAAAAAAAAAATCTTAATGAAAATTTGTCTTTGAGAGAGCCCGGGGGGGGGGGGAGGCTTCCTGTGGAGCGGCTAGTCAAAACCCCCCCAGGATCAAATCCTGGTTGCGCCACTGCTCCCGAGATTTCCCAAAACGTCTGAAATTCGAGCTCAGTCAAAATTGGTGTTTCGTTTCATAGAAAAGTTTCATTTGCAACTTGCGACATGGAAACTGTTGCTGGAGGTACGTACATGGACTCTTTTATTTTGTTTGCTAGAAATGCATGTATTATATTGATATTGGCTGATTTAAACCGCTTGTGTCAGAAAATGTAACCTGACGAAAAACTTTTCAAAAAACATTCCGCATTTTTTATATTGGTGACCATTGGTGACAATCTCATTTGAATCATAAAGATAAAGGTCTATAGATAAAGAATCATGAAGAAAAAATTGCTCCTTTTTGCCCCATTTGTTCCTATGAATTTTTTTCCGAGCGCGCGAACGTCAACAGACTAGGGCCTATGGGACCCACAGGTACCTGCAGATTAGCGCGATTAATATCTCGTTAAGGTGCACCTGTCACTTTTCAAAAGAAGGAAAGATATTTGAAGTAAAATCAATGTAACAGCTCACCTTTTCTCGAATTCCGTCGCCTATTTTAGATGCATAATATAGTTGTTCTCCTTTTTCTCTGCATGACGTCATTTTTTGAAAAATCAACACATCATTTGAAATTTATCATTTTTTTTCGTACAATCTAACTTAAATTTCGAAATTTTCGGCTCAAAAAATCCCAGAGAACATACAATTGCGAATCTGACGTCACTTTTCTAAAAATCTGTCCGCCATTTTGAATTCGCCATTTTTTTTTTGTCAAATTTAAATTTCCTGACTCTCAAAACTATTGCCTACAAAATTTCAGTTGTTTCACCAACATCTTCATTTTTGGCCAGCTATTTGGGCGTTTCAGACCACTGTGCGACAGTTTGAAGTAAATTAATTTCCAGCTACAGAAACAATTTCAAATAATTGTAATATATCTATTAATGTAATAAAAACAGATAGGCATATAACATAAATATTTTTAATTTTATTTTATTTATAATATATAGCTGAAGTAACCGGCGTTACCCGAGGCTATGACGTCATGAAGGGCTGGGTGACGTCATATAATTTTAAATTAAGAAAAACATAATGAAGATGATTTTTCCCGAGGATAAAACCAATACATTCGTGGTGATATATAAAAATACTTTATATAAAAAAAAAACTTTTTTAAAAAACCACGTTTTTAACGCACTAAAAAGAAGAAAATAATTTTTCTGAAACCCCATAGGTACTGACATTACAAACAAGAGATATGATTTGAAGAAAATTTTCTATAACGTAAAACGTGGGGCGCAAATAATAATAAATTTTTTAAATGCAATATAATTTCTTTGATTAATTTATTTCAATATCCATGGATTTATATTTTAAGTTTTATATTTTTTACCAGACATTTTGTAAAAGGGAATATTATTAGTAATCCAACAGAATACTTTTATTAATGTAAATTTTTTTTGGAAAATTAATTCCTTAATATTAAATAAACATCTTCAATTTACACTTTAGAAATTTTATTAACATAAATATTAAATATTTGCTAGAAGTTTTGCAGTAGCAAAATTTAGTTTTAGATTTCTTCAAGTTAAATTTCTTATATTATTTACCAGAATATTGTTAGGATGTCATTTTTTATCAGAATTTTTTAAAAGTGAATATTATTAGTAATCTAAAGGTAATCTTTTCATAAATTAAATTTACCTCTTTTAAAAATTTCGATAAGTTATAAGCTTTACTTTTTGAAGCTAATTAAAATATGAATTCATTTATCCTATTAATTTGTACCTAATAACATTTATTTATAAATTTTTATACGATACAGAATATTTTAGCCATAGTTGCGCCCCACGTTTTACGTTATAGAAAATTTTCTTCAAATCATATCTCTTGTTTGTAATGTCAGTACCTATGGGGTTTCAGAAAAATTATTTTCTTCTTTTTAGTGCGTTAAAAACGTGGTTTTTTAAAAAAGTTTTTTTTTATATAAAGTATTATTTTCTACTTTTTAGTCTTCATATATTGCAATCGATTTCACTTGACCTATACTACTTTTAAGTTTTTTGATTGACTTTAATAGTCATGAAATACTATTATCCTGAAAGTAATAAATTTAAATTGAATTATAAAGAGAAATTTTTAAATTTGTCATATTTTAATTCTTTATTGCCTAAAACTCATCATAAATTTAAATTTTGTTTTCTAAATTACAGTACAAAACATTAATATACCTTCTTTCAAATTTATTTACATTTTAAATATTATACATATTATATTATTCTTTTAACGGGTTTTTAACGGTTTTTTTCAAATTTAAATATTTACACTTTTTGTTTTGATTTTCCCATAAATTATGTGTTTACCTTACCCACGAATTTTATGGGTAATTAAATGGTAAAGAATAAAAGGCAATTTTATTTAAGAAAGAGTAAGAAATTTATTATGAGTTTGAAGATACAAATTATTTAATCATACAAAGGCCGAATAGGCAAATGCACTGGAACACACTCCAGTCTGTACTAATTATATCTCTCGTCTCATTACATCTGGTTTCATTACATCTGGGTGCTAGTCGTGCTCGGTTTTTCCTTTTATATCACCTGAACAAAAGGTAAGGAGAAAGGGGGGGAGAGGGATGAAATGAAGAAGGGTTTTTCCGGACACGTGTTGAAAGTTTCTCTTCAAAAGGGTCAGTATTTGACAGCAATTGCAAACAATAAACCACACTGTTTTCAATTGAACGACCCTTTCCAGGTGTCTACCTGCTAAGGCACTTAATTTTAAGAATGTTTATTGACATATTGTAAATTATGTCGAATCATCAACAAACAAACAAGAAAGCAAGCTAAGAAAAACGTGGTAAAAAATCTCCTCATGTGAAATTTGGTGTGAAAATAACCCTTCCCTTCCTATCGTCGATCGCTAATACTACCACTTCCGGTTTCCGGATTTGTACCAAAAGTTGATCAATTCATCCCACTGATGCATTAAGTAAATATACCAAATTTCATCAAAATCGGTTGAGCCGTTCAGGCTGTACACATCTATACGGACGGACGGACGGACAGACATCATGCTAAAAATACTTTTTTCTGTTAAGAAAATGCATGATTCGTGGAGATATGTAAAAATCTCCACATGTGAAATTTGATGTGAAAACAATACCTCCTTTACTATCGTCGGTCGGTAAAAATAGATATTTATTTAAATGAAATAAAATTATTTAATTTACAGAATGAAAATGTCTACAATAATATCTAAACATTTTTTCTTTATAATTTTACATTATAATAATACTAATTACAGTAGTTATATAATATATGGGGAGTTTTCAACTTTGACCGCCGATTTGACCATGTTCCAAGCTCAGGACCAGACACTCAAGTGCTGCGGAATTCATTTGCAATCCCCATGTTTTTCCCACGGCCAATTATATGTTGCATGTTGTGAGTTTGTGATTACACAAATTGGGAAAAAATCACTCGAAATGCAATTAAACAAAAAAATTGAAAAGTTAGGCTAAGCAGACGTCTTAAATATTCTAAGAGATTCGGCAATTGCAATTACAGATTTCGAGGAAAAATTAATGGAGGTTTGAAATTAATAGTGATAAGAAAAAATATTTAGTGACAAAGAGGAACAGTATTAACAGTATTAATATACAAAATGTAAAATTTGAATATGTAGAAAAATTGAATGTAATCACGAAGGATAATAATATTTGAGAAGAATTTAAATCGAGGTATCAATCGGGAAACGCCTGTTATCATGCAGTAAAGAGGCTTATCTCATCAAAATTATTATCAAAGGGAATCAAGACCATGGTCGCATAGGAAGGGACGACAGAGAGATGGGACAAGGGCTCAGGATAGGGACATTTGGAGAAATGTGGCCAAGAACTTTCGAGTATCTTTGAGCCATATAAATAGATAGATATAACATATACAATAATAATATATATATATATATATATATAATTAATTTACTGATTAAATTAAAATATATTTTAAATAAAAACACAAAAAGAAATGAATGTTTTATGTAATATACTGATTGAAACAAAATGGATGAAAACCTTTTACTACTTTTAACCAAATACTATGTACCACTGGGGGTACAGGGGGCGGAGCACCCGTCCAGGTGTGAAGAGCGCCGAAGGCGCTCTGACCAGCTGGTATATATATAAAATTCATAATTATTTTTTTCAGCAAACTGATTATTATTACAAAAATATTAAAAATACGATGTGTATGAATAGAAAATAACATCATTTATATATTAAAATATAATATGCTTTTATTGCAATATTTAAAAACATTTTATACTTTTGAAAAATTAACTTCCATGTACAGTTTTAACAATAGTTTCACCATGTTGACGACCATCATCATCACTTTGTAAAACTGATACAATAGGTTTATGGTAGCTATAGTAAGAAATGAACAATTTTGATTGAAATCTTTGTAAATGTCTTGTAAAGATTGCATCTATTGTAGTTTTATATTTCGTAGTACTTAGATTGCGATCATTTGACATTTTTAAACCAAATTCATTATTTAAACATTCAATTAATGATATATTTTTATCGTCTGCAAAGTTTATGTTGAAATCTCCAATCAAAATCATTGGCAAATCATCAAATCTTTTTCCAATTTTTTTTTTTGAAGCAATGCAGATGCGTCATGAGAATATATAAATATTCATACAAAAAGTCTTGTATAGCACGTAATGACTTATCCGGAAAAATGTAAACGACAACCATAATGATGAACTGACTATCACTAGAGTAGCAAAGACATTCACATATCGCCGACATCAGAAGTAGTAGTATTGAACATTCTGGCGATTTGCGCATGCGTATATCTCGCGGTGTCGGGTCGGTCACGCTCATTCGACTTCTATACGTTTTCCCCATCCCACAAAAGTGCTCAACGCCGCTAAAGAAGTTTTCACTTCAATAATCTTTTTACTAAGTAAGTACCCTTGAGTTGATATAGATTGCATTTTAGCGCTCTCTTCATCAACTGGCAAACGAAGGTAAGCCTTACAGATATCTAACGTACAAAAATATTTACCTTCTAGCATCTTGTTAAAAATATCTTCAATTAGTGGTATTGGATATCGTGAGTCGTGTAATTGCTTATTTACTGTTACTTTGTAGTCAGCACAAACTCGTACAGTTTCATTAGACTTGGGAATCACTACTATTGGTGTACCCCATTCAGAGTAATCCGTTTTTTCGATAATACCTTCGTTTTCTAAACTGGTTAATTCTATTTCCACTTTCTCCGTTAGCGCATATGGAACAGGACGTGCTTTTAAGAATACTGGCTTAGCGTCATCACGTAGTTTGAATGAACATATAAAATTAGAAATCTTTCCAACTTTTTGCTGAAAAACATCAGAATATTTATTAAGGATTTGAGACATTTTCTTTATTTTCTTTTGCCTCGTCGCCAAATTGTAGTGTATTTTATTATAAGTATAGAAATAAATTGCAATTCAATGGGAAACAAAACGATATTTATAGTTTATTTATTTTTCAAATAATAATATTAATATAAACATTGTAATAATAGTCTGTACATAACAATAATAATTGATAATACTACTAATTAATTAATTAATACATAATTGCCTGTATGAATTAATAAATGTTTATTTAAATTAGGTTTCCGATTAAATTTCTTTTCACAAAAATTACACACAAAAGGCTTTTCACCTGTATGAATTAATATATGTCTATCTAAATCATATTTCCGATTAAATTTCTTTTTACAATAATTACATTCAAAAGGCTTTTCACCTGTATGAGTTAATAAATGTCCATTTAAAGAAGATTTCTGATTAAATTTCTTTTTACAATAATTACATTCAAAAGGCTTTTCGCCTGTATGAATTAATATATGTTTATTTAAATCAGGTTTCCGATTAAATTTCTTTTCACAAAAATTACACACAAAAGGCTTTTCACCTGTATGAATTAATAAATGTGATTTTAAATTTGATTTAGTTTTACATTTCTTTTTACAATAATTGCATTTAAAAGGCATTTCACCTGTATGAATTAATAAATGTTTTTTTAAATATGATTTCGTATTAAATTTCTTTTTACAATAATTACATTCAAAAGGTTTTTCGCCTGTATGAATTAATAAATGTTTATCTAAATCAGATTTCTGATTAAATTTATTTTTACAATAATTACATTCAAAAGGCTTTTCGCCTGTATGAATTAATATATGTTTATTTAAATCAGGTTTCCGATTAAATTTCTTTTCACAAAAATTACACACAAAAGGCTTTTCACCTGTATGAATTAATAAATGTGATTTTAAATTTGATTTCAGATTAAATTTCTTTTTACAATAATTACATTCAAAAGGCTTTTCGCCTGTATGAATTAATAAATGTGATTTTAAATCAGATTTCCGATTAAATTTCTTTTCACAAAAATTACACACAAAAGGCTTTTCACCTGTATGAATTAATAAATGTGATTTTAAATTTGATATAGTTTTACATTTCTTTTTACAATAATTGCATTCAAAAGGCATTTCACCTGTATGAATTAATAAATGTTTTTTTAAATGTGATTTCGTATTAAATTTATTTTTACAATAATTACATTCAAAAGGTTTTTCGCCTGTATGAATTAATAAATGTGTATTTAAATGTGATTTTTGTTTAAATTTATTTTTACAATAATTACACTCAAAAGGCTTTTCACCTGTATGAATTAATAAATGTTTATTTAAAGCAGATTTCTGATTAAATTTCTTTTTACAATGATTACACTTAAAACACCTGTCTTCTAAATTTCTTGAATCAGTATCTTCAAGTTTGTCGTCATGATGGTTTTTCTTGGTATATTCGACTGTATCATTTTTTATTTTTAATTTATTTTTTTTAATTGAAAATATTTGTTTGTAAATACATATTTTAAAATGTCTAGATAAAAATTCCTCATTTATAAAATTTGTGTAGCAATATACACAAGGATATAAAGGACCTAAAACAATTTTATTTTCATTAGGTTAATTCATTATAGAATTATTATTTTAAAAATCAATATTATGAATATCATTACACATATATTTAAAAATATAACACTAGTGAAATAATTGAGATGAAAAATTACCTATATATATTGGATATTTTCTGTCTTCTTGTGAATAAAGATCCATTTTTAATTGTTTAATCTATTATCAATTATAAATTATATATAAGGTAATAATTAATATAAAAGTATTAAAAGTTTGATTTTTATTGACAATCAAAATATTAACCACAGACTATATATAATATATTAACCAATATTAACCAATAATTATGCCTCTCAAACGCATGCAGTGAAGAATTGAAAAAAAAAATCGGGCTTTTGTGTGTGTGTGTGTGGATGTGTTTGGTCTTTGCTGTAACAAAGTTTTGGCGCCACGTTAGATGGCGCTACAGGCGCGCGACAGATCTCACAGTGCTCACAGGGTGGAGGGCAGTGGAGGGCCCGGAAAACACGAACCAAATGAAATTCACTACAATTATTTTAATATCATACCCAGCAAACATAAAATTATATATAAGTAAAATTTTCATTATATAAATTATTTTATTATTTAATATATTGTAATGATATTCCAAAAATATCATTAATCCGATAAAAATAAAAGAGAAAATAAAATTTATTTATTTAAAAATAAATTTTTTTGTGGAAAGGATTATGATTGTAATACGTTTCCCCTGAAGTTGTTGGAAAAGTCAGACAAGGATTCGTGCAGAAGTTAGCGTCCCGAGCAGATGGACTTTATTGGAGAAAAAAAGGACCACCATTCACCAGTCCACTGATTATCTCTTATATAAGGACCAAGGACCGGCTACATCATTAACAAGAAATATTGTTTTCAAGAAGGAGTTTTATTATTATTTTTTATTTTTTAATCAAAGAATTAAAAAAAATATTTGATTCACAACAAATATCGATGTCTATTTAATTTTTATATAACGTATTTTTTTTTATAAAGAAATATTAAATAAATTTTTTTGTATATAAAATTATAATTAAAAGTTTATATTTAAATCTACGGTTTTAAAAGTTTATATTTAAATCTAACGGTTTTAAAAGTTTATATTTAAATCTAACGTTTAAAAAGTTTATATTTAAACATTAAATATAATAAATCTTATAATAAATTTTTAATTCTTAATTTTAAATTTAATTTTTTTCTCTTTTTTTTTAGTCCAGATCTCCGGGTCAGTTCTCGCCGATTCAAAGTCCACCCTTTTCCATTACACATTTGTGACCAACTCTTATTTTTTCTTAAAATGTTCCCCTGCCAAATACACCCACTTATAAAAAATCATTACAATATATGTATTTATATTTTATATGTGGATATATTAAAAAATTTTAATATTAAATCTAAAAAAAAATTTATTATTTATTTATTTTTTTATTTGTTTATATATATAAAAATCGAATTTCTATTTTTCCTTTATCCTGAGAAGAGGCGGGGGGGGGGGGGGACACCGCCAAAGGAAGAAAGAGCGGCTAGTCACCCCCTCCCCCCACAATCATATCCTGGATTCGCCACTGTAAATATAAAATATTATATATTATGTATATATTGCTCGTTTCATCTAGGAATGTAAATTCAATAATTACATGCTAAAAATTGTCTAAATTTTCACACAAATGGAAAATTAAAGGGTACCAATTTATTGCTCAGAATTACAATAATACGCACATTACACATTCCCAGCATATTATTCAAATGCCCAGTAGGGGAAAAAATTGCAGAGTATAAAACTAAATAGTCAGTAAAAAATGCTGCCCAAATGCCCATTAAAAACACTTTTTGCCAAGTAAAAATTATCAACTAAAATCTAAAACCGTTCTGTAAAAAGAAATGTTTATGTGAGATTGTAAATAGTAAGGTGGAAATTTTTAAATAATTTTGAAATAAAAAATATTGTATTAAATATAATATATAAAATATCAATTATATAATATAATCTATACAGGGTGCTTCAAAAAAATGTATACACACTTTAAACTAATGATTCAAAAGTATCAGATCTTTGCGACCCCCTTTCAGTAGTCTCGCGACCCCCAGGGGGGTCGCGACCCACAGTTTAAGAACCCCTGCTCTAGAGTAACATAGGCTATAAATTTTATTTATATCTAAACAATAACCGTTTTGTTATTTTAATTAAATTACTCTATTAATTACTAAATATATATATTATATAAAAATTAAAATATGATGATATAAAGTTGTTTTAAATTTTGACATTTTTAAATTGGGTATATTTTTTAAATTTGTTTTAAATCCAGATGATTATATTATATTATAATTTATTAAAATGTTTTCTTTTATTTATTATGTTTAAAAGCTTCTTTTTTATGATGTGATATTAATAAAAAATAACTGATGGTCTTGGCAAGTCGATTCATGTTCTAACAATTCCCAAACAAAGAATTAATATAATATTTTATTTTAAATTCTTATATTCAAATATCATTTCAATTAAATAATTTATTCTAAAAGTTCTCATTTTAATTAATTTAATAAAATATTTAGATCCTATTTAACTTAATTTTTATTTATTCTTTCTAAATATATAATTGAATATATCTTCTTTTCTATTTGAAAGTGAAGTATATAAATTTTAATTAACTATGATCTAAAAAAATTAATAAATGAACTTAATAATAAAAAAACAAATAAATCAATTAATTTAAATTAATACTATTAATGAATGTATATATTGTTAATTTATCTATAGTTTTATACCCTTAATTTTTATAAATTTTCTCAAGTAAGTAAAGTTGCATTTTCTCAAATTTCATTATAATTAAAAATATTCAATAATAATCTAGCAATGAAAATAAAATATCAAAATGAAATAATCAAGAAATATTATACTCTATTTCTATTATAACATATACAATAGTTACGATCTATAGGCGGAGAAAATAGGAGATATCATTGGGAGTTCAGGCCAAATCGATCAACATTAATTAAGATATTTTCATTATGACAGATAGTAGAATTAATTATTATTATAATTTCTCAATTTAAAATTAAAAGCAAACATCACAAAAAAAATCATATATATTGTAAAAATATAACTCTTTTTCATTATTATTTAACTTACCAAATATAAAAATATTTTTTTTTTATTATGGAAATTATTTCATATGGATATAAATATATTGTAATCGAATATATCTATACTCAATAATAATTTAATTTTAATAAATTATCAAATTTTTTTCTTATCATTGTACTGATAAATTATATTTGGAAAGAAATAAAATATAGTTAAGCTTATTTAAAAAATTAACTTAATGTATAATTTTTGTTAATTATAAACATGTGGTACAACTTATTTTAAATAAATAAAATTAGATCTAAAATTTTTTTTAATTTTGATAGGTCAAATATTCTTATTCTTTAGCTGAATTACAAATCCCATACGATCATTTTGCTTATTCATATGTGTATTCTCTCTGTCCCAGTGTCCCCGCAAAAATTCTCCGGGAGATAAAAATGTCTCGGTTTACATCTTATAAATAATATCATCCGTGAATAAACCCAATATTCAATTTTTACCGACCGACGATAGTAAGGGATGTATTGTTTTCAGACCAAATTTCACATGTGGAGATTTTTTACATATCTCCACGAATCATGCATTTTGTATTGGTTTTATCCTCGGGAAAAATCTTCATTAGTTTTTTCTTAATTTTAAATTATATGACGTCACCCAGCCCTCCATGACGTCACAGCCAGCTACTACTTATATATTATAAATATAATAAAATTAAAAATATTTATGTTATATGCCTATATGTTTTTTATTGCATTAATAGATACATTTAAATTATTTGAAATTGTTTCTGTAGCTGAAAATTAATTTACTTCAAAACGTCGGTCGGTTCGGACCTGGCCACAGGTCAACTTATTTTAATTTATTATCTACATTTATATTTGTATTACTTTTCTGTCGGAGATAAGGACCCAAGATCGAATTTACAGAATCGGACAAAAAAAATGTATTTATTACAAGTAAATCAATTAAGTCAAATAATTTTTTATTATTACAAATTACAAATTATTTACATTCTTTTTTTTAAATTATAGAATTATCTGCATGGATACAATAGAAGAAAAAATAAATCTACAAGAAACAAAATTTCATTTTTTTATTGTTATTTTTAAAATCTATTTTTAGGTGATGTTATTATCTTTAACAGCTGGAGGTGTAGGATTAAATCTTGTTGGTGGAAATCATTTGCATTGGAACCCTCAATTAGAAGCCCAGGCCCAAGATCGAATTTACAGAATCGGACAAAAAAAAAATGTTTTTATTTACAAGTAAATCAATTAAGTCAATCATTTTTTATTACAAATTATTTACATTCTTTTTTTTTAAAAAATTATAGAATTGTTTGCATGGATACGATAGAAGAAAAAATATTAAATCTTCAAGAAACCAAATTAGAAATAGCAAATGAAATATTAACTGGAGCTCAAAATACTAAAAGCCATCTTTCAATAGATGATCTTAAAAATCTATTTTCTTAAATAGTTTACGACTCTTAGTTTTATAAAGGATGTGTGATTTAATAAAATCTATTTATGAAAATATCTGATTGTATCTATGGAGATTTTTTTATAATTTGACTTGATATTAAATTGAATAATTTTAATTTTATTGATAAAAATATAATAATTAATAATAAATAAATAAATTTGATTAAAAATTTTAAAAAAAATAATAAAAAAGAAAATTTTAATCTAACATAAGACAATTTTGATTATCAACAATCGGTAAAATTTATTTGTATAGTTAAGAATATGTTGAAGAATAAGGTAATCCATATATATATACTCTTAAATATATATAATAAAATCTTTTTTTGAATTAGCAAAAATATTGTCGATAATTTTTATTATAAAAATAGCTTTATATATATATAACAATCACATTTTTAGTAAAATTTATAAAATACTATTCGAAATTGTATATATTATATTTATTTATAAAATTAAAATTGCTATAAAAGCAAAACTAGATATAAGTATTAAATAAATAATACATTTACTACTACTTATTATCTAAATGAATAATAAATGATTTGATGATAAGATCTTCAAATCATTGTTGTTATTAGTAGAATATATATCATTTATTTAATGCTTATTTACATATTCTTTGAATATAATTATCAGTAACTACACTTAAGATTTAGTATTTTTAGTTTTCTTCTGCTTTTTATTTGCATTTCCTTTATTTAATGCCTCTGTTTTGGATATCAATGAAGTTTTTCCATCAAGAGCCTTCGCTCTTAATTCATTTTCCATTGCTGAATTAACATTTTTCGTGATTGATTTTTTAAGTTTCTCTGCCTCCTCGTTTAGAGCTTTTTTTGGAACCGGTCGATCTAAAACAAAATAAAATATAATATATTTATCAAGAAACCCTTTGATGAATATAAATATAATTAAAATAAGTTTTTTGAATGAAAATTTGTTTTCTAAAGGATTCACTTTATTTGGTGTTGTTGCTATTTTTCAAAAATAGATTTCTAGTTATTAATAAAATTTAGTAAGAAAATCTTTAAAACTCATATAATCACTATACAATATTTAACACTTTAGATCAAGTCTTGCAAATTTCAAATAAAAATTCTAAATTTAAGTTTTTAAATATCAGAACACGTGATATAGTTTAAAATTATTTTGAAAAATACTTACTAATTCTCTTGGTAATTGCTGGTCCCTTTGTTGCCTTCTTCTTTTTAGTTTTAGCACTAGCTGGCAATTTCGTTTTAACCTTTAACTTTCCCTGTGGCATATTATCTTTTATTTTTACTTTAAATCACTTTAAATTTTAATATATATTAATTTGCAATTTGCCAATATGGATTGAGTTGCTTCTCTAAGCGCTATCTACAAAAACAGAATGAATGTTGGGGACGATGACTCAAATTAAACGCGCTATATTCAAAAGTATTCCAGAGTCGTAAAAATAATTCTATTATGATAACTGTCATAAACTTGAAATTAAATTAATGAAGATATCATATATTCCATATATCTACAAGCTTCTTGAAGGTATGTGATTACCTTAAGTGGTCCAAATGTTTAGGGGTGAGAAGAGACGCTAACTGAATGCAGGATGCTTTAGGAAATGCGATATGGCAGTTCAGGGCTAAAAATAAATAACATCTCACACTCCTCAAGCCCCACTTGGATTTTCTATCTTACAAGATCTTGGACATTTTTTACTGCGAAATGATTTATTATAATAATCTTTGTCATTAAAAAATACCAAACTTATCTTTGAATTAGAATTCTAGTCTTATTAATGGATTAAAAATTTGAATTTACAATGTACAAAAAAAATATTAAGAACGAAAATAATGGTAAATAGACAGTTTAGAAATGTCAATATAATATTAATTTTTAATATTAGTTATTTTTTGCAATTGATTTTTAAATTTTATTTATTTAATATAAGAAATTTAATATTAATATTGGTTATTTATATAAATATATTTGTAATAGTTTAGTTTATATTGCTTATATTTTTATTAAATAATTCACTTTAAATTTAAATTTTAATTATGGCCAGTTTTTTTTATTAATAATACTTTTTTGTGATGTTGTTCTAATTGTATATTTTATAATTAATTTTAGCACAAATTAATTGTTCTAAATGTGATAAGTCTTATAATAATGATAAAATATTTCAATTTCATTTAAAATTGCATGAAACCAATGAAGAAACCAAATCTAGTCAAATTACAAGATCTCAAGTAAGCTCATATGAAATGAATAAAAAAAAAGAAAATGATTCTATTTTAGAAACCATCCCAAAAGGTATAATAAATGTTAATATAATACAATTTATTTTTAAATGTAATTTAATTTAGATGCGGTAATTTTTCTTTTAAAATTAACTCAAATTAAGTTCTTTTATAATTTAAAAGTTCATTTATTTTCTCATATTTTATTATTATTTTAGCAAATTGTTTAGTCAGACCTTCAAAAAATACAGTAGGTCTAAAAAAAATTCGTATGGAAGATTGTTTACGATGTGATGAATGTTCCTGTATTTATTTGGACCATAATGATTATATCAAGCATATGAAAAATTTTCATAAAGAGGGAAAGAAAAAAAGATCAGGGTTCGTTGATACATAGATTCCTTTCAATTAAAATTTATTAAATAATTTAATTTCCCAACTTTTAGACGAATTAAAAGAGGATGCCGGTCATGTTGTAAGCAATGTAAATGCACTGGAGATTGTGATTTAACTTTATCTCTTTTTAATTCAAGTTCCTTTCAATTTAATATTAAGGTAAATAAATATAAATAATATATAAGAAAAAGTTTATGTTATTAATGAGATTACAATATTATTTGAAAATTATGTGAATTCTCTAAAGCAAAAAGAAATTGTTCTCTTTTAAAGATAATTAAAATTTTCACTCTTAAAATATATATATATATATATATTTATATATTTTAACATACACCTAATCAGTGTTTTTATAATGACGAATTGGTGGAATTATTTTTTTTGATCTTAAAAAAATTTTATTTTTCTCATTATTTTTAATTATTATACAAAGTATAGTCGCCCCATTTTACATTACTTAATAAAGTATTCTGGGTTGGATTTAAAAAATCGTTAAAAGGTTGATTTTTACTTTAACCAAATTTAAAATATGGGATTAAATGAGTATATCTATAAAAATTCTCAGTTTTGATCACAAATTTTTATCCTTATAAAAAGTATTTTTCTTATGACTGCTATCTTTTTTCTTTTATTTAATTGTATGTAAATATATAATTTAAAAAATTTATTATTGTAGAACCGTTGGAGTAAAATGCTTTCACAAGTGTCGCCGAATTTTGATGTAAAGATACCAACAATTAAAAATGAGATAATTGATACCAAAGTTGAAGAAGACGATAAATTTGCAGCTCTGCTGGCAAGTGTTGAAGTTCGAATTAAAACAGAACCACCTGATGATGCAGAAATTTAATTTAATTCTAGTCTATTTTATTATTTTTAATAAAATTTACCCTTTCTAATCATTTATATTTAACAGAAAATAATATATATTATTTATTTATTATTGTTAGATAGTCATACTATTTTTAAATAATTAATTTTTATACTTTAACGAATATCATACTATATATATTCAATGCAAATGACTTATAATTTCCCTAAACTAAGACCATATTAATAACTATAAGAATATAAGATATAGGTATTAAAGTAATATATACATTTATTATTTCAAACTCATATTTTATAAACAAGAAATTTATTTATCTGAATTGATCAAAAATTTTAAATAAAAAATTATTTGTCAAAAATCGCCAAACAATTATTTCTTATTTTATGCGTTTAAATTTTATTTTTATCTATTGATGATTATTTATTTTTCTTGACAATATATTCAATCCAACTCAGATTTTTTCCACAATTCGATTTCAAGCTAAGGTACGTTTCTTATTAGGCAGAAAGAAACTATATATTATCTTCATTTACCTGTGACTGCATGATATTGACAAATGTACATTATATATATATATATTAAATATACCAAGTACTTACTGACCATGAACAAAGACAAAACTATTTTTTCATTAAAAATCTAAACAATAAATAAACAAAAATTCTCTATTAGTATAATGTATTAAAATAATTTTTGCTTATAAATGTGAAAATTCATAAGATTTTAAAATGAATTAATTTCTTTATGTATACAAAATTATCTTTGTAATAATATGGATTTGACAATAATATATTTTTTTATTTTTAATGGATAATATTAGTTTCAAACAATGATAAATCTTAGATAATTTGATCAGATTTCATAATATTCGAAGATAATATTTTCTTATATATTAATACAAAATTTCGAGAACTTGGACTTTTCTATCCTAAACAAATAAACAATTTTTTATTTTATATCTCTTTAATAATTGTATTGGCTATTTTAGAAACAATATACTTTATATATATATATATATATATATAATATTTTTAATAAATATATTTATTTATTTAATATTTTATATTTTTAAACATAATATGTAATCTAGTCATATAAAAATAAAATTTTATATACTCACATTTTTTATCAATAATATTATTAATAATAATTTTATAATTAATTGTGATTATTTTAACTGAAATAAGATAATATTACTAATATAATAATCTGAATTTTTAGAAAAAAATTACTTTTTTTTATTTTTAAAAAATCCCTCATATTTTTTTATAAGAATTACAAATTAAAGATAAAAGTTATATTCCTTATAATGTAATAATCAATTAAATTAAAATTTTTTTTAATTATGATTTTATTACTATATATTATATAAATTTATAATACATCTCACAATACAGTGGCGTAGCGTAGGTTTTAAATATCAGATGCCACAATAAGTCGTCCTCTCATTCACCCATTCACATATTGAATTTTCTGTAAAAATTTAATTTATTCCAAACCTTAAAACTTTTAGAAATTAGAAAATAATTAAATGAAAAAAAGTTTTGGTAATCTATATTCAGTTATTATACAAAAACAATATAATTATATTGAATAATGATTTTAAATATAAATTTAAGGATATTTTTTATATAAATAAAAAAAACATTTTGCACACAAGCTCCTATAATCATTACTAGTATATTAGAAATAAAAATAAAATCCATTTTTCAATTTAAAATTTAATTTACTCATTTCATGTTTTTTAAATAAGATAGCGAGATTACCAGATTCTCTTATTCTTAGTTTAAATAGCGAAAGTGCAACAAACACGAAAATAGCCTCAAATCATCCAATAAGTATTGTAGATCTTAAAAAAAAATTTGAGATTTTTTTATCTTAACATTTATAACTTTTTAATATTATTCTAAAATCATCTCTTTTTATCAGAGTATAAGTTGTAAAGATATAAAAATTTAGGTGTAAAAAATTGAAAATAATATAAAAATCAAGGATTGGGTTAATAGTTAAAAGTATAAGACAAAGACAAACAATAAAACACAATCTTCGACCTCCTTTCAGAGTGATACAAATTTTGAAAAACAAACAAGAATTTTTTGAAAGAATATATTTAAGAAAATTTTTAATAAAAAGTGAAAACTTGAAATAAACAAAAAAACTTTTTATAAATTTTTAAAAGTAATTAATATAATGCTAAAATATTTTCTCTAAAATAATTAATCTTAACCTTCTTAAAGAGACCAGTGTGAAATAGCAGGTTCTTCTTGTACGGGTATTGGATTTTTAAATTTCCATAAATTTATTTCAATATCGTGGAGCCAGGTTTTAGTAACTCGACCTCTAAATGATTCATCTAAGCCCATAATTTTCTTTTTAATACTTTCAAAAAAATCTAGTTCACGCCCTGAATCAACATTTCCACTTTTTAAATATTTTTCAATTTCATCAAACATTATTTCACATATTTTATATTCTTTGTTTAACAAAATAATTTTTGGCTTAGAAAAATTCATTATTAATAAATAAGAATGCAACTCCAAAGCATTGGCCCATTCATAAATGGCTTTTTTAATATCATGTTCGATGATAATAAACCACCACCCTAATTCAAGAAAGCATAAACCTCTCTCATAAAGATTGTTTATTTTTTTTATAAGTATATTTAAATCCTCTATCGGATTATAATTGTTATCTAATATATATTTACATCTAAAAATATTTATCCAGGCGTGAACACAATTATTCTGTGCTGCTCTTTCATAAAAAAACATAGCTTTATTATAATCATATAATATAAATTCGTGATAATATCCCAATAGATCATATACTTTATAATTTTTCGGTTGTATTTGAATAATTTTTTCCAGGTAGGCTTTGGCTTGCAGTTGATTTTCTTTAAATGGCATTTTTAAAAAACATTCGGCTGATCTTTGTAAAATATTAAGGGAATCTGGAAATCGATTTATTAATTTCTTCATAATAGATTCTGCCTGTCTAAATAAATAAGACTTTTGTGGGAAACAAATCATTTTTCCTTTTTCAATAAGACTTGATGATAAATAAAAACAATATGAAACATGATTACAATCATTAGAATATGCTTTATGAAATGCATCAATTTCCTCATTTTGAGGCATTGAAAGTGGATCAAAAGTTTTACGATGCTTTCTTAAAATCCATCCCTCTAAAAAGGTCCAATGTAATTGATTTGGACTTTGATTTTGAGCTTCTTTAATAATTTTTATACATTTCGTTAAGTTATGAAGTGAATCAAAACTGATACACAACGCTTTTAAAGCTAAAAGAGTTCCGTAGTTTTCTTTATTCATTTGCTCTTTAAAATTAATACTATTTAAAGTTTTAATGGTTTTATCAATCAGGTTTCGATGCAAATATAAATAAGCTTTGCTGCTATTTAACAAATGTTGAATTGCATCATTACTGTCCCATAAGAAATGATCTTCATCAAAAAACTTCATCAAATTTTGAGCTTCAATAAAATGGATTTTAGCAGTTATTAAATCTTTAACTCTTGTATATTGATAACACAGAATCAAGTGATATAAAAATAAATTTAATTGAAATTTGGTTTCTGAATTTTCAAATTCATAATAATTTATTTTATCGCAATATTTTCCAATTATTAAATTGGGATCTATATTTTCCTTGATATCTATCATCCAAGTAAATGGAGATTCTGTTGTTGATAACTTTTCCTTTAATTTAGCAACTTGATAAGTTATTGGTACATCATACTCATCTAAGGGCATATTTATTTCCAATTCATAAAATAAGTCTTAAATAGTATAAAATATGTTTATTCTAAAATAAAACTATTTATTGAATATTCTCAATATTATAAACAACATTCAAACAACACGTGACTAATACATAAAATAATTGTCTATGAAAACAAACATTTAGGATTTTCATATTCAAATCATATTCGCATCACATAAAAATTATATCATAGATAATAGTCACTTCTAGAATAATTAGTTAGTCAATAAAATATTAATTTAATTATTTGATAATTAAAATAAATTATTTTAATTTATATACTTTTTAATTGCTATATGTTAATATTTAAAAATAATCTTCAAGCGTATAATTAAATTTATACTTGATTAAATTATAATTATAAATTATAATATAAGTAAAATAATAATTTATAATTTATGTTAATTTTAAAGAAATAAATGATTAATAAATAGAAATTAATAATTGAAAATAATATTTTCGATTGTACAATTTTAATGGGAAAGAAACCTTCACATTGCATTTAAATATTTAACTTTATATCGATAAATTTTTACTATTGGTTAGCTATGAGAGACGGAAAAGTTTTATGGGAGGGATATGCCGCTGCTACTTCCTCATACCAACAACCAACAACATTTGTATAATTTAGACTATATTTTTCTAGATTTATTGTAAAATAAATTATTATATTTAATTTTTGTAATTTTAATCTATTTAAAATAATATGTTATTTATTATTTTTATCTACGAATATTTGTTTTAAAATGAGGAGGGACGGGGGAATCCATGTTACAATGGTATTAAACAGGGCAATGTTGAATTATTATTTTTTTTAAGGTAAATTTAATTTTTAATTTTTATTTTTTATTTAAATTTTTTAAGTAATAAATTTTTCATAAAAAATTATATTTTCTTTTTTTTAATTTCAAATAGCATTTTAATAACCTTAGCTAGGGTCACGGCCGAAGCTATTAATAAACTCAAAATTAAAAATTAAATAATAGAAGAAATTAATAATGAATAGGAAAAAGGCAACAAAGGGCATATTATTAAGACAAAATTTTAAATATTATATTTATGATATTGCAAAATTTAAGACACTGCATTTATACAAAATACATCATATTTAATTTTAATTAATAAATTCATTGAAAAAAATTTATTTATTTGCAAAATATGTAATTTAAAATAGAAATAATAAATTTTAAATAAAATAGTATATATATATTTAATCCCAAAAGAGAGTATGGAGCCAGGAATTTAATGTTTTTAATAGAATTGTTCTTATTTGGGATGAAATATATAAAATAATACATAAAAAAATATAAAAGAAAATATATGTAAATCAGTCCATTCAATATTTTATACAGATAATCTTTAAATAACGATATATTATTAAAAAAAATAATACATTTTATCTCATTTCATTTTTTTCTTCACTATTTAACAATATGTTTACTTGACTAAAGTTGAACAATCCCATTTTGTAATTTGTAAAATCAATTATATTAGTATAAAAATGCTTTTTTTTTATTTTATTTTTGAATAATTTCAATTAAATCACAACCATTGAAATACTGTCTACTTATATTTATTATAATATTTTTAAACTATAAGAATAGTAATTGTTAAAAGACTACTAATATAAATTAAATATTTTTTTAAAAAAATATCTAGAATATCACACCATGTGGTTTGAACGAAATATTTTAATTAATTTTTAAATTTGGTTGTGTTGATCTGATTTTAAAAAATATTAGTTTCTTGAAATTAATTATAAATAAATTGTTATGAAAATTTTTGAATGAATTAGATATAATTTCAAATTTTTACTTTGATTAAATTTAGAACACTTATTCAATTAATAAAATAAGTACAGTAGACTATAATTAATGATGATAATGTTTACCACATGTTTAAAACACTTTCATTTTATATTGATTGAATTTATAATTAATAATTTATAAGAACCGAATCTCATCAAATTATAAAATATTTACACCTTAAATTCTGAATTTGTAATCAATTGTTATTATTTCTGTCATTTTTAATAATAAATAATACATGCTGAGTAATAGACACTGTACATGAATTAATTGTAATCAAAATACTCGTGATTATATTTCTATCTTTTTGTTGTTGGTGTTTTGTTATTACAATCACAAGTTTGTTAACATCCCACTTATACAGATGTTAGGGAAACTTTTTAAGAGACTGTCTAAGAAACCAGAAGGTGGTAGTTTAATTAACGATAATATTTGATTTTTATAGTTTTAGGCGAATTTGAATGAATATTTAGATAAAACATTTGGTTAACAAACAAAATATATTTCAACACAGCAACTCATGTGCAGACCGTACCGATGATGAAACTATTTTAATTTTATTTCTAGTTATTTTATTCAATCTAAAATGAGTTAAAAATATTATTAAAAGTAGAATGATTTCTCATAAATTGATAAGAATGGATTGCGGAGTTAGTGATATGTACCTACATTCAAACATATCTAAAGGGGGTGTTCATGATGTTTTTGGATTATATAATTTGATGAAATCGGAGTTAAGCCTTTTTAATGAAATGAAAAAATTACCAAGAATTAAATACGCGGGTAGGGGTTAATGTAAATAACTTAAAATAATTTTTATCAATTATTTACAGTAAAGAAAATGGGTTAATGCCGTTAAATAAAAAATGGATACGCAAACGGAAATCGAACTAGTTTTTTCTAAAAGCGTTATTTATTAAAAAGGACTTGTTTTTATTAATTTAAAATATAAAATAAAAAATGATTTCTAAATTACGTATATATTTCAAAAATTGCAAGGAGTTTAAATTGAAATTACTTTTTTAAAAAATAGTGTTTGTTAGAAGTTTTAAATTAGGTAATTATATCATGTGCAAACATTTGTTTCCTCTTAAAAATAACATATTATAATATAATATAGAAAAGTAAAATTAAAGTCATTGGAATTCATGTTTAAACTTAACTTCAATTTCTTAAATCATGACTAACAAATTTTTAAGAATGATACAATTTCTAAAGTTAAATTAATTTCTCTATAATATATTTTAATAATATGTCGTTGTTTCTTTTTAACTCCCTTTATACAATTAAATGTCATAATTTTTGTCTAATTTAGATTATCTAATCGTATAATTCGTACTCCCTTTTTTCTTCTTATTTAATTATATAGCACAAATTACAAATATCTAACTTTATTATATAAACTCAAAAAAGTAAATGAAACTTTTTTGCCATAAAACATATTTAAAGAGTATACGGTTAAGTTGTTTACCTTACATTGTAATGTTCTTATTGATTGATATAATTTTTTTACAATATAACTTGTTTTTATAATATTGAATAAATTGAAATAAAATTACGATTATATAAATAGTAAAGAATTTTTTGAAATATTGGAAAGTGTAACATATTACTATATAAATTCTTTATTCAAAATGGTCACGAATATTATTTATTTATAAAATGCTTTATAGAGTACATCAATTCCAATGACGTTACTGACTGAAACAACTGATTAATGAACCTCAAATAAATTGTAAATTTTTCCAATATTCTAGTACTTATTTAAGAGAGATAAATTATATAAATTTTAAGTTACATTAACTTAAGATTATATAGTGAAATTGACAAAAGAATTACATATTTTATATATAAATAAGCCTTCTGAAGAGATATATATTCCAAACATATAAATCAATTTATTATTATAAATCTAATATAATGATTAGGATTTAATAATGTATTTAATTTTCTTTTAGTAACTAGAGTAATCTCGAATGTTATAATTTGTTCGATCCTATAATTAAATTCAGCTTAATTGATCCAGGCTGAAGCAATTTAATACAAATATTATTAGGCACTGTACAATTATCTAATATAACGACATACACTGAATCTCAAAATGTGCAGATAAATAAATAATTGAGATCTAAGGAGCTAGTGGTGAACTAATTTAATTTTAATATAGGCTTATAAACAATTAAAATATCTAAATCTTAAAAAATATACATTTCATTTAAAATTATATATTAAAATTTTTATAAAACTAATGATTTTGAATTAAAAACACAAAAATACAATTATAATAATTTTTTATGACTGCCTATTTTATCCTATTTATAAGTTATGAGAGAATAAAAGAATTTTATTATGTATGAGAATTATAAAAACAAAAATTTTATATAAACCTATCCTATAATTAATTATACCTTTATTAAACAACACAAAATAAAATTAATGTGTTTTAAAGAATACCCATTAAAAACATAAATAAATTAATAACACAATTTGAATATATAATGGCCAAACATTTAAATATGAATAATTTCACATATTTCATAAATAACAAATAATATATAATTTCATGTACAAATCCTTTTCATTGATTTCTGTTTGATGAATTAATAAAAACACTTATTTTTTAACAAATTAATATTTAATTTAATGAATGATTTAATGAATATTAAATTATCCAAAAGAAATATATTTTCGACAGTACATTGCTCATGAACAAGTTAAGATTGGAACACATTTTTATTTATTTATTACTTTTATACATTTAGTAAAATGAATTCTTGAGCGAATTACATTAATATTTGATTATTTTCAAGCCAATATTATTGAGCGACTAAAGCACTTCATTCAGTTATTTATTTTACCTAAAAATGTAAATTAATGAAATTATATATTAAAAAATATATGTTTAAATGAAAAAATGCCTTATTTGTCACATTTTGTTTTCTTTATCATTAAAAAATAATAATTTTATGAGGCACATTCATAATTTGCCAACAGTAATAACAATTATCAAAAAATCTTTTTTCTTTTAACAATTGTGGATTTTTGTTGTCTATTTGTTAAAAACTCTAATGGGGTTGTGCGTATTCTAAAAATAAATCATCAGCCAATCAAATATGATTAAGAAAACAAATCATAGAATAAGTTTAATGTTTCAGCTAAAATGTTCCTTTCAAACCTATTATCACTAATATGAATTCTATCTTTGAAAAAAGCTATGTTTTCTCCCAATTTTTACCTTTAAATTATCCTAAGGTTTAAATATGAATTTTGTGAATTCTAAATTGAGAACAATATTGGTGCTCTATTAGTAATACTCTAAAATAAAGTGATTTTCAACTTTTTACATATATCAAAAATAATATTTTTAATTCTTTCTTATTGAACTACATAAGATTGGGAAAGGTGAGTTTCCTTGGCCTAAATATGACAAGGACTCCTTGAAGTGTGATTAATTAGAGCGAAACAAGCGGATAAAAATAGATCTTTCTTCATATTTGATGTTGTAAAAACGCTCTAAAATAGATTGAGGTGAATCAAGAACAAATATCTATCTATATATTGTTATTCACTTAAATACCAATATATAGAAATATATACATATATATATTTTCATTTTTAGATCACTTTTATATATATGCATATATAAATAAAAATGTCCCTTTTATTATTCGTATAAAAAATTATATACAAATTTGTGATCAATATGACAACTACAAATTTATCTAGGAAATCTACTTTGGTCTAAAAGTTGAAAATCACTCATAGCTAGGTCACAACATTAGCTGATTAATCAAGGTCAGCTTCTTGAGTATATATGTATATTAATTTATTTTATAAAATCATTCTTTTGAAAATTTTTAATGAACCTAAGGCAATTCACATAATTGTTTAAAATTTTTTTGTTTTTTTTTATATTTTTTGAATGTAAAGTCACTTATATTTTTCAGATTTTCAGACTTTTGTTACTTCTTCATTCAGAACAACAATTCTATTTATAATAGAATAACAGCAAATCTTTCTTATCTTAAAATATAATCTTATGTATAAAGATCTAGTTTAATGTTTTCATACGGAATAATGTCTGTTTATATTAAAGAAATTTTTTAAAAATAATATTAAGAAGAAAATATCACTATTGAAGAAAAAACAATTTGTTTTTATCTTAAATTTATCAATTTAAAAAGAAATTTAAAATTTAATATATATAATCTATCTATATATTTAAATTATAATAATTATAAAAAGTAGATAAAAAACAACTTAAATTATACAATATACAAATTAATTAATAAAAGTCGATGAATTATTTATGAGAATTTCACTTTAGTAATAATTAAAGAAAATAATAATTGATTATTTAGTAATCAAAATTTAATTTTTAAATATGTCTTTTGATATAGTTGTTATAAATTAATTTAATTTATTTTTTGTTTAAATTAATAATCAGTCAATTTTAACAGTTCAAAATTTGAATGTTATAAGTATTAATTTAAAATTATATATTATATATAGAATTTTAAATAAAATTATATTCTGAAATTAGAAAAAGTACGAAAATATACTGAAATTTTTAAAAAGAAAATCACAAAGAATATAATTTTGTTAAGCCCAATATATGATATAACACGACAAAAATAAAAAAATGCATCGTTTATCAATAACTATATATAAGATTTAGACGAGCTATTTATTGATCCTACATTAATCTAAATTAGCTATAAAACATCACAAATTTAAGTTAATGTTATCTTGTTAAGATCAAATAAAAAAAACATGAAATTCGAAAATCGAATTTCGAATTATTGCATTTGATATATTTTTGTGTGTATATATATATATATTTTTACATTATTAGGCATGAGCATTTTGAAAATATTTTACGTTTTTTTTTACCGATGATATGAATTTCTAATTGCTCTATCTAAAAATTTTTTTTACATTTTTTTATCAAAATTTATATAAATTGAAAAAATCTAAGCTAGTTTATAATTAAATCTATGGAAAAAAATATAACATTGTGATAGGAACTAAAATTGTTCAAACAGAGATTAATTTCAAGGCCTTAAATAAAGGAATCACAAGTCTTCAAAATGTTTCTAAAATATTAGAACATTTATATAAAATTTCAAAAATAATAATTAACAAAATAAACATTTCGTTTTTAATAGTCTTTAATAATTACAACGTGAATAAAAATCTTTAATAATTAATAAAGATAAGTTAAGGAAAAAGAAAAAAAAATAATAAAAATTTCAATAAATTTAAATAAAATATGAAATTACTTAGGATTGTGATTTTTACTTTAAATGAACATAGAAGGGAAACTATATTTATTGGTTTGGTGTTTTTAAAAATAGACCTAATAAAATAACTTATACAAGTGTATTAACATATTTTATGAGTGTCATGAAAATATATTATCAAAAAAGAAAAAAAAAATTATATGTTAAAATTTAGTATATATATATATATATATATATATATATCTTGAAGTAAAATAAAAAGATTTTATTCGAGGCATAAATTTAATTTTAAAAATAGGACAATAAAGAGAAAACAAACAATATACAATAAAATTAAATTATTTTTTAAAATTTCACTTTTAAATCTATAAAACAGAACATCTAAATATTTCTAGGCATAAAAAAATAATAAAATATGAGATCACGTGTTTTGCAGAGTATTGTAAAAGAATTCTTTCGTTCAGAAGAAATAAAAATAATTTTTCATACACCATAAGCTTGTAAACAAAACAAACTTGTTGCTATTTATATATATATAACTTAATAGACATCTAGTCTTTAAGCTCAGGTTATAAATGTTAATAAATAATCACAGTTTTTAGTGGGATAAAAACGTGATGACGATAATGTACATTCGAACATGGCGGCAATTGTTGTTTAATATAGTTAACTTCAGCGGCGTCTTCATTTAGCGATACATACCTTCGACGCAAAGCAAGGGCAACGAAGGTACGTTACCTTCGGTATCAAACCCTCACAGGATGAATAACCGTGTTATTGTTGATCCTAGAAGTTGTCTGGTCATTACTGTTTTCATCTGGTTCTATGCGTTCACTGCGCGCCTCGTCTTCATAAAAGCCTGGATTCAAAATGATGTTCGGCACAAGTTCGATCACCTCTTGTTCATCTCGACGCACTTTGCAAGCATAATAAGGAAAAAAGAAAAAAATGTCCCCTGTTAATAAAGAGCTGACCACCAAAAGAAATAGACCAACATGCATCAAGAAAAATGCATTCGAAGAGCCAACTGTTGTACTGATCGGCTTTAGATTTCAAGAGTCAATCATTCCTTTCATGCCTGCTTGATAAAACATAGGAATTGAACCAATTTCAACACTTATCCTTATTTATTTTTTGGCTACCAATCACTACTCAAGAATCTTTTTTAAACTAATTCTAAAAATTATTATATCATAGTGTCCCATATAAATCGCAAACAATTGAAAACAAATGATATCAAACATTTCTCAAATTCTAAATATTGTAAAAGATTATATATTATTATTCTATTATTAAGTTTGAATTTATTAAGATATTGCTGAAAATTGAGTTTTGAAAACAATTCTGAATTTTTTAAATAGTTTGGTAATTGCAAATATTGGAAAAATTTCAAATTTAAACTACTTTATTTATACATTAATTTACAAGAGTGAATTAAGTATAAATGATTATTATTTTTATATAAGTATAAACATTATTATATTTCTAGTTTGAATTCTTTAATAATATATATCATATTTTTAAGGAGTTTTTTATTTTGAATGTGCTTATTATTATCTAAGTATAGAATTATTTTCTTTTCAAGATATACAAATATAAATAAAAAAAATAAAAAAGAAATCACTCAATTTTCAGTATATATATAATTTCCTTATTAAATTTATTGAAAAAAGAGAATTTTGATATCTAAAAATCAAAATTTGTTTCAATTGTATTAATATTATGTGCAAATTCTTGATATCTAAAAATACTTCTAATTATATAATTTCATTATGATATTACTTTATTATTAATCATTTTTGTGATAAAGAAAGCAAAAAAGAGAAAGAGAAGAGAGTAAAGAGGGTGAGAAAAGTTTCTTTACAAAAATGCAAAGTATTAATTTTTATATAGTATAGATAAATGCATCTAAAAAGAAATATGCTCTAAATATAATGGGAAAAAATACTTAAGTTTTGTTTAAAACATCCATTGCTTCGATTTTTTTTTTAAATTAAAAATAAATAAAAAAATTCTCCCCTCAACCTAATATTATTATTAGTAGTATAATTTTTTCTCTTTCAACGAAGTAGTTCTTGGTAGTTAGGTCCTAGACCTGAAATTAATTTAAAAATATACAATCCTCCATCATTTTAAATTTTTAAGTAATTTCTCTAAATCTACAGAAAGGTTATTAAGACTGTAAACAAAATACCTAATTTAGTAATAATGCAGGCATACCTAGGTGGTATTGTTTTATTTGAGATTCAAAATTCTTTCGGAAGATCTATATTAATTAACCGTTTAGATATTAAGAAGTTTTATTAAACATGCCTTTTAGAAAAGTAAGTTTTTAAAAGTGTTACCTATTCTATTGATATAAATATATATAAATATAAATATGTATATATATGTATATAACATTAAAAAAATAAAATAATACTATTATATTTACTTACAAGAAGGAATATGACATTCTCTATATAGAAGATAACAAGTGCCAACTGCAAGCATGACCAGAGTGCCCATTACAACTGCTACAGCTGCCACCCACACTCTGGTGTCAAAAGTTTCTGCCCCTTGCAGTAGATGTTTTGCTAATTCTAAATTAGGTAAAAAAATACATTAACTATTCAAAAAATACAAATTATCCAAAACGTAATTTAATTATTAATTTAAAAAATATTATGCTCATTCCTCACTCATAACCATTTAGACCAGTAGTTCCCAACGTGGAACAGAGGGGCAATGGGAAAAATTGATGAGAGGTCAGAAGTTACTTAATGGAACAATTAAAAATTTTTAATATTAAAAATTATGGATATATAATATGGAGACATATAAAGTTTTTAGAAGCTCTGGTGGTGTATGGCATAAAAAAGATTGAGAAACACAAAAGAACAATAATTAATATCTGAAATTTAATAATCTAAATAATAAACTTGAAGTATTTAAATAGATATTTAATTTTTAGATTTTTTGAAATGATTTTTATTAATTTTGATTTTATAAAAAGGTGTTCTTTCATATTTCAAGTTTTTATTTACATTTCATAATTTGGTTCATATATAATATAATCATTAATTAACATTTGAAAAAATAATGAGTAAATTTTAAATTTCAATATATTTTATAATAAAGTTGAATAGAAAATGAAAATTAGAAAATGACATTTTAAATTAAAATTTCATTATTAAAAAAATTTTTATATTTTTTAATAAATATGTTTGTTATATGATTTATTTTATTTTATAAATCACGACACTAGTAAAAATGATAAATGAAAGTTAAGTAATTCTTTTCCGAATCAGTTTTAATTTTATTTAAATAAATACCTATTTCTTCCATATCATGCATTGTAGTCGCTTCTAGATCAGTAACTTCTCCTGGACCAAGTTGATTAATAGCCCATATTTTAAATATATACGTTGTATTAGGATCCAAATTATAAACATCTATTTGACGCTGTAAACAAAAATTTTTAAAATGATTTAATACAAAGTGACATTATAACTAAAAGAATTGATTCCTAACTTACCACATTAGGACTAATGTGCTCAGGAATCACTGAAATCCATTCCTTAGCTTTTTCATCATCTTTAGAAGGAAATTTTTGTTTATAAATTGCATTAAATTGAGTTATTGGATATCCACCAGTATCTACAACTTCCCATAAAAGAAGAGCCAATACCGTAGAAGGATGAACCGTGACATTGACTAGAGCGGGGGGAGGGGCTAAGAAGGAAAAAAAAAATTGGAGATTATCCATTGTTATTTGTATAAAGTTTAGGTAAAAATTTAATATGTAGGTGTATACATATCGACATCTTATCAAATATTTATGATAAAATTAAGATTTTTATTTGTTTAATCTTTATTCACATAAATAGTATAATAATAGAGAAATATTTAGATGGCAAGGAGTTGCTTTATTCGAGGGGAGGTCAATAAGCCCGTGACAATGGCCACATTTCTCCTGTCAGCAGACAACTATCAGCTGACTCCTGACGAAATTTGAACCAGCTTTGTCGTTTAGTTTGTGTTTGACATGCACCTCGTGATTTGAGAAGAAAATGGGAAAAAGTGAATTTCGTGTGCTCATTAAGCATTTTTTTGGCAGAAAAAACATCACTGAAACCGACTTTTTGCGCCGTTTCGTATCCGTGGATGAAACCTGGATCCACCACAACACAACCAAACAGCAGTCAAAACAGTGGATTTCTCGGGGTGAATCTCACCAAAGATGTCCTCGACAAATCTTATTTTTTGGAAGGGATAAAAAAAATTGGAGAAACGTTGGACGAAGTGTATAGAGATAAAGAAGACTACGTTGAAAAATAAAATAATTTTTTATCCATTTTTTTTTTTTTTCAAAAAGTCATGGACTTATTGACCTGCCCTCGCATTATAATTAATAATGTAATTTTTTATGATATGAAGATATGTAAATCATTTGAAAAAATTATTATAAAGAAAATTATTCATCGAACAGAAATAGGAACAAACTTTTTGCAAATTCTGATTTGATGCTTACGACAAATCAATTTTTTAATATATTTTTTAAATCTACACAAGTTTTTAGTTAATAATGATTAATACACCAATGGTATATATACAAAAGAACAACTGAAGTATAAAATAAAATTAATATTAATAAAAAATATATTTAAAAAATTATGACATGAAAGAACGAAATAGTTTTTAATCTAAAATCAAATTAATTAATATGAATGTATTAATATTCTCAAAAATTATAAAAAATGACATAATAAATAAATAGAAAAGAATAAATTACAAAAATGAACTAAGGTGTTCTTTATACGAATACTTTATAAATACTATATAATTATTTATAGAATATTGGGTATTCAAAATAATAGAATCATTATTATTTCTAAATTATAATTATAATGTATCATATTGTAATATGCTTAATTAAAGAGAAATTAATATACATTATATATATATATATAGTAGATATCTATTAATTTGGTAATTATATTGAATGGTCATCCAGTCATGGATTTGGATAAACTGGTTAAATTAATAAAACATGGTAGCTAAATAGAATATATTTATATGCAAACTTTAATCCTTTTTATCTCGTAAACTAGAAGAGACGAGCATAAGAAAAGTTTATTTGGAATTAATAAAAGAACCCACAGGTAAAGTTTTATCCAAATTCATGAGTGGATGACCATTCAATATAATTACCATTAATTTTTAAAAAAAAATAATTTAATAAGTGAAAAATTATATTTATTTAAAATACTTACTTCGAACTTCAACTTTAAATTGAGTTCTAAAAATATCACTATCTTCATTATTTGCAGTGTTGCTATTTTGGCCTTCCAATGTGCAAGAATAAATTCCAGCATCTTCTTTATTCAAGTCGGTTAATGCAAGCCCACCATCAGGACCGATCATACTTTTGCTAATTTTTTCCTCCAATCGACCGTTTCTTACCCACATCACATCCCCTGAATTTCCTAAAGGGGTTGATGTTTCTGGATCGTTACAAGGAAGAGTCAAATTTCCTCCAATATCAACTGTTAATTCTTGGAACTCAGGAGATTCATTTGCAAAGCAACTGCCTGAAACTCAAATAAAAAGATGTGCAATTAATTAATTATTTTACTAAGAAAGATTTGTTTATATATATATAAGTAATGAGAAACATACAAAAGAGTTTTCGTGAATTACCTTCCGCTAAGACAATCAGGACAAAAAGGTCTATAATATTTTTAATAATCATTCTCCCATATCAGAAAAAAAAGTCAAAAAGAATTATTTTTTAAATCAAAATCTTATTTGAATAAAACAAAATTCAAAAGAAACTTTTAAATAGACTAACAACATCATTTTGAATATTAAAATGCGTGTACTTGGAGTATAGGGTAAATTTTCTCTTATAATAAAGAGAAGGTAATGTCAGAAATATACATGAAATATATATATATATTGAATTAAAGACAGCTAAGGGTACTAGTGGCATCTGGAGGCGAGTAGCCCAGATATCTCCAGTAGACAAAATAACAATAACGAAGGGGGTTTGTCTAACAACCCCCGCCAACAATGAAATTTCGAAACCTCAATGGACATACAAGAGGTTGGCTTCAAATGATCCCTAAGACAGAAAATATTTTCGAAAAGCCATTTTTAATGAAAAACAAAATATATTAATAAAAATATATAATTGAATATACTCATAACAACATATTTAATTTAATAAAATCCAGGACCTATGAAATACTTTATATAATTATTAATATAGTTCAATTAATATAGTCTCAAAAATCCATCAAAATAAAAATATTCCATTAAATTGTCTCCTTCCACCACTAGACTTAAGAAAAAGTCAGAATGTTTAAAAGAATTATAATCTCCTAGGTAACTATTGATTTAATATTTTGAAAAGAAATAGAAAACAGTAGATTCTTCATTAGAAAATAACTTAGTCCGATTTGAAACAACGATTTCAAAATTGAATTTTTAATTTTTGAAAATCAAATCTCAAAATGTGTTCAGAAGAACCTAGAATTTGTTACCCTAATCTGGTCAAAGAAGCCCTAGTTTCATTACACCCACCTCCATCACGCTATACAATAAATCAATGGTATCTCAACTCTAATCAAAGAATTCGTACCTGCGAAGATCAGCAGCAATTGGCAGAACGCGTTCTGGCCCAATCAGATCTTCTCGGTGGAATCATTGATGATGCTACTCGATGCAACAAGAGAGAGGTTATAAATTTAAATTATTTTTTTTTTAAGTAACTTATTTCAAAATTTTTAATATATATGTTTTTGTTTATTATTAATCATTTTCTAAATTATTTATTAGTAGTATAATATTATTAAGTTAAATTTCATTTGAAAATTATTACTTATAAAAAAAAATGTCTTTTGGAAGACACAAAAATTTATATTTTAGCCTAAAAAACAATTCTTAATATATTTTGAATTTTAAATAAAATTAATAATTAAATGGTTTGGAAATTGAAAAAAATCAAGAGTTAAACTTTTACAATATTATTGCTTAAATACGAAAACTATAAAATTCATATTAATTAATTGTTTTTAGAAAAATAAATCTTATGAATTTTTTTATAATAATTAATATATATAATTTTAATAAAGAAATAATTTATAAACTTCGTTAAAAATACTCTTAAGTTATTGATAAATTCAAATTTTTTTTGATCCTTCATTATGTAATTTATTAATTTTATAATATATCTATATATTATTTAAAGGTTGATAAAAAATTAGAATTAAAGATTTCAAATATCAACTATTGGAAAGAGGAAAATGTAAGACAGAAAAATTTGTGTTGTTTGGAAGAAGAAGCTCTTTGTACCTATAAAGATAGGATATTGGATTGTGTTAATAATTTACGAGAGAATGGAATTACAATCTGTAATAAATGTGTTATACTTAGGTAAGTTTTATTTTATATCACATTACATGTTAAATATGGTGATATATTTGAATCAAACAAATATTAATTATAATTTTGTGTTGAAATCGATCCATTTATGGTATAATGGGATGAGGGTAGAAGGTAAGAAGAGGGTAGGACTGGCGCCAATTGGGGGAAATGATGACTCAGATCACGCACCATGCTCCCCAATTGTATCACAAATTTCCTTTTCTAATTTAAAGGCGATCGATATTTCAACTCCTGTATAGATATTGACTATTATTCTAAAAATTAAATTATTAAAAAATTTTTTTAATAAATAAAAATGATTTATTATAAATTTTGGCCAATTTTAAAACAAAAAATTAATTTATGTTCATTAATATTAATTAATAATTTAATTTAATTATGTAAATAAATTAACAAAATAAATCTTTTTTATATCAAGTACTTATTTATTTTATTTTCTTTTTTAATAAATTTTAAATTCATATTTAATATTTATACAAGGTGTAATCAAACAATTTAAAAAAAATCATGCAACAACAAAAAGCCTTTATTCTTTTTAAAATTTGATAGATATATATTCTACAAATTTTGCTTGAAAACAATTATTGTTTTTATTATAATGATATTACCTAAATTGACCCCATACTTTTTTTCTTTTATGAAATTTTAAAAAAATGTATGAATTTTTTTGTTTTATAATTTTATATAATCATTTATTTTTAGTAGATTACACAATTCTTTAGTTAAATAATAATATTCTTTAGAGCCGGAAGAATTGGAATAGATCTAGTGAATGACGATGTTGAACTTGAACTTCTTAAAGAAAAAGATGTTATGTTTGGTGCCCAATCACTCCTTATGTGTGCTCTTGAACAAACAACAGAACAAATTCGTCTTTTGCGTTCTGCTAAATATTTTCTTGATCGTGAAAATGAAGATAAGACAAATGTTCTTAAAATTGATGAAGCCTGTCGAAATCTTCAGCCTACTAGTCTTAATTTGAGTATTTATCATGGAGTTTATCCTTTAGATCCATCGTAAGATTTTTTTTATTAACTTTATTGATTTTTGGACATCTATGCCTATTTTATCCAGTTTTTGCATTAATTAGAATTAAAAAAAAATCTTAGTGAATTTGGTGAGGTTCGAACCCTTGACTTCAACACTAAGCTACGTTTGTAAGATTATTGATTTTATTTTTTTAAAATAAATATTTATTAAATTTTTTAATTATAAATATAAGCATAATTTAAGCAGATTTATTTGTTAAATAATATATAACGAAAGTTATAATTTAGATTTTAATGTGGTTAATGTGGTTAAAAAATCTTGTAATTTTTAAAAATCCGAAGAAATCACAATTTGAATTATAAATTATTTAGATAATTCGGCAATAGAATTAAGTATCCTATCAAGCACCCAGCCAAAACGTCGACGTCTAGTAGATCTAGATACGTCTATATCTAGATTACATCTAGAAATATAACAACTAAAAATTGATAGACGTCTAAATTGATATTTCTAGACGTACATTTATATTAGATGTCTAAATTGAAATTTTTAGATGTCTATATAGACGTCTAAATTGATATTTCTAGACGTAATCTACATCTAGACGTATCTAGATCTCCTAGACGTCGATTAGACGTCTAATCAATGTCGACGTTCTAGCTGGGTAATTGAAACTAAATTTTTCTAAGGTTGTTAACCACAAAACTTGAAACTTAAATAACTATTTTTTGCAAATTTATTCTATTCAAATGGAAGTATATAAAAATAAAATAAGATTATTTATTTTTTACCAAAATCTCACAACTTGTGCAAATTAATATAATAATTTTTAATAAACTTTTTATGAACATTTTAAACAATTATTTAAATTTTATAATTTTTTTAGAAATATTACCCAAGATGAATGGGAAAGATTTTCAATCACATCCATAAATAATGCCGCTAAAATTGTAAATAGCGCTAGACCTTTGCGGGTCTATATTGATACTTTACTCAAACAAGTAATTGAAGATTTAAATAATCAGAATAAAGCTACAAATGGAGCATTTAAACGCCGCATTGAAGAGACGCGTGAAATAAAAGAAAAGCTCGAAAAAGAGCATCGAGAAGTAAATAAATTTTTTGTTTATATTTATTATGTGTTTTACAGTATTAATTTAATATTTTTAAGGTAGTCTTAAAAGCAAATGAAATGGTAAGAAATATAACGCGTTTAGAAAAATCTATTGCTGAACATGAAGGGTTCATGGCTCTTGCACATACAAGATTGGGCCATCGGGCTCAAAGACCACAAAATGAATTATGCAGGTGAAGATATTATATCAATTTTTATATTTATCTATTTCTTGTTGATTTTTATTCTTTATTTGGATTTTATATACAATATATCCATATTAAAAATTCAATTTTGTTTCATATCAATATAAATTTAAATATTTTATCTAGAGATGAAGTGGAAACGCAATTGGTATCCGAAGTTAAAGACATAAGAAATAATGTCAGTTCTCTCCAACAACTCCTTATTGAAGTAAGTTTCATTTCATCAATATTTCTTATTAATTAAAAAATTATTTATGTTCATATTTTAAAGTAAAAAAAAAACATTAGTTCAATATTAATTTGAAAGATAATTAAACTCATTATATATTTTTATCAAACTAATAAATAATTATATAAAATATGCCCCTCTAATCTATTTTAATATTTTCAAAAAATTTAATATTTTTATTGAAATTAAAATTAGTAAGTGATAATTTTTTTTATTTTAATCTGTTTTGTTGTTTTGTTTAATTCTTCATATCATTTGAAATAAATTAGTCATTTAAGGCAATATTTTAAAAATCACTTATCATTTATCAAATATATTTACATTTATACAAAAATATTTGAAACACAATAGCCACATAAAGAACCAAAATTCCTTCCTTTTGTCACTCATATAACTAATTATTCGTATGTTCTAAAGATTTCTAAATATTAAAATAAGTATATTCTTTTAACATTATATTTGGTCGGAATACTTTGAAAGTATAGGCAAAGTAATTATAAGATAATTTTTAAATTGGAATCCTAAAAATATCTGCAATTTAAAAGTAACAAAAGTGTCAATGATATTCTTTAACTGTCAGAAAATAATATTATTAAAAATAATGAAATAATAGCAACCAATTAAGAGATACCAAAAGATATATATTTATTTAATTACTTAAAATCAAAATTAAGTAATTAAGCTATCTATTTTAAAACCAAAATTTCAAAATATACAAAAACATTCATTATTCTTAGAAAATAAAAAATATTAAAAAAATTACCTGGATAAAATGTAAAGTAATTTAGAAATAAATTCTAATACTTTCTTTTTCTAATTTATATCGTTAAGTGATGTTAATAAACAAAAATTAAGTTTTTAAAATTACAAATAAAAACTCAATAAAAAAGATTATCAATATTTATCACTAAAGTTAGCGCATATTATTAATTTATTTCTTTAAAAAAAAATTTATTCTAGAATGTCTTTTTAAATTATTTTTTATATAACTATCAAATAAATACAAACTATATTTTAAATAACCATATTGGACTAATAAAATTAATCATCATAGGTCTCTTTATTAACATAAAGTAAAGTAATTGTTAATATGTTTAAATACTAATATCAATAATTAAAAAATACTAATATATTATAAAAATATATTATTTGTTCTAGTCTCAAGCTTCGCTTCGCTATCTTCTTAAAACACAAATTCAACTTGAAGAAGATATTAATGTAAAAACAAATACATTAAAGATTGATGAAGTAGATTGTATGACTTTGAGAGAAGGAATTGAATTTAACGCATTTTAGATATCATTTTTTAAAAAAAAAAACATTAATTCTAATTAAAAATATTTACTATCGTAGTAACACAATTAACATTCTTTGATAAAAATAAGAGGGTATGGTATACATAACATAACGTTAGAATAAAATAAAAGAATTTAAAATTAAATGTAAATAAATAATCACATTTATTTGGTATAGGTTTTAACTTTTGATCGAAAAAAAAATTACATGTTAATTTTTTTTAAATTAAAATGAAAATTTTTAAATGAATTTAATCATATTTATTACTATTTACAAATGTAAAAATTATGAATAAGAATTTTTATTTTTATAATATAACATATTAATTAATTCCATTTTTTATTTGAAATGAGATTAAAATAGTTTTTTTCAGAATAATAACACTATTTTTATATTTTTACATGGATTAAACTCTAAAAAAAAATAATTCCTATCACTTATATATTATAATCACAAATATTGTATTTAATATAAGATATTAACAAAGAAATTTATAAATATTAAGTTCTATTATAGTATTTATAAGTAAAAGATTATTTTATAATTAATTTGATATATTTATGTACAACAGTATTTCCTGTATTATTATTTTATTGCATTTGATCAACATCATTCTCTGGAATATCAGTATAAACAGGATTCAGTTCCCAACATTGTTCCAAACGAGTGCAGTATTTTTGACGGACATATGCATCTTCAGGATATTCAGCAGCTTTTTCTGCATTTGGAATAAAATGATTCATACAATATCGATCAAAATAACGTCCTGATTCAACATGATTGACTGGATAACGATAGCCTGCTCTACAAACTTCTAAATTTTCTGAAAAAAGAAAAATTAATATAATCAGACTTGCATGCTAGAAAATATTCTATAATTTCTATATCATCTCTCTGAAGGGATTTGTATTGCACTTTTTATTTATTTTTTTTTTATAAACTTTATTTACGTTAGTAAATAATGAACATATACTAGATCTGTTCAAAAGAAAAGGTGAATTTTGAATTTTCGCAGATTGTGTACATTCGATTATCGATTATTTTTTTTTTTGTTATGTTGGTACACATATGTTTCTCATATGTTGACATTATCAAGCATTTTTGATTAGTAGTTTGTTCACAGACCATCCGTATCAACTGATAACTGAAAAAGTTAATCACGTTTTGTGTGTTCTTCGATTTTTACTTTCCCGCATACTTCGTATAAGGGAAGTATTGGAATCGTCAAAAATTTCGACTTCGAGATTTCGATAGATCTTGACGTTTTAGACCTCCCTGAGTCGGAAAATACCATTTTTCGAATTATGTCTGTGTGTGTGTATGTATGTATGTATGTATGTAATGTCTGTAAGCAAATTTACTCAAAAACTAATCAAGCTAGGACTTCGAAATTTGGTACACCGATATTATTCACAGTTTGTAGATTTCTATCAAAATTTCGTCAAAATCGGTTTACCGGAAGTGGTACTTTACCTACACTGGTTGCGTTTACCTTTCAAGTAAAGTACCAGTTTGCTTCGAGATATTTGCTTCATATTTTGTATATAGATTTAAAAATATGAAAAAAATTCAGATACCAAATTTCATCATGATCTGACTACCGGAAGTGACATTTTACCTATACAAGTAGCGTTTCCTTTTTACCGACGATAGTAAGGGAGGTATTGTTTTCACACCAAATTTCACCTGTGGATATTTTTAGGTACATATCTACACGAATCATGCATTTTCTTAACAGAAAAAAGTATTTTTAGCATGATGTCTGTCCGTCCGTCCGTCCGTATAGATGTGTACAGCCTGAACGGCTCAACGGATTTTGATGAAATTTGGTATATTTACTTAATACATCAGTAGGATGAATTGATCAACTTTTGGTGCAAATCCGGAAACCGGAAGTGCTAGTATTGCCGATCGAAGAGAGGAAGTGAAGGGTTATTTTCATATCAAATTTCATGTGAGGACATAACTCCACGTGTTATGCACTTTGTATTGGTTTTATCCTCGAGAAAAATCATCTTCATTAGTTTTTTCTTAATTTAAAATTATATGACGTCACCCAGCACTTCATGACGTCACAGCCAGCCCTTATATATTATAAATAAAATAAAATTAAAAATATTTATATTATATTCATATCTGTTTTTTTTACATTTAAAATATCAGTTAACCGGAAGTAGCACTTTATTCTATATATATATATATATATATAAATGTTACCAAATATCAAATTTGACACCAATAAACTAATACGAACTGGCTCTTTATCAATACCAAGTTTACACATTCTAAATATTCATTCACAACTCTTTATACCTATTTATATGCGGGAAAGTCTAGGGGAGGACACTCCCGCTTATTTACTTAAAAAAAATAAGGAATACTACAAGGAAGTTATCGAAAGTTTTCGTGAAGCAATACGGCTCAAACGATCGCAATTGTGGAAAAACAAATCATGGATTCTGCATCACGATAATGAACCAGCTCACACATCATTGCTTGTTCGTGATATTTTGACCAAAAACAACACCGTAAACATGCCTCAACAACCGTATTTACCAGATTTGGCTCCCTGCGACTTTTTCCTATTCCCAAAACTGAAAAGACCAATGAAAGGAAAGCTTTTTGTCAGATGAAGTCAGAATCGAAGAACGAGCAGATGGCCATACTGAAAAATGAATTTCAGAAGTGCTTCGACGATTGGAAGAAGCGCTGGCATAAGTGCATTATATCTGAGGGGAATTACTTTGAAGGGGACAAAATGGATATTGATAAATAAATAAATACTTTTCGAAATAATTCAAAATTCACCTTTTTTTGAACAGACCTCGTATATTATAAATTAATAGTTATACTTATAGGGGTGATAAAATTCTGAAATTTAAAAGTAATGTAAGAATTAGTGCTCTATTATAATAAACGCAAATATCCTTGAAATGAATATAGCTAAACCAATATTTTATTTGTCGGAAATAAATAATAATAATAATTTCGAAAACTATTAACTTATATGCTATTTAACCAAAAAAATATGTATAATTTAAAATAGTTTATTTAATTTAATAAGTAGATAATTAATTATCATTAATTATTTTCTTATAATACAAATTCTTTACTTTTTATTAAAATTAGAGAATTAAATGTAATTTTATTTATTTTAATTAAATGTTTTTTCTTAATATTTATAGTATAGATATTAGATAATTAATAAGGTTTAAATTATAATTATAAAAGATAAATTTTATATACAAACTTAATGTAATTAGTGTGAATCAATATTTTATTTTCTAATTACATATATATAAATTATATTTAAATGTGAAAACTAATTCTTATGAATAAAAGACTTAAATTAAGTGTACCTAAGTAAGATAGTTTTTAAATTTAATATTTTCTATCAATGTTTATAAAGTGTCATTCATATGGAAACTTACTTTACCTTGATTTTAAAATTAAAAAATTTAACCAAAAAACAAATATTAAATGAATATATTATTATTATTATTATATTAAATTAATATAATAGTTTATTTATATTTTACTTTTGATTAAGTTCTAAATAAAGAAATGTAAATTTAATTTGCATGAATGAGATGATATAATATAATAATAATATTTATTTGTTTAAGCTAATATAAACATATATTTATTAATTTATATTATTAATTTGAAAGAAGTAAATAGCTACTCGAACTGTTTAAATTACTCATATTACATTTTAAAACTGGTTTTACTTTTAACAATAAATTAATTTAACGATATTAAACTTTAAATAATACCTTGAGCAGCATATCTGATACTTCCGTCGTCAACCATTACATTATAAAATGGTTGATGATGTTTACGATTTAAATTATCTACACCCATTTGTTGAATCCATTCAGGGGAGGCAGCACATTCATAATCCCAACCAAATATAACACAACGATAATGAAACTGAACATGCCTCATTACCATTCCGACAGCATATATAACACCATCTTCCCGACGTTTAGGAGCGAGAACCTTTAGTCAAACAAAAATAAATATTTTTTATTTACCTTCAATCTTAATTAACATATAAAAAAAAATTAAAAAAAGAGAAAAATCTAAAACATGTTTCTTCTTCTACACTATTTTAGTCGTTTTAAATTGAAAAATATATAAAAATGTCCCCTTGAAAATATAATTAAAAGTCTAACAAGCCAAATCTAATTAACAATTAAAAAATTTCAGAAAAAAATTAAAAATATTAAAAACTCGTTAATTTTATATATATATCTTATATATATATATATATATATAATTAATCAATTATATGTCTAAACATGTCTACAATCTTCGAATAACAACTCTGACTCATGGAAATGATTGTAATTTCTATTTAAGTTTCCAAGGATATATATATATATACAAATTATATAAAGTTCCTAAAATAATACCATTTATTATTAATTACCTCTGGTTCTTTAGTTGGATCGTTAATTAATTGTTTTTCATAAACTTGAAGCATTTGAATTATATGATAAGCCTGATCTCTCAAACGATCATCTGTGAACTAAAGATAAAAATTTCTTAATTGTAAGTTAAAGTTAAAGGTAATTTATTATATATATATATATATATATGTACTAGTGTATACCTGACGTTTCATTATGATTAATGATTGTAATAAATTATCAAGTTCCATATTATAAAGCATATAATATCTTGCTAAATGTAATATGCAATTAATATCCATAGGATTGACTAAATGTAACAACTCAAGAGCAGAGCGGAGTCTTGCTCCTCGACCATTCATATGTGTTCTCTGACGACTTGCTAGTTCCAAATTAATTGCCATTCTTTCAATAATCTACAAATAACAAATAAAAATTTACAATTATATGAAATTACAAAGCTGAATATATATTAATAAGAAAAACGAAATCATGTTTTGTCTTTTGCTACAATTATATAAATAATAGTCACCGTACTTTTTGGCCATATCATATGTCGATTTACATATTACTAATAATTTTCAATATTAATACTTTTATAAAACATTTGATTGAATACTCAGTGGTTAAAATTATATAATTATTATAAAATTATATTCAAATCTTATAACAATCATAATTTGTTATTTATAAAGTGTTCTTCTCATACAAAGAATAATACTTTGAACATTTGCGAAAATTGAATTGAAAACAGTTGTAAGACTGCTATAGGGAAATATTATTCAAAATTATTAACCTGGATAGTAGATGCAGCAGATAATGATACTCCTTTCATTGGGCATACTCCTCTAGGATTATATATGGGACAATCACGCTTTGTAACTAATTCACCTCCATGGAAAACATCAATATAATAACATCTACTGTCGGCCTCCCTGAAAAACAAAATAGATTAAGTGATGAAGATTCTAATGGAAAATAAAAAAATACAAACCTGTAACTGTCACGCCATCGTAATAATATATGGGCAGGGAAACTAACAGTTTCACATTTGATACCAAGACGCCGAGCAACACTCTCAAATACTATAGTTAAAGTAATTGGAATTCCTCGGCCATATTCAAGAACCTAAATTGAAAAAAAATTATATTAAATAATATATTTACAATTTTGGAAAAATAATTTTATTCAAAAGAGTAATTACCTTATTAATATATGAATATTCTGCTGAGTAGTACATTCCATTGTTTCCATTGAAGCCGTGATTATTAAAAAGAACAAGACTAATGCAATTAATAATTTTATTGGATTCACTGATGGACCATTGATTATCATCAATATTACAAGAACGAAATTCGTTAAACTTGTCATCTGATATGATAATATTCATCGGTGCTAATTGAGCACGAACATCATTTGCTAAAGCATCTAATTGAGCTGCTATGTTTTCATAATCTACATCAATCAATGGTTGACACCATTGAGCTACTAATGTAGCTCCCCATTCAAGGATTTGATATTTTGAATCCAAAGCTATAAAACGATTCCATTCTTCTTTCAAATGGTATTGTCTAATAAACCTTAAAACCTTTTGGGTGTAATATTTTAATGTCATTTTATCAAACCTGAAAAGAGTAATTATTTAATTCACATTGCATTAAATTATAAATATTTTACATTATTAGTTGAGCTAAAAAAATAAATTAAAATTATTTTTGATGTTAATCTAAATATATTTTCTAGTATATATAGATAACTTAGAGTAATAAAAAAATATAATAAATTATGGTTTTGTTATACAACCCCATTCGTTTTTTATTTTTGAATTTAGGTCATTTAAGACACATTTAGATTCTACAAAACTTCTTACATTTTTAATCTCTTTTTTTTAATTTTATTCATTTAAATAAATAATAATGAAAATGAGTTTATAATAAAAAAATAGATTTTAATGTAAATTTAATTTTAAAAAAATAATTAATAATTAATTATCATCATTATCATTATCCAATTATTAATATTAGAAAAATAAAGTTTATTTAAAATTCATTTAAAAAGAAAATAAATTTAAAGATTAATATCAAATCATAAGATTTTCCATGAATTTTATTATTAATAAACAAGTATATATTATACTAATGTATTATTATTTTCAAAAAAGGAAGTATGGAGATACTTACTCATCATAATCATGAATAATCCCCATCATTTCATTAACTAAGAAATAATAAGCACGAGGAGAACTTTTTACAAGTTGTTCAAATTCAATTAAATCAGAATTAGAGATCTCATCTCTCTTCCAAAATTTAGATGACATTTCTTTTAATAATCTCCTTGTTTCTAAACCTAAAGATAATCTTTTTTGGTATTCATCCTTCCAAAAGTATGTTTTGTGATAGTCATAATGTTTTAGAAGTAAAGGCCACCTGAAATATTAATATTTATTTTTAATGTATTTTATAAATTATGTGATGAATACAAAAGTGGATATATTTATAACCTTTTTTTAAAGTTTATCTTCCATATCTTATTATTATTAATAATCAGTTCTCTAAATTTAGAACATGTAGTTGAAAAATTAATAATATCTTGCAGAGATATACAATCTTGAATTAAAATATTTTCTAAAATTTCATTTGGAAGATATTGGATAAGACATAACTTTTCCATGGTGACAGGAACCAATTCACTCTGCGTCGTAATAAATAAAATTTTAATTTAAAATAAATCTCAACGATGTCAATTTTTATATGCAATATATGAATAAATATTAAATGTCAAATTATTATAAAACATATTTTTGTTATAGAACTATAAACTTTTTTTAAATAACAAACAAAGAGAATATATTGACACTTTAATATCCATAGAATATATATAGAATAGATATATACAGATATATATCAATATATATGTATATATATCATATGGTCTTTTTATACAAATAACGAGTGAAATTAGCTAAATGTAAAATGTTAAGTTAGCTACTTATTTCAAAATAAAAGTAAATTTTATATTTAAATTTCATAAATACAGTATTTTATTTAAAATTATGAAATTATGTAATATAATAATATATTATTATTATCTAAATATATTTTTTTTTCTAAAATATAAAAATAATAACAATAATATAATTTTTACATTATGGGCGCGTTCCATTTTAGTCCAAAAGCACAAGGCTGCACAAGGCTAACCTCCGCCTTTTTTCGAGTGCGTTTGCTGGCGTTTGCTTTAGGTCACTTTAGGTTTTATCAGGGAAGGTTTTACGGCCTTTAACTTAAGTTCAATTTACCTATCAAATCTGATTTTTTTCCCTCCAAAGCAAGAACAGTAGAACCCATTTGTTTTGACCAGGTTTTGTTTAAAAATCCATGGATAACCTGTCGAGCTAAAAATCTAAGAACTTATTTCTAGCCTTTAATCATTATTTTTATTCTATTGAGATTTAAATAATCTTATTTTAAAATTAATGAGTTGACCAAAAAAACACTTTTTGTCTTTGGACTTGAACTGGAACGCCTTATATGTATTCACTGAAATCCTTATTAAATATACAAATATAAATACAAAATTAGATTTTAAGAACATCGATAAATTAAAATTTTGGTTTCATTCACATTTTCCGTTCTAAAATAGGTACTTCATTAATGACACTCCTCCTAGCACAGACCGTTCGTAGTTTTATTTGTAGGAATATACGTCCTTGTTTTAAAGTATTATTTTTTTTATAACTGTTCTTTGAGTAGGAAAATTTGACTCTATTGTTCAAATGCTTAATTTACAAAGAAATAAATTTAATTCAGAAAACACCGCAATAAAGATTGAATAATTACTTGGAATTGAAAACCCAGTAAAAAGTAAAGAATAGTTGATAAAGATCTCTTTTTTAATCAACAAGCTCTGAGTTTATTCATTTTTCAAAATTTATTTTCTTTTTTATTTCAGCAAATCTAGAAGTTTGTAGAGGCTATCGTAAAATCCTGTCGAACATGAATCAGGTCGTTATTTTGATCGATAGTGTATGAATCTATTTTATCTAGTTAGGGAAATATTGACTTTGAGATCATTCTTGATAAATAATTAAAGTGTTTTGTTTATTTAGGTAGTATTAATCTAACAAGTGGTACTTGGAACTCAAAAGTAACAAGCTAATTTGAATTTGTTTATATATATATATATTGGGTAATTCAAGCTGTAAACTTATTGTTAAATTTTATTTCTATTGTTAGGCCAATAGTCAAATAAAATATTTTAATCTGTAATTAAATAAAAAAGTGATTAACAAAAACATGAGGAAAAATTGCAAGTAGAAATATAAATGTCTAAAACTTACTTGGGATTTTTTAAATAATCTAGATTGAACAATGAAACTTAGCATTTTCTTTTGTAATAAAAATTAACTATAATCGGTCGAATTTAAAAAAAAGTATTCGTTTATTCCACTTGTTCCCAAACTTATTTGGCCGAACGCCCCTTTTCCAGAAAAAAATTTACTCAGCGCCTCCTTGGAAATTAACTTTTTTTTTAATTTTAATAACAATTAAACAGAAAAATAAATGTACCTATTTGCAAAATATTATAAATAAAGGTGAAAATTAGAAACATTGAATTTATGTATCTATTTATTGACATCAGAATAGAAAAGTAATATACAAGTAATTTTCACTAAATGCACCTGTGGCCATCACCGCCCCCCTGGATCGCTCCAGCGCCCTCTTTGGGAATCACTGATTTATTCAATGGTATAAAAATTCTGAATTTAGGGGAACTTAGCATATTTTGTCTAAAAAATGCAACAGATTTTTATCTATTTTATTTAATTTATTATACTAATTAATTTTATATTGAAATTGTATTTTTTATAAATAAAAAATCAGATTTTTTTGAAATAATTTTTCTTAAGTTTAAATCAAATTACTTAAAATAAATAATAATAAAAGAAAAGAAAAATAGGGGCAATAAATTGTAATCAAATATATTTATTAAAGTATTATTTTTCATATAGATATTATATGTTTCACAATTATTTTATAAAACATTTGTTAATTATTAAAAATGCATCAGTGAATTAACTTAAAATATATTCTTTACACATGAATTACAATTATATCCTAATAAATGAACATTTCGGAAATGTTTAGTAAGATAATATTTGTTTGTATAAGTTTTTTTGCATTCGATACATTCAAAACGTTTATTTACATGAGAATCTATGTGTACTTGAAGAGAAGCTGGATTATTAAATCTTTTCTCACATATTTTGCATTCATATGGTGAAATTTCTTTATGAATATTCATATGTATGTTTAAGGAAGATTTATAAGAAAACATTTTATTACATATATTACATTGATATTGGTTTTCTCCGACATGTCTTGTTTGAATATGAAGTTTCAAAGAAGCCTTTTTAGTAAAACTACTTTGACACATATCACATTTAAATTTTATATTATGTTGTTCTTCATGTCGCTTCAAAGAATCTTTACTTTTAAATTTAGTCTTACATAGAGTGCATGAATATTGAAAAAAATGAGTTTTCCAATGAATGTTCCAAGAGTTCAAATCATAATAGGATTTATTACATTTTTCACAAGCGTAAGGTTTTAATTTCAGATGGATTTTATTAATATGGCATTCCAGATTGTGCTTAAATGGAAATTTCAAATTACAATTGTCACACTTAAATTTTTCTTCCTTATGTTCCGTTCGAAAATGTAAATAATAAGTTGATTTTGCTCTAAATTTCTGAAAACAAACATTACATATTAATGTTTCATTCTTTTCTTTACCCATGATTTTTTTCTATTTCAATATATCTCTGTTCTAGAAATATTTTTAATTATTGTTGTATTGAACATTTCCAATAATAAATTTTTAATAATGCTAAATCAATTAACTTTCAATTATTAAAAGAATGTAATTATGTATTATTTAAAAATGATATAACTTAATTAAAGAAAAAAATAATAAATTATAAAATCAATACAAAGTTTAATAATAATTAAGATAAATTATTTTAAAAATATTTTTGCTAATTATTATAACTTTTATCATTTGAATATATAACGTTTTAGATAAATTACAATTTTTTATATTAATCGTATTTTAAATAAATATAATATTATACTACTTATTTGATATATATTATTTATCATTTGATAAATGCTTATAACTACAATTAGTTTGAATTTTATTTTATCATTTATAATATTGTAATTTATATTTATTTATTATTCGAAGGAAGGGACGATGTAGTCCCCCTAATTCATCAAAAAAATTGCAATTTCATAAGTTTTTTTAACATAGATTAAAGAATACGATTAATTTTAATTTGTGAAGGTAAATTGAAAGAAGAAAATTTTTTTATTTTTTTTTATTTATCAAACAAAATTAAATCTTTTTTTAAGAAATCTTTTTTATTGAGATTATAATTATTTAATTAAATGTTGGAAATCATTAAAATTATTGACGTAAATCAAAATGACATAATAGTATACAATTGTATACATATATATTATATTGTGAGATTATCAGCAACTGAAACCATTAGTGTATATCATTTTTTCATCCATATTTTATGTTATTAATCTATATTCATAATATTATTCATTATAATTATAACAAAACTTAATCCTAAAAAATGTCTCAATTGAGCATCACTAGAGTAAAATAAATAATTTATAACTATATTTTAAATTATAAATAACAATGGAAATTTTATAAATGGCGGTTAATTGTTTAGGGATTTTCGAATACGAACTCTCCTTCATTTCTCTTTCTGATATATTTCGAAAATGAATAGCAAATGAGTTCAGCCGTATTCAAGGAGAAGCGGTGGAAGCAAGTCAAGTGTCGTTAAGTGAGTAGTACTATCTAATGATATTGGTATTATTTACAACACATCAAATATTTAATATACGATCAATTATTCATAATTCTCTTTGAACTAATTCATCTTCCTATTTCTATAACTCGAATGTTATAAATATAATGGAGAATATAAGAAAAATATTAACAACAAATAAATTTCGCTCTAAACTTAAACTTTTATTACTGATTTTACCACGTTTTTCTTAGCTTGCTTTCTTGTTTATCTGTTCGCGTCAAATCTTGCAATCGAAATTTCGACCACTTCCAGTCATCCAATCGCTCTGAAACTTTTCAGAGTTATGTATTCTGGATGACAATACAATAAAATAACACATTCGTAGCTTGCAAGTGTTTAATTAGAGCATAATTAATGAATATTTGTATTTTGTTAACTTAAAAAGGAGAAACAATAATAATACAACAAAAGGCCCTTTCCAAAACTTACCTTTCTCAATACATAATACAAAAGAAGAAAACAACAAAAGGGACTTTGTCAAAACATTAAAAATAAATAATACAGATGTCCATAGTCCGCTTGTTTAAAAAAATATTCAAGAGTTGATTCTAGTATGTATTAAATATATTCAATATATTAAATATTAAATATATTATTTTTGATCTAAACGAATAGAGAATGGATTTTACATAAAATTTGTAATCATTTCACAAATTAATAATATAATAAATGACACATTGTGAATTGACGATAAAAATAAATATATTTCATTAGATCTTATTTTATTATACTAGCAAAAATTGTATAAATATATTTTTAATTTTCTTTCGAAATTAATTAAAAAATTTTAAAATATTTTAAATATAAAAAATATTGATACAATATCTAATACAAAAACGAGACGGGATGCAAATATAATACATTAATTAATAATAATAATCAAAATATTAAAATCCGTTTAAATAAGAAGTTTGAAAAAATGTTCAGGTCGCTCCCCTCCAACTAAATGACAGTCCTGATCGTATGTTCCATGCTGCGAATTAAATTTGGATTAAGCATCATAAATTCTAAAATAATAATTAAATAAATTTCAAATAACGATTAGATATTTATTAAATGAATTACTAATAAATAATATTCAATCTAATGAAATAAAGAATCTCTATATATTATATACACGGTAAATGTATTAGAAAAAATAAAAAGCCATTTTTTTTTTATGAAGAATTTTGATTTTTTTAAATTATAATTTCTGACTTTTGATTGATTACATTTAAAATCATTTTAAAGTTATAATTTCGTCTTTACAAAGAGAGATAAAAAATTAATAAAATCAAAATATTGAAAAAATATAATAGGGAGGTAGAAAAAAGGTTCAAACTCCCCTCTTCTTATTTTTACTTAACGGGTCTTCTGATTGGTTGCCTGTTTCGACACACCTTTTTTCGACTTAAACGCCACCCTCAATTTCTTTCAGCTATCATTTGCTCTCTGCATCTCACCAAGTCATCATTAGCACTCTTGCTAACTGAGTGTATTTTACCACGTTTTTCTTAGCTTGCTTTCTTGTTTGTTTGTTTGTTTATTTATCTGTTCGGGTCAAATCTTGCAATCGAAATTTCGACCACTTCCAGTCATCCAATCGCTCTGAAACTTTTCAGAGTAATGTATTCTGGATGACAATACAATAATACAATAATAATTCGTAGCTTGCAAGTGTTTAATTAGAGCATAATTAATGAATATAATTTTGTATGGGAAAATCAAAACAAAAAGTGTAAATATTTAAATTTGAAAAAAACCGTTAAAAACCCGTTAAAAGAATAATATAATATGTATAATATTTAAAATGTAAATAAATTTGAAAGAAGGTATATTAATGTTTTGTACTGTAATTTAGAAAACAAAATTTAAATTTATGATGAGTTTTAGGCAATAAAGAATTAAAATATGACAAATTTAAAAATTTCTCTTTATAATTCAATTTAAATTTATTACTTTCAGGATAATAGTATTTCATGACTATTAAAGTCAATCAAAAAACTTAAAAGTAGTATAGGTCAAGTGAAATCGATTGCAATATATGAAGACTAAAAAGTAGAAAATAATACTTTATATAAAAAAAAAACTTTTTTAAAAAACCACGTTTTTAACGCACTAAAAAGAAGAAAATAATTTTTCTGAAACCCCATAGGTACTGACATTACAAACAAGAGATATGATTTGAAGAAAATTTTCTATAACGTAAAACGTGGGGCGCAAATAATAATAAATTTTTTAAATGCAATATAATTTCTTTGATTAATTTATTTCAATATCCATGGATTTATATTTTAAGTTTTATATTTTTTACCAGACTTTTTGTAAAAGGGAATATTATTAGTAATCCAACAGAATACTTTTATTAATGTAAATTTTTTTTGGAAAATTAATTCCTTAATATTAAATAAACATCTTCAATTTACACTTTAGAAATTTTATTAACATAAATATTAAATATTTGCTAGAAGTTTTGCAGTAGCAAAATTTAGTTTTAGATTTCTTCAAGTTAAATTTCTTATATTATTTACCAGAATATTGTTAGGATGTCATTTTTTATCAGAATTTTTTAAAAGTGAATATTATTAGTAATCTAAAGGTAATCTTTTCATAAATTAAATTTACCTCTTTTAAAAATTTCGATAAGTTATAAGCTTTACTTTTTGAAGCTAATTAAAATATGAATTCATTTATCCTATTAATTTGTACCTAATAACATTTATTTATAAATTTTTATACGATACAGAATATTTTAGCCATAGTTGCGCCCCACGTTTTACGTTATAGAAAATTTTCTTCAAATCATATCTCTTGTTTGTAATGTCAGTACCTATGGGGTTTCAGAAAAATTATTTTCTTCTTTTTAGTGCGTTAAAAACGTGGTTTTTTAAAAAAGTTTTTTTTTTATATAAAGTATTATTTCTAATAATAAATTCCTACACTTAGAAAGCAAATGGCAATATATTATAATCACTATAGAATTTCAATATGCGCATATTCACCGGTTTTTACCTATTTTAGTTAAATTGTAAAAATTTAAATTTAAATGGTAAGTATATTTTTTTCATTTTTATTTTGATCAAATTTATTTTATATTTTTATTATTTTATTAATTTATATTATACATAAAAAAAGATTAAGTGGATTAAATAAGATTGAATAAATAATAAACACTTATTTTAAATATGATGGATCAATTTTTTATCTATTAATTAAAATTAAATGAAGCTTCAAGGCTAAACTCCTAATGGAAATCTCCAAGTAAATAACATTTAAATATATATATATATATATATATATATATATATATAATTTATCACAGCTTCTCTCCTACATTCAGTGTATATTTATAATTGGAGTTGTTTAAATGGTTTATCTATGGTTAGAGTTCAAAAGTGCAATTGAATAAATTAAATAAGTACTATTTAAACATAAAAAGTTGAATGAACTAAATTTAATGAAATTAAAAGTGATTTGCATCTTCAAGTTGGCCAATAATACTATAACACTAAATAATAAATTTTAATATTGTAAGTGTTTTATTTTTACTATTATATAATTTTTTACTTTGAAAAGAAAAAAATTTTTCACAGACAAAATTGCTATAGCTATAGAAGTAAAAATTGCGTAAAACTTAAAATTACAAGTATTTCCTTTACTTTGTCAAATTTCAATAAAAAAAAACTGAAAAAACATCCAGGATTTTTAAATTTTTTTTTATTATAGTAAATTCTAATCAAAAATAATTTTCTAAAATATATTTAAATATTCGTTTTAAAATGGAAAAAACAATTGTAAAATGTTGCATTATTTTAAAAACTATTCAAAAATTTTCATTATTTCGTGTATCTGGTAGGGTAAATTGGGGGAGGGGTAGTATTTGTGTATGAATGTCCTTATTTATAAATTAAGGATATAACGCGGTTCAAATGTAAATGACTTTGACCCAAAAATTTAAAAAAATTTATTTTATTTCAAAATATAATTTATTGAATGAAACTGTTTTTTTCTGAAGATATAAAAAATAATTTCTTATCTTGTTTTAAGAGGATTTTATTAAATACTGTGCACACATAATAAGGGCAGACAATATCATTTTATATGTTTATCAATTACTTTGATAGGATTTATATTAATCAAATCCTCTTATAACCAACGTATCAAACTTTAATATTTATCAATTTGAATAGAGTGAAAAAAGAAGTGAATGAATGCTATTTTTTAAATAATATAAGAAATATAAATTAATACTCTTATTTTCACAATTTTATTTTAACACACTATGAGCGGGGCGGGCAGTGGCGGATTAAAGGTCCAGCGCGCCCTAGGCAATCACTTTATCGGCGCCCCTGTATCGGCCATAAATGCCCATCATAATACTATAAATTTTAAAAATTCTGAGCTCGCGCGCCCCTTGTAACTACACGCCCCTAGGCACGTGCCTAGTTTGCCTTACGGATAATCCGCCTCTGGGGGCGGGTATTTGTACCCGTTGCGGGGACTGCCACTTATAAGCGGGGCGGGTATTTATACCCGTTGCCACTTATATGAGGGATATATATTAGTTATCGTTTAAAATAAGTAATTTTAAGTGACACAAGGGAAAATATATATTATATAAGTGGCAACGGGTATAAGTACCCGCCCCGCTTATAAGTGGTAGTTCCCGCAACGGGTACAAATACCCGCCCCGCTCATAGTGTGTTAATACATTCAACATTAATATATCAAAAAAAAAAACAAGAAATAAATGGATCAATATTTAATTTTAATTTAATATGATAGTCAATGAATAACAATGTGTTGAGAAATAGACTCGCTTGATTTTTATTAGTATAATTACTAATATTAGTTAATACCAATAAAATATTTTTATAGTGTTTAACAAAGAATCTTCATATTCGAACAATCAATATCTAATCCTTGAATTACCTTGATAGTAGGCAACCATCTTTTCAGGGAGGTTTAATTGGTCATCAACTATCCATGCAGGGCTTCTTATTTAATTTGTCAATAGTTATTTACTAAAATCCACAATTAATTATAGTAACTAGACGACTTTTTGATTTAAATATTTTCTTCCATCCATCTCAGTCATTTATAACATTCAATTGCAGTTATAAATAAATTATAAATAGATGAAAGAATGAAAAGATAATCTGTGTTCTAAAGATTATAAATAAAATCTTACAACATATAATTAAGTTTTATATATATTTATTAATTAATTGAGATCAAATTAAATTGGTCCTTGTATATTATAAGAATTTTAATTATCATATCTGTTCCTAAAAAATACTTACAATAAATACTAGTGAAACAATTTACTAATATTAATTTGAAGATAAAATACATTTATATTAAATTATAAATTTCTTTATAATTACATTACATTTATTACTTTCTAATTCCTGTTATAAAATCTTATATGTTTTTAAAAATTAAAAATAATTAACCACGTTAAAATTTTTTAATTTTTTACAAGTGTAAATGTATTTATTATCTCAAATATGTTTATTATGTATCTGTTTGTTCATATATTTTACATAGATTTTGACCAAAATGTTTAACTCATTTTTGAGAAAAACTTATTAGTGATGTTTTAGTTTAAGTTTTTATTATATAACATGCATTTAATTTTTCTTATTTCTTTTTTATAATTAGTTATCTAAAATATATAACTTCTGATATTAATTTCTAAAATTTCAATTTGTTTTTATTTTATTTTATTATAGGTTATATATATTATATGATAAATATATATATAATATATGAAATTAAAAATAATATTTTATTTTTATATTTATTTAGGTGTTCACAATGGATTCGAATAATACCAAGACAGTAGCAGTAATTTCATCAGGAATCCTTGGTGCCATCACACTATACTGGTGGTGGAAGAAAAGAGGGCTGAAAATCCCACAAAGATGGAGAGAAATTGGTACTTTAGAATATTTAGCTATTTACCCTTTGAAATCTGCAGCTGCAATCACCTTAGAAAAAGCCTATTGCTCTAAACACTGTCTCCAAGTGAGTTTATATTTTTTAATTTTTGAAGTGAAAACTTCTTTAGCGGCGTTGAGCACTTTTGCGGGATGGGGAAAAAGTATAGAACTCGCGTGAGATTCCAAAACGACCCGACCGACCGACCCGACCGATATACGCAATACGCCAGAATGTTAGACACTAAACTTCTGATACATTCTTTACAAAATTTTACATATTTGCCATATTAAATATTATTATTTATATTTACATTAATAATCAGTATTACTAAATTATGTATATATAAAATAAAATATTTTAATATATTATTATGTGTTAAATTATATTAAATTAATTTCTAATATATTTATATAATTTAAAATTAATTTCAGAATATATATATATATATATATATTAAATTATATACTATATATAATATATTATATAATATATATATTAATAAATTAATTTTTAAATATGTGTGTGTGTGTGTGTGTGTGTGACCGTAAAAATAAAGATATATGTTTGATAATTTTTCACAGGATTAATAATTGTATAAAACTGCTATATATAGAATTTCAGCTTGATAGAATCGCTGAAAGTACCAGAATTAATTTTTTAACACTGGAAATCTCACGCGCCAACACGTGACGTGGTGCCATCAACAAAGAGCCAAACACTCCACTATCCACTCGACTATCTCGCAAATTTGAATTTGATTAAATAATATTTATTAATTTAAATTAAATTAAATTAATTAAATTATAATTTAATAAATATTATTTATAACATCAAAAACATCAAAATCTCAACATCGAAAATTGAATTGCTGAAAGTACCAGAATTAATTTTTTAACACTGGAAATCTCACGCGCCAACACGTGACGTGGTGCCATCAAAAAAGAGCCAAACTTTCGCTGGTTTAATAAATATTATTTATTAATTTTAATTTATAATTGAATTAATTTAATTTAATTTAAATTAATATATGTTATTTAATCCAATTCAAATTTGCGAGATATGCTGAATATGCTTTTAAATAAAAAAAAATTTCAAGAAAGTAATTGGAATTATTAATATTAAGAATCAATAAATAAATTTATTAAATATACATTTAAACATGTAAATTAATCTATATATAAATTTAATAAATATTCAAACAATAATTGAAACAATATAAATAAAACGATTCAATATTTTTATTTTTATTACAACTATTATTATGGGTATGTTATTTTTGGCAGTTTGAAAAAAATTAAAAATATTAATAAAATTTATCAAAATAATAAGTTGAAAAGATTTCCAATTATTTTTATTTATTTGATGTAAATTTTTCAATGTAACCATGGTAACCATAAATAGACTTACCAAAATATTACTAATTAAATTAATTTTGGATAAATTAATTTTGGATTTAACTACACTAAAACCTTCCCTGGGACGCCCACAACAATCTCTGAAAGTTTCATCGCAGTTTTTGAGTATTTGACAGACACACACACAGACAGACAGACAGACAGACATTGCTTTTTATATATATAAATATATAAATAAATATATATATTCATACACATCGTATTTTTAATATTTTTGTAATAATAATCAGTTTGCTGAAAAAAATAATTATGAATTTTATATATATATATATATGTCCTGATACAATGGCAGGAATTTTTTCTTGGGTAGTCCTCTTTTTGGGGGGAACTTTAGTTTGTTTTTTAAAAAACAAGTGTCTCTTGAATGGACTGGGTATGTCAGTGACTGTATGAGCTGTAGAAGTTCCTGGTTGACTAGAAGCTGGATCAGTTTCACTGAGGAAGGTCTTCTCAACTGGCAGGTCAACTAGTGTCAACTACTCAATACATACCATTCATTCAGCTTCATTAGTTGACACCCCACGCTAAGAATGATCTTTTGAATATTTATGTACCAAGTTCACAGAATAATAACTCTTAAACATTTCAAACCACAAATCAATCAAAACATCCCCCAAAATGGTGAATTAATAAGTGATTTCAATACTTACTTTGAAATGCGATGCTTAACTCAACTCTTAAGGAAAACAAGCGAAATTAAAAATTCACAAACAGCCACCGATTTTTTCGTTTCTCACGTGGGTGACTGCCGGCAAATTGCGGATCATAGTTTCCAGTTCAGTTGCCAGGAAGAGACACTTGACGAAGCTGCTAGTTTAATTTGATTCCTTCCCTCCAGTTTCTTATTATTTAGAATTTTTGAAAAAAGTGTCAACTATTGGTTGAGTGTCAACTATTGGTTGAGTGTCAACCACTGGGGGTTTTACCTTATACGTATATAAATTTCATTTTTCTCGTGAAGCTGGTGCGCATTCCGTCTGCTTTCAAATTTCTTACGCACAAGTTTTCACTTCTGTCGGCCAGTTCCACGACTGCCAATTCGACTTTTTTTTTATTTTACATTTTTATAAATATACTTACTGTATAAACAAGATAAAATATGATTTTTATATTATTATCTAAGAATTATGCATAAATAAATTAAAAAGAATATACCAAAAATACTACTAATATATTTACCTTAATGAATATTATATATTAAAATAATTAAATTAATTATAATTCAGGAGTATTTATACTTTTAACTTATCTATTGTTTGTGAAAATATTAATTAGATTCAATTAATCTCATTTGATAACATAACATTTATTATTCAATTTAATATTTTTTAAATATTCTTTAAATATAAAGAACATTTAAATTAACAATTAAAACAACATGTTGTTAGATTTAATAGTTTCATAAACATTATATATTCTTATTAAAGGGATTTTTATTAAAAGACCACATATTTGTACAATTTATTTATTTAATAAAATAAACAACGTTTCAACTGCTTATTCTGCAGTCTTTATCAAGAGCCGTACGTTTGCTCCTATTATAATTTATTCTAATGATTTTGTTTCTTTCAGGCGCCAATTAAAGCAGGCGAATCTCCAATCAATGATCGCTCAATCGTAATTTATGATGAAAGCACACAACGATTTATAACTGGCAGGGTTCATCCAAAAGTTATTTTAATAAAAGTTGTATCCTATGATAAAGAAAAAGCAAGTGAATGAAAAATACATATTTTCCTCTTCTATTTATTTTTTTTAATAACGAGCAATTTCTATTAATATATTAACGTCAAATTTAATTTATGATTCTATTTATTTTTATTAGTTTTTTATAAATATTAATAAATTACAAATTTTAGGAAATAATTACTCTTGAAGCTCCTAATATGCCAAGTATTAATATTCATTTACCCCAAAAGGGAAAAACAATAACGTGTACATTTTTCGGAGAAGAAATTGAAACTTTAGATTGTGGAGATGAACCAACCAAATGGATTTGTGAGTATTTGGAGTGTAAAACAGCCCGTTTTGGGTTTTATAATATGAATATCAATGCCATACGAAAGGTAATTTAAATAAATAAAAATAACTATTTTAGCATAATAAAATTATATTTATTATATTATTATTAATTTTTAGACTGTAGGTCCATGGGTAAAATTTTTAAATGAATATGATTCTATGAAAAATATGAATTTCGGCCTTTTCTCTGATATGGCACCATATCTCTTATTAAGTAAAAATTCAATCAATGATTTAAATCAACGGCTTGAAAAACCAATAACCCACCGAAACTTTCGTGGAAACTTTTTAATTAATGGTCCTAAAGCTTTTGAAGAGGACCAATGGAAATGGGTTCGAATTGGATCTAAGGCCACGTTCAAATTTTATAAACCTTGCACTAGGTTGGTTGTTAATCTTACCATCAATCTGAAAATTATTAATCGATTAATTTTAAAATGATTTATATTTATAGATGTTTAATGACTACTATTGATCCAGATGAAGGGGTTAAAAGTGAAGAAATGCAACCTTTGAAAACTTTAAAAAGGTAAAACATAACAAAGATCTTCCTGAATTAAATGTTACTTACAAGATAGATTAAATCATTTAAACATTTGCTTTAATTAACAATGGAAAACCAGGAAAAAAGTAGAATTATATATTATTATATACTACTCTACTTACCATACAATATCATATTCCAAATTTTATATTATAAAAAATTTAAATTTTCTAGGTATAAAAACTCTTAGGCTTACTTTTCCATAATCATTTAGATAATACATAAATATTTATTTTGAATTTTAAAATATAGAATACGAATATATTATTTATTTTAAAATATGTATAATGTTTTTGCCTAAGAGTAATTTTTTTCATTTAATAAAAAGATTCAATAAATTAACGAACAAAAGTAATAATAAAAATTACATATTTTAATTTTTCTTGTTTTAACCAAAATTATTAAATTATAATTATAAAATTATTCTTTTTTATTGATTCATATTAAACGATTTATGCATTATATTAAAAATAAACTTTTAGTGGGGTTTCATGAAGTATTTACAATTATTATCAATTATTATAATATTATTTTAAGAAATTACTGAATTCCTTATAATTAATAGATTATGTTTAATTTTTTTTTAGCTACAGACAATTAACTGATCCAAAAATACGTAAACTTGAAGGAGATTCACCAGTTATGGGAAATTTATGTGGTGTTGTAATTGAAGGGGAAGTGAAAGTTGGAGATAAAATATATATTCCAGATGAGTAAAATGTAATTGTTTTAATATAACAAAGTTTTATTTTTGATCGATTATATTTTATTATAAAATGTTTATAATTTTGATAATTGCAATAAAATTAAATGAAGTCTTGTTTTTGAATTCCTTAATTACTTCTTATTAAAACTTGGCGAGACTTGACTCGTTTCAGGAAGGTTTCAATTTTTCAATTTAATGAGAATTTAACAAGAGTCATTTTTTAAGATATTTTTTCACGTATACTGCAAAATATACCATCCAGAATAAATTAGATATTTTTTATTTATTTATTTATTTATTCTATTCTATTAATGATGGATTCATGAATAGGATCAACTTTTGTTATTCTCATTTAAGAAAATAATGAATTAAGACTAAAGCCTCATATATAAATCACGGTATCATAAAGTCAGGATATTATTTTGAATATTGAAGGCGTATAGTTAGGGTGACCAAACGTCCCGGTTTTCCGGGATTGTCCCGATTTTAGGTGCTCTGTCCCAGCGTCCCCAAAAATGTCTTCGGGACAGTCTATTGTCCCGGTTTTTACATATTTAGGTCCGACGAACATTTTCTTACAATCAGTTTGGTTCTTATTTTCGTTTTTCATTCAATATGGCTCTTAAAAAAAAAGGTTTGTTGTTTTCGAAATATGGTCACCATACGTATAGTAGAAATATCTAGAAAATGTATTAAGCTTCATATAAATATTAGAAAATTAATAATATTCATATTAACTATAAATTTCTATAAAAATTAAACAAAAAGTATTTTAAATAAAATTGAAATTATAAATTAAGAATAAACAAAGTTTAAATTTTAGGGGAGATCATATATATAAATCAAAATGGATAATACGTGTAATAATAAGTGATAAAATTATATATTTATTATTTTGTAATAAACTTGAATTTGAGAGGAAACAAAAATTTATGTTTTATTTTGGAAGTAAAGATTTATTGTATTTTTTTCAAAAATAAACATTTAAAATTTTACATTATTTACATAAATATTTGATTATATTTTTTTTATTCATATATTTGTTGGATCTCAATATTTTGAATTTATATATACATATATATAAATTCAAAAAGGTACATTTTAAATAAAAACAATTTTTCTTTAATTAATTAAAGAACAAAAATAAATTAATTGCTATTCAAACACAACCTTGTTTCTTGTTGAAAATGAAATACTTATTAATTAAAAAGAAAGCTATTTAATGTTACATTAAATAAATTATATGACAAAATGATTTTAGATTATTTCATGAGTAATAAAATATAATTAAAGGATCATTAGCTTCATGATAAGTTTTAAAAATCGTGTTGTTCCCTTCTTTAATTAGTTTTTGATTTATATGAAAATCTTTGAGTAAATTACTAAGACATACTGTTAATTTGTTCTTTCTAAAATTATTATTATAAAATTTAAAAAATGTTTTAATAAAACAAAATGAAAAATCAGTTCTTAATAAATTATTATTGTAATTCTTTGGTTTAATTTCCATTTCTAATTATATTATTATTAATATTTGAACCATGAATATATAAATATTATTTTTTATTAGAACATAACACTGAATTCTATCTAATAATTTTGAATTTAATTTTTTTATATATTTTAGATGGATAGCAATAAGGCAAAATAATGAAGCAATTAAAAAATATTTAAATAATATAAATGCAAAGTTTTATAATTAATTTCCAATTTGAAAATTAAAAATCATACCGAAAATTCTCCAAGAATCAATAATTACATCAGATAATTGAAAAAAAAAAATTTAATTCGATTAATTTTATAAATTAAATATTTTATTTGTTGTACCTCATGGAAAGTACTGATATCGACTTTTTAATCTTTTCAAGCCTTAAAAATTATATTAAAGTAATAACAGCAATTTTAAATAGGCACTATACAAATAATAATAATGAAATTTAAAGAATTATCATACATAAATTAATATATTGCAATTAATTTATTATATTTCAAATAAATATAAATTTTCCTATATAATACGATAAAAATTTGGAATGAATTTTCTAAGGCATTTTAGCAACAATCCATGGTAATTTTCCTGTTCGTTTAAATGTCCAATAATCGTAACAAAGTTTCCCTAGTACCAATATTATTAACAATGCTAAAACAATATTAAGTAAATCCAGTGGTTCGATTAGTGGAGGAGATCCTTCTCTACAGATGCCACTTCGTGATAATGATGTTACCTAAAAAATAAAATTATTTTATAAAGATAAAAAATTTAATTATTTTCAATTATATATGATATTTTTCCATCAAATAAATACCAATAATTTTTCTAGTTATTATTCTATTTTAAGATTGTTGTTTAAAACATTTAAATATTGATAAATAGAACCTTATTCTTTGGTATTGGCCTTAATACATTTAAATTTAATATTTATTAGTAAAAAATAAATTACCGTTTTTAATGAATTTTCATCACCCGGATGGTATGCACACCTGATATTTGGAATATCTTTTACAATTGACATATATTTAGCCAATAATTCCTAAAAATACAAAAATAAATTATTAAATTAAATTATTAGAGTAGTGACATTTAATTTTTAATTTTTATAAAGAAATTATTGAGTAGATAAATATTTTAATAAAAAATATAATTTTATTTATTATCATCTGATTCTAAGAGAAATTTATAAGATAAATAATAATTAAAAACAAAGATTGTTTCGTAATGTTCATAAATTTTTAGAAGTTTAGGCCACCTGAAATGACATTATTTATTTTTAATATAATTGAAAAATTATGTAATTAATACTAATAATGATTAATGATATTTATAACCTTTTTTTAAAGTTTGTCTTCCAAATCTTATTATTATTAATAATTATATCTCTAAATTTAGAACATGTAGTTGAAAAATTAATAATATCTTGTATAGATAAACAATCTTGAATTAAAATATTTTCTAAAATTTCATTTGGAAGATATTTAATGTGACATACTTCCATATTGACAGATAAATAAATAAAATAAATAATAATTAAAAATTATAAAGAATGTTTTGTGAACGTCATAATGTCGTACTTTTAGTAAGAGCATTAATTTTTGATTAAAAAAATAAAACTTAATTGATAAAATAATTTGTAATTAGATCTTTTAATATAAATAAATAATAATTGAAAAATAATATATATTTATATAATACACAAATAAATATTAATAAATAATACTAAGATTAATTTAATTTAATAATTAAAACATAATGAAAAATTAAATAAATAAAAAAATATTTAGATGTTATTTTATTTTAAAATCTATTAAATTTATATTCTATTTAAGATTATTATTAATGTTTGTCCATGATTTAAAATTTAATTTAAAAATAAGTTGGAGTGTCTCCACTCGACTATCTCGCAATTTGAATTGGATAAAATACATATATTATATTTAAATTAAATTTAATTAATTAATTTATAAATTAAAATTAATAAATAATATTTATTAAACCAGCGCGTGTTTGGCTCTTTGTTGATGGCACCACGTAATGAGCTGGCGCGTGATTTGCAGTGTTAAAAATTAATTCCGGTACTTTCAGCGATTTAATCAAGCTGAAATTCTATATATAGCAGTTTTATACAATTTTTAATCATGTGAAAAACTATCAAACGTATGTATTTATTTTTACGGTCAGTTTAGAGGAAAAAAAATGAAATCGTGTTAAATAATGACCCTCTTCCGAATGAGCTACATTTCTCAAAAGTTGATAGAAAACTACGAATTTTGAATAATGCCCGTAAACTAAATTTCATTATTCTAGCTCAAACAGTTTTTGCGTAATCTTGTCTACATACACACATACTTATATACATACTTAGACATTTTTCTCAACCTTAGTGAAAATGACTCAGGGACCTTCAAAACGTATAAAAACTTTAAAATCTCAACATCGAAAATTTTCATGATCGCAATACTATCTCTGGCGAGATAGTAAAAAGATCAAAAATCAATCACTCTTTTTTTCATATTTATTATATTTATATATAGATTATTAATTATGTATAATTATTATATTTTGTTTTTCTTGTCTTAAAATAATAATAATAATTTTAATATAATTTTCAATATACATTACTTGAAAATATGGAGTGAAGTGACAGTCACATTTCCAAGGATTGGAACCGAGGTTTAGTGCCACGACATTGCCATTTCGTTGCAATGCATTATCAAAGGCGTAGGTAGGCAATGTCTCTAACAGATTTCGATTCAATGATAATCGTCGAAACCGGCTGAGCCATGAAGAAGATTCGAGGGAGGCTAATGAAGATAATCCATTGCCGTCCAATTGTAAGTCCAATAAATCTCTATAGCCATGCCGTCCATTGATCAAAGGGCTTAAATCTGTTATCTACGCATAAAGTTTGATTTTATTTATCAGTATTATATACATATAAACATCTAAAAATAATAGAAATAGCAAATTTATAAAATATAAAAAATCTTTCTATAATTCAATATAATTTCAATTTAAATATTAATTTAATTATATACATATACTAACCTAAGAGATCGTAATGATATAACAAAGTAAAGTTGGTTAGAAAATTCATACAATATTTTTTTTTTGTTTTTTTTTTTATTTAAATTATATTTTTTGTTTTGAAAACAAACATTTACGTATAATATGGTATGGTACGAGGGTAGGTCAATAAGTCCGTGACTTTTTGAATTTCCCGTCTCTTAAACAAAATTGCAACACTCCTCCTGCCAGCAAGCAACAATCAGCTGACTCCTGTCGAACCAACTGAGTCTTTTAGTTTCTGTTTTACATCCATTAATAAAAGACTACCTCATGATTTGAGAAGAAAATGGAAAAAGCGAATTTCCATGAAAATTAATGAATTGGGATATGAATCGCTCCCTCATCCGCCCTATTCTCCGAATTTAGCCCCGATTGACTATTTCTTGTTTCCAGGCGCAGAACCGACCGAAATAAATTAATTTCCAGCTACAGAAACAATTTCAAATAATTTAAATGTATTTAATGCAATAAAAATACTTTATATAAAAAAAAAACTTTTTTAAAAAACCACGTTTTTAACGCACTAAAAAGAAGAAAATAATTTTTCTGAAACCCCATAGGTACTGACATTACAAACAAGAGATATGATTTGAAGAAAATTTTCTATAACGTAAAACGTGGGGCGCAACTATGGCTAAAATATTCTGTATCGTATAAAAATTTATAAATAAATGTTATTAGGTACAAATTAATAGGATAAATGAATTCATATTTTAATTAGCTTCAAAAAGTAAAGCTTATAACTTATCGAAATTTTTAAAAGAGGTAAATTTAATTTATGAAAAGATTACCTTTAGATTACTAATAATATTCACTTTTAAAAAATTCTGATAAAAAATGACATCCTAACAATATTCTGGTAAATAATATAAGAAATTTAACTTGAAGAAATCTAAAACTAAATTTTGCTACTGCAAAACTTCTAGCAAATATTTAATATTTATGTTAATAAAATTTCTAAAGTGTAAATTGAAGATGTTTATTTAATATTAAGGAATTAATTTTCCAAAAAAAATTTACATTAATAAAAGTATTCTGTTGGATTACTAATAATATTCCCTTTTACAAAAAGTCTGGTAAAAAATATAAAACTTAAAATATAAATCCATGGATATTGAAATAAATTAATCAAAGAAATTATATTGCATTTAAAAAATTTATTATTATTTGCGCCCCACGTTTTACGTTATAGAAAATTTTCTTCAAATCATATCTCTTGTTTGTAATGTCAGTACCTATGGGGTTTCAGAAAAATTATTTTCTTCTTTTTAGTGCGTTAAAAACGTGGTTTTTTAAAAAAGTTTTTTTTTTATATAAAGTATTATTTTCTACTTTTTAGTCTTCATATATTGCAATCGATTTCACTTGACCTATACTACTTTTAAGTTTTTTGATTGACTTTAATAGTCATGAAATACTATTATCCTGAAAGTAATAAATTTAAATTGAATTATAAAGAGAAATTTTTAAATTTGTCATATTTTAATTCTTTATTGCCTAAAACTCATCATAAATTTAAATTTTGTTTTCTAAATTACAGTACAAAACATTAATATACCTTCTTTCAAATTTATTTACATTTTAAATATTATACATATTATATTATTCTTTTAACGGGTTTTTAACGGTTTTTTTCAAATTTAAATATTTACACTTTTTGTTTTGATTTTCCCATACAAAATTATATTCATTAATTATGCTCTAATTAAACACTTGCAAGCTACGAATTATTATTGTATTATTGTATTGTCATCCAGAATACATTACTCTGAAAAGTTTCAGAGCGATTGGATGACTGGAAGTGGTCGAAATTTCGATTGCAAGATTTGACCCGAACAGATAAATAAACAAACAAACAAACAAGAAAGCAAGCTAAGAAAAACGTGGTAAAATACACTCAGTTAGCAAGAGTGCTAATGATGACTTGGTGAGATGCAGAGAGCAAATGATAGCTGAAGGAAATTGAGGGTGGCGTTTAAGTCGAAAAAAGGTGTGTCGAAACAGGCAACCAATCAGAAGACCCGTTAAGTAAAAATAAGAAGAGGGGAGTTTGAACCTTTTTTCTACCTCCCTATTATATTTTTTCAATATTTTGATTTTATTAATTTTTTATCTCTCTTTGTAAAGACGAAATTATAACTTTAAAATGATTTTAAATGTAATCAATCAAAAGTCAGAAATTATAATTTAAAAAAATCAAAATTCTTCATAAAAAAAAAATGGCTTTTTATTTTTTCTAATACATTTACCGTGTATATAATATATAGAGATTCTTTATTTCATTAGATTGAATATTATTTATTAGTAATTCATTTAATAAATATCTAATCGTTATTTGAAATTTATTTAATTATTATTTTAGAATTTATGATGCTTAATCCAAATTTAATTCGCAGCATGGAACATACGATCAGGACTGTCATTTAGTTGGAGGGGAGCGACCTGAACATTTTTTCAAACTTCTTATTTAAACGGATTTTAATATTTTGATTATTATTATTAATTAATGTATTATATTTGCATCCCGTCTCGTTTTTGTATTAGATATTGTATCAATATTTTTTATATTTAAAATATTTTAAAATTTTTTAATTAATTTCGAAAGAAAATTAAAAATATATTTATACAATTTTTGCTAGTATAATAAAATAAGATCTAATGAAATATATTTATTTTTATCGTCAATTCACAATGTGTCATTTATTATATTATTAATTTGTGAAATGATTACAAATTTTATGTAAAATCCATTCTCTATTCGTTTAGATCAAAAATAATATATTTAATATTTAATATATTGAATATATTTAATACATACTAGAATCAACTCTTGAATATTTTTTTAAACAAGCGGACTATGGACATCTGTATTATTTATTTTTAATGTTTTGACAAAGTCCCTTTTGTTGTTTTCTTCTTTTGTATTATGTATTGAGAAAGGTAAGTTTTGGAAAGGGCCTTTTGTTGTATTATTATTGTTTCTCCTTTTTAAGTTAACAAAATACAAATATTCATTAATTATGCTCTAATTAAACACTTGCAAGCTACGAATGTGTTATTTTATTGTATTGTCATCCAGAATACATAACTCTGAAAAGTTTCAGAGCGATTGGATGACTGGAAGTGGTCGAAATTTCGATTGCAAGATTTGACGCGAACAGATAAACAAGAAAGCAAGCTAAGAAAAACGTGGTAAAAACAGATATGGATATAACATAAATATTTTTAATTTTATTTTATTTATAATATATAAGTAGGAGCTTGCTGTGACGTCATGAAGGGGTGGGTGACGTCATATAATTTTAAATTAAGAAAAAACTAATGAAGATGATTTTTCCCAAGGATAAAACCAATACAAAGTGCATGATTCGTGGAGATGTGAAATTTGGTGTGAAAACTATCGTCGGTCGGTAAATATATATATATTTTTAATAATATAATGACACAAATTAATAAAAATTGTTTTTCTTAATAATTTAAAAAAAATGTATTTTTAAATGCTTCCTCGGATTTATTTCAAATTTATCCACCTCCTTCTTTCGGTATTTATATATTAATAAGGAAAATAATTTTATGTGAAATTAAATCTTTGCAAAAGACATGATAGCTGATTTTGAAAATGGACATCTCAACATTCGTATTAAATAAATAATCAATTATTTTAAATGCATACTTACGTTGTTATCATCACAGAGTAAAGTTTTTGTATGATGAGGCAGTGGAATGGGGAAGGCCGTCAACCCGCGATGGGTACAATTAACAGCAATATAGGGTTCCAGATGATCACCAAGCCAAGGTCGCTTTCTCTTCATTTTCCTTTCACTATTTCTATTTATCTCTTGATTATTGTTATTATCGTTCGTATTATCGTCATCATAATCGGTAACAACTTGAGCGATGCCGCCTTTCCAAACAATTGATGATAGGGAACATTCACAAGGCGATGGACATTCCTCTTGTAAACGCTAATCATTATTTCAATAAATAAATAACGTGTGATTTTTATTCCGAGTAAGAAATTTATGTTATTTACTTAGGAGACCGACAAATGGAAATTAGAATGATTTAAATATTATTAATTTATTAATAATCAAATGGTGCTCCTTTGGGAATTAAAAAAAAATTATAATTTTTTAATTAAATTAATTAAATTTTAATAATATATAAATATATATTTAATTATATATATTCAATTTTAGGATATAATATATATATATTATATTTTGTATTGCACCCTACCTTGATTATTTGTAAAACGGGAACAAGAGGTTTATCCTTATAGGGAGTGGTGCAGACAAGACGTTCAGGATCCACAATGATTGCTGGGAGAGACGAGTTATTGTCTCTTGAAATCCAATTCAAATCAGGCGAATGACAATCCCAACGATTACCTTTAAAATATTAACATAATTGGTAACTATATATATATATTCAATCATATTATACTAGCAAAAAAAAAATTATATATATATATTTCTATTCTTAAAAATTGTGAATAAGATTTTTAATAAATTCACCTGTTACGAAGGTTTTAAGGTGAGGTATCAATCTTTATAGGTTCCATTTACAGGAAAAATAATTTTAAGTGATTTTTTTTTAATCAAAGTAATTAACAAGTGCCATTAAATTTCAAAATCAGAATATTGCAGGTGGTTTTGGAAAATATTAAATATTACCATATACATATTTATATTATTATTATTATTTATTGCACTTTCTCAGTTATCACTGCGAAAAATTATACCATTCCTTTTAGATCTTATTAGGCTCGACCGACAGGAAAAAGGAATTCATAATCCCAAATTATTATCCCTATATTATTATTTATTACTATCTCGCCAGAGATAGTATTGCGATCACGAAAATTTTCGATTTTGATGGTTTTATACGTTTTGAAGGTTCCTGAATCATTTTCACTAAAGTTGAGAAAAATGTCTGTCTGTGTGTGTATGTAGACAAGATTACGAAAAAACGGTTTGAACTAGAATCATGAAGAACTTCATGACTGATTCTCATCTATTTAAAGAAATGAAATTAAATAAATAATATATATAAGAAATGAACCGTTAGAAATTATATTTTAATATCCTTATTTATTGAAATTGAAATAAATGAATAACATATAGACTATTAAAAATTTATAAATTTTTATAATTATCCCTTAAATTACTATTTATTAATTTATTGATCTATTTTCAAAAATATAATTATGTTTAATTATATATTATTATGTAGATCTTAAATGTTTATTAATTTAATGTTTAGAAATTTAATGATACCAGTTTTGATCAACATTTCAATTTTAATCGTTTTTAAAATTCGCATATTTTATCTTCCTAGGACGATGAATAAATAGTTGAATAGTTTATTTGTCTATTCTAGAATAAGTATACCACACGTTAACTAAAAACAAATATTTAAGATCAAATGTTAAAAATGACTTGATAAATAGATCAGAAATTCTTCCAAGGGTAAACTGAAAATCATAAAGAACAGGAAAAATCATTCTTAGCAACAATATTCCATCAATTGTCCCTGAACTATCTCTATCTTTAAATTTTATCATAAACGCAAAATAAAGGTTATATATAACTATTAATTTTGTTTTGATAACCATTGATAATAATTTTTATCATGATATTAGATCCATTTATTTATTTATTATTCTAGTCCTCTTTACAGAGACTCCAATAGTTTTAGTGCTTATTTATAGTTATTTATTTTATTTATTTAAATTTATTTTTATTTAACTTTTTATGGATGAACCGTCGACGACGAAGTGTAAATGTGGCATTAATAACCTGAGTTGGCGACATGCCCTTAATATTTAATAATAATAATAATAATTTTTATCAATTTAGATCATAATAAGAGACTTTACTCGATTGTAATCTTAATTTAACATTTCGATTATAGTATAATATTTAAGTATTTATTCTGATTTTAATTTTTCAATTCCACTTTTACCATTTTTATTTTTTTTATCTTTTTGTCTATTACTAAAAATTTTATTTTCTCATTATTCATTTTAAATTAATTAAAAGAAATTAATAATATTAATATTCTGAATAAATATATTTTTTTTTTATTTTATAAGAAAAAAAAACTTGATGGATTGGTTCAAAAATCCCGTAAGTCATATACTTAAATCTAATATAATATTTCTAATTTTAAATTAATATTATTTAGTACTTATTACATTACAAATTATATAATGAGCCTATCTAAAGACAATTAGTTAATGATTTATTGTACATTTTTGTTTAATAATAGCTAGTTGTATACCAGTGAATTTTTTTTTTTTTGATTTATAAATATATAAATTATTCAGATAACAAATAAATAAATGGGTAATATCGTTTTGATTAATGTGTATAAAGTTGAAAGCTTTCTAAATGGACTCCAATTTGTCTGACTTAAATAGTTAGACATATTTTATCCATTATGAGTAAAGGTATTTTTCTTTAGATTAGTTTTTATCGTGGTTGTAATTCATAATTTTTGGCCTGAATTTATATAGAGAAAGTTGTTCTCTCTCTTTCTGGCACTTAATATTCAATTAATCATTTAAGAATTATCATCTGTTCAGGTGTGAAAATAATTTGTAAGGAATTTCAAAAATGAGAATGTTAGCCATAAAAAAAAAATTAAGAAAATGATTTACTCATTTAAAAAATAGGTATTTATTTAAATTGATATTATATTATATATGTTTATTGTATAAAATAATACCGATATATGTTATTCCAATTTAATTTATATGAATTCTGATTGAATCTAATTAAAAGTAATTATTTTCTTGATAAAAAAATATATTAAAAAAAAGATAATTTTATTTACATATATTTAAAATTAATAGGACTATAATATCTTATAACCTGATATAATTTTATATTATTTGAAAATATCATATTAGAAGGTGTAGTCAGATAATATATTAGTAAAAAATTTTATTGTAACAATTCCTATTTACCTCAAGAATAATAATTAATAGTAAAATTACATTTTCAAAATAGCTTGTTCGGAATGAGATGTATAATAAAATCTATCACGTAATGCCAAAATAAACAAGGAAATATTAACAAAATTAATAAAACAATATAAATACTTAAGGTTTTTAATTTTTATATGTGTACATATGATTAATTTAACTTTACTTTTAATCTGATTAATTAATAGACAAAGCGAGCTTCGAAAAAATCCTCTCTTATATTTTTTTTTATTTAGTTGTTAAATATGTTATAACTATGTAAAATAATATATAAATGACTATGTTATTACTTGTTACAATTAAATCTATTATGGTATTGCATTATTAATTTAACCGATATTTTCTTAAGATCCAACATAGAAATCAAGGGCGGGCTACTGTATGTGCTTCCTTGCACTAAATTATGCCATTTTTATGCCATATTGTTAATGTATACCACTATTTAGTAATTGATTATCAAGTTTTATACAATTTTTAATCATATGAAAAACTAACATACACACACACACACATTTTTGATATAGGAATGGTTTTTATATTAAAAAAAGTTTCATAAAATCAAAACTCGCAACTAAAGTACATAATAGGAAAGAAAATCTGAAAATCTCTATTCATTCATTCCCTTTAAGTTGACCTGCATTTTCATCGTAAATGACGATAAACCCTGGACCAAATAATATTTAAAAAGAAAAAAAAAAGGAAATTGACGAAAAATGTTTTGATTGAATTATATAATTAGACAATATAAAAGAAAAAGTAATGCTTAAAAAAAATTGAAGTGAAATAAGGAAATTACAAAAATCAATATTTTTTAAATATAACTTCAACCAAAGAAAAAGCACTTAGATATTAATGGGAATGTTATTATTATTATTATCAAAATAAAATCGAGGTTGGAAACTAAACATTTCTAATAGAATCTTTTTAATTCTTTCAATTCAATTTATTCTAATAAAATATCCATAAACCACCATCTTTAATGTTTGAAACAGGAATTATTAAAAAATTGTATACTTCAAAAATTTAACTATTTTGACTGTCAAGTGATTAATCTGGAAATTGATTAATTTTTTTTTTGTTTTTGATTATTCAGATAAACTAGGATGATATTTTCTTCCCAATTTTCTTATCATTTGAGAATAATATATTCACTATTTGTTAATATATATAAAATAACTAAACTAAATGCTAAAATAAATCATTATAACAGTGTTGATATAATTGAAAAAGAGATTATATTTTTATAATAAATATAAGAACAACAGTTTAATTATTTTATTTAAACCATTAAACACTTTGCATTATAAAATTTTATAATCGTGCCCTAAATTGTGTTACCCTATGGTAACTAAAATAGATTTAGTTTATAGCTCAGAGAGAAAGGGAAGAGAAGATAATTTAGTAGGGGCGCGAAGTTGTTATGAAAATATCATTTTGAGAAATATTATGCTGAACCATTATCTTAAAATATTAAGTTGTATTTTTGTTGTTATATTACTATTTCACAAATTTTATTATTTTTAAATATTTATAAATATAATATTAATATTATCTTGATTATAATTATATTTTATTGAATAAACTTGTTTTATTTTAATTACTTAAATAAATAATTTTATTAATAAATTTCATAAATATTTAAAGAAAAAACACAAGGGAGAAAATATTTAAAATTTTTAAAAATTAATAAAGTGTAAATTATGTAAATTCATATATAACATCAAACCTACGCTTAATAACTTACTGAAACTTTTCTTAATTAAGTGACCCCGTAAAAGCGAAAGCCTATGCATTAATTTAATAAACTCTTTGAAATTTAATTCAAAACCTTTTTCTTCTAAACAGCAATGTTATTGTTTAACTTGTAAATATTTATAGATCAGAGACATTCGGCTGCCCTATATAATTAGTACGATATATAATATCTCATTAAAATATTCATTTCAAGGTTCCATAAAGGAATAAAAATAGCTTTGTTAAAATAAATTTAAATATTATAATTAATATTGGAAAAAATTTAAACGTAAAACAACTTAACTTGAAAATATAGAAGAAAATTTAATTGTAATAATCTCATTGGAATTGTATCCTACTAAAGATGAAATTTCTTAGAAAATATTAAATAAATAAATAATTTAGTAATGAAGTAATTAAAAACCCCAGAGAGGTGTACGTAGGTATCTACCGCCATTCACACATTGAAATTTCATTCAAAATTCCTTTTATCTCAAACTATCTTAAACATTTTAAAAGTTTATAAATAGATAATTTAATGGAAAAATATGTTTTAGTCAATATTTAGTCATTATTCAGAAACAATATAATTTCTTTAAGTATGTGTATATTGAATAATATTCAATTTAAATATAAATTTAAAGATAATTACTTAGTATTTATTAAAATCGTAAAAAATAGTGAATCGATTATAATAATTGCAATATATATATTATATATATATATATACTTTTGATTACCAATAAAACACATTTTATAGGCTCCCATAATTTATTAGAAATAAAAATAAAATACATTTGAAATTAATTTTTAATAGTATATAGTATATATATGTAATATTAACATTAATAATCTGGATTTTATTTAACCCTTCAGCATCTTTTAATTTATAATAATTTATATAATATCAAAAATGAATTGAAATACTATCTATTAATTTAAATTATTTATTATAATTATAGGTAGATATAATGAATATAATATATTATATAAATTTAATTATCAATAATAATTGAAATAATTTACTAATAAAATTAATAATTGACTTTTTAATTGTATAACGATAATATTGGCAATATAAAAACTAATAAAAAATAGATATAATAATTGCTATTCTTTAGATTGCATATAGATCACCTTTTCTAGCCTCCTGTATTAAAATAGAAATAGAATTAAAATATATTTTCATAATTCAAATATAATTTTTTTCTACTTACACAGGAAATTTTTGAGAGAAAGAATTGAGAAGGAGATAACTCGGAATAAGAACAGTTGGAGGAATGTCATTGATGCCGTCAATATTTTTCAAAAGTGTCATAAAAATAAATATATGTATAAATAAAATGTATCCCCCCCCCAAATATTGTGCAAAAAATAAATTTAAAAGTGATTAGTTTTGTATTTGAGAACCCAAAAGTAAAAAAAAACATCTTTAAATTACGTATAAGTATAGTCTAAACTTTATGAATAAATAAATTATTTATAACGGAATTTTGTAAATTAAACCACATATTGATATTTGTTATGTTATGTTATGTTTGTATTTTTTGAATAAATTTACAATAACAAATATCAATATGTGACTTAATTTACAAAATTCCGTTATAAATAAAAACAACCACCAAAGCTTTAATAATAAATTATTTATTTTGTCAAAATTTTTTGACCCTCAGACCCCCCCACTGTCGGGCCACCCCAGACCCCTGCCCTCCAACATAATAGATCACGCTACGCCTAAGCCTCTAAGTATTATATTTAATATTTGTTTGTTTTTTGTCTTATCTGAGCTGTCAGCTACTATGACAGCTTATTTTGACAGAAAGTACTAGTCATTTGGGAATATATATACATCAATTTGATTCATCCATGGGACCACCCATTAGGACAAAAAAAAATGAATTAAAAAAAGTGAATGTCAAAATCATTTGGACATAAATAGGCTAATCATACTCGACTGACAAGCTATAATGTCATAAGAGAGGATATTACGTAGATTTACTATACAGTTAAAGGTATTATTCCCGTTTGAACTAAATAATATTATAAATAAATTAAATTATTTTAAAATGTACCTCCCAATCGGTAAAAGAATACACTAAAGTTTACTTTCAAAATAAATTATGAATAATAAATGTCAAAGGAGTTCATAGATCATAAAATATCCCTAAAAAGAAGAAGATATTTAATGTATATGGAATTATATTTATTGTGACAAGTCAAATGCGCTAATTATTCTATTAGATTATATTACTATTCTCAAACTAATTACTCCCTTGAAGTGGAAAATTAAATTAATATAAATAAAAAACTATAAAATAATTATATTGGTCAAAATATAGTGGTCAAAAAGGATATAAATAATACAATGCCAAGGTTATTAAAATAAAAAAAAATATTATTTTAAAGAATAATAAACATGAGAGTTAATATATCGTCAAAAATCATTGAGTTATTATGTAAACATTGGAAAGATTCCATCTGAATTTCTTCTTTCTTTTTTACTCTCACAATCAGTGACAGTTTTCTTTTTTTTTTCTTTGTTTCAATAACAAATCATAAAAATTTAATTTCATATTTAATAAATATTATTATAATATAATATATGAAAAGTAGAATTTAGAATTTAGGGCAAGATTGAAAAAAAATGAATAGATATTCTTTTGATATCTAACTTGTGAAATAGAAAGGTGAATAAACATTAATGTTGGCTGTCAACGCTTAACACAGATAAAAATCTTAAAAACAGTTGGAAATTAATTACTCCCGATGTTAGAATTCCCCCCCCCCCCTCTTTTTCATCTTGACCGACGTCCACAGTCATAATTTATTCTATTCTCACTCTTCGGGAAAAGTTTTTTTTTTTGTACTTTTCTGTTCTTAATTCACAATGCATGTTACATACATATATTTAAACGATATATATGTATATATTATAAATTAAATTAAGATAAATAATCAACGATTAATTAATAATCTAATGGAATAATTTATTTTAAAGTTGTAAGATAGATTGTAATAAGAAATGAGATACCTTGTAGATAAAGCCGTTTTAAAGCTGGGAAGAGTTCCAATGAAGAGAAATCAAGAGATGTAAGGGCATTATGCCGCAAATCAAGTTCTTTTAAAGATGTTAGTGATTGAAAGATAGTAAGATTAAGAGAGTGCAAAGAAGTCATTCGTAAGAGACGAATAATCTGTAATTAAAAAAAAAAAATAATCAAAAAATATGATTATGAATAGCAGATTTTTCTTTCTAAAACTTCCCCTTGGGTTATAATAAAAATAAATCAATTTATTTTATTTAGGTATTAGATTATATTTTATATGAATATGTTATTTTTTTTTCTTAAAAATATATTAAATGACTTAAATTTTACATAAATTCATAAATGCATAAATCAATTTTAATTAAACTTAATGATTATTTATTCAAACATTCGACTATTTTTACACATTTTTCATACATTGCCAATTAACTGAAATAACGAGTGAATATTTATTAGGGACCGGTCTAACGAAACACCAAATTTGTCATGATTCTCGTAAAATAATAAATTTAATTTTGGTTTAATAAATTTTAATCATTGGTTTTTAATTAAAGTTTAATGAGAATTTATTAATTAACTTTAAAAATTGTTTTTTCTAACTATATGGCTCTACTAAAAAAAGTACTTGTTCGCCTTAAACACATTCCTCCAAAATCCTTATCCTGAGCCATAACCATCATCCTATCTTCTATTTTATTTGTCAATTGACATCAAAGTTTCTACTGTAGAATTTTTTCTTTATTAAAAAAATAATTACCTTTTATTTTAAATAATTCAAACTAGTTAAAATTTCTTAATATAATATAAATATTAATATATTACCCCCCCCCCCCCAAAGATTTAATAATAATAAAAATTATAAAATTAAATAGAAGTATTTAACTAAGATAATATATTTTAAAATCAATATTTAATAAATAATAACACTTTATTGAAAAATTTATTCTTGCCAAATATATATTAAGGCAGGGATTCTCAACCAAAAAAAAGGTAAGATGATTTTGTGGCCAAACTTTTGAACATTTTCGATTTTTTTCAATATGGCCAAGTGTGCCGGCTCCTGCAAGAGAAAATGTTATTTCAAAAAAATGATTAAGTCAGTGAATGTAAAGAGGCTCTCAAACAACATTTACGACTTTTTTTCAATATAGTTCTAAAAAATAAAGGTAAATTGTTTTCATTTTATTGTATGCGATGGGGAGGGGGGGGGGCATGAAAATTATGATTGAAAATTGAGCCTTGAATACTAAAAGGTTGAGAAACACTGTATTAAGGCATTTAATAATCTATAAAAAAAAATTTAAGATTTTTCGGTGACGATGAATCTAAAAATTATTAGTATTACCTCTAATTCTTCCAGATTTGAAGGAAATGGTTCTCGAATACTTTCAATACGTCCTCCAATTAATGTCAATTCCTTTAATGAGACATTCGATGCTTCATCCTTCAAGAGGAAATTAAATAAATCATATGGGTTGAATTCGATGTGTGGCCATTCGCAGAGTATTAACACTGTCGATGAGGAATTTTTTGATGATAATTCACCATTACCAACGCCTTTCATTGATATTACTCTATATTAAAGAAATTATCAACATAGAACATTTCAAGTTTCTTATTTTAATATTTTTTTTATTTTGTTATTTTTTTTCTTTGTATTAAAATAGTAATAATATCAAATATTATATATTTACCAATCTATTGGATAAAAAAAATATATTCTTACTAATGCGCAAAGAGAAATTTTAAATTATAATTTTAAATAATCGATCGAATTTCTAGATCAACGGCCGTAAGTGGTGGATCGCGGTCGGAACCTCAAAAGATGAAAAGCCTGTTCGTCCAATAATTTTTTATGTAATGAACTTTTAAAAAATTGGTTCAAGACCGCAAATGTGATTTCTTCAATTGATTTTTTTTTAAATAAAAATACTGAATTTCTCATTAATTTAAAAGTGAAAAATATTATTATTATTATTATCATTAAAGTTTTTATTATTCCTGTTCTGTTACAAATATTTGTATATACAAAATAATCTATAATACATTAATTCACTTAAAATAATTTATTTTAATATATACATTTTTACTATCTCGCCAGAGATAGTATTGGGATCACGAAAATTTTCGAAGTTGAGATTTTGATGTTTTTATACGTTTTGAAGGTTCCTGAATCATTCTCACTAAGGTTGAGAAAAATGTTTGTGTGTGTGTGTGTGTGTGTGTGTGTGTGTGTTTATGTATGTAGAGAAGATTACGCAAAAACGGTTTGTGCTAGAATCATTAAATTTGGTATACGGTCATTATTCAAAATTCATAGTTTTCTATCAACTTTTGAGAAATGTAGCTCATCCGGAAGAGGGTTTTTATTTTTTTTTATTTTTTTTTTCCTCTAAAGCATAGGTTCCCAAACTTTTTTGTGTCGTAGACCCCTTGCCATGTTTTTCAGTTCTTGGTAGACCCCCTAAATTGATTGATTTTTTATAAAAAAATTTTACCCTTTTTTTAGAGCCTTATTGAAAAATAAAAATTATTTTAAGCCATATTCGAAAAACAATTTACCTTTTTTTTTAGAGTCATATTGAAAATAAAATAAAAAAATAGGGGTCGAAATAGACCGCTTTGGGAACCTCTGCTCTAAAGTCACCGTAAAAATAAAGATATATGTATGTTTGATAGTTTTTCACATTATTAAAAATTGTATAAAACTGCTATATATAGAATTTCAGATTGATTGATTTGCTGAAATTACCGGAATTAATTTTACGCGCCAGCACGTGACGTGGAGCCATCAATAAAGAGCCAAACACGCAGTGTTTTAATAAATATTATTTATTAATTTTAATTTATAATTTAATTTAAATATAATATATATGTTATTTAATCCAATTCAAATTTGCGAGATAGTCGATTGGAGACACTCCAGCTTATTTTAATTTGAATCAAGTGTTCATCAAGTGAAAATTAATATAAATAAATTTTCTATGAAATTTGAATATTTTTTTATGAATGAAAAATAAAATAATTATTCATTCCCAAAGTGTTTTTTTTTAAAATAATAAACATCAATTCTCAAAGGACTCTTTATCTTTACCACCTTCTTATTTATGAACATTAATTCTCTTACATTGTGAAGAAACGATAAATCATTAAAATATAAATTTAGATTTTCATGATTAGGAGATAAACCAAAGTATTATATTTTTATTATATACATGTAAACATAAATTAGATTTATGAGGTCTTTTAAATGAATATAAAATTTAATTAAAATCAATTTTTTTTTTATTTTGTTTGGTGATATTTTTTGTAACACTTAATCAGAGTTTTATTTACAAATCCAGAGATATGATAAACACTTAGTCGAGTAGATAATCATATACTATAAAAATTAATTGATATAAATTTAATTTATATATACATATAATCAAATGCCATTTAAATATATATTATTTTAAAGGAGATATAAAAATTGAAATATCGGAAAGGCAATTTGTAAGTAAATAATAAAATAAGATAAATCATAGTCTATTAACCATTAGTTATCAATAATAGTATGCTTTAAATGAAAGATATAAAAAAATATACAAAAAAACACATTTTAAATGAATTAAAATTCAGATAAAATGAAACTCGTTCTAAAAAAACATATAATAAAAATCATTAGACTATACATTTAAATAAATAAATGGCTCAGTAACTTAAAATTAAATTGGACAAGGATATAAAAGATTTCATGTTTTTATTAATAATTTAAAAGTTGCAATATATTTTTATTATTATTGAAATTCATTTAAAATAAAAATATATAGTCTAAAAAAAAAAATTAAAAAAATATTATCATTCGATTTACTTAAATTAAAAGATAAATTCATGAAGGTAACTTTGAAACAAGTACACAATTTTTCCTAAAAACCCTACAGGTCTAATATTAATTTGGAAGTTATTCGTTTTTGCTAATATATAGTTATATCACTTACTTCTCGATGAAGTTTTACTAATATATCAATAATTTAACTTAATATTAATTATTAACTGAATATTAAACACATATAAGTAATATACTCTATTGTTTACAAATTTTATATGCATATCAATAATTCTATAATTGAATTACTCCAGATTTTTGTGTATGTTTTTATACAATCAATTAATAAATATATTATAAATTAAAACAAACATTATAAATAAAACAGAAAAAAAAATCTGGAGTGTCTCTACTCGACTATCTCGCAATTTGAATTGGATTAAATAACATATATTTAAATTAAATTTAATTAATTAAAATTAATAAAGAATATTTATTTTACCAGCGCGTTTGACTCTTTGTTGATGGCACTACGTCACGTGCTGGTGAGTGATTTTCGGTATTAAAAAATTAATTCTGGTACTTTCAGCGTTTCAATCAAGCTGAAATTCTATATATGAGCCACTCAGAAGCCAAACCGATTAACTACAATTTTTAAAATTTTGCTAGTAATGTAATGTAATGTAAAATAAGGTAATCTGAAACATATGAAGTGAATAACGAACTTAATAATCTTAATATTGCAATTCAATATACTTTTTTTTTGTAATCAATAAACCTGAATTTTATACAAGCTGTGAACTTTAGGCTTTATTTTCTCAGTTTCTTTAAATGTGGAGTTTGCTTTGGCTTCTGAATGGCACAAATCGAAGTTTTAAACAATTTGTAATCATGTGAAAAACTATCAAACATATATCTTTATTTTTACGGTCAGTTTAGAAGGAAAAAATCAAACCGTGTTAGGTAATGACCCTCTTCCGGTTGAGCTACATTTCTCAAAAGTTGATAGAAAACTACGAATTTTGAATAATGCCCGTATACCATTATTCTAGCTCAAACCGTGTTTGCGTAATCTTGTCTACACACACACACACATACACACACAGAGTGATTTTTCTCAACCTTAGTGAAAATGACTCAGGGACCTTCAAAACGTATAAAAACATAAAAATCTCGACATCGAAAATTTTCGTGATCGCAATACTATTCAAAATTCAACGATATTATTTTTTATTGTTTTATAAGGAGCATGATCCATCTACTTCATTTGCTTGTAAGACAATTAATTCTTTGGTCAACGAACGCCAATTTTAATTAGTAATATGTATATCTAATAAATAAATCGTCAATAAAAACGCCTGATACGTATGCACTATCAACACTCAGACAATATATTCAATTTTCTCTGAAACAATGAACCGGGAACCTTCTCGGGAAAAGCAGCCAGGTAGAAAAATAAAAACTTTTATATTTAATTGCCGAGGTTTCACCGGGAAGGCTCTCGATTGCTTATTTCTGAGTATATACTCTACAGCCATAAATCACAAGGGATCTTTTATAGGTTTTACTTTCATTTATATAAAATATTGAAAATACTTAAATATATTTTTTTTTAATTTTTTAAATATTTAGTTGTTTATTATGGGTGTCAAATTAATAATTATTAATGAGCTTATTAAGGGAAAAATAATATTATAATTTATCTAGAAAGATTTAGAACGACAAGTCAAAATTCTATTGATTTATTTGATTTTTATTTTGTATTCTGTTCTAGATATGTTTCAATAAAAGCTTAAATGAATTGAATTAAATTTGAATAAGAAAAGAGCAATATATGTATGAGTTCATCACAATAAATTAATATTCGTTCCATTCCTTTAATGTCATTTGAAAAGTAGAGCACACAAGATGTTGTATTTATTTATTACTGATTAAAGTATATTTCATCAGATATTTTATATGTTTATATAAACAAATGTCCGATTGCCCATCCTTTTTTTTTGATATTTTATAAGCAAATTGAGAAATATTCTCTGATCAAAGAAAAATATAATTTTACTTTCCATTTAAATTAATGAGTATATTAATTCTTCTCAACGTTGGGTAATGTTATAGAATTAAGGAACAGAAAAGAAATATTTTCATTTTATTGTTAATTTTTTGAGAAAAAATAAAAACAAATTATGAAGGCATTCATCTGATTACATTTTTTCTAACTTTTAAGTATAAAAACATGAAATTAATTAATTTTTTTTTTTATAAAATAACTAAACTGAATTTAAAAAAAAATTATTAATTTATTTATTAAATTAAATTAAAATTACTAAAATATATAAATTATTTAATTGTAAAGATATCACAGTATAAAATAATAATATACCTATATTTTTTTAATTATTAATAAAATTACTTATTTAAAATTGAAGAGTGTAACTAGGAAGGTATTCTTATATCAAATACAATTATTACATACATTGACTCAACAAGAATTATCTTTTTATTCCTAAACTTTGTAGTAAATGACACGCGAGTTTAAATAGAAACACGAGAAAATAAAAATTCATCCTAAGTTAAAAAAATTCCTGAAAAATAAAGATTTTAGAAAAATTTTTAATATTCGAAATCATTTTGAAAGAAATAATATTTCAAAAATTTATCCATAAAATTCACTTTTAGAGATTTTTAATATTTTATTTATTATAGTATTTATATATATATATATTTATTCATTTCACTCCTCCCCTTTTGGGGTTTGGAGAACATTTACAAAATATACATATCCAATGTTTAAATTTATTTACAAATGAAATCAATAAAGGTTTTATTTAGTATATGCATGACAAAAATTATTTTATTATTGGAGTTAATAAAATATATTAAAAAAATTAAAAAAAAATTTTTCTTCTAATTATGTAGATTACAAGAAAAGTTACATAGATATATCAAATTATTATCTGCTTAACCTTAATATAAATTAAATGTTCTTAAGATTTATTTTATAAGATTACTATAGTAATAAAATTAATTATCCACACATTTATTTTATATTAAAAGTCAAAAGGAATATTAAATATAATAGCCATAAAATATAAAAATATTACTTTTAGCCTTCAGGACAAATTTACTCGAATGTATATTTTTCAAAGAATGCTAAATAGGAAAGACTTATTTCTTGGTGAATTTGATTATTTATATATGATTCAATCCCTAAGATCATATCTCAAAATCAGTATTGCCTATTATGGCATCTCTAGCCCATTAGACAGTTCAAAGTCATTCTTGTAATTGTAACCAAATCTAATTAAAAGATGTTTATCTACTAGATTTTTCGATTTATAATTTATAAAAAATATAATTTATCTTTCATCTATTAATGACAAAAAATTTAAACATGGTATTTTTAATGTGGAAATCAAATGAAATAAAATTTTAATAAAATCCCATATTTCGATAAACTATGTAATAAAATAATGTTATGTTTGATTTGGAATTATAATTTGATTGCATAACAATTAAAATTTTTTCCCAAATTAGAAATCTTCGAAAAAACAAAAGCATTATTGTTAATATGCAATAGTCCAGGGGTGTGTAAAGTGCGGCCCAAAACCCTTCGAGATGCGTCCCAAATACAAATTATGAAAATTTCGACTTTTTGTGTCTCTTGACACGCCATCAGACTTTCGCCTTTTTTTGAAAAATTTTCAATTTGTCTCTAAAAAAAACAAAGGTTAGATGTTTCTCGCGATCAGACATTCGACTTTTTTTTGAAAAATTATAGAGTTCGCAACCCTATGTGCGGCCCAGCATATTTTTTTTGCAATCTGGCCCACGAATGGTCATAGTTTAGACACCCCTGCAATAGACCCTATCTCCCATGGACTCGAAAGTTCTTGACCACATCAACCACATTCCTCTAACCACCCCTATCTATTTCTATATTTCAATAAATATAATATATTTTAATAAGTATATATAAAAGAAATAAATAATGAAGAAATGTACATATAATGTACATGTACTGAGTTCTACATGTAATGCAAATATTTCAAAATAGCCAAGGAACTAAAAATATATTTTTTATATTTTCGACCTTTACATATTATTTCCAGATCAACATAATCTTTTATCTGTCAAATATAATTAATAATTACACATAATTAATAATAATACAAAAAACTTCTGGCTTTTTAATATTTTATGAAAGGACCGGTAGCAGTCTAATCAGGGTAGAGGTGTTGTATGATCAGTACTATCAATATTTATTTTGATTTTTATGCTCGATTTCTTATCTCGAGAAGCTTCCCAATTTGGATCACGCCGGCTTTAAGTTTTAAATAAAACATATACCAGATGTAGAAGTATGAAACCGGCATTTTTTTTTGTAAAAATTGTACGACTGTTATGTGAAAATTATAAAAAATATTTTATTTAAGATTTAGTCTCCATTGGAATTCATACATTTTTCCCATCTCTTCGGCAGGTTAGAATGCCACGCCAAAAAACAATCCTTCCATTTTTTTTTAGCCCCGTTCAAAAAATGGTAGCTAAAAGTTCGCTAGCGATGACAAGCCTAAGATCATTAATATACAGGACAAAAATGGACTCACTTCCGAGTATATTAACTCTATATAACTCTTGTATATTAAGCGTTTTACTCTATGCTTCAGAAATATGTGCACTAAGATATGAGGAACTTTTGGAAAAGATCCAGGAGGGATTCTTCAAATCATTATTTTGCCTAGAGAGGTCAACACCCGGCTACGTGGTGAGGGTGGAGTTTGAACTGTTACCGGTTATAGTATGTACATTTAGAAGGGTACTGTCATGGCTCTACAAAATACTATTAATATCCACAGATAGGCTTCAGAGAGGTGCTCTCGGCAGGATAAGGATTCTATATGAATGCCGACTGGCGAACGAGAGAATCCTCATTTTTGCTGCCAACGGTGTTTTGGACAAAATTGACCAGGGTCAATTGTGCAAAATTTGTAACATGCAAGAGAGAGAGGACCTAGGCCACCTTTTACTACGCTGCCCAATATATGACCACTTGAGAAACCACTTCTTAAAGAGAAATAACTTGGAGATGATTCTCACGGTCAAGGGTTGGGATGGTATAAGTAATATCTATTACTTTATGAGTGGTCTTCTAAAACTGAGATCTTTAATATTAGAGGAATAACGATTAGATATTCCTTTTTACTATCTCGCCAGAGATAGTATTGCGATCACGAAAATTTTCGATGTTGAGATTTTGATGTTTTTATACGTTTTGAAGGTTCCTGAATCATTTTCACTAAGGTTGAGAAAAATGTCTGTGTGTGTGTGTGTATGTGTGTGTGTATGTGTGTGTGTGTGTATGTATGTAGGCAAGATTACGCAAAAACGGTTTGAGCTAGAATGATGAAATTTGGTACACGGACATTATTCAAAATTCATAGTTTTCTATCAACTTTTGAGAAATGTAGCTCAACCGGAAGAGGGTCATTACCTACAACGTTTTGATTTTTTTTCCTCTGAAGTGACCGTAAAAATAAAGATATATGTTTGATAATTTTTCACATGATTAATAATTGTATAAAACTGCTATATATAGAATTTCAGCTTGATTGATTCGCTGAAATTACCAGAATTAAATTTTTAACACTGCAAATCTCACGCGCCAACACGTGACGTGGTGCCATCAACAAAAAGCCAAACATGCGCTGGTTTAATATTTATTATTAATTATTTATAATTTATAATTAATTAAATTTAATTTAAATATAATATATTATGTTATTTAATCCAATTCAAATTGCGAGATAGTCGAGTGGAGACACTCCAGCTAATTATTTATGTGTTTATTTGTTTATTTATTTTTTTCTATCTTTTGTTGTTGTTTTTTCTTTTGCATTGTATTCGATTTGTTTATCTATTTATTTATTTATTTATTTATTTTTTGGCATTTTTATGTATTTTGTTTTTATTATTTTGGTTTTTCTTTTCTGTATAAATCTGAAAAGATGTAAAACTGATACTATGGGTCTATGATTGTGTGTGCCCTCAATTTGAGGCATTATGGTCGTTGATTACAGAGTGTTAGTTATTATGTAAATATGTAAATAAGTTTTTCTTTTTTTATTTTGTTTTTTGTTTACCTTTTGGATGTTTTTGCTATTTTTTTTTTGTATTTTTTTGTCACCACCCAAACTGGGGTGGACCGAAATAACATACAGAATAATTGTATATATATTTTTTGAATAAATGAATATAAACAATCCTTCCTTTTAGTAGCTCATAATATATTATACCCTTTTTACACTTTTTCAATGGTTTCCAGCGCTCCTCGTTTCTTAAGTCAAAATAACTACTTTTAAATTTTTTAAACCACTTAAAGCATTGAGTTTTGATAAGAGCATGTTCCCCGTAAGCTTCGACAAGCATTCTATGCGATTCTACAGCAGTTTTCTTCAAATGATAGCAGAAAACCAATGCTGTCCGAAAATCATAGGCACAAAACCCAAGATGTTTGAGGTTATAGAAAAATATACCGGTGTATGAAACTTAAGTTATATTGTGTGGACAAACTTCGTCAGCTGTTAGAGGGAGAAGATGGCTCTACAGAAGCGGTCTTACAGTCTTTAAACTGATAGCGACACCATCTATAGGGAAATTCCGGTTTCATACTTCTACACCTATGTATATAAGGTTGAAAATTAAATATTATATATAAAGAACATACAAAATGTATTATTAATTATTTAACAATTATAATTGCTTGAAATCAATACGATGTATTTATATTAATTTTTTATTATAAATAAGAAAATTATTCTTACCCTGTATCTGGAATACCCTTAAAACATCTGAATATTGTTTTGTTATTAATTAAAATATGTTCACATTTGGGAAGCGTTCCGGATGATAGGGAAGATGGACATTGAGCGAAATGATGGCTAATATTAATGTGACTGGGTGAACCAGAGATCAGTAGAATAATATTATAAAGCATCATAAGACCAATTCTCCGCAGATTAAATCTGAAAAAAAAAATAATAAATATTAATTTAAATAAATAAATATTAATATAAGTCTACATCTAATTAATTATGCATATATTGATATATTTAATATAGTGAATTATCTTTCAATAGACAACAAATAGCCTCGAATTATTGTATTACTCTATTAAATGTAATTTAAAATATAATATTATTTTACTTAAATAAATATTAGCATTATTTGTTTAGACTTTTTCATTATAATTTGAGTGGATGATTAGATTATTTAAACAAAGGATCGCACAAAAGGTTGTCAGTCTGACAATAATAACATAGATCATTTTATTTATTTTTTAACATATATCTCTTACACAATTATTTTTTTATTTTTCAATCAATATTATTTTTGGATCGTTTAAATAGCTTGCTGTAAATCTTCAGACAAGAGTGTTTAGTAGTTTGTTTGTGGCAAAGTTACAAGTATTCACATCTTCTGAAAAATGGATCAAATATTCATTAAAGTAAACACATCTTAAAAGTGTTTAAACTTATTTATTCCGGTCAATAAATGAAACATTTAAAATGAAATATCGAATCGATGACTATTACATTTATTAATTTATAAAAAAAATGTTAAAATATCTTTTTTTTTTAAATAATTCTTATCAATTAAAATGATTTGGACCAAAAATGAAAATTCAACAGATCAAGTCAAAAAATGTTAGAGCCGTTTTCAAGTATAAATAAGTATTATATTCTGTATTTTTATACAATTATTGTTTCATTAATAAGAATTAATGGATACTTGATTATATATATATTTAAATTAATATAGCTGGTTATCCTTTGTATAGAAGTTTTATATAGACATGAGTGTAGAAATCTTTAAATATAATTATTGTAAAATAGTAAAAATTCTTAAAACGTTGAAGAAGGTCAGTACCATGATCATTTAATTTCTTATCGATTATTATATAAATTTTTAAACATATATTTCATTTAAAATAAAAATATTAACGGATAATTGTAAGGTTATTCTTTTTTGATCATAACTATAAATATGCGTTTCAAATTAAAAGATTGTTATCTACTTAGGTTGTTTATAAAGAGCTGTTAAACTCTGACGAAATAATTTTTTTTTAATCGATTAGATCTATGTAATAAATCAAAAATAAATTGGTCAATCAAGTTTTTTATTCTCTCTCTTTCTCTCGCTATTCCTCAGGTGACTCATTTTGAATCAGTGATGAATTATTATTTATTTATATGATTTTTTTTATCCCTTTTTTTGGACTAATTGAAATGTTAAATTGTCCGATTGTGTGAACCCAATTTAATAAGAAATCAATAATCATTAATCATGATCAAATAACATTCATTTCCTTTTTGAAATGATATCGAAAAGGTGGATTAACTTATTTTTTAAGGCCAATGAACAAAAAAAAAGTTGTCTTCTAATATGCTAATATTATGAATAGTCCTATTTGGATAAATTAGAAAATATTGTATCAACTGATGAAATATATATTTATATCCAATATTTATAAAGTCAAAGGATTTAATTAATAAAATTATAAAAAAATTATAACTCAAATGAATATAGATAATTGACTTAAAATATCACCATGAGTCTGAATTATTACAATTCTCGCGCCAGAGATAGTATTGCGATCACGAAAATTTTCGATGTCGAGATTTTGATGTTTTTATACGTTTTGAAGGTCCCTGAGTCATTTTTACTAAGGTTGAGAAAAATGTCTGTGTGAGTGTATGTAGACAAAATTACGCAAAAACGGTTTGAGCTAGAATCATGAAATTTGGTATACGGGGATTATTCAAAATTCGTAATTTTCTATCAACTTTTGAGAAATGTAGCTCATCTGTAAGAGGGTCATTACCTACCACATTTTGATTTTTTTTCCCTCTACCATAAAGTGACCGAAAAAATAAAGATATATTTTTGAAAATTTTTCACATGATTAAAAATTGTATAAAACTGCTTTATATAGAATTTCAGCTTGATTAAATTGCTGAAAGTACCGGAATTAATTTTTTAAAGCTGCAAATCACGCGCCAGCACGTGACGTGGTGCCTTCAACAAAGAGCCAAACACGCGCTGGTTTAATAAATATTATTGATTAATTTTAATTTATAATTTATAATTAATTAAATTTAATTTAAATATAATATAAGTTATTTAATCCAATTCAAATTGCGAGATAGTCGAGTGGAGACATTCCAGATTTTTTATAGATAAATTATGAAAGGCTAAAAACAAATGATAGTTTTTTAGCGACATTAAATGCCTTGTTCCTCTAACAGTGCCAATTTTTTTATTATTATTTTTTATTATTTAAATAATCAAATTTGCTTACATAAAAGAATCTTAATTTTTACATCAATCATTTTTATTAAATAAATATTTTTTTTTTAATTAAGTTATCCTGGAATGATGATATATAATGATAGAAATAACTATTTTAAAATGGAAATACAAATTAAGAATATTTTTTTAAAAAATTAAATATAATAATCATAATTACTGGTATAAAAGTGTTAATTTTAGTATAAATAGCAACCAACTTCATTTAGAAGCCTTTTTAACGATTCTCTAATACGGTATTTATTGTTTGAACTCTTTTATGAATTATAAATACAAAAATAATATTTCATATGATATTTTCCAAATTTAATTTATTGAATGACGAAAGAATAGTTAATTTATAAAGGATAAATAAATGATGTTTAGTTTACACATTTCAACTGCTTGTTAATTGAAATCAATATATATATATATATAATTGTATATCCTGGAAATAATCCAACTAATAATAATATTTATTTTAAAGATCCAAACACATATTACATAAAATGCTTTCATTTCATCACTGAAGTAGAAGAACAGATTATAATATTAGTAATTAATGAAAGAAGCTCTTGTTTATGATTCATTTATATATCAAATTTATAATCGAACTAATAAAACTAGCTATTAATTTTAATTTTATTAGCGAAAAACTGATAAAGATGCATACTCTAAATACTTTAAATTAAACAAACTTATCAAATTTATTTCAACACGACTTTTGCATTATTACAATTAATATATAAAATTTTATTATATTCATTATATATGTAGAATGAATAATTTTAATTTGTAATTGATAAATTGTATTATAATTAAATAAATACATTAGATAGAAAATCTATTATTAGTATTATTATTTAGAAAAAATATTATAATTACTAAGTGATTTGTTTTTACCGACCGACGATAGTAAGGGAGGTATTGTTTTCACACCAAATTTCACATGTGGAGATTTTTACATATCTCCACGAATCATGCATTTTCTAAACAGAAAAAAGTATTTTTAGCATGATGTCTGTCCGTCCGTCTGTCCGTCTGTCCGTCCGTCTGTCCGTCCGTATAGATGTGTACAGCCTGAACGGCTCAACCGATTTTGATGAAATTTGGAATATTTACTTAATGCATCAGTGGGATGAATTGATCAACTTTTGGTGCAAATCCGTGAACCGGAAGTGGTAGTATTAGCGATTGACGATTGGAAGGGAAGGGTTATTTTCACACCAAATTTCACATGAGGAGATTTTTTTATATATCACCACGAATCATGCACTTTGTATTGGTTTTATCCTCGGGAAAATCATATTTATTAGTTTTTTCTTGATTTAAAATTATATGACGTCATCCAGCCATTCATGACGTCACAGCCTGGTCTTACATATAAATATATACATATATTATAAATAAAATAAAATTAAAAATATTTATGTTATATGCCTATATGTTTTTTATTTTATAGATATATTAAAATTATTTGAAATTGTTTCTGTAGCTGGAAATTAATTTACTTCAAACCGTCGGTCGGTTCGGATCTGGCCACAGGTCAACTTATTTAAACTGATCTAATATCCACGATATTATATAATAATTTTATCATTTTTGTAGGTGGATGTTGATTTGATAGCGTTTATACCGTTTAACCAAATGAATACAAATTTAAAGATAGATATTCATTGAAAAAATCTGTAGTTTTACTAACTTATCTCATTAAATAAATTAAATCATTTAAAATTTTTATTTACTATAGGTATACTATTAATTAGTTCACTTTAATTTATTTAATAAAAGAACTTGATAAAATATTTATAGTAGTATAATAGAACTAAATAGATAGCATGTCTAATTATTAGAGATTGTAATTGAGACTCATTTCCTAGGAACCGGTTCCATACATCACATTAACACCTGAAATGGTAGTTAAATTCTAATATTGGGATGTTAAAATTTCCAGAAATGAATAAAATTTCATTCCAAAACGACTATTAACTTGAAAACATTCATCATGGCAAGTTTTAATCATTCATTGATCTTCCACTCTTTAGTAGATGCAAAAGGGTTTTTCATTATCCTTTCAAGACTTTCCTCAAGTGATTTCACTACGCTAACTACGACCTTTCCAATACCAATCGGAAATCATTAATGACTGATTTGAATACAAAACCTTGCGAAGAGAAGAATGTATTCTAGGAACCGGTTCCTGGAAAGGAACCTTTTTTGCCTAATTTTTCTAACTATATAATCAATTAATTTTAGGATTCAAAGAAGTTTCACTATATTATTTCTATATTATTAATAGAGAACTATAAAAGAACCTTCATCTAGTCAGGAATGAATAAATCTATTTCATAAGACTATTCTCTCTCTTATAAGTAATAGCTAAATAAGTTATTGGTTTTAATAAAAAATTCACCTCATTGTGTATTGTGTTCCATTTAATTCTAGGAAGATTTATCTTTTCCTTATAATGAAAAAGTTTATAAATTGGTTCACTTATAATAAGAATGTGGCCTGTAAATATTCTGTTAACGAGTTGTTCCAATTAAGTTGAAGTCTTGTTATATTTGAAATTCGATTGAATATAATAAATGAGAAAGATTTATATATCATCTACTAACAAATCAATCAATATAATTTTAATTTAAATATAATAAGTTCAATGGTTGAAGAATTATAAAAAAGAATCCAATTAAATTAAATTCGCATTTCTAACACTTAAAAAAACGTTCTTTAAACTTATTATACTTTTTCCATTTAATTTAATTTTATGCTTTCATTCTTTTTAATTTTTAAAAAATAACCTGAATGACAATATGTTTCATTATTTTTGTCTTTTCATCATGATTAAAAAAAGAAAATATCAAACATATTTTATCTTTCTAAAAATTAATTAATAAATGGAATGAATTTTTTGAATTTAATTTTAATAAAATATATAAAGATCATTTAATTGATTAGATAATAAGGAAGAAATGTTTTGTTTAAAATATAGAATCATTACCAGTAAATTATAAAATTAATTAAACAATACATTTGCTTCTATGGTTTGCTCTTTATCTTTCCTTTGTAAATTTAAATTACAATATAATATGTGTTATAAGTGACATTTACTGGTAATATTAATATTGTCGAGATCAGAATAAAGATAAAAACCTCCTGTTATGAAGGCAACCCTCGCAAATGTCTTGCATAGATTGAATATAGTAACCAGATAACAATTTGTTAATAATTTGTCCAAAATAAATATAAGTAATCGAATAAATGATTTTATAATTAATTTTTTTTAATAGGATAAAAATTGGATGCGACTTTTGAATAAACTTTTATTTAAAGTCAACAAGATTGGCGAATCAAATTTAATCTCATTTTCATAAATAGTATACATTTCGCTGTTACACATACACTATTAACAAACATATTCAAACACTAATACTAAGAAATACTTGGGTTATTAAAAATTTAAAAAAAAAACATAAAAATATTTTTGTTAGCCTTATATCATGTAATTAAAGAAGTACAGAATTCACAGTGATCAAAAAGTAAAAATATGAGAAAATTAAAATTAAATATTTATAAAGAAAAAAAACATATCCGAAGTATGCGTATTTCAATTAAACACACAAATCAACAGTGGTATTGGGAGGGGAACGCGGGGGAATGTCGTTCCCTTACCTTTTTTCAAAACCTGAACGCAAATGATAATTAGCTGGAGTGTCTCCACTCGACTATCTCGCAATTTGAATTGGATTAAATAACATAATATATTATATTTAAATTAAATTTAATTAATTATAAACTATAAATTAAAATTAATAAATAATATTTATTAAACCAGCTCATGTTTGGTTCTTTGTTGATGGCACTACGTTACGTGTTGGCGCGTGAGATTTGCAGTGTTAAAAAATTAATTCTGGTACTTTCAGAGTTTCAATCAAGCTGAAATTCTATATATTGCAGTTTTATACAATTTTTAATCATGTGAAAAATTATCAAACATATATCATTATTTTTACGGTCACTTTAGAGGAAAAAAAATCAAAACGTTGTAGGTAATGACCCTCTTCCGGTTGAACTACATTTCTCAAAAGTTGATAGAAAACTACGAATTTTGAATAATGGCCATGTTGCCCAAACCGTTTTTGCGTAATCTTGTCTACACACACACACACACACACAGACACAGACATTTTTCTCAGTCTTAGTGAAAATGATTCAGGAACCTTCAAAACGTATATAAACATCAAAATCTCAACAACGAAAATTTTCGTGATCGCAATACTATCTCTGGCGAGATTGTAAAAATGTGTGATCCTATTTGGGAATTTTTGTAGTACTCCATAAGTGTACTACATAATAATATCTTTCTGATTTTCATCTTTTTTTTTTTGAATTTCTTTTTTGTATTCGTTAATATTTTGTATATAGCAACAATAAGAAAAAATAAAAACTTATAGGGAAAAAATATTTTGCTGAAAAAAAGGACTTTTTTGCCCCCACTATAAGTCCATATACTTCTTATTTTACCAATACATAACTGCAAATCAATATATTAATATCAAATTAAATCAAATATATTTATTTATTTATGTTCTAATTAATAAATTACAATTGTTATAGATTAAGAAATATTTCTATTTGACAATATATAATTATATCAAGCATATATAACATAAGTATTTTTGATTTTATCAATAGAAAAAAATATTAAATTATTTTTGCCTATGATTTGTAGATTTAAATTTATGAAAGTTTATTCATTCCTCTGTATAGGTTTCTATAAATATTATGAAATTACAAACGATATTAATCCACTTATAAAGGGAAATGGAAAATTACAATTCACTCTCTAGGTGTACAGGAAGTTGGATTAGATATGTCTGATTTTAGAATTCAAAGGAAATTCGTTTTATAGATCTGGGTCATGGAACAACTAAACATCTTTGGAGATATTAAATAAGAAATCAAATAAAGATTTAGAAATATGCTATTAAAAACTAATAATGAGAATACATAAATATTTAATTTTCTTTTAAATTCATCTTAATTCATTAAATGATAAAATTATTACTAATCATCATAAATAGAAAAAATTGAATAATTTATGAATAAAACAAATTAAGAAAAATTAGGAAATTCAAAATTATATTGAATAAAAATGATATAATTCAGAAAGTTAGAATTTTTGTCATAAAAAATCGATTTGGATATTTTGTTTATTTTTAAGATTTATTGTATCCTATCTGTTTTTTTTTTCGATATCTGTGTGGGTCGATGATTGTGTAAACATGATAGTGTCAATTTATTATTAAAAAATGTAAGAATATATGTATATAGATTATTAAAAAAATTTGGAGTGTCTCCACTCGACTATCTCGCAAAATTGAATTGGATTAAATAACATATATTATATTTAAATTAAATTTAATTAATTAATTTATAAATTAAAATAAATAAATAATATTTATTAAACCAGCGCATGTTTGGCTCTTTGTTGAAGGCACCACGTCACGTGCTGGCGCGTGATTTGCAGCTTTAAAAATTAATTCCCGTACTTTCAGCGATTCAATCAAGCTGAAATTCTATATATAGCAGTTTTATACAATGTTTAATCATGTGAAAACTATCAAACATATATCTTGATTTTTACGGTCACGTTAGAGGAAAAAAATCAAAACGTGGTAAGTAATGACCCTCTTCCGGATGTCTCAAAAGTTGATAGAAATCTACGAATTTTGAATAATGCGAGTGTTCATTATTCTAGCTCATATGTTTTTGCGTAATCTTGTCTATATTACACACACAGATATTTTACTCAACATTAGTGAAAATTGATTAACCTTCAAAACGTTAAAAAACATCAAAATCTCGACTTTGAAAATTTTCGATCGAGATAGTAAAAATTAACTCTTACCTATATACTTTCCAATATTTTATATTTAATTTTGGTTATACTATATTGAGTCTCCTTATTTTTTTTTTTATTCAAATATATTTCAGTTTTATTGACTATCAGGACCTTATTTAAGTATTTAAATAGAATCTCAATCTATAAAGTCGCGCGTGTTAGCCAGTCTTCGAAATTATTTAAAATATTATTTTTAATTTATTAAGACACTAGATAATTCTTCAAATTCTTAGTTAATTTTTATTATCTTTCTTTAGCTATATTTGTTTAATTAAAAGAAAATATACGAAAACTACGAATTTTGAATAATCCCCGTATACCAAATTTCATGATTCTAGCTCTAACCGTTTTTGCGTACTCTTGTCTACATACACTCATACAGACATTTTTCTTAACCTTAGTGGAAAACGTATAAAAACATCAAAATCTCGACATCGAAAATTTACGTGATCGCAATACTATCTCAGGCGAGATAGTAAAAATCATTTAATAAATTATTAAATTTACTAGTTAATTAGAATAAACAACTTCTTATGATCATTAAATTCAAATTCATATTTAAAATTTTCTAAAAAAATTTAACTAAATCAGGTTAGATATGTTTATTTAAATAAATTTTAAACAATAGAGGTTCAGTGTTTATCAACTAGTAGGTTAAAAATTAGATTTATTGAATGTTGTTTAGAAATGACTTAAATTATTAATCATTTATCTTTTAAGGGTATTATTTTCTTCGATCTATTACATCGTGAGATTGCTTAAGATCCTTAACAGCTGAGTTAGAAGTTGCCGTGACTGAAGATAATTACAGACGACATTGTTTTTGAAATTTGCACTTCTAGTAGTTTGAGATTCATATGACCCACTTCATAGTTAGAAGGTTGGAACATTAAAACTTTAATATTTTATCTGATGAATTTATATATATATATATATATAATTAGATAAATATTATTTGTTAATTATGAAAAATGAAATTTTATAGACTTAATTTTGTGTGAATGTCCTTTACATTAAACTATGATTATGATTAATTTACTATCATGAAAATTAAATATTAAAATTATTATATTTTATTATATTTGTTTTTAATGATCTTATTGAGATTTTCATGAGACCTTTTCAATCACAACACATCACATTAATCATTTATCCCCCTTTAAACATAAATAAGGGATACTGGATGTAAAAATAAACAGATAGGTATACTATTCTTAAGTTTATATTTAATTTGAAATTGCTGATTTTTAAGAGATTAGATTTTGACGTTCATTTTTAATATTTAATATTTTTAATAAAAAGAAAAATATATAATAATGTGACTTCGAGAGTTGCTGACAAAAAAATAATGATTTTATTCTAGGTTTGTGAAATCTCTAATCAAGAGGACCACTTCTAATGAATATTTAACTTAAACAACCTTATAATGAAATCGATTTATATGAAAAATGAGGACGTTGAATTGTTGAATTTGGATTAGGATATTGCAAAATATTGTAATTTATAAGATATGAATGGATACATTTTTAGAACCAATTGGGAAATAGATTGGAATCCTAAATTTGACGAATCCTGAACAACTAGTTTACAGATTCTATGCTTTAGTATAATAAAATTCTAAATATGAATTAATTTTACGTTTAGGATTTATGTGGGAAGGTCACAAGTTGAGTCATTCATTGACTTTAATAAAATAGCATAACTACTTTTTACTTGACTATTACTTTTCTTCGACTTATAAATAATGTATTTACTATATTTTTTTATTATATATTAGTAATTTTCATTGTTCTAAATATTGAAATTAAGAATTAATTAAAGGAAAAAAAAATCGATTCCCACTTTCGGCCTAAATCAATTTAAATTAAAAAAATAATAAATATAAGAATGTAATACAAAGAGCTCATTTTTTAACTGAATTCTTATAAATTTAAAATTGTTATAAATACTAATAAAATTTAGATTATATCATGATTATGTTATCACTTTTAATTATTTATTATGTAGAAATTAAAAAAAAATAAACAGTGATAATTTGTATCTTATCAATAACAATAAACAAAACTAGAAATGATAAAAGTAGGTCATTTTATTTATTAATTTAATCTTCGATCATCTCCTTTTTGCGAGACAGTGTCTTACGATTTATTTACCATTACCATTTCTATTATTAGAGAAAAAAATAAAACATTTAAAAGATATAATGAAAAAGCAAAATGTGCAGCATCGTACACGTGGCGGAAGTGAAACTTCTTACAATCTAGAGAATAAGATAAATTTTAGTTGAGAGTGTGAGTGAGAGAGAAATAGAGAAAAATAAAGGGATCATTTCGAAAGACATATAACAGTATAAAATTTTCGTAACAAATATTCGCTTTATTATTATTATTATCTACTCTATCATCATATCTACATTGCCTGTACTATTGTCGGTTGGTGATTCAATTGGTAATACTGATATTAATGGCTTGTGATAACTAAAATAAGATATATATGTTCGTGATTCGATATTTTCTATATAACGTGTAAAAACAGCATCTATTGTAGTTCCAGATTTTGTTGTTGATTCCTTGGGATCGTTATTTATAAGCAGACCAAATGTTTCTCGAAGAAAGTTGATCAACGGCAACGAATCATCAGATCCAAAATTTACATTAAAATCTCCCCCGAGAATTAGAGGGATTTTATCTTCGCCTCGTTCAAGTGCATTAGCACCTGTGTGGCTATAAACCAGTAGTGAACGGTGTATGAAATAAATAATATCGTCTAAATTTTGGTCGTTATTTTTTTTCGGCATAGTGAAATCTGTGGAGTAGAGAAAAGCAGTTTTAAATGCAATAATAATTTTAAATTGATTTAGTAGTGTTAAAGTAATGTTGAGATTCGGATAAATAACGTGAATGGTCATCGACGCACATAACTGTATGTGTTGGCGTGTGAATCGCCGACCATGTTCACACACACAATTACATGCGTCGGTATGCGTGCACGCTGTATATTTGACTTGAGAATTTTAATTATTTCACGATATATATATATATATATATATATATATATATATAAATATCAATTTTTACTATCTCGCCAGAGATAGTATTGCGATCACGAAAATTTTCGATGTTGAGATTTTGATGTTTTTATACGTTTTGAAGGTTCCTGAATCATTTTCACTAAGGTTGAGAAAAATGTCTGTATGTGTGTGTGTGTGTGTGTGTGTGTGTGTGTGTGTGTGTGTATGTGTGTGTGTATGTATGTAGGCAAGATTACGCAAAAACGGTTTGAGCTAGAATGATGAAATTTGGTACATGGACATTATTCAAAATTCATAGTTTTCTATCAACTTTTGAGAAATGTAGGTCAACCGGAAGAGGGTCATTACCTACAACGTTTTGATTTTTTTTCCTCTAAAGTGACCGTAAAAATAAAGATATATGTTTGATAATTTTTCACATGATTAATAATTGTATAAAACTGCTATATATAGAATTTCAGCTTGATTGATTCGCTAAAATTACCAGAATTAATTTTTTAACACTGCAAATCTCACGCGCCAACACGTAACGTGGTGCCATCAACAAAAAGCCAAACATGCGCTGGTTTAATATTTATTATTTATTATTTATAATTTATAATTAATTAAATTTAATTTAAATATAATATATTATGTTATTTAATCCAATTCAAATTGAGAGATAGTCGAGTGGAGACACTCCAGCTAATTATATATGACTTAACTAGCGCGCATGCGCGTCATGGACTTTGGACCTAGAGTGGGGATTAGAACGAAAGACAGCACAAAAGGGAAACGCAGATAGAGGCTATCTCATTCTCACTCGTTATACCTATATCTTCTTTCTCTCTTGCGTTACGAAATTTCAATTTTTCAATTCACTCTCCATTCTCAACCAAATGTCAGGACGCCGCTAAAGAAGTTTCACTTTAAAAATTCCAAATGAATCAATTTCTGATTAGTTTATTTAAAAGAAAAGAAAATTAATTAAAAATACACTTAACTTGAATATTGGTACACTTAAAAATTAAAATTTATGAAAGTTGGTTGAAATACAATTATACAAATAAAATTCGTTAAAGCAAAACATTATAAATTTTGAAAATGTCGGTTATACCATTAATTTATTTTATTGATTTTTTTTTTAGATCATCTTGGAGGGACTATATCTTATCTTCTTATACGAGTAAAAATTGTTTGTTTGTATATATATGGGTTCTCAAAAACCGCTCTAACGATTTTTTTGAAATTCACACTAGATATAGTATTTATAAAGAAAAATTAAGTTTTATTAATCAGATCTCTGGAAAAATACATCTTCATTAGTTTTTTCTTAATTTAAATTTATATATGGATGACGTCACAAATGACATCCATTTTTACTATCTCATAAGAGATAGTGTTGCGATCACGAAAATTTTTGATGTTGAGATTTTCATGTTTTTATACGTTTTGAAGGTTCCTGAATCATTTTCACTAAGGTTGAGAAAAATGTCTGTGTGTGTGTGTGTGTGTGTGTGTATGTGTGTGTGTATGTATGTAGACAAGATTGCGCAAAAACGGTTTGAGCTAGAATGATGAAATTTGGTACATGGACATTATTCAAAATTCATAGTTTTCTATCAACTTTTGAGAAATGTAGCTCAACCGGAAGAGGGTCATTACCTACAACGATTTGATTTTTTTTCCTCTAAAGTGACCGTAAAAATAAAGATATATGTTTGATAATTTTTCACATGATTAATAATTGTATAAAACTGCTATATATAGAATTTCAGTTTGATTGAATCGCTGAAAGTACTAGAATTAATTTTTTAGCACTGCAAATCTCACGCGCCAACACGTGCCATGGTGCCATCAATAAAAAGCCAAAGATGCGCTGGTTTAATATTTATTATTTATAATTTATATAATATATTATGTTATTTAATCCAATTCAAATTGCGAGATAGTCGAGTGGAGACACTCCAGCTAATTTTTAACTGAAATTGTATTAATATTTTTTTTATTTAAAATATTTTAAAATTTATTATTTAATTTCGAAATAAAAATTTTAATAAAATATATATATTTATTAATCTCTCTAAAAAAAACAACAACAAAACAAATACGGCTTGGTAATTGACTTGGAAAGATGGTAAAAAAATGTTATTTTTATTATCTAAATATATTAGTCCCGTGGTTAGAACGATTAAATTTCTATCTTGAAAATTGTTACATTAGGATATTTTAAAAACAATTTCTTTCTTTAATTAATATTCGTTTAAAATGATAATTAAAGAATATCTTATTCAAAAAAAATTTTAATAATTGTAATAAATAATTAAAGAATTGTATATCAATATTTTTTAAAGGGTAGAGCGAGAGCGCGGTGTCCCAGGTATTAATATTACCAGCCAAATCCAATAATAATGAGTCATTTTTTTACCGACCGACGATAGTAAGGGAGGTATTGTTTTCACACCAAATTTCACATGTGGAAATTTTTACATATCTCCACGAATCATGCATTTTCTAAACAGAAAAAAGTATTTTTAGCATGATGTCTGTCCGTCCGTCTGTCCGTCTGTCCGTCCGTAAGGATGTGTACAGCCTGAACGGCTCAACCGATTTTGATGAAATTTGGTATATTTACTTAGGGCATCAGTGGGATGAATTGATCAACTTTTGGTGCAAATCCGGAAACCGGAAGTGGTCATATTAGCGATCGACGATAGGAAGGGAAGGGTTATTTTCACACCAAATTTCACATGAGGAGATTTTTTTATATATCACCACGAATCATACACTTTGTATTGGTTTTATCCTCGGGAAAACCATATTTATTAATTTTTTCTTGATTTAAAATTATATGACGTCATCCAGCCATTCATGACGTCACAGCCTGGTCTTACATATATATTATAAATAAAATAAAATTAAAAATATTTATGTTATATGCCTATTTGTTTTTTATTACATTAATAGATATATTAAAATTATTTGAAATTGTTTCTGTAGCTGGAAATTAATTTACTTCAAACCGTCGGTCGGTTCGGACCTGGCCACAGGTCAACTTATTAACTTAAGTACCGAGCCGAGGCTCGGGGTCCCGGTACTAAATAATTATAAAAACAATTTTATTTCATTCATAGGATGATTGGAGCCCTATATACTCAGATTACATTAAAATATTTAAATCTTGTTACACTAAAAAATTAAAATTATGAAATTTTTTTATAAAAATCTAAGATTTTGAATTTATAATATCTATTATATCGCTGTGACGTTCGCCACATACATTTAAATTCCAATATTAATTATATAATAATTGAAATATTGACAATGTATATAATTTATTAGCATTAATTAATTTAACGATAAATAATATTTAACATGTGATTTAATATCAAAGAGATATGAACATATTAATAATAAATAAAATAATTATACATCATTAGAAAGCAGTTGTTAATGAAGGTCAAGTGTTAAATGATGTTTATTGTATTCTTTCTATCAAAAGATGATAAGTTATTGGAAAAACATAGAATATTAATAATACATACATATTTTTTAAAATAAATATCTGTTAATTTGGAGAAAAATTATGATTATGATTATCAGAGAAATAGAAAAGAATATTTAAAAAGAATATCAAGATAAACATAATCATTACATCTACTTTTCAAAAGTTGCCAGTATATTTGAAAACATAGAGAAATAAATAAAAATGACATTATTTAAAAAAAAAATTAATGGAAGATCTCTTAAATTTTAGAAGATAATAAATTTAAGTAAAAAGAAATCTTTTTAAAAAACACACTTTACTTAAAATTGCACTAAAAAGTAAAAAATAAAATCACTGTAAAATGTGTGCGCTCAAATTATAATAACACCGTAAAACATTTGCTTCCACTATTGGGCGCACACACTTTACAGTGATTTTATTTTTTACTTTTTAGTGCAATTTTAAGTAAAGTGTGTTTTTTAAAAAGATTTCTTTTTACTTAAATTTATTTTATACTTTTTAGTAGAACTGCTATCGCCATCTATGATTGAAATAGTGAACTATTCCATATTCCGCATATGAAAGTTTAGTTAATTAATTACCACTAATAGATAAATAATTCAGTTGATTTTTCAATTGATTCGTGTATTATTAGCAGGAGCAAGCGCGTATGCAAAATTTCAAGTTGATTGAATGACGGGAAGTTGTTGAAATGTCGATTATAAAATGCCGCGGACAACCCGCGGACAACTCGCGTACAAACGGACAACCGGACAGTATTAGTTAAGTAAAGTGTATTAAAAATAACCAATTCTTTGTTACTTACGAGTATATGCCTATATTATTCGATTTATTTTCTAGTCTTTACCTTTTAAATATCATTACAAATGCATATAACGAATCTAGAGAAATAATAGAGCTATGAGAAATCTATCAGGTATTTTAATCTAGGATATTTGAGAATAAAACTTAAATTTATCCATATGCTAGTACAGGAGTTCATATAATATGTAATAATTAAGTATAAAAATTTTAAAGTTTAGCTGATCAAATTCAAAATAACAGGTATTATGTTGATAATTTTTCAGAGATTCATCAAATAGTATTCATTTAAAAATAATCTTCGATGATTTATAATGAATTAAAAGATTTTTTCTATTATAATATAAAAATTAATATTAATTAAATAAATTTTGGGAGGCTTAGTATTAACAAGCTTATATATTAAATTATATATAAAAAAATTTTCAATAGCATATCAATTACTTCAACAATATAATATTATTATTATTATTATTTATTACAATGATAAGAAAAAAAATGGTGAGATCGAATAATAAATAATAAACGCTGAATCTTATCATTTGATTATACAAAAGAAATAAGAAAATAATCTACTCAGCACATATTATTATGAAGAATATGCTATGAAAATTATATATATGCAGGTTGATATCAATTTTATGTAACAGTAACAAACTTGAATAAATTATTTTAAAAATTCTAAAAGTTATATTTTAATAAAGAAATATACTAATATATAAGACTAATATATAAATATTAAAGACTGTTTTGAATTCTTAATTGAAAACTGATTCATTTACAGATCGCTTAACAATCATTTTTTAACAAAAATCTCATCCAAAAGGATGTCGCATTCGTATCATAATATCGATGGTTAAAAAAAGAAATATATTTAAAAACTGATTTTTATTGTAATTAAAAAATATTAAGAAATTATTTAAAGAAGAATTTATTTATAAAAAAAATACCAGATCTTTTTACCGACCGACGATAGTAAGGGAGGTATTGTTTTCACACCAAATTTCACATGTGGAGATTTTTACATATGTCCACGAATCATGCATTTTCTTAACAGAAAAAAGTATTTTTAGCATGATGTCTGTCCGTCCGTCCGTCCGTCCGTATAGATGTGTACAGCTTGAACGGCTCAACCGATTTTGAGGAAATTTGGTATATTTACTTAATACATCAGTGGGATGAATTGCTCAACTTTTGGTGCAAATCCGTAAACCGGAAGTGGTAGTATTAGCGATCGACGATAGGAAGGGAAGGGTTATTTTCCCACCAAATTTCACATAAGGAGATTTTTTACATATCACCACGATCATGCACTTTGTATTGGTTTTATTCTCGAGAAAAATCATTTTTATTAGTTTTTTTCTTAATTTAAAATTATATGTCGTCATCCAGCCATTCATGACGTCACAGCCTGGTCTTACATATATATTATAAATAAAATAAAATTAAAAATATTTATGTTATATCCGTATCTGTTTTTTATTGCATTAATAGATACATTTAAATTATTTGAAATTTCTGGAAATTAATTTATTTCAAACCGTCGGTCGGTTCTGAACCTGGCCACAGGTCAACTTATTATTCTTAATAAACAAAATATAAATTCTGTAATTCCTTAGGTTTAATTTGTCTATTATCAAATATACTAATCAGTTTCTGTGTCTGCCTGTCTGTCTCATTAAGTTATCAGTATGAAGATAGCACTGATGAAGTAATAAAAATAAAATTCATTTATGAGTAAGAATGTTTAATTTTCTTTAAGTAAGTAAAATTCCCTTTCATAATTATAACCTAAAAACCATCAAATCAAAATGGGTTGATCTTTTAGTATTACAATAATAAGTGAAATATAAACTCATTAATTGCCAGAATTTGGGAAAAACCTAAATTTATACAATCGCAAGAAAATGATTTTACAATTATAAAATTAATATTAGATATAAAAGATTTATTGGAAGGGTTGTGTAATATCTTATAAGTAAAAATATCAATCTTTACTGAAGACAACTAAAGCATCACATCTGAATACAATAATAATCTGAATATAATTATAATTTAATAATAATTAAAGGAGATTCGTTGAATAATGGGATGCGGTTATTATATTTAAGTTGAAACTTATGGAACTAATTTATATAGTAAGGGGTAGATCTTATATAATTAGCTGTAATAGATTCCATTATAAGAGATAACCTATTTAAGATAAACTTAGTTTGGAAATTATATATACTTAGGTCTATTATGTGAAATAGCTTCTTAATGTTATATATTAAATACATAAATAATAAACTCTTTCAAAATTTGATCATAATTTATAAAATGGAAAACAAGTAAAATATTGAATTTATATACAAATTTTTGTAACGTTTGATTTATATTAAAAAATTATAAAAAAAAAATTGATTACTAAATGATAATATCTAAATTTTAACTTATATTATCTTATGTTATGATTATGATAAGTATGATATATTATTACTGAAGTATAATATATTTTTAATTTTATCATAAATTAATCAATCGACAAAATTTGTAATAATTGTATTAATTAATTTTTATTATTAAATGTTTTTATTATATGTTGCTCCTTTTCACAAAATAACACTACTTAAATTAATTAATAAAAATAATTTCAAAAAATGATTTTGAAATAAATACCATTTTGTCTATTTATTTTTTATGGGTTCTTTTAATATTTCAAGATATGTAATATATAATATTGTAATATAATCTATAATATATAATTGCTTATTATAAATTTAAAACTTACAAACTTTTTTACTTTTACTTTTTTTTATTAACATTGTACCCATATTTTTTAACCCTTTGTACTGTCGCTGCTGTAGCGGCAATGTGAGGTAATCATATAACCCTGTTGTCGTCGCTGCGGCGACTTACAAAAGAAACCAAGTTTTTTCAAAAATATGAATAAAATTTTCAAATATTCTTTGGTTCTTCTTCAATTATATACTCTTAGTTTTTATAAATAATTGAGTAAAAATCAATATATATAATCTCCGTCATATGTATGTGATATATGTAACATTATGAAGATAGGTATGTGATGCCATGTCAACATTATGAAGTTAGTTACAAATTCAGTTTAAACTTAAATTAAAAACATCGTTTGCAACAGATTCGCCTAGTTATTTTATATTTGTTATGATATTGCAAAATATAAACTCTTAATTTTCAAATAAAATTTCTCGTTTTAATTATTTATTTTCAGAGGATCCCGAAGTATCGTGACTCCAAATTTTATCAATATATTAATATTTATTTTCAATTGGCCGTTGAAAATAGCCTGTAGCAGCTGATAGCCCATAGGAAAATAGAGTCGGATAGGTCATATTAAAAATTGTTCAGAGTTCAAAGGGTTTTACAAGTAAAATCCAAAAATAGATTAATGCTGTTTAAAATCAGAGAGGAAAAATATAAATTTTGAATTATGAGAAATTGCAAGCCTTCTTATGGACAATTATGATTACAAAAGATCTAAATTACTTCCTTACTTTTACGTGGTTAGTAATTATAGAGTTAATTTCATTCAAAGAGTGAGAGAAAGAGAGAGATGTTTTATAGACCCTACTTTAAAGTTAAAGAGAATTCGTTTGTCTCGAATAGCCTTGGTCTTATTTCACTAATTATAGGCTTTTTATTTTTATTTTTATTTTTATTTTCTTTTTTTTTGCTTAACAAATGCCAATGACTTGGTTACTTTATAAGGTTAAGATCATTCAACAAGTAAACGGTACACAACCACTCTCTTGTTGATGATTCAATGACAAGATGATGAGGATTGAATATTAATCAGTAATACTAAAGCATTTTACATAAAATGCAATCAATTGAACATATTATACATTTTAATATTTGAAAAGATAATTATATTACTCTTATGAAATAGATATATATGTATGGTGTTAATAACTTGTTTGTTAAAACAAGTTAAGAAATTTTATAGCAAATTAAAGAGAGTTAATTGAAGTTCTTACTTAATTTCACTTAATGGTAACAAAACTCGTTATTTAAAAAGTATGTACCTTATACAAAGCAAAATGGATTCTTAGTTGAGTGATTCTTAACTACGGAGCAAGATTTGAGATAAAATAACTGATTTATTCTTATCATTAAATCTCTAAGAATGAATTATTTATATTATTTTTTTAATGTATGCTTTAAAGACCAATAATTTTTTAATAATTTATTGTTTTTATTTCCAAATTTAGGAAAAATGAATGATTGTAAAATTAATTTTGCATAATTAAAATTTATAAGTGAATAAATTAGTTTTATGATAGATATGATTTCCGTCTAAAATATTAAGTTAAATTAACTACGATTTCATTGCTCTCCTTTGATTTAATCATATCGCGGATTCTAGATTTAAATAATTTCTAAAGATTCATTGAGAGTGGCTCATCTCAATTTATTGTAAAGAATAGGGGATATTGTTATGTAAACATTTTTTAATTGAGTGTAGTGATGGTATTAATTGTATATTTTATTTATGAAATGGTACTATGAAATGGTAAAATCAATTAGTATCATGAAATATAAGTATAATTCTTAAATAAGTTGACCTGTGGCCAGGTCCGAACCGACCGACGGTTTGAAGTAAATTAATTAGCAGCTACAGAAACAATTTCAAATAATTTTAATATATCTATTAATGTAATAAAAAACAGATATGGATACATAAATAATAAATATAAACATTTTTAATTTTATTTTATTTATAATATATATGTAAGACCAGGCTGTGACGTCATGAATGGCTGGATGACGTCATATAATTTTAAATCAAGAAAAAATTAATAAATATGGTTTTCCCGAGGATAAAACCAATACAAAGTGTATGATTCGTGGTGATATATAAAAAAATCTCCTCATGTGAAATTTGGTGTGAAAATAACCCTTTCCTTCCTATCGTCGATCGCTAATACTACCACTTCCGGTTTCCGGATTTGCACCAAAAGTTGATCAATTCATCCCACTCATGCCCTAAGTAAATATACCAAATTTCATCAAAATCGGTTGAGCCGTTCAGGCTGTACACATCTATACGGACGGAAGGACAGACGGACGGACGGACGGACAGACATCATGCTAAAAATACGTTTTTCTGTTAAGAAAATGCATGATTCATGGAGATATGTAAAAATCTCAACATGTGAAATTTGGTGTGAAAACAATACCTCCCTTACTATCGTCGGTCGGTAAAAAAAATTGGAAATATAAATATTATTTGTGAAAATAAATAAATAAATAATATTCACTAAAGATATTTTGTACATTCTATTCTCTTGTTTGTTTTTAAGTAAAGTGGTTTGAATTTATAAAAATCAACATTTGATCTAAAATCTTTATCTTTTTTACCGACCGACGATAGTAAGGGAGGTATTGTTTTCACACCAAATTTCACATGTGGAGATTTTTACATATCTCCACGAATCATGCATTTTCTAAACAGAAAAAAGTATTTTTAGCATGATGTCTGCCCGTCCGTCTGTCCGTCCGTATAGATGTGTACAGCCTGAACGGCTCAACCGATTTTGATGAAATTTGGTATATTTACTTAATGCATCAGTGGGATGAATTGATCAACTTTTGGTGCAATTCCGGAAACCGGAAGTGGTAGTATTAGCGATCGACGATAGGAAGGGAAGGGTTATTTTCACACCAAAGGAGATTTTTTTATATATCACCACGAATCATGCACTTTGTATTGGTTTTATCCTCGAGAAAAATCATATTTACTAGTTTTTTCTTGTTTTAAAATTATATGACGTCATCCAGCCAATCATGACGTCACAGCCTGGTCTTGCATATATATTATAAATAAAATAAAATTAAAAATGTTTATATTTATTATTTATGTATCCATATCTGTTTTTTATTACATTAATAAATATATGAAAATTATTTGAAATTGTTTCTGTAGCTGGAAATTAATTTATTTCAAACTATAAAATTATTAAATTCAAACAGTGTCAACAAAAGTCCTCTCTTCTATTTATAGTTTAATTATTATAAATAAAGAAAGAAAATATCCTGAGTTAAGATGTAATAAATATTTTGAATAAAATTATATTATTATTTTGTTTACCTGGTTCACCGAGCCGCCGCTCGGTCACTAAAAAAAATTATTCCTTATTATCGGATTTGGCTGGCAATATTGATAACTGTTTCACCAAGCCACCGTTCAAAATTTAAAAGAATATAAAATAGTCATAAAACATATATACCTTAAACGTATGTATTAATGCTCTGAAAGACAGAAAAGTATGGTCTGTTGATATAACATAATATATATTTCATAGTTTGATTTAATATAATATATTTTGTATATAAGGAAGCACTGGCTGACGTAATTGCTGATCGCATATAAATTTAAATTAAGAAAAAACTAATGAAGATGATTTTTCCCGAGGCTGAAACCAATACAGATCGATTTTTCTTTATAAAAATTATCTATGGTGTGAATTTAAAAAATATCCTTAGAGTGATTTAATATATCCAAAATACAAATATATATACAATTTTTGCTAGTATAATAAGAAAAGATAAAATATGATAATTCACATTCATTTAGGTGGTTTTATGAATATACATAAGAATATGTATATATGTAGAAAGTTATATTTAGCTCGTTTTTATGTCAAAATATTTAATTTATTAAAATAATAAGAATAAATAAGAATCAAAAAAGAAGTATGCAATCCAAAAAAAGTATTTTTAAAATCAATTCATTTAACAGTCTCTTCTTTCATCAATCTCTAAAATCTCTACGCCTCTCTTCCTATCTTTGTCCAATGGAAGTGGTGAAACCGACGCTTGCCTAACGTCTAGTAAATTCTACCCCATTCTTTGTTCCTATCTATCAAAATCAGTTCCGATCTTATATATATATATAAATATATATAGAATAGTGTTAATTTTTTTATTTTTTTATACAAATTCAACATTAATTAATCATTAATCTTTTTCATATGTAATTTTTTCAAGAAAATTTTATTAATATAAACACTCGGCCAAATTCAGCCAGGAATGGGAAAAAAGTAAATACATATTGATTGAATTTTTAACATTTGCTCAAATAGAAATGACCTTTTCAATTGTATTCAAATAAATATATTTATTTAATTATAAATAAAGATCGCTTAATTTGTATCGAGACATGATCATCATTAAACTATTTAATAAAAAAGAGAGAACTTTGAAAGTGAAATAAAATCATTTTCAGAATATTTATAAATTTTTAATTAAGCATCTATCAAATGCATCCCGAAAAATATATATAATTATAGTGCCCCCACTCTAATGTAATAAAATATATGATATAAGATAAGTCAGACACCAGCTAGTTTTAAGTACATTTAATTATTTATATCAGTTGGCATAAATTTTTGAAAAAAATATCACTTGGATAATCATTTTATTTTTATTATGCATTTTTCCTTGTTACGATTCCAAAACCATCAAATATTAAAATTGGTAAAAAAGGTTTTATATATAAACATTATATTAAACATTATGTAAACTTGTCGGACCTTTCTTTACAGTTCGCTAATTTAATTTGTTTGATATTTTATGTAATATTATATAATTAAAATGTGTTTTAACGTTGTAAATTTGTATTGAATTTAATAATAACATCTGGAGTGTCTCCACTCGACTATCTCGCAATTTGAATTGGATTAATTATAACATATATTTTATTAAAATTTAATTTAATTAATTAAATTATAAATATTTAAATCAATAAATATAATTTATTAAACCGACGCGTGTTTGGATTTTGTTGATAAAATCACGTCACGTGTTGGCGCGTGAAATTTTCAGTGTTAAAAAATTAATTCCGGTACTTTCAGCGATTCAATCAAGCTGAAATTCTATATATAGCAGTTTTATACAATGTTTAATCATGTGAAAAACTATCAAACATATATCTTGATTTCTACGGTCACGTTAGAGGAAAAAAAATGAAAACGTGGTAAGTAATGACCCTCTTCCGGATGAGCTACATGTCTCAAAAGTTGAGAGAAATCTACTAATTTTGAATAATGCGAGTGTACCAAATTTCATTATTCTAGCTCATATGTTTTTGCGTAATCTTGTCTATATTACACACACAGACCTTAGTAAAATTGATTAACCTTCAAAACGTAAAAAACATCAAAATCTCGACATTGAAAATTTTCGCGATCGCAATACTATCTCTGGCGAGATAGAAAAAGCATACAACGTTTTAAAATTATTATTATTAAATATTAAATTTAATTTTCATAAATTCTTAATGACATTATATAAATGGATATATGGTCTAATAATAAAATAATAAAAGACCTAATGTAGTCATACTTACACCTACTCCAATAATCTATTGAAATCTTTTTTTTTAATGAATATTTTGTTTAACTGAAAAAATTTATTTTTACATAAAACGTTCACAGTAATATTTTTCTTTATTTTTATATTTATAAGGTCAAAATCATAATATGATGTGTTATGTATCTAGTTTATAATAATTGGATTATTTCAGAATGCTTAAGTAAAATATTCTTGGAATAAATTTTATAAAATTTATTTAAAACACTATAAATAATTAAGAATTCTTAAAAAACACAATTGAATTAAATATTAATAATTCAAAATCAATTACATATAAGAAAAGAAACTGAATAAAATTCGAGCGATGATGCTATTAAATGCTAAATGGATAGTGAGCAGAGTCCGTAAATATATAAATTATTTATTAAGACGATTTAAAATTTAAATTTTATTAATATTCATTTTTATTATGAATATATTATGTTATTTATTAATATATTATTATAAAAAGTATCATCAATCTTTATAAATATTTAATCTAATTTAATAACATATAAAGCATTCCTACATAAAATTTCGTGGTGCACACTATAGTTTATTTTAGACGAAGACGTAAAACCAAGAATTTCGAAACCGTTGGCGTAAACGTAGACTAACCGTTTATGTATTAAGACATGGATCTGGGACAGTGTTACGTTTATAATAAAAAAAAATAACTGATGAACTCAAGTGATATAAATCTGTTTTAAAAACTCTATCAAGATTATTTATTTTATTATTTTTTTCTAAAAATACTTTATGTAATATTTATTAAGAAAATATTTTTTGAAATTAATGATTTGATTATTAATTGATTTTTATAATAATTTAAAATTATTGATTTTTCAATTAATTTTTTATTAATTATAAAAATTGATGCAATGAATATTAATAATTATAAGAAATAGAATCAAATCAAATTTAAACTTAATCGGATAAATGATGTAAAAAAATGCTCGGATATTCATAAATACACACATAATCATAAAAATATCAAAAAATGATAGAAGGAACAAAAAGTAAGCTTTGATCCGGTGGGGTAGGAATTAATATATTCATATCATATAAAGTGAAATGTTTCTTCGCCGTTTCTATAGGCAACCATCATTCCGAGTTTATTGTTTTTACCGACCGACGATAGTAAGGGAGGTATTGTTTTCACACCAAATTTCACATGTGGAGATTTTTACATATCTCCACGAATCATGCATTTTCTAAACAGAAAAAAGTATTTTTAGCATGATGTCTGTCCGTCCGTATAGATGTGTACAACCTGAACGGCTCAACCGATTTTGATGAAATTTGGTATATTTACTTAATGCATCAGTGGGATGAATTGATCAACTTTTGGTGTATATCCGGAAACCGGAAGTGGTAGTATTAGCGATCGACGATAGGAAGGGAAGGGTTATTTTCACACCAAATTTCACATGAGGAGATTTTTTTATATATCACCACGAATCATACACTTTGCATTGGTTTTATCCTCGGGAAAATCATATTTATTAGTTTTTTCTTGATTTAAAATTATATGACGTCATCCAGCCATTCATGACGTCACAGCCTGGTCTTATATATTATAAATAAAATAAAATTAAAAATATTTATGTTATATTCATATCTGTTTTTTATTACATTAATAGATATATTAAAATTATTTGAAATTGTTTCTGTAGCTGAAAATTAATTTACTTCAAACCGTCGGTCGGTTCGGACCTGGACACAGGTCAACTTATTTCAATCTGATATAATGTGTACCAATTTTTTTTTAATATGTAGGTAAAACAATCATAAAAAAGTCTATAATGTCAAATTTAATAAATTTTTCATAAACATTTCAACTATAATTAAAATACTTAATAATACTAAATAAATAATCTTTTGAAATGTCTAAAACGGAATTTATATTACTAAATTGTTTAAAATTTCTCATTATTAGATCCGTTATAACAGTTTTGTTACTTTCCATCTCTATCAAATTATTAGACATTAATTCATATATATATCAATTAAATGTTATTTAATTTAAAAACTATCTAAAAAATAAATAAATTAAATAAATAAAATCCAAAAATGATATTGAATTTTTAATATTTTTTAAAATTATAAAATTTTAAATAAATATGAATTTTTGATAATATTAATGTTTATAGAATGAGAGAGAGAGAATTCAGGAATTTCATAGATGGTATATCAAATAGATTTTCTATAGTTAATATAAATATATAAATACCTAAGGAATCCTTGAAAATTTCTTTATCAATATTTAATCAACAGAATTGATCAATTGGAAAATCAGATACGACTAATTAAGAATATTTTAAAATATCTACCAGCTGATTTCTTTTGATCTTTATGAACCAAAGGGATTGGATGGATGATGAGATATTTTTATTAGATTTTATTTTAGTCACATCCAGGAGACCCAAATTTATATTTTTTATTTTAATTAATTATTTATGAAAGTGACTTTTAAAATATATATATATATAAGGTGTGTGTGTGTGAGAAAGAGAGAGAATGAACATAACATTTATTGTTAAAAATGTTCAGACAATTTTAAAAAAATTTTTAGGTAATTCATGATAAATAAGTAAGATTCTATTTCTCTGAAGGAATTGAACTCCAGTTATTCCCAACCCTAAAAGGGGGTTCTCTGGATGAAAATAATCTTTTCAATTTTAAACATTTTTTATTTAATATTTAAATACTGTAAACGTTTAATAATGCCCGGATAACGAATTATTGTATCATTTAATAAATTTTAAAAAACTTATAATTTTTAATTAGTTAGAACATAGAGATTTCATACATCATAAAAAAATTTTAAAATAAAATAATAATAATTATTATATATTTGTATAAATTAAGAAAGAAAAGAATAGAATAGTACATATAAATAATCTTAGTTAAAAACTTTTTAATTAATTCTAACAAAAAATAAAATGCATTTTTGATTATTGTATTATTAAATTTACTTTATTAATAATTCTTTTAATGGCCCTAAAATAGCGTAACATTTGGCCTTAGTCCCATTTGATATGAATCGAATTTAAAATTCTGTTTGAATGTTCATAATTGGAATAGGATAATCTATTGAAATGAGGCTAATCAAATTAAACTTGATAATTAGTTCAGGGCATTTAAACTAGAATGAAAGAAACATATACCAGGGATATTATATAGATAGCAGTTAAAAGCAAAATGTATGAATTAATATTAATGGTATCTATAATAGGAAAAATATAATTAAAATAATTCTACTGTGAATTTTAAATAATATTAAATAATAAGAAAATATTAAGTGTGGTTTTTAGAATGATTTTCTTTTTTGAATTAAATACTTTAAATAAAAACCAAAACAGTCTCTCATATTTTTGACTTTTTTAATTCCTCCCCAAGTAGAAAGGTAAGGGTGATGATGAAATCCAGGGGCTGGGGAGGAACGTCGCCTATGGCTAAGACAGCCAAGGCTGACAGAAACCTTGTACATTGTGACCTAAACATTTCGTAATCAGATTTTTTAATCAAATAGCACAAAAGCAAAGATTGATAATAGACAATGAGATTGGGAATAGAAACGTTGTTTACTTGATATAAATTTATTTTAAGATGAAAGTTTATTATAGATTTGATTAAAAATTTGAATAAGAATAAATTAATATTTTTTTTATATTTTATGACCATTGGTGATAAAAAGAATATAAAAATTAGCTAATTTATTTTTCAGAAATAAAATGATTAGTGAAATTAATTATAATTAACATGAATTCATTTTTTTTTTAAATGATAATTATTTTCATTTCCTTAAAAATATTTAATAAATTGTATTAATTACAAATAGTTAACAAAAGGAGGATGAAATTAATATATTTTTTTTTAATTTATTCAAATTAATATTTATAAGGTATAAAAGTTGAATCGGCGAGAAAATAACGAGAAAACGAAAATTTGATATACATATTTTGTAAAATAAAAAAAAAAAATAAATAAAATAAAACTTATTAGAAATTACCAGTTAAGAAAAATATACGGTTTTAATATATTACACGTTATAAGTCTAATAGATTTTATATTAAATAAAAAATTAAATACTTATATATATATATATAAATAATATATTCACTTCAAAAATTTCGCTTAAAAATAATCGATAAATATTTATTTAAAAAATGTATTACAAATATATATAAATAAAAATTTAAAGTTAATAAATAAAATTATATTTAAATATAAATTATATTTTTTAAATGAAAGAAAAAAAAATAATAAAAAATTTCTAAAATAAAATAAAATTATTTTTAAAAAATATAAAATATAAAAAACAATGAATATAATTTAAAAATTTAAATTAATGAAATATAAAAATAATTATTATCATAAAATTCAATATTTCTTACGCCATGTCTAGATTATTTGTTGTCGCGATTGTTGAACTAGAGGGTGAGCTTGAGACTCTGGTGGAGAAAAAAACCGGGTGGCCGGCTAATAGCTGGTTGAGGCATTACTCACACTTAGATACCACAATCGGAAGATTAAGTTCTCTCAACAAGTTTCGGCAGCGACTGACTTCCCAATTCCAGCTATATCCCATTCTTATAACTTTTATCTCATAGCATACATGTAACTCCATCATTGAGTCATTTATTGAACTAAAAAATGGCGCACATTTTGACAGAAAGAAAGAAAGAAATATTGATTGTTTTATTTATTTCTAAAAGTGTTAAAAATTAAAATAATTAGTATTTAAAAATCATCAAAATCAAAACATTCAAGGTAGGCTATTTATTTAAATACTTTCTTTCCATTTCTTTAAATTATATTCTTTTAAATTATTATTTTTAAATAAAAACATAAATTTCTTATTTAAAAAATAATTCCAGTCGATACCCAAAAAAAATGAAATAAAGACACCTTATTTTTTGATTATGCTTTATATAAATAACATATTTATTTTAATTAGATTATTTTAATATATGAAGAAGATTTAAATCTTTAGTTGATTATAATTGAATCTATCTATTTTTGTGTCTGTACGGATCTCGAAAGTTCTTAGCCGTAACAACCACATTTCTCCAAATATCCCTATCCTGAACCACTCCAATTAAACTTCATTTATTTTTATTTAAATTTTTCCCAATTTTCTTATGTTTTTTCCTACTTTGTCTGCCTACCGCGATTTTAGCTTTCCAACCGAGCGTTTCTCAATCGGACTCCCAACAAAAAAACTTTACGTTAGTATAATTGTCCTGCCCATCGCAACCTTCTCGATTATATTACTCTATGCCTGGAGATGCAATTCCTCGTTATGCAATCTCCTCCATCTCCCTCTTACATTTTTTTTATAAATTACATTACAAGATAATTTTTAAGCTTTTTATTTATAGTTAAAAAATATGCAAAAGATTATTTTTTTTTATATATATATTTTATTTTACAGGCGCCATTGAGTGTGTGGGTAGCAAACCTGCCTCACATTTACATGGTCCCGGGTTCAAGTCTCGGGCCTGGCAAAAGAATTTCCCTAGCTGGGGACTATGGGACGGAGTCAACCCAGCCTCCGGGAATAACATTGGGGAAAAGCTACTTGAGAGCGCCTCCGATCAAGAAAATCAAGGTAAAGGTTGAGAGGACCCGATCTACTGATCATAGGACACCTCATTGATATAACCGGCTTGATAGACCTTGTCAAAGACGTACAAAGTCAGAGGATTTTTTTATATTTTTATTTTATTTTTTTAAATGAACAAAAAGTATATCTTTTGATTATATTTTTTTTATTTATTCATTATGGTACTCTCGATATACTGCTATCTTTTACTTCCAGCGATTAACTAACTGACTCATTTCATTGATTCCAAACGACCTAAATTAAAATTTAAATAACATAGGGCCCAAACGGTTCATCATCCTGACCCAACAATTTATTATCAAATAAAAATATTTTTTAACAAACATATAAGGCAGAAAAATGTTACATTATTTATTCATTATCATTTAATTTATTCAATTTGTTGTTGACTAAAGGCCTGATATTTGGTGAATTTTTGCATGCGTCCAATCAAAGGAAAATTCTCTTACAGAGAGTTAATCCAATATTATAATATTCACATAATTTCGAAACAGTGGCGCAACCAGGATTTGATCCTGGGGGGGGTTATGACTAGCCGCTCCACCTTCCTATGGCGCCCCCCCCCCCCCCCCGGGCTCTCTCAAAGACAAATTTTCATTAAGATTTTTTTTATATTAAATATTTAAAAAAGTTTTGTAAATGAAACACTGATTTTACAAAATCTGGCAAAAAAATTTAATTTTGTATTTTATTTACTCGTATTCACAGTTTTAGAAAGAAAATATTTTTTCCAGCTATAAGTAAATTATTTTAGCTTTCCTCATGAAATAAGGATAGCTTATACGATGATCGGAAAATTTTGAAAATTTTTGCTCCGAGATTCTTCGAGATTTTCACTTTTCGGAGGGTTCTGAATCCAAAACTGCAAAAAAAATTTTTTGAACCGGCTCGTTACCGAGATTACGTCTAAACAAAATGAGATATTGTTTTGAAATTTGATATTTAGATGTTTTTTTTGGGAATGATGGGCGGAGATTGGATTGTTGTTGGTCAAGATCGGACCATAAGTAAGGGTAGTTTAGAGATGTGTCAAAGCATATTTTATTGATTTTCTCAATAAATACCGATTTTTATGAGAATTATCATACTATCGTTTTAAATTTATAGAGAATCGAATTTACTAAAAGTTTCATAATATTCACTTTTACCTAAACTTAATAATAAAGGAGTTATTTATAAAAAACTATTAGGTTGTCCCATAAGTTTTTTCCGCGTCACGCTATGAATGAATCTAACTGCCTATGTTTATATATATATATATATATATATATATATATAAACATGCAGGCTTATCTCTTAGTCGTTTAAGGCATCTTATTTAATCATCCATGAGCTTTTTCGGAGTACGTTTCGTTGGTGACAAAGTCTCTTTAAAAATTTTTCTACTATGGAGAGCCAAAAGAAGCATTTGCGGCAGAAGAGATTTGCACCGTTTACGGGAGTGGTGCTTCGACTATTAGGACCGTCCGCAATTGGTTTAAGAAATTTAGAGCTGGCCGCCCAGCAACGACGGATATTATCAAGACTGTGCATGCTGAAAATCCACGATACAGTGTGCGCGAGATAGCGGGTGAAACTAACATTCCCAAAACAACGGCACATAAGCATTTAATCAAAATGGGATATGCGAATCGATATGAAGCTTGGGTTGGTTCCACACCAATTGACGGAGACCGGCCTTATAAAGCGCGTCCCTACGTGCGATTTGCTTCTACAGCGACACAAAAGAAATCATTTCTTAAAGAGTCTTGTCACTGAAGACGAGACTTGGATTTTGTATCAAAATGTGGATCGAAAACGGATTTGGTCTAAAGAAAATAGACCTTCAACTGTTGCAAAGTCTTGGCTTCATCCGAAGAAGGTTCTTTTGTGCATTTGATGGGACTGGAAGGGTGTACTGTACTATGAGCTCCTTCCTGAAGGTGATATGATCAATGCTGACAAATATTGCAATCAACTGAATTAACTAAAAACCGCCATAGCAGAAAAACGGCAAGAATTGGCGAACCGACGAGGTGTAGTATTCCATCACGGCAACGCAAGGCCGCTTATTGCGTTGATCGTAAGGCAAAAATTATTACAGTTTGATTGGGACGTTCTACCTCATCCTCCATACTCCCCATACCTTCCTCCATCCGATTATTACTTGTTCCTCTCCTTAAAAAACTCTCTCCGTGGTAAATCTTTCAAATCCATAATCGAAATAAAAACGCACCTAAATGAATATTTTGAAAGTAAGCCTCAACTATTTTGGAAACAGGGCATAATGAGGTTTCCTGGGAGATGGAAGAAGGTTATAGATCAGAATGGTTAATACATAACATAATAAATCAACCTTAAACAACAAATATCGTGTATTCATTTTGCATCAAAAAAGCGAAGAAACTTATGGAACACCCCAAGTACTTTAAGATTTCGAAAGCTTTTCGTCCGCCCGTAGTGGCAGGATATTTTGAAAGAAATCATGTAAAAGTCCCTAAGAAAAATCCCTAAAAGAATAAATCCCTAAATAAAAAATTTCCCTAATTTTTTTTACTTATTTAATAATGAATAACCAAAGAGACTTGAATAAGGTAGTTATACATCATGCTTGGTGTCATCACATCTGTTCCATCTGTTTTTTTAGCGTCTCATTTTTCATGGTTTGCCTTCAATATGGTCAGAAGCTCATCATGAAAGTCGCTGAATCGTTTTCTTGGTGGCTTCTTACCACGAACATCACGACAGATTTGGAAGGTTACAACACTGCTCTTCGTTCACGCTTAGGAGGTTTTAAGACATCAGTATGGGACCTGATTAAGCAAATCCATATTGAGCATAACCTTATCTCTTTGTTCGAGGCAAACCCATCAACGTGGCATCGTAGATGTTCCAATGTTCCAATGTCGAATTCGGGGTCATAAAAGCCAGCCAAATATTGGTCACCTAGCCAAGTGCGCTCGAAGTAAGAAAAAAGATCACGAAGTTTTGCCCTGTTGGTCGTCCAGCAAATGCTTGGTAGGCTACAATGACTTTTGATGGCGGTACCAAAACCAAAGCTGCAAGAGTTCGTAAATGAGTGGAGTTGTCAGGATTATCTATATCATTATAGAGCTTCAAAACTTCTGGCATTGATTTGATGTTTCTATAAATGCATTGAGCAAAATGAAAAAGACAACCTCTGATGATAGTAAATTTCACAAATTGCGTTATATATTCCCTTGTGAAATATACGGTGCAAATGGTGTATTTTGTATTTGGAATCATTAAGCTATTAAAACGTATGCTAATAAACGAAATTTGAGTAAATTCCCTTTATTTTACATACGAATTTGACACCCCTATTTTTTGGAAAAATCTGGGCCCTATGTATGTATTTTTTGACCTATTTTTCCCTACTTTCGGTCCAGGCTCGATTACCTCCTTGGGAGGTCGTGTCTCAGGCAACTGGGTGTCATGCTCACCTTGTAATTAAATTTTCTTAATCACAATTAAAATTAATACAAAAATGATTAATTTTGTTTTTAGTGATTTTTTCTTTTAGGGATTTTTTAAGTCATGGATATTTTTATTTAGGGAATTTCGGTTTTAAGGATTTTTCTTTTTAGGGATATTTGGTTTTAGGGAGAGAGATTTTTGACTTTTATGGATTTTTTCCTTTAGGGATTTTTACCCGTTTCCATTTTGAAAAAATTAGTCTTCGCTTCATAATTTTTATGAAATATTTAGAATTTGAGTAATATTTTTATTTATTTTATATTTAAATAATAGTCAAATTGGAAAATTTCACAATCATCTAGTAATCTTGTATTAAGTCTTTTGTTTTTTATGATTTAGGAGAAATTTTATTTCTTATATTTAATTCTGTACGAAAAAATAAGCAATTTTTATTTTTGTTAAAATTTTTTTAAAATAAAATAAATTTACTTATTATACACTAAGTTATACTTTAAGAATTATTTTTTTTTTCAAATAAAAAGAATGATTATATTTTTTCTTTTCTATTTGTAATATAGTACATAATATACAGCAGAGGTTCTTAATCTTATGTACTCTGCGGACCCCCACTTGAAAAAATTTTTTTTGACGGACCCCATTCCAACTTTAGGTACTTTAGGTCATTTTATTAGTTAATGGCTTATAAGAACAAGGATATATGATGAATATTTCTAAGTGATTGGTGAATAACGATTTTTTTGCATATTGTAGAACACATTTTATTAGAAATTATAATATTGAAGAAAGAAAATTCTGCTAAATATGAAGATGGAAACGGTAGCAATAGTTTTCTTGCACATTTCGTTGAATTTGGGTATTTGATCTCTGTTTCCTCACAAAGCGATGCCATCGCTTCTTTTATATTAAACTAGCTGCTCAGAGCTCCTTCGTCGCTCTTCACATCTAGACGGGGGCTCCGCCCCCTGTACCCCCGAGTGGTACATAGTATTTGGTTGAAAGTAGTAAAAGGTTTTCATCCATTTTGTTTCAATCAATGTATAACATAAAACATTCATTTCTTATTGTGTGATTATTTAAAATATATTTTAATTTAATCAGTAAATTAATTATATATATTTTTATTGAATATGTTATAACTATCTACTCGAAAGTTCTTGGCAGCTACAACCACATTTCTCCAAGTGTCCTTATCCTGAGCCTCTGTTCCATCTTTCTTACGTCATTCCCTGGTGTCCTCATCTTTGGCCCAATCCTATTCTCAAATACTCTGAATCCACTCTCATCTACTAAGATCATAGACCATGTCTCACACTCATATAATACAACAGACAAAATAATTGTTTTATATATTTTAATTTTCATTCCCTTTTATAATAATTTTGATGAGATAAGCCTCTTTACTGCATGATAACAGGCGTTTCCCGATTGCAACTTCGATTTAAATTCTTCTCAAATATTATTATCCTTCGTGATTACATTCAATTTTTCTACATATTCAAATTCTACATTTTATATGTTAATACTGCTCCTGTTTGTTTCTAAATATATTTATTTATCATTATTAATTTCAAACCTCATCTCTTTTCCTACCTCGATTAATTTTTCCTTGCTATCTGTAATTGCAATTGCCGAATCTCCTATTATATTTAAGTCGTCTGGGTAACCTAATATTTTACAATTGATTTCCACATCTTACTCTTTCTTTACTACCTTCAAGATAAATTTTAAGATCAAAATTTGAAAAAGTTTATCCGGATCTATTGAGTCATGCGTAGGTTTTACTAAAGTCTACAAATAATTAGTGAACAGAAATATTGAATTCGCGGTTTTTTTAATATCTGTCATAATGAAAATATCTTAATTAATGTTGATCGATTTGGCATGAACCCGCAATGATATCGTCTAATATTTCCTCCGCCTATAGTTATAAGTATTGTATATGTTATAATAGAGTATAATATTTCTTGATCATTTCATTTTGATATTTTAATTTCATTGCTTGATTTTTATTGAATATTTTTAATTATAATAAAATTTGAGAAAATGCAATGTTAGAGACTTGAGACAATTTATAAAAATTAACGGTATAAAAGTATTGATAAAACTAAAGATAAATTAACAATATATACATTCATTAATAGTATTAATTTAAATTAATGGATTTATTTGATTTTTTATTATTAAGTTCATTTATTAATTTTTTTAGATCATAGTTAATTCCCCCCCTAAAATAAAAGAAGTATTCAAATATAGAAAGAATAAATACAAAATAATTTAAGTTAAATATGATTTAAATATTTTATTATATTAATTAAAATGAGAACTTTTAGAATAAATTATTTAATTGAAATGATATTTGAATATTAGAATTTAAAATAAAAAGTTAAATATTATAATAATTCTTTGATTGCTAGTTATATACATTGTGTAAAATGAGTCCGCCAGTCAGTGGGCCACGCCTGGCTCTTGAATGAACAACACGGAGAACTATATAAACTTTAAAAAATTAAATTCTGCGGTTATTGATTAGAATTAGATATTAATAAAATCTATAGCCTATGTTACCATAGAGATATATAAGAATATTGTGATGTAATTTCATAGAAATCGTTTCTTATTTTTTGATGTTCATAATTCTAAATTACCGGTAAAGTGTCGGTTAAGTAGGAAATTTCTTTTTTGTTTGTTTCTATGACAGCAAAAAGTAAACAAATTACATACATATATACATACATACATACATATAAACACTCTCCTTTATATATATAGATAAAGTTTTAACCGACTCATCATTTTCTCGTGCACCTGTACGATGGCTTTGCGGACCACCAGTAAAGGCTTCGCGGACCCCCAGGGGTCCGCGGACCACAGTTTAAGAACCTCTGATATACAGCAATGTATATTTTTTTCTCTCCTGGGGGGGGGGTTTTAACCCCCAAACCCCCCCCCTGGTTGCGCCACTGTTTCGAAATGATTTAATTTGAAGAATCATAATGAAAGGATAACGGAGCTTACTTATCGATTAAGTTATCCTATATTTGACATTATTAAAAGATAATAATATCAGTAATAATAAAATATTATAAGAAAAGAGACAATATCTTTAATGCTATAGTATAGAGAGTAGGGATGGAGAATCTTTTTTATTTTAATTCCCAACACCCTTTTCTTCTTAAGAAATATAATTATTAGATATATATAAAAATATCTTATATATTTTACAATTATTATATTAAGAACTCAGCAAAATGAAAACTATAAAATGGTCGTGAATGGAATAAATATTGTTCATGAGAAGGGTTTTATTTTATGTATCCTTACAAAAAACCGTTTAATTTTGCCCGGAACGAATGATAAATTAATATATATGAAATTTGGTATTATTATTATTATTATTATTTTAATTCTTCCTAACTCTCATTTCCTGGTTTAAAGATACATTATTTACAGAATATAAAAGTTCACAATTATTATATAAATATTTAAAGAACAATTTTTATTTTTGTTCAGTACTGCTTCGGAATCTTCTACTTTATTTTCGAAAACTCTCAATTAAATATTTTCTTGTTCTCTTACATATTACTTCCTCTCCCCCTTCACCCTGTCTATTAACTTTTGCGCTTTCCCTTTCACCATCTTATCCAGTTTATTATAATGCTATCTCATTTCTTGATAGTTAATTTTGAACTTATATTTTCGCTTTATTCGACTAATTTTTCAATTTGCATAACTATATTTATCTAAAAGGCAAAATTATTATTTAAATCCGAACCACAAAAATAATCCATTTGGTCCTCGGATGAACAAACTCAGAGAGGTGGCAGCTTTTGACTTATAAAAATTTAGAATGATGGTAAATAATTATATAAATTGTTACTTTTTACAAAATAAATATTAAAGTTATTTGTTAAGTATTAATATATAGTTTTAATTGTTTTTAGTCAATTAAAAATTTAAAAAAATATATAAAAAAAAAGCATCCCTTGTGGGGATCGAACCCACGACCTTTGGATTAGAAGTCCAACGCGCTATCCACTGCGCCAAAGGGACTTGGTTATTTTAATTCCTTAGTAATCACTATAGTTTTCACTAGGCTTTTGAAAATTTAATATTTTAAATTTATACTTTTTGTCAAAATATTAATATAGTATAAGAAAATTCTATATATAAATATTAAATTATATAATTTTTATTTTCATATAAATAGAACATTTTCAATAATTGAAATATTTAAAAAAAATGTAATTATAATTAAATACTTTTGTTGTATATATTTCTTCACAAGCTTATTTAATATCTTATTAATATTTGAATTTGAAACCATAGAAAATATTACGTTAATTCAATTTAATTCCTTCTTTCCGGTAATCAATCAATTTCACTTGCTTCCACAGTAGCGCAGCACATACCATATTTAAAGATACATATATCTATATACATATATAGTATTTTAGTATCCACCACAGACCCATCCGTATAAATTATTATCCGTACTTCTTTAATAAACTCTACTAATGTTAAGTTTATTAGACATCATTTATAATGACACATAATCATACTTCAATGCGTTCTAAATTATTCAGATATATTCTTTAAAATAAATTTTGACATTTATATATAAATATTGAATACCTATATAGTATTATTGTATTTTTGGATAAAGAAAATGGATTTTGAAGGTATTTATTTCTTAATTGAAAATTATTTTATTTATGCTACTGATATTTACTAATATTTTTTAGAAAATCAAAATACTTCTCCAATTCGTCATGTATGGAATCCAAATTGTAAGTTTATTCGAAATACTATTAAAATATTTTTGATTTTATTAAATAATAAATAATCTAATAATTTATTAATTAGAAAATAAAATTATTTTTTAATATTTCTTAAATAAGAATCAAATAATCATACTTATTAGCTAAGTTAATTTTATTAATATTTATTGATTATATAAATTCTTTTCTCATTATTAAAAACAAAAAGAAAAATAGAAGACTTCCTTATTTTACTTTTGTGAAATAATTTTTTTTTTAATGCATTTATTAAATATTTTATTTTGTTATTAGTATATAGATTGCAACAACAAGCTCCCAAACCTCAACCTATTCATTGTCTTAATGACCAAATATCAAAACCATCTTTTTATGGCTTGGAATTTCATGGAGTTATGGCACATCAAGAGGCGTCAAATTTTCTAACTGAAGAGGGATCATATTTAGTTAGACAAAGTGGGGGAAATAATGAATTCTACACATTGACTTTAAAGTAACTTAATTTTCTTTAAATTAGACTTGTGGATAACTATTTATTTGCCTATATATATTTATATATATATGTGATCAAATTTTTCAGATTTAATCAGAAAATACGACATTATAAATTATATTATGATGGGAAACACTTTGTAAAAGACAAACGTTTTGATTCTGTATTTGATTTGGTTGCGGATGGATTAGTTACATTATATATTGAAGCAAATGCTTCTTCTTATATTGAATTAATGCATAATGCAACAAGCTATGAAAAAAGTCCCTATATGACTCTGAATAAATTAAAAAGGAGAGCGCTCATCGAAAAACGATCTGAACTTGGAATTACAAATGATTTTATTAAAAAAGAACAAGAACAACAAAGTGTTTCAAATACAAATGATTTAAATGAAAAAGATATTATTAATTATCATAAACCTCATTTATTTAAAGTATATACTTTCAAAGGATTAAATTGGTGTGAATTTTGCGGAAATTTTCTTTGGGGCTTTACTGCACAGGGAGTAAAATGTGAAGGTAAGAATAATGGATGCTTAAACCAAAAATTTTTTTTAATAATTTTTATTGTAATGTTATTTAGATTGTGGCTTTAGTGCTCATTCAAAATGCTCTGAAAAAGTTCCTAGTGATTGCTGCCCTGATTTAAAACATATTAGAGGCGTTTTCGGAATAGATCTCACTACTGTGGTGAAAGCACACAGAACCAATAAGCCATTCGTATTGGAAAAATGTATTCAAGAAATTGAAAGAAGAGGATTAGATTCCGAAGGTTTATATAGAGTATCTGGGTTCGCTGAAGAAATAGAACAACTCAAATTGGCGCTTGACAAAGGTAGATTAAAAATCATTTCTAAGAAAATTTGCTGCTGTAGCTATTTAAAATATAGAAATTATTAATCATTTTTGATTTATACATTCTATAATAATGAAATTTCCCTTTAAAGAAAATGGTTTATGGTATATAAACTTAGTTAAGTTTTTATTTTTAAAAATTTGAAAAAACAATCACTAATTTAAATATAAAGGACATGTCGAAAGAAGTTTAATAGTAAAATATTTTGTTAAACTTATATATTAATTTATTCATATTAATTATTCCATTATATTTCATAATTGCATTGTTTCACAGATGGGGAACAAACAAATATGGGAAATGATGTTTATGAGAATATAAATGTAATAGCCGGGATTTTGAAACTTTTTTTACGATTGTTACCCATTCCTCTCATAACGTATGAGACCCATCCAGCTTTAATAAATGCCTCTCGTAAGAAAACTATATATTTAGGATAAATACAATATTTCAAGAATACAAATTTATACTTCTTTTTATAGAATTAAAAAACACTCAAGATCAAATAAATGGTATTCGTGATGCATTAACATTGTTACCACCAGCTCATTACAATACATTAAAATATTTAATGGAACATCTTTCACGGTAATTTATTGAAAAATATATTGTAATAAACAATATTTTTATCTATTTTATTTTTACAAAGTATTTGTAAATTTAATTAATAATACAATTCAGTATTGCCGGTTAAGACATACTTCAACCATTATCATTATATATTATATATATATATGTATGACATTGTCGAACCATTCATAATAAATTTATTAGTAAAATATATTGTTATTAACAATTAAGAAGTGATATAGGAAGAATATTAAATATCTTAAGAGGATCTAGTATATTCAAATTTTTTATTGCAATTTGTCTATATTACCTCCTAAAGTATTTATTATTTTTCAAACGCCCTACATAATTACAAATTTATATTTGGACTTGATAAAATAGAAATGTTATTTTTAATTTCTTCAAATTTCTCTTTATTTTGATTACTATTTTAGAGTGGTGGAACACGAAGCTCAGAATAAAATGACAGCACATAATTTAAGTACCGTCTTTGCACCAACATTAATGCCAGCTCCGGATTTATCAAAATATGGAGGACTTCCAGGCATGACAAATGAAATCTCTGCTTTAGAAATAATAATAACCAATCAAAAAAATATTTTTAATTAATAATTTTAATTTAAATCAATATTAAAATAATTTTAGAATTATAAATATATATATAATATTCATCCCAAAAACCTTACTGTGATAAAACATGATAAAGAAATTTTTATTTCGTTGTTAATGTATATTTTGAAAAAACTGACATCCTGTTGAAGATAAAAAAAAAATGCATTTATTCTTTGTATCAAAAAAATAAAACTGTTTTTAATTTTTAAGTTTAGTTATATAAAAATCTAAAACTTAATTCGTATTCATAATATTTAAGATAATATATAATATTTTTAATAAAATAAAATGTTGATAAAACCGAAAATACAACTTTCCATATAAAGTAACATAGAAGAGAACTTATTTCCAAAACTAAATAAATTCAATCTTAATTAAAAACTAATTAAATCAAATGATACGCTAATACTAATAAATCTTTTAAAATGTTTGAGAAGATTCCCTCCCTACACCGCTCTCTAGTGTGCATGTCTTGGACCATAGATAAATATTCTGAGATCAGGTACATCAAGGTACATATTAATCTTGAATATGATACCTACCTATTCTTTAACATAAACTTAATATAAAATTTTTTTTCTAAACTTTATAAATTTTCGTTTTTATTGCATTTAAAAAAATATTCTAATTTTATAATTACTTCTATTCATAGACTTGAAATAACCTTGGAAAATTATGGAGACAAATGAAAATGGATTTAAAAAAAAATTGGTGATTAATTTTTTATATAAATTAAAATAAGTAGTATTTTTATTTATAATAAATAAAAATCTTATAATGTTCTAAATAAAAAATATTTTTTTATTAATTATAATTAAAATATCTTGTTAAGAAAATTTATAAACAATATATTTTTAAAAAATTTGATAAATTATTAATTTATTATTAAAGACCAAAGATAAAATTCATTTATAATATTTATAATCCAATTAAATATTACTTTTGTTTTTATAAGTCTATATATATAATATAATCTATGTATAATTTAATATTTTAAAATAAAGCCCTTTAAGATATTATTTGAAGCTACTTTTTTAATATAATTAAGACATCATATTTAGATCAATAAAAATATTAGATTTTTTTCCACAAACTTCTCTAATTTATTTTGCATTTATTATAGCTCAATAAAATTTTTACTACATTATTCCCAATATCAAAAATATAAATATAGAGAGAATTGTTCTTGAAATTTGTTAACATTGGTGAAAAAATTAATTTATAATGTATATTATTAGTAGAAAATTATTAAAGTAACAAAAATATTGATTTATATAAGAGCTAATTCATTTACGAGCACCTACAATATTATATTATCTTGAATGAAGAAATAATCATTTAAATATACATAAGTGTCATCAAATTCTATACAAATTTATATACTGACAGCATTGTTTTTTTTGTTTTTAATCATTTTGTTAATTTATTTATTTATTAATTCGTCTTACCTTATTTGGGTTGAAGCTTACATATATATGTACATTTATATTTATTTTACATTTATTCACAGTTCATGTGCATTAACATAATATAACTTAAAAATTGTGTCATTTAGTCCCTTGTTAATTATTTTTATAGTCTGTCACACAATCTATCCTCCCAACTACTACTCTAGTCCAGACACAGAAAATACTGGTTCTACTCAGAGTCCACTGCAGCATTCCGCATGTGAAAAATACCTCATTACATCTTATGCATAGTTTACCTTTATTGCCCCACATCTGGTTCTCACCTATATTTTTCTATTCCTTATGCCTGTATTTTATATTTGTAGTAATAATAAAAACGATATTATAATCATAAATGAATTGCTTTCATGAAGAAATGGAAACAACATTCCAAGAAAATTGAAAAGATTACTGATAAAAGTTAATTATAAATTATCTTTTCTGATATCTAAAAAATTATTTCAAATGTATAACATCTTTTTCCATATTCTAGTTATGTAATTAGGACTAAAATCGAGGAATTTTCGTTAAAACTATTAAAATCGCAGGGTTGAAATATTTTATATTACTATATAGAAAGTATAATTTGAATCTTTTCTTCTATATATGAACTCGGTCCTTTACATCTGTATATTAAATAGATGTAAATTATATTTTGTTGCCTTTCTTTGAACATGTTTTTGTTATATTCATCAATACTTTTAAATTATTTAAAATTATAAGATAATTATCATTAGATCTAGACAACTTGTATATAATCTAATCAAATTATTTTGTTTTTACTAATGTTTTTTTAATGACCTACAATTATATAAGTACTCGTCACTTTGTTTCTTTGTAAAGTGAATGTATAAAATTTAAACTCTAAATATATTATTTTAATATAAGAATATTAAATAAGTGTTAAATAAGAATAAGAATAATAAATAAAATTTAAAATGGTTTGATAAAATATTGTTTTATAATCATTTTCTTTATTTATTATACTAATTTATTTGTATTATTTTAATTATAGGAAAAACTATCTTTGGTAATTCAAGGCCCTATAGTTCATTCAATAAATATTTCTCAAATTTTATGTTTATTTGGAGTTATAGCAATCCATGACAAGAAGGTAAAATTTTTATTAAATTTTAAGTATATAATTTTTAAAATACAAATATTTTTTAAAGATTGTTGCATTTGAAGAAAATTTGGATGAAATAAAAAAAAAATGGATTGTCGATGACAAAGATATATATTCACTGGAAGACGGTGAATTTTTAATGCCAGGACTTATTGACACTCATATTCATGCTTCACAATATCCAAATATGGGTTTAGGCTATGATAAACCGCTTCTAGAATGGTTAAAGACTTATACATTTCCATTGGAAGAAAAATATTCAAATCCTCAATTTGCTGACAAGGTTTATAAAAATGTAGTTGTATGTATTTTTTAATAACTATAACATAAAATAATTAAATATTTAGTTTTTCGATTCACTGATTTAAAAAAAATATTTTCAGAAAAGAACCTTAAATTCTGGTACAACTACCGCTTGTTATTTCGCTACAATGTATGAAGAAACATCTTTAATTTTGGTTGATTATGCGATAAAATATGGACAAAGAGCATTTGTAGGGAAAGTAAATATGAATCAAAATACTCCAGAAACATATATAGAAACTACAGAAGAATCTTTGCAAAAAACGGAGCAATTTATCAAAGCAGTATTAAGTAAAAATGTAGGTAATATTTTTCATTTACATAAAAAATATTTGTAAATTATTTAACAAATAAAAATTAGAGTAAATGTAGTAGCAATATAATTCTTTTTTCCCAAAAAGTTCATAATTATTAAGTTTTTTTTAAAAAAATTTTAAAATTAAAACAAAAAATTATCTTTTAAAGTATTAAGGGTTTAAAGTTATTGACTAATCGGTTATTTTTACATTGACTTATTACAAAAATATTTTTAAATATTCAAACAAATTAAAAATTTTTTAATTTTAGAGTTCACTGGTGAAACCTATAATTACTCCAAGATTTGCAGCTAGTTGCGATATTAATTTGATGGAAAAATTGGCTGATCTTGCTCATCAATATAATCTCCCAATACAAGTAAATATTGAATAAATAATTCATACTTTTATTACAAATATAAATTTTTTTATCAGCTTTTCCAAGCTAACATTTAAGAAACATTTTTCTATAATTTAACACTAATCACATTTTTATTTTCTTTTATAAAAAATTATGTTTATTTTCAGAGTCACATTGCAGAAAATAAAGATGAATTAATTTTAATTAAAAATATTTATCCTGATATTGAAAATTATGCAGAAGTCTATAATCAGGCAAATTTATTAACAAATAAGGTATTAAAATTTAATTTAATAAAATGATTGCTTATATGATATTAAAAACTTTAATTTTTTATAGACTATCATGGCTCATGGTGTTTATTTATCAAATAAAGAGTTAGAACTTTTTAAACGAACTGGAACGTCAATTTCTCATTGTCCTGATTCTAATACTTCCCTTCAAAGTGGAATATTAGATGTTAAAAATGCCTTAAAACATGATGTTAAAATAGGTTTAGGAAGTGATGTTTCTGGCGGTTCTAAACTATCTATAATCTCAGCAATGAAATCAGCTCTAGAATGTTCAGTTCATTTATCATTTTTTAAAGAAAATTATATTCCACTTAATTATCAGGAAGTATTTTTCTTAGCAACTTTAGGAGGAGCAAAAGGTATTACATTTATCTTATCTATACTTCTTTCTTTTTAAATTCAATTTTAATTCCATCCAAAATTATTTTAGCTCTTGGCATTGATGATATAACTGGAAATTTTGAAATTGGCAAAGAATTTGATGCTCTTGTAATAAACTTGAATAAAAATAATATACCATATGGTCTTAAAAATAAAACAATTGAAGAACTTGTCCAACAATTAATATATTCTGGAGATGAAAGGAATATAAAACATGTTTATGTTGCAGGGAAAAAAATTGATTAATTTTGTATTTTATTATAAAAAAAAAATACAGAATAGATTACGCTTTATACATCAGGTTTCAGGCCTTGCTTTTCTAACTCAGCCCTAAAAATAAAAATAAAAATTAAAATTAAAATCCAAAATAAAATTAAAAAAAAATTAAAATTCAAACCTTAATTGTAAGCTAAAGTCATCTTCAACATTATCATCATCCCAGTTGTCTTCCCACACACTGATATCTTCTTCATCTTCATCTTTGCCCGCCCAGTCTAGATTATAATTAAAAATAAAATTTTTAAGAAGAAATTTAGAATAAGATTCGATGTAATAGTGTATTAAAAATATATAATTCATTATATTAAGAAGTAAGCTATCTTGAATAATAAAAATGTTAAATTCTAAATTTTGTAAAAAAAAACAAATAAATCCATCACATTTTTTTATTAGTAATCATTAACTTTATTTCGATGGTTAAATATAAAATAAACTAAGATATACCTTCTGCAGGAAATTCTTCAAATTCATCATCCTCCTCTAAAAGACCTAAATCAACTTTAGATTTATCGGTCATTTTGGATTGAGATATTAAATATATTTTAACAAAATAAAATAGTAATGTCTGGAACGTCTGGAAACGTCAAAGGAATGAATTTGCTTTTTAAGATTGAAAAACCAGACAGTTTGGTCTTTTACAGGGCTGCCAACTTTCTGTGTGTGGTTACAATATTTAAATTTATAATTTAAAACTCACAATCACACAGATACTTGAAATCTTTAATAAAAAAACAACATCCGAACAATACGCATGTTTTTTACTTAATAAGTTTTTTTTCATTAGACTTTAATGTTTAACTTTTTTTATATCTTATTTTAAAATCTGAAAAATAAACTTAAAAATAAGATAACTTTAATTATTTTGGTGTACACCTAATTCTGTTTTTACACGAATTTGATTTAACAAGGTTCAAACTATCACAACACATAAATAAAATCACACAGAGCTTACAAACAGCTAGAATCCATACGAAAATTAGCTGGAGTGACTCCACTCGACTATCTCGCAATTTGAATTAGATTAAATAACATAATATATTATATTTAAATTAAATTTAATTAAATATAAATTATAAATTAAAATTAATAAATAATATCTATTAAATCAGCGCATTGGCTCTTTGTTGATGGCACCACGTCACGTGTTGGCGCGTGAGATTTGCAGTGTTAAAAAATTAATTCTGGTACTTTCCGCGATTCAATCAAGCTGAAATTCTATATATAGCAGTTTTATACAATTTTTATTCATGTGAAAAATTATCAAACATATATCTTTATTTTTACGGTCACTTTAGAGGAAAAAAAATCAAAACGTTGTATGTAATGTCCCTCTTCCGGTTGAGCTACATTTCTCAAAAGTTGATAGAAAACTACGAATTTTGAATAATGCCCATGAACCAAATTTCATGATTCTAGCTCATACCCTTTTTGAGTAATCTTGTCTACATACATACATACACTCACACACAGAGAGACATTTTTCTCAACCTTAGTTAAAATGACTCAGGAACCTTCAAAACGTATAAAAACATCAAAATCTCAACATCGAAAGTTTTCATGATCGCAATACTAACATAAAATATTTAATTTTAATATTATTCATTAAACATAATTTTATATTAATGATCTAAATTTATCAGTTATACGTTATCATCATGAATAATAATAATTCCCATTATTTTAAAAAAGAACGATTAATATCAATAGAATGATTTTGTTTATCGAAATAAATTTAAAAAACAATTACTAATAAGTTGAATCGAAATAAAAAATGTTATTACATTCACCTATATTCTTTCCACAAATATATTGTCTCTAATTTAAAAACAAAACCTTATTTTAACTGAAAAATAAATATATAATTTTCTTGTATTGAAATTTTTATTTTCCCTCTTAAACTATTTTTTTTCTTGAAGTAAAAAAGGAAAACGGAACAAAATAAAAATACAGGTTTTTTGAAATAAGTTAAAATGTAAATTATTTTCTATATATTCCATTTATAGTAATCATAGATGTATTGTGATCTATTATGTGGGGAGGGGAGTCCGGGGGTCTCCTCCGGAAAAATTTTTGACAAAATAAATAATTTATTTATTGATATCGTTTAGACCAGTGCTCCGCAACCGGTGTGACGCGGCACACTGGTTTGCCTTAAAGGAGATACATGAATATAAGAAATTTATATTTTTTTGATTTATAATTATATTATATGCGGATTTCTAAGTTTCATTTGATCGCGGCGGCACACCTGTATCTCCTTTAAGGCAAACCAGTGTGCCGCGTCACACCGGTTGCGGAGCACTGGTTTAGACTATACAAACACGTAATTTAAAGATGTTTTTTACTATCTCGCCAGAGATAGTATTGCGATCACGAAAATTTTCGATGTTGAGATTTTGATGTTTTTATACGTTTTGAAGGTTCCTGAATCATTTTCACTAAGGTTGAGAAAAATGTCTCTGTGTGTGTGTGTGTATGTATGTAGACAAGATTACGCAAAAACGGTTTGAGCTAGAATGATGAAATTTGGTACATGGACATTATTCAAAATTCATAGTTTTCTATCAAGTTTTGAGAAATGTAGCTCAACCGGAAGAGGGTCATTACCTACAACGTTTTGATTTTTTTTCCTCTAAAGTGACCGTAAAAATAAAGATATATGTTTGATAATTTTTCACATGATTAATAATTGTATAAAACTGCTATATATAGAATTCCAGCTTGATTGATTCGCTGAAATTACCAGAATTAATTTTTTAACACTGCAAATCTCACGCGCCAACACGTGACGTGGTGCCATCAACAAAAAGCCAAACATGCGCTGGTTTAATATTTATTATTTATTATTTATAATTTATAATTAATTAAATTTAATTTAAATATAATATATTATGTTATTTAATCCAATTCAAATTGCGAGATAGTCGAGTGGAGACACTCCAGCTAATTTACTTTTGGGTTCTCAGTTACAAAACTAATCATTTTTAAATTTATTTTTTGCACAATGTTTGGGAGGGCACGTGCCTATGATAGTAATATGTAAAACTTCCATTAAGAAGATCTTAATGTTATAGTTTATTATTATTTTTAATATAAAGCTCGGTCTCTCTCTCTCTCTCTCTCTCTTCATGCTCTTTACGTAAATAGTACATCTACATATGTATGTTATTTTCTTGATACATAACAATTTTAAATTAAATTTATTTAATATTAATAATTTTGTTTATATTATGTTTAGAAACTTAAGAACAAAATAATTTTTGAGAAAAATTTAAGAAATAATTTTGTTCCTTGCGATTTAGCTATTTCTAATTCTTTTTTTATGAAATAAAAAATATAGTGGTTTAATTAAAAAATAAATTATTTCTTTATTCAATTTTTTGTTTCAAAGACATTTTTAGTCAGTTCAGTGTGAGCTCACAAGGCGGCGCAAATATTTAAATAACTTCATTTTATTTGGCATTAGCCAGTCGGTTCAACACACTTCAACATGGCTGTTCTATCCAAAAAGACCTTAATATTAACTTAACTAAATAAACAAAATTATGTGTAGAAAACGTAAAGTGGTGATAATAAACTCTGGTGAAATTATTTCAACTTTTCATTCCATCCTATCGCCAAGAAAAATCATGCCAGGCTCCTGAAAAATAAAAATCTACTCTTTATTCTGTGAGTTTACAGAATTTTCGTATATCCTCACTGATTAAATATATAAATAATTCTAAAATTAAATTGAAACAGAAATGCTACACTAGATTCAGAAATAGTTTTAATAATATATTTGATTAATTAAAGAAAGATTAATTATATTATTATACTTTATCACTCAATCTCACATAATAAGATTATCTTTATAATAAAATTAAAATTGATTTTATTATTATTTTAAGAGGGAAAATTATTTGTACAAACTAATATTATGAAATTAAATATACGGATATTGTGTAAATATAAATATTTTAATATTTTATTTTTTAATCTTTTTTAAAATATAAAAAATATATATTTTAATAAAAATATAAATTAATTTTACATTATGTTAATTAGATATTCCAATGTGCGAAATGTTTAATTTTTAAAAATAATTAAATTAATAATATTCTCATTGCAATATTTTTTTATTATTTCTCGAACATCCCCGCTTTCTCTTTCATGAAGATGTTGTTATGGCTTGACACCCCTCTGTCTATCGATCAGCCAATGGCTTTTGCCAACTTTTGAATTGTCATTTCCGATCATATTATCCACATGTCTATAAATGAAGTGAAGAATTCTTAAATATACACATATGATAGATTAAATATTAAATCTATAAACATTTTAAAATATATATAATTTTTTTTACCTATATGAAACAATTAAATAATATTTAAATTTATTTATTACAATTTAAAAAATTCATTGCATTGAATTATTTTTTCCCTTTAATTAATAATCTAGTATATTATTTTGTATATTCTTAAAATATAATTTACATAAATTTGATTTTTAATATTTTTATATTTTGTTTTTATATTATTTTGTTATTTTTATAATAAAAACTTTACATGTGTTTTTAATTTTTTAATTTTTTATAATTTTATTTTCCTTTTACCCTTTTATTATTTATTTGTATATACATTATACCCAAGTTTTATAATTATAGATAATAATTATTTTAGGAACCTGAGAATTTACCAATGTTCGATTGCTTATTAAAAGTTTATAAATATTATTGGTTGCATATCCTTCAGGAGTTGCTGTAGAACATTTTCTAATAAACTTTTTTTAAAAAAACAAAAACATATTAAACTCTTGACATTATTTATGTTATATAAAATTTATCAAAATTGTAACCTCTCCTTACTTTTTATATTTATTTATTTTGATTAAGTTTTTATATATATTTATGATACATATTTATTGATAATTTTTTTATTAAGGAATTGATTTAACAAGCAACAAACCGATACAAAATTAAAAACATTGTTTTTTTAAATGTAAATATATAGTTCTTGCAATAATTCCATAAAACATAAAAATATTATTTTATCTTAAAGTATTCATAATTTATGATATATATGTGAAAACCCTTCGTATATTTTTATATGTTTTTCATGCAAATTTAAACATAGAAAGAGATATAATAAATCAATTCAAAAATTTCTTCTTTAAAAAAATATATTTGATTATGTTTAAATGTCATTATCACCAAATCTACATTATAAATATTCATAAGAAATTTAAAATATAGGTTGTCTATGAAGAGAAAATTTAATAATGTAAATAAATAATGAATATAAACAAATTACAAAAACTTTACAAGGAAATTTTCTGTCATAAACAAGAGAAGTTGTAAAATCTGCAGAGTACAAAACGATTAATTGAGATATGTCTATATATCATCATATAGACAAATTAAATATTGTAACAAGAGCTCATAGATTTAATTGTTTTTACATTTCTCTTCTATTATTCTGGTCCTTAAAATTTTAATAGAATATTTTTTAATAAGATTTAATTAATCAATTATTTTAACCAACATAAAATGATAAAATTGATAATCGTTATTAAGCTACATTTTAAAATATTATATTGTTCTCCAAACAATTATTTATTTTTCACACAAATGGTTAATTTATATATTTAGCTTTGAATTAAAACTATAAATGTAAATTGATAAAGCAAATTACCACAAATTTGAATAGTTTAGTGCCCCATAAAATCATCCTAAATAATGTCAAGGGATTACTCTTTAATCTATCCATTAACTTTTTTTTTTAATCTTCTAATTTTTCTTTTCACCTTTTAAATTCTATTATAAAATATAAGAGAAACATAAAAACTATTTTAAATTTACAAATGTTTTTTTTTAAAAAAAGTTAAATATTTTAAACACATTCATTAAATCTATTCTAAAATTAAAATTTAACACCATTTCCTAACAAACTCCATTAAAAATTGATATAGGAAACTTAATTTTAATTTCATTGATCAATAAAATAACAAATAGATACAACATGTGGCTATAAAATGTGATTTATGCTTTATCACCATCAATTTCGTAAATTTAAGTAATTAAACTTTGAATATTTATAATATGATATAATACAAGTATAACACAATTTTAAATGTTAATATTTAAAAAAAAAAAGATATAAAATTTTAATATAATTTTAAAAATTCGTTAAAATTAAAATCTGTAAGGAGAAGAAAACATTTTTTTTTCTTGAATAATAAGAAAAATAATATATTGATATAATGGATAATATAATACTAAATATAATACTAAAATATAATAGTAACATCTTTTTTATGTTCTCTGACTGTAAGAAACTATGAAAGAGAAGAAATAATGATAATGAAATTTAGTATATATATTATTGAAAAATTGGCCATTTTTATATTTATTTAAAATAGTTAGGTATAAAATTTCTTCAATTTAATTTATTTTAAAACTAATTAAATATGATGTTTAACATTATACATAAAAATATCAAATCTTCGTTTTAATTTTTGTTTTATTTTGTTTTTAATCTTTAATATAATATATTAAATTAATACGAGGGCAGGTCAATTAGTCCGAATTGAATTGAATTTCCTGTCTCTTAAATGAAATAGCAATACTGCTCCTATCAGGAGGAAACTATCAATTGATTCCTGGCGAAATTTGAACCAGCTGGGTTTTTTAGTTTTTGTTTGTCGTCCATTAAAATCAGACTACCTCGTGATTTGTAAAGAAAATAGAAAAAGTGAATTTTCATTTGGAATACGAATTGCTCCCTCATACTCCCTCGAGTATCTATCTCTTGTTTCCAAACCTGAAGAAATGGCTAGGCGTAAAGAGATTAGGCTCCAATGATGAAATCATCTCACAAACAAATATATTTTGATGTCCTCGACTAATCTTATTTTTTAAGGGATAAAAAAATTGGAGAAACTTTGGACTAAGTGTTTAGAGCTCAAAGGAGACTATGTTACGTTGAAAAATAAAATAATTTTTATCCAAAAACTTGTGTTTCATTCAAAAAGTCACATTTTCAATTTTTCAATCGGTCAATTAGTCATTCTCTTAAATATATATATACCTTATATCATTTTAAATTTTATGTTAAAATTAAAATTAAATTATTTTATAACAAAATTGAGGAATATTATAAACACTTCTACCTCAATGGTTAAATGATGAGTTTGTGGTTCAAAAAGATATAAATATTAAATGTATTTAACAAATAAATGTGTAAACAAACTAAAGAGGTCTCACTCTAACCAAGAGCCAAACAAAAATAATTCAGGAAGCATGTAGTCCACACTGGAGATGTTAAGCTTCCTAAATTGGATTGAAAATGTCCGAATTTAATCTGAATAACTTCTTAAATAAATAATAAAATATGGGAGAGCGCAAAACTAATTACTCGTAATATCACTTAAATATCTTATATTATATTATAAAAAATAAAAAAAAATATATCATTATTTTCACTCTTAGGAAGATATTATAATTATATTTGAATATTTTAATTATTTATTTATATGAAAAAATAACTTTCATATTCCACTTAAATTATATAAGTTTTTTTAATATTTTATCTGTTTGAATTAATATTTTTTTATTAAACATTTTGTAATAACATGTTACAATCAGTGATGATTGTGTTATTTTTAAATAATTAAAGAAAATGATAAATTTATGTCTTTTACTAGGCCTGGGATGGATGGCCTGGGGCTGGAAACGGAGATTGGAGCCTGGGACTCTGTCTTGCTTGAGCCCCTTTCAGAGGATACATTTGTAGCAAATCTTCATCAACGTTTTAAACGGGACCAGATTTATGTAAGTAAAATCAAATAGTTTAAAGAAAAACTATTAAGGCTTTTAATATTATTAATATTAAGTTATTTTTGTTGAAAATTTAATGTAAATTATTTTTTGTGTTGAATTAGTTTGAAAATTAGTTAATTTGTGATATATTAAAGAAAAGAAAAGAAAATATAATAAAAATTTTAAACTATAAATCATATATTAAATTTTATTATAATTTTAGTATAATAAAAAAATTAATGAATTTTTAAAATTACAAAATTCGTCTACCATTATAGAGTCTAAAAAAAGAAATATAAATACGATAATAATTGTATAAGGGGTATATATATATACCGACAATTTGGCGCTGAAGGCGTAATTCATAACTGCTGATGAGACTAATTAATTAATTAATTTAATTAATTAACTAAATTAGAACAACGTTATGAGACATGTATCAGTGTTGATGGAGATTAAGTTGAAAAATATAGCAAAAAAAAAAAAATTTAAAAACATCGTTTTTCTTGGTCAGGCCGGAAACTTTTCACCCACCCTCGTATATTGTAATATATAAGCATAAAAATGCCCTTTAATAGGGAAATATATTCAAAATACTGACATTGACATTCACACGTCAACACCCTCCATAAATTTCATGACATGTTTCTTAAAACTTTAATAGAGGAAAAGACCTAAAAAGTCGAAAATACAAAAGAAATGAAGAGAAAATATTTAATAAATTCCACGTTTTAAAATTAATAAAATACATGACATGACATGTGGTTTTTGACATTGGCAAGGAGTGACCAAGGAACACATGTGTACAAGATTGGGGTGAGTTAGAGTAGAGACAAATCATCCCATAAGTGTATTACATGGTATTACAGTCCCAGGAGCAGGCATCACGCCCGACTTCCAACCCCTCCCCCCAGTAGTTGCCAACCCACAGAAGATGTCTCAATAAAACTTGAAGGACTAACTGAAGACTCATGTCTCTATTTGCACCAACTATTCATATTATCAATATCAGCTAAATGGTCGACCATTATTAAATTGCAATTGCTTATTAAATACAAAATTTGATTTAATTTATAATATTAATTTGTAATTAATTACCTCTTTATAATTTCTTATGATACCAATTATAATTATGTTAAATTCTTTTATTATTAAATATTAATTTCATCTTAATTTAATATTTGATTTTTATTCTGAATGGATTCAACTTTACCTTTTCTCTTATCAACCGTCGCTGGATTCACCAGAGTGCTACCAAATTAAATTAAACATTAAATCTGTTAATTTTTAAACCAATTTTTTTTATAACCCAACCCATACTAAACGTCCAATATACGACAATATATGAATATATATCATTCTACGCATACAATACTCGAATTAATCCCTTTATAATTATTTAAAGGAATAAGTAATTATTGTATTATAGATATATGATATAAAATAAGTATTAAAGGTAATATTAGGTATAACTGTCATATAACTTCATTTTTATCTTAAAAAAAGTTAATAAAAGTTGTAATATTTCATATCTTTTTATTAAGAAGTACTTTAAAGTATTGTTTTTTAGATTATTGCTTAAAATATTATTGTGATCCTGTTTTAGGTTGTTTTTTTCTAGTTTTTACAATTAAATTGCTAAAAAAAATTTTTTTTTAAATTTATTTTTTAATATATTTTAATATATTTTAGAACAATACCTTTCACTTTCGAGACAATCATAAAATTTTTTATAAAATCCTAAGTGATACTTTTAGGTTTATTTGTCTTTTACTTTTTAAATTACAAATTGTTTCTAATAAAATTGGACGGCCGTTTAAAATGTCATGAAATTTTAACTCATAAATGTTCACTAGGCATTAAAATCAATAAACCTCACTATAAAAACCAAATATTAAATACAAATAAAATTATTCTTTAAAATCATAATTTTATATATATTATTCAAAATCTGGAGCATACCTATTATTTTATTAAAAACTTTTAGAAAATATAGTGCAAGGATTTGAAAGATGAGGGTAAAGAGATGATTTCTCTAAAAGAGCTTAGTGGATAAATAAATAGCCTAAGGGAGGTCAGAGAAGTTGAAACAAATCATATTTCTACAAGAATGATCTTATCAAGATATCACAAATTCATAGAATACATAAATTGATAATTGAATCAAATAAATATTCAAATTTTTTAACTCTTAGTGATTTGTTGGTCGGCCTTTTTTTATCTATAGCAATCTAAGATTAAAATTTTCAAACACTTTTTCTTAGAATAAACAAGTTTTTTTTATATAAAATAAGATAGATTAATTTTTTAGATAATTATGCTAGTTAACGAACTGTGATAAGTTCTTAATAATTTATTCAATGAAAATATTTTCATACTAAGAAATATATATAATAAAAAAAGTTAATTATTTTATAATTTTTTAAAGATTAAATATATAATCTAGTTTGTGAAATATTGTTATTTATATTAAGAAAAAAAATTAATTTTAGCATTGTAACTAATTTAAGTGAAAAATATATGTTTATCTATAACCTGTTGTATTATATGAATATAATTATTTTTCAAATCAATTTATATATATATATATATATATAACGTAAATTAAACACAGGTAAGGTGATTATTACTTCCATATTCAAAGAAAGTATATATTTTCTATACAAATAGAAAATTAATCAAAAGCTTTTTTTTTATCGCTGAGGAAACGCAGCTTAGTTTCGCGTCTTCATTTGATTTGTGGGTTTTTAATGTCCTCTAATCTTTACTCTTGAAAAATTACCCATAGAAATAATTTTTTAGAAGCTTTTAATTCTCTTTTAATAAAATAAGAGACGAGAGTGAAATGAATTCTATCTCATTTCATTTCAATGCTTTTGAAAAATAATTTATTCTTGTTTTTCATTTTGATGTATAACATCGTATTTTAATAATTTTCCTGTGAAATATATATCATCTTATTAACTATATTAACTTATTATATATCTTTTCATATTATAAATATAATTATCATTATCTGAAATATACTTTGTTAAAGAATTAATATAATTTTTTCATCCAATGAGTATTTGGATTGTCGACAATTCAACTCAATCCTAATTATGTCCATAATTAAAATAAATTAATAATTTTCACAATTTGTAACTAACTAAGGTATTATAATTTACACAATTTATCATAGTATTATATATTTATATTATCTATATATATAAAAAAAGGTTTTTGTCTGCACATTGCTCAGAATTTAAAAATTTTTGCATATCTTCGCGTTTCATGACCTCTAGAATCTAAAGGTGACTTTAGAATTTTTCATGCCTGTTTGTCTGTCTGTCCGGAAAATAACTATTTTATAGACTCAGAATTGGCTGAACCATTTTCTTTGAAATTACATCACAATATTCTTATACAGGGTGCTTCAAAAAAATGTATACACACTTTGAACTTCCATAGAAAATTTATTTACCGTTCTACAAAGTTAAATTTCAGGAAAATAGAAAGCTGAAAGTCCAATGTAAATGAAACATAAATAACAAATGTTAATACTGTTCAAATTGGTGACCTGCAGCATCAATACAATTCTGAGTACGAGTCACCACTGATTCTGTACATCGTATCAAAACGTCCAATGAGATTTCTCTACACACTGCTTGAATCTCATTCCAAAGAATGTCTAGGTTACGTGGTTTACGTTTGTACACCTCATCTTTTACTGTGCCCCACAAGAAGAAATCCAGTGGTGTAAGGTCTGGAGAGCGTGCTGGAAACTCGATTGGCCCCCTGCACAGAGTATCCGTGCCCCCTGCGTCATATCCACTGGCCCGACAAATTTTGATCCAGGTAAGCTCGTACGTCCCTGTGATAGTGCGGCGGGGCACCATCGGCACCATCTTGTTGAAAATAAATATAACATTAGCCTTGTAGAGCGGGAAAACTACAATAGTTTAAAGTGTGTATACATTTTTTTGAAGCACCCTGTATACCTCTATAGCTACATAGGCTATAAATTTTATTAATATCTAATCAATAAATAATAATTAATTTTTTAAAGTTTATATAATTCTCCTTGTTGTTCATTCAAGAGCATCTCTCGGTAAACTGTCCCTAGCGGAATCACTTTAAACAATGAATTATCATAGCGATTCCCAATCAAAGAATTATTATAATATTTCACTTTTTATTTTAAATTCTTACATCAATTCAATTAAATAATTTATTCTAAAAGTTCTCATTTTAATTAATTTAATAAAATATTTAGATCATATTTAACTTAATTTTTATTTATTCTTTCTATTTATTTGAATATTTCTTCTTTTCTATTTGAAAGTGAAAGATTAAAAAAAACAGAATATATTATTTTTAATGTTTTATGAATACAAAAATATTTTCAAAACGTCAATTAAAGTGACTAAATTATATTATTTTTGTTTTTGTTTCAATTATTAATTACAACTATATTTTAAGTGCAAAAATGATTTCTTGGTTATATAAAATTAAAATATAATTTTTTAGACAAATGATATAAACGAGATGTTTTAAATTTTGTGTATTTTTTAAAATTTATTTTAAATCAAAATTATTGTATTCTATTCTATTTTTTTATTAATAGGCTTCTTTTTTTACTTTTAATTTTTAATAAATTCTCTTTTTTTGATATGATATTGATAAAAAATAATATTCAATTGTATATAAATCTAAAAATTAGAATATTTGAATTTTTTTAAATTTTAACACATGTAATCAATCATATGCATTAAGAATGGAAAATTTTGAAAATCAACTTGGTATTAAATTCAGAAACAAATACTGATATATAAAATATATGGACTATTCGAATATAATTTAAAACTCTTTCTCTCCTTCTATTTTAAATTAAAAAAAAACACGAAGTGTTAAGAAATTAAGATGCCTTATGCAACTTGGATGGATAAATGAATTGGGCTGGAGGAGGAGGCAATTTATAATTTTCATCTAATTCAGATTTAGGACAAATCGGACAATATTATATCAAATCTCGCTAAGAACATTCAATATTTCTGTACACAAATTATTCTGTTTCTTGGCAAAGCATATGACTCACAATCAGTTTAAATTTTATTATAATGAATCAAAAAAAATTAAATATATAGATCACATGATTAAGAGAAGCAAGAAACTTGAGAGAAAATAACTGTTGGCTGGAGGTCGGACATGACAAAAACTGTAAGCGAAATCTTCCTGCTGCGACTAATATTTTTCGATTCTCCTAGCGTCACAGAATTAGAAAAGTTTCTTTTAAGAGAGGAAATTAACTATGAGCTAATAAAATTAATAAATGAATTTAATAATAAAAAAAACAAATAAATCAATTAATTTAAATAAATACTATTAATGAATGTATATATTGTTAATTTATCTATAGTTTTATACCGTTAATTTTTATAAATTGTCTCAAGTCTATTTTTACATTTTCTCAAATTTCACTATAATTAAAAATATTCAATAATCTAGCAATGAAAATAAAATACCAAAATGTAATGATCAAGAATTATCATACTCTATTTCTATAATAATTTATAACATATACAATAATTATGAACCATAGGCGGAGGAAATATTAAGAGATATCATTGCGGGTTCAGGCCAAATCGATCAACATTAATTAAGATATTTTCATTATGACATTATGATTAGAAAAAAACCGCGAATTCAATATTTCTGTTCACTAATTATTTGTAGACTTTAGTAAAACATACGTATGACTCAATAGATCCGGATAAACTTTTTCAAATTTTGATCTTCAAATTAGTCTTGAAGGTAGTAAAGAAAGAATAAGATGCGGAAATCAATTGTAAAATATTTGGTTACCCAGACGACTTAAATATAATAGAAGATTCGGCAATTGCAATTACAGATAGCGATGAAAAATTAATGGAGGTTTGAATTTAATAGTGATAAGAAAAAATATTTAGTAACAAAGAGGAAGAGTATTAACATACAAAATCTTAATATACAAAGTGTAGAATTTGAATATGTAGAAAAATTGAATGTAATCACGAAGGATAATAATATTTGAGAAGAATTTAAATCGAGGTTGCAATCGAGAAACGCCTGTTATCTTGCAATAATGGGGCTTATCTCATCAAAATTATTATCAAAGGGATCAAAATTAAAATATATAAAAAAATTATTTTGCCTGTTGTATTATATGGGTGGGAGGCATGGTCTATAACCCTGGAAGATGAGAGTAGATTCAGAGTATTTGAGAATAGGATTCATCTCAGTATTTATTGGCCAAAGATAGATGAGGTCACCGGGGAATGGCGGAGAAATTGCATGACCTCTCTGCATCTTCAGAAATAGTTAGGGTTATAAAAGGGAAAAGGCTGCGATAGGCAGGGCATGAGGCTAGAATGGGAGAGGAAAAAGATATTGGTGGAGAGACCGATTGGAAAACGTCCGCTTGGAAAACCATGGACGCGTAGGAAGGGACGTAAGAGAGACGGGACAAAGGCTCAGGATAGGGACACTTGGAGAAATGTGGTTGTGGCGGCCAAGAACTTTCGAGTATCTTTGAGCCACATTGATAGATAGATATAACATATACAATAATAATAATATAAAATTAATTTACTGATTAAATTAAAATATATTTTAAATAAGAACACAAAAAGAAATGAATGTTTTATGTAATATACTGATTGAAACAAAATGGATGAAAACCTTTTACTACTTTTAACCACCAAATACTATGTACCACTCGGGGGTACAGGGGGCGGAGCCCCGTCTAGGTGTGAAGAGAGCCTTGTGAAGCTAGTAGAAAATAAAAAAAACGTAAATTTCTCATAAAATCATATTAATAGTCTACTCTTCGATTTAATATATAACTAAGTAGTCTGTGAAATTCCTTCAATATAAATAAAAGTACATTATACATATAATATAATTTCCCTCGTATGAATGTGATGTCTGAAATATTATGAAGTTAGTTACAAATTGTGAAAATTATTAATTTGTAACTAACTTCATTTTTTTAAAATTTTGTTTTATTATTAAATATTGAAAAAAAAAAATTATTTTGGCGATTTGAATAAAGTTAATTTTATATTCTAAGAGTTTTATGCTGTCGGCAGCATATGAAGCTATGAACAGCTAGTATATATATATATATTGTCGTATATTGGAGGCTTAGTATGGGTTCAGTTATAAAAAAATGGGTTTTAATTTTAATAAATTTGATGTTTAATTTAATTTAGTAGCACTCTGGTAATTGTGAATAGAATATAGTTTGGTGAATACAGGGACGGTTGATAAGGGAAGAGGTAAAATTGAATTCATTCAGAATCAAAATCAAATATTAAATTAAGATAAAATTAAGATTTAATAATTAAAGAATTTAACATAATTATATTTGGTATCGTTAGACATTAGAAAAAGGTAATTTATTAGAAAATAAAGTTATGTATTTGATATTATGAATTAAATCAGATTTAGTATTTAATTAGCAATTGCATTTTATTAAGAGTCGACCACTTAGCTCTTATTGATAATATTGATAGTTCGGTGCACATAGAGATTCACGTGAGGATACTTCGAGTTATTCTTTCCAGATATCTAATGATACATCTTCTATGGGCTTGCAACTCCTTCGTTGTCCTTAGGGATTATCCTGGCACTAACTCACTTAAGGGTGAAGTCTCTCGGTCCGATCTATGCCGAAATCCCCATTTTCTATATTTTTATTTTTTTTGAATTGGTTTAACTTCTGACATATCTGATTATATGCTAATTACTCACGCACAATTCTCACTAGTTAACTAACATTTTCAATAATTGTGAATAATAACTATTACTAGTCAATATAAAAATTACTATGAATAAATTTTAAGACTCTTTTTCCTATAGAATGGATGTGTGTGTGCTTCATTATTTATTTTAAATAATAATATACCATACCTTTAAATTGTATTTTATACTTTAATATATATACTATCTTTTTTTTATAAATTGTATAATTATGATTATATTAATCTTGCTGATTAACTTTCGTCGGTATAAGAGATGCTGATAAATTCCTTTTCCACTTTTAACTTCCTGCAAAGGACATCTCTTTTGGCGAAACTCCAAATCGACGAACCATTTTCCTTGAGGATCTACTATATATAGTCATGCACTACCACTTATTTTAATTCTAATATTTATGTGCAAAAACATTTATTTTGATAACAAAAAAATGTTATATTATTATTTTATAAATAATCAAATATATTATTTATATTTTCTATATTTTACTCGCTGATGAAGATAAAAGCGGAAATTTATCAATCTCCAGGATAAAAAAATATAAAATAGTCTCAAGTCGTTTGTAATATATCAGAAATATTTCCCCTTTACTTCAATATTTTTTTAATAAAACCTTGAGGGATTTAAAGTCTTCTTCAAATTCAGAAGTCCGAAGTCCCCAGTAAGGCCTTTTTGAAATATAAAAATATTTACTACTGAGTCAAGGGTTATATTTGCTTTTGTGAATTAATAAACTTACTACATACTTTTGAAGGCTAATGCATAAATTGAATGTTAATTAAAATGTTTATTAAAGGAAAGAAAATATTTTATTATTTTACACATTGATCATCCTCTTGATTACGCTCATCGTGGATTTATTAAATTAATCTTAGACTTGAATGTGTTGTTTAATAAGAGATTAAATACATTAATTATAATTTGTTTTAATATTTTTTTACAATTTATACATTAACATAATTAATATTTCCTATATATATATATATACATATACGAGGGTGGGGTGAAAAGTTTCCGACCTGACCAGGAAAAACGATTTTTTTTTTGCTATATTTTCCAACATAACCTCCATCAACACTGATACATGTCTCATAACGGTGTCCTAATTAATTTAATTAATTAATTAGTTAAATTTGATTTAATTTAATTTAAGTTTCATCAACAGTTATGAATCGACGCAAAAAATCGTTTGGATTACGCCTACAGTGCCAAATTGTCGTTAGAAATGGTTTTTCAAAGCAGTTTTTGGTCTAACGTTAGCAAATGCGGCACCCACATTGCACACAGATTTCCATATTCAAATGGTTGTGCAAAATATTTCGCACGCGTTCAGGTGACATCGTACAGACTTCTCAACTAATCTTCAATGTTGAAAAATAAACCAAAAAATAAAATTTAAAAACATCGTTTTTCTTGGTCAGGCCGGAAACTTTTCACCCCACCCTCGTATATATATATATAACATTGATACTCGGTTGCCTATATCGAAGGCGTTATTGATTGAGGCTCTATCTTATGGATATTTAAATGATGATTTTATTATTTACAAGAACAATAATATTTAAATTAAAATTTGGAAATATAACTAAGCGATATTCTATCAAAAAAAAACCCTATATATAATAATAAAAGTAAAAACAATATTTACTTATACATAATAAATTAAATATATTTAATCTTTCACTAAAATTATTTATATATTATTTGTAATTCTAAATAAAAGTTATAACATACCTATTGCCTAATTGATTTTGTATAATTACTTTTTTAACTATAAATTTTTAAATCTTTGAAAATACTCTATCATAAAAAAAAATTAACTGGAAATATTAATAAGCTTTCTATGATTTTTTAGACTTACATCGGTAATGTGCTCGTTTCCGTTAACCCCTATAAAAAGTTGGCAATCTACTCGGGAGATCTTGCCAGAGCCTACAGATCTCGAGGACCACATCAGTTGCCTCCACATGTGTAATAATTTCTTTTAATCAAATTATATTTTTTTTTTAAAATGGATTATGTTTATCTCAACTGAAAATAATATTTGTACATTTTTAGATCTCAATTTTTTAATTCTTAATCATATATACATTGAATTGTATTCATATTTGTTTCATAATAAATATATAAAATATTTATTTTTTCCATTTTTCTTTTTATTTTTAATTTATTTATTTTCGCCTTAAAAACTTAAGTTACGCTTAATCAGTAATTGAGAGTTTAACTTTAAAATATTTTGATCTAAATAAACCCGGATATTTTTATATATTGAGGGGGGAATCCATAATATAGATATAATCTGCTAAGTTAAGTATTCTGATTAATTCTAAATAATTATTATTGTCTTATTTTCTTAGATATGCAATCACGGGTGCTGCTTATCGGTTTCTACGAGATCGAAATGAAGACCAGGCAATTGTTGTTTGTGGAGAAAGTGGCTCTGGAAAGACAGAAGCAGCTCGAATTGCTCTTCAATTTTTAGCATACTCACCCCAATCTGTTAGTTCTTCGAATTCAAGTCATAAAACACATCGAATATCTGTTGCACCGGCTGTTCGTGATGGCCTTCTACAAGCTGGTTTAGTCCTTGAAGGTAAAATAATTAATATATATCTCATTATTTTTATAATAGAATAAATGGAAAATAAATAATAATTAATTTTTTTAGCCTTTGGTAATGCAAAAACATATAGGAATGATAATTCATCAAGATTTGTAAGTATATATATATTATTTTATTTTTAAATATTAAATAAACGAATTTTATAAAATAAATCATATTAAAAATAACAAAAAAAAAAAAAAAAAAAATTAAAATAGAATAAATAAATTATCAAAATGACCTAAATGAAAAATTTAACAAAATTATAAAAACATTTAATATATTTTCATATATATGGTTAATTTTTAAGGTAATACAAATTTTAATTTAAAATTTGATTTCAATATAAAAAAAGATTAAAAATATTTATAATATATTATATACATATAATTATATTATTTTTAATTCTAACAAAAATTATCATTTTTAGGGAAAATATATGGATATTGAATTTGATTATAAAGGTGATCCTCTCGGAGGTACTATTACAAATTGTAAGTAAAATATATTCAATTAGTGTCACATATTTCAATTGTTAATTCCATAGATTAATAAAATTATAATTTCATGCAGACCTGTTGGAAAAAGTGAGTGAAATTTTATATTTCATTTATTTTGGCAGATAATATTTTTTATAATTTTATTTTTTAATTATATAAAAAAAAAATTTAATAATATTATTATTAATAAAAAAATAAAATTATTTTTGTTTTATTTAGTCTCGAGTTACTTATCAGTCGCAAGGAGAAAGAAATTTTCATATATTTTATCAGCTATTAACTGGAGCAGATATTCCGACATTAAGTGAGTATTATTATATTCTATTAATTATCATAAAAATTTTGAATGGAATAATTTTTAACTTCCTATCTATTTTATTCGTGTTCATCTTAAAATGTAGAGGCTCTTAAACTCCAACGCAACGTTGATAAATATGTATACCTTCGGGGACCAACGAATCAACCTGCACCACCCATCGATGCAATTGACGACAAACGAGATTTCCAACTAACAAAACATGCCCTTGAATGCCTCGGATTTTGCCCAGACCAACAACAGCAACTCTTTCGTATTGTTGCAGCTGTACTTAAACTAGGCAATCTGGGTTTTGTACCTACAAATAATATTGATGGAACAGAAGGGTGTTCAATCATCAATGAATATGGTGAATAATCTATAAATACTTAAATAGAAAAAATTTAAAATATTTTATTTATAAAATATGTTGTGAAGATTCATACTTTTATCTTTCTATTTGGAGGTAAAATTGGAAAAATTACATTTTAAATTCTCAAAAAATTTTTATAAGAATACTTCACTAAACATTGCTTTAATTAGTATGTATTATAAATGAAATTGAAAATTTAAATCTTATAACTTTTAAATTCAGTCATTTACTGAAATATTTCCATTAAAAAATCTAATAATAATATTTTTTTAATAAAAATAATAAAATTATGTAAAATATTTTAAAATAATTATTTTCGGTTATATATTCAAAAGATAAAAATGAGATGAAATTGATTAGTAAATATAGTGGACTGGAAATTGGTTGGAAAGGACAGAAACGTTGACATTTTGGCAAAAATGAAGATTAATGATTTTTATTTCTGGCTTTCACTTTTTACTAACTTTCCGTTGATTTCAAGTCCTTTTGAATAAGAAATATGAACCACTTATCCGCAATTAAAAAAGAATACCTCTCTAATGCATCTATTGAAGAGAACTCAATCTCATTTAATTTTAGTAAACATATTTATTTGAAATACATTGAATGATTTATATAAATTATAAAAAATAATTTTTTTAATTTAAAATTTACAGAATTACATGAAGTCTGTCAATTAATTGGAACAGAAATGTCATCTTTCTCATCCTCTTTAACACAAAGAAAATTATTTATTCAGTGTGCTCCTCCTTCTCCTCGAACCAGACGAAAAGATCAGTCTGCTACATCACCATCCAAATGTTCTCGAGGTATATCACATTTATTTTAAAATAAGATTTCTTAAACTATTAAATTCTATCAAAAAATGTCTAGTAATAATAGATATAATAATTACCTAAGAAGAAATTAATAAAAATTCATCTTATTAAATATAATGTTTACATTTTATTTCAGAAGTATGTGACGTTTGTGAATTAACATGTTGTGATATGGGTTTATTAAGAACTGGAGGTTCTGACAATGTTACTACTGAACTAAGTGCATGTGAAGCATCGAATGCTCGTGATACTTTATGTAAAGCCCTCTATAGTCGTTTATTTACATGGTTGGTGAATGCAATTAACGAATCTACCAAGGTATTAATTACTATTATAAAATATACATTTATAAACTTGTATACAGTATTTTATACAAATTATATTAACATCAAAAATTATCAATTATAGGCATTTTAACATATTCTAATGAATATTACTATTTACAAATTAACTGAATATATTTATTATTTGTAATTGTTATACTTATCCTTGTAAAAAATAATAATTTTGAAAAAGTATTCTTAAAGAAAATATTTTATCAGAAAAGTGAAAATTGAATTAATTTCATATAACTCAGAATTTAAATTATATATTTTTAATTTATTTATTTATTTTATATTAAATTACAATACACTTTATATTTCTTTATATTAATTTATAATAAAATTAAATCTATTGTTCCTATTTAAAGTTCTTACCTTTAGAATTTTTTTCCAAATATTATTAATTTTAAATTAATGATTTTACGGCTAAAGGAAAAATAATTTTATTCAAATATTTCCTATTTGAGCTGAGATATAATGTTTCAAAATTAATTTCTCATAAATTATTTATTTAATAAAAGGAAACTTAACCGAATTAGAATATTCATATAACTAATGAAATTATTTAATTTCGCATTTTATTATTTATATTATATAATATATATTATACAATTTCAAATTAATTCAATCTTTTTTATTTCTAGGTAAAAACTTATGGAAGGCGTAGGGTTTTAGCAATTTTGGATATTTATGGATTTGAAATACTTGAAAAAAATGAATTTGATCAATTATTAATTAATCTCTGTAATGAAAAACTACATCAAGTTGTTCTTCAATCGACACTAAAAGGTGAACAGGAAGAATATCTTCGTGAAAATATTGAATGGTGTCCAGTTGAATTTTATGATAATGTTAATGTGTGTGAACTGATCGAGAGGGTAGTTATTTTATTATTTAAATAAAAAAATAGTATAACTTGTTGTTTTTTATTGAATTTTTTTTCTTTATTTTAGTGTAATAAAGGAATAATATCTTTACTCGATGAAGAAAACGTTCGTTCGGATGAGGAATTTCTTGTTCACCTGAGCCAAGCGTCAGGGCATCGTGGCCTACTTGCAACTTCTACAGACAATAATATGCCAGCCAATAGCTTTAGGTAATCTATTAATTAATATCGAATGAATTAAAATTATTATTGTTTTGATTATTTCGGTGATTATTGATTAGAAAATATTTTTTAATTTTAAAATTTCGCCAAAGCAATAATTCAATCAATCACATAACATTATTTTTGTTATATAAATATATATATATATATATATATATATATATAGGTTGAAACACTACGCCGGAACTGTAACATATTCCGTATCAGGATTTATTGATAAAAATACTGAGGGTGTACCCCGAGATGTTTCGCAAGCACTTTATGCATGTGAACATCCCCTCCTCCAAGCCCTTTTCCCGGAGGGCAATCCTCACCGCTCGTGCCTAAAAAAACCTGCATCTGTGGGTTCGCAATTTCGACTTTCCCTTGGCGCTCTGATTCGAAATTTGAATACGAAACATTTGCATTTTGTTCGATGTATTAAACCAAATGAATTGAAACAACCACGTATCTTTGAATTAGCTCTCGTTCAGCATCAAGTTCGATATCTCAGGTAATTTATTTTAATTGAAATTAATTTAAATTTTTCAATATTTACTTATTATTAAAGTTTTATCCTATTTTTTATTTTTAGTTTAATAGAAACTGTTCGATTAAGGAGATCTGGATTTTGTCATTCTCTTACTTATCAACAGTTTCTTTGTCGATATAAAATGCTCTCCTTACATACATGGCCTAAATGGAGAGGACCACCTGTTGAAGGCGTCTCTTACCTTGTCAACGATCTTCCAATACCTACAGGAGAGTTTGCATTTGGAAGAACGAAAATATTTGTTAGAAGTCCAAGATCGGTATACAATGTTTTTTTTTTAAATATTCTTAATTTATTTTTTTTTTGTTGAGTGAATATGTTTAAAAATAATAAATATAAAAAATGAATTTAAATATGAATAAAAAATATTTATTATAATTCATTATTTATATTATGATTTTTCTTCACGTTATATTTATTTTATTTTATAAGTTGTTTTATTTTTTTTAATAATGGAATTATACAAAAAATTTCAGCAAATCAGTTAATAAGCTAATTTTTTTTATTAGATTTAATGAATTGATAAATTATAGGTGTTTGAATTGGAAGAATTTCGACGAAATCGACTCCAAGATCTTGCTATACTTGTACAAAAAATTTGGAGGGGTTATCATCAAAAAAAACAATATCATAAAAAGCGTAACAGTCAAATAATTATTGCCTCAGCTTGGCGAAGTTGGAGGGTAAATAATTTTATTATTTCTTTATTCTATTCATAAAATTATTTTGAACATTTTTTTTATTTAATTTTTTTTAATTAAATTTTTTAAATTTTTTTTAATCCCACTTATAGACGAATAATTAAAATTCTCAAATGGAATATATATTTTCTTTTCTTATTTATAAAATAAAATATAAAGTAAAAAATGCTGTGGCTAGGCTCAGAACCGACCGACCGACGATTTAAAATTAATTAAAAACAACATTATATATATGTGTGTATTTTTTGTTTCACCAGTTAGTTTAATGTAATAATAATGGATTGGGGTCGAATTAAATTTTATATCATTTTTAATTCGACTTATGCATACATATATAATTATTATTTTAATATTTAAGCCCCGGCCGGACGCATAGGAAGCGAATGTAAATAGTCGCAGCTCGCAGGCTGGCTGCGTCATTGGTCCGGGAGAATTAGGTATTTTGCGCGAGTTTAAAATTTTTAAATTCTTTATTTTTTTTCTCTGAATTGATTTAAGTATTCCATCAGAGTAATTAGAAATGTTACATATATCGATTTTTTAGTAAAAATCATTTTTGTGTTGAAAAGAAAAAATATTTTTAAAACTGAATTAAAATGATTAAATTATATTATCTTGGTTTTTATTTTTAGTTTAATTACTCAATTATTAATTATTACTATATTTTAAGTGAAAAATTTCCGACAATGAATATAAAATTAATACCTTGTAAACTACCACTTCCGGTTCCCGGATATACATCAAAAGTTGACGACTCATGCATTAAGTAATTATATCAAATTTTATCAAAATCCGTTGAGCCGTTCAAGCTGTACATGTCTATACGGACACACATTGTGTAGACGAACAGAAAATACTTTTTTCTGTTAACAAAAGATTCGTGGAGATATCTAAAAATCTCCACATGTGTAATTTGGTGTGAAAACAATACCTTCCCTTCCTATCGTTGGTCGGTAAAAAACTGAGTTTTTTTTAATGTTTTAAGATATTTTCAAAGAAAAATTTAACAAAATTAAGAGTAATTATAATAATTTTTTATATGTATTTATGTTTTTTAAATCGATAACGAATACTCAGTCCATACAAAATAACATTTTTAATACAAATATAAGAAAAAATAAATTAAATATATTTCCCTATTTTATGCACTAATTCTAAAATTTATTTATGTATATTATAATTTATAGAAATGCATGATAAATTTTTATTTTATTTATTTCTATGATTTATAATTTTTCTCTTTTACTTCTTTTAATTTATTTTTTACCATTACATCATTCTTATGATTTGTCTTTCGTTCTGTTAGGAGTGTCGGTTTGGTATTCCTTTCGACGGCCGTAGACACCTTTGGTGTCTATATCGAGTGGTAAGATTTTATGCCACTCGTTTTATGATAATTAATTTTAATCTTTTTTATTATTATAATGCATCTTTATTTCTCTTTTATAAATGCTACGAATATCAAAAAAATATTTAGAATAGAATTTTGCATCTAAAATTTTGCTATTTTTACTGAATCTTGGAGTAAACTTGATAAACTCTCTTGATAGTTAATTTTGTAGATATATTTAATCATTTGAGTCAGTTCATTAATAAATAAAAAATATAGTAAAAAAGGGGGGATATTTTCAAATAAATATTCAAATACTAAATAATGTGACTGTTTTGGGAGAAAGGATGCGGTCGATCAGAATAGGGACACATTTTTTTGTTGTTGCTGCGACCATCCAAGAAGCACTACTAAGATATTTAGATTTAATTGAAAATAAGCTAAAATAGTAAGTATTTAATAGTTTTTCTATTTTCTTGAAATCCAAAACTTTTTAAAATAAGTTTTGATTTGAATAATTTTAAAAATTAATAAATTAATAAGAGAACGTTAAGGTTAAAAATAGAAAACAATACACTCACATGAAACATTTTTCGGGGATTAATTTTTTTTTTTCTATTATTTTTAGAATGATATTTCATTTTCCTTTGCCATTTTATTTCAACTTTTTTTCTTCTATTTTATTTAATATAATTAAGTTATGCACCTTTATTTATAATAATTTTTGCATTAGAATACATTAATTTCAAATATTACAAAATACAATTAATTTAAACCAAAAATCTTACCTATAAGTTTGTTTATATATTTAGATATTAAGATTTTTTCTTATATACATTTATTTAATATCAATTAAACATTTTAATTGAAAAATCTTCATTCCCTGATAGATATATTTTTATGCTACCTGTTAATTATTACATTCTATTAATTATATACTTGCTCTAATATGTACTTTTTTACAGCTTTTTTAAATTATTCATATTTATTATATTAATGGCTATTAGCAGTTGTTTTTACAAAATGTTAAATCATTATTTTTTTCATAAATTTTAACTAAAATTCAATTAAATAAATTATTCTTAATTTCTTTCATTAAAAATTATTCTATCTAAACACTTAATAGATTAACATTATTATTTGATTTATTCAATGCTTGACGAATTTATATTTATAGAATTCATTTATAATATAAGTATACCTACTTATTTAATTGATAAATAATAAATTTAAAAAAATACTAATTTTAATTTATTCAATAGCTTACCTTAATTATCATTAATTTTATATAGGAAGTTTGATCAAGAAAAGGTGAATTTTGAATTATTTCGAAAAATATTTATTTATTCATAAATATTCATTTTGTCCCCTTCAAAGTAATTCCCCTCAGATATAATGCACTTATTTCAGCACCTCTTCCAATCGTCGAAGAACTTCTGAAATGCGCTTTTCGGTATGACCATCAGCTCGTTCTTTGATTCCGATTTTATCTCCTCAATTGTAGCAACGCGCTTTTCTTTCATTGGTCTCTTCAGTATTGGGAATAGGAAAAAGTCGCAGGGAGCCAAATCTGGTGAATATGGTGGTTGAAGCATGATTACAGTGTTGTTTTTGGCCAAAAATTCACGAATAAACAATGATGTGTGTGCTGGAGCATTATGGTGACGCGGAATTCATTATTTGTTTTTCCACAATTCCGATCGTTTGAACCGTATTGCTTCACTCAAAAGTTGCATAATTTCCTTGTAGTATTCCTTATTTTGTAATCGAAGAAATGAGCAAAAAATTCACATTTGATTGAACTTGGCGTACTTTTTGTACTACTTAATATTTTTTTAAGACAAAGTAGACTCGCCGAATGCCACAATCAACATTTTAAGTGCGTTGGAGCACTTTATTCCATTTTTAAAGCAAAATTTAATACAGATTCTTAAAAAATCGAAGAACACGCAAAATGGCTGATAATGTCAACATATGTGTACCAACAAAACAAAAAAAAATTCGATAATCGAATGTATATTGCCCGCGAAAATTCAAAATTCAACTTTTCTTTTAATATAATATTTATTTATTAAAAATACTTGATTTTTATTATCTATTCATTTATCTTATATTGCATTTACTTTAGTTGCCTATAATATCTATTAAGCTTTCATTTGTTGCTATATTATAATTTTTGTAATTATTTTCTTTATTTCCTATTTAATATTTATTTAATTATAATTTTAGGCAAGAGAAGAATATAGAATATTAAAACATAAAAAACAAGTAGAATGGGCGGTAAATATAATTCAAAATCATTATATAAACTGGAAGGTCAGTTTCATATAAAATATTATTTATATATATATTATATATTTTATTTCTATAATTATTTTAAAATAATTATTTTTTTAGAAAAGAGCATTTCTGAACCGTCTTGCTTGCTGTTTACCACCAGAATGTGAATCACCAATTTGTAGGGATTGGCCTTCTTGTCCACGAAGACTTTCAGATACTAGTATGCTTCTTCGACGAATTTATCATAAATGGAGAGTAAGTAGTTTTAATTTTTTTTATACATTTTTATATTAAATAACTCAAATAATCGATATTAACCACAATGTATTTTAGTGTCATAAATATCGTCTTAAATTTGACCAAACTTCAAGAAATCGCATGAGGGAAAAAGTAACAGCAAGTCTTATTTTCAAGGAAAGAAAAGCATCTTATCCAAGAAGGTATATATTTAATATTCAATAAATTTTTATTAAAAATATGTTCTTAAAGAAATTTATTTTTTGCAGTGTATCACATCCATTTTTAGGAGATTATGTTCGCCTTAGACAAAATGTCCAATGGAAAAAAGCTTGTATAGAAACTAATGATCAATACGTTGTATTTGCAGATATTATTAATAAAATAACCCGTTCTAGTGGAAAGGTAATTAAATTTTTCTTAAAATTAAAATAAAATGCAAAACTTATAAATATTAAACCTTGTAATTTATCGAATTTAACTTGACTAACTTAAATTAACTATCGTCTAACGCAGTGATTCCCAAACTGTGAGCGATGCCGCAATTAGGGAGCCGCGAAATATTAAATTAAATTTTCTAATACTTGAAATTTTTGGTTCTAAAAAAAAAAAAAAACCCGTCATTCAATCAACTTGAAATTTTGCATACGCGCTTGCTCCTGCTAATAATACACGAATCAATTGAAAAATCCACTGAATTATTTATCTATTAGTGATAATTAATTAACTAAACTTTTATATGCGGAATATGGAATAGTTCACTATTTCAATCATAGATGGTGATAGCAGTTCTACAGACGCTGAACACGACTAAAAAGTATAAAATAAATTTAAGTAAAAAGAAATCTTTTTAAAAAACACACTTTACTTAAAATTGCACTAAAAAGTAAAAAATAAAATCACTGTAAAATGTGTGCGCTCAAATTATAATAACACCGTAAAACATTTGCTTCCACTATTGGGCGCACACACTTTACAGTGATTTTATTTTTTACTTTTTAGTGCAATTTTAAGTAAAGTGTGTCTTTTAAAAAGATTTCTTTTTACTTAAATTTTTTTTCAATTATTTTCAATATGGTTCTAAAAAAAGAGGTCAGATGATTTTGGGATGCTCTGAAACATTTCCGATGGAGGGAAGAAAAGTTTTCCAATTTTTCAAGAAAGTAAAAAATTTGTATAAAAATCGAATGTATTAATGGAGCCTCGGAAAAATCTGATTATTTAGGGAGCCGCAAACCAGAAAAGATTGGGAACCTCTGGTCTAACGTCTTCAACTTCTCAAATGAAGGATTATATAAAGTGATGAAAACGAAACAAAATTTGGTTGAAATTAATGATACAGTAGTTCTTTTTTAAATATAATTTTCATAAAATTTTGCTTTCATGTTTTTAATTAAATGACCATTAGATTACACCTACCTAATTTTGGTTTACATTCGTGATTCGTACATTTCATCATTACTCCAAAATAACAAATTTATAATTTTAATAAATTTAATAATTGCTTATATAAATTATATAATAATTTATATAACATATTAGAATATTAATAAATTATTCTTTTTTTTAGTTTGTACCTATTTTATTTGTCTTATCAACAAGTTCAATGTTAATTCTTGACCAAAGAACACTGCAAATTAAATATCGTGTACCTGCAACAGAGATCTACAGACTTTCTCTTAGTCCTTTTCTTGATGATGTGGCAGTTTTTCATGTGAGAGCGGTAAGTCATATATTTGATCATTTTATTTATTTATTTTTATTTTGGAATATTTTATATAGAAATAACCATTATTTCACAGTAGTGTATCCTTCAAAAATAATTTTAATGTTTATAATAAATAAATAAAAAAATCGCTAGAATATATATATCTAATATGTAAATAATATGTAAAATCTAGAGCATTATCCTTTATTAATTTAATATATATTTTGATTAATTTTAAGTAATTTTGTAGATAAATTATAATTATAATATTAAAATTATATTATTATTAGTTTTAAAATAATTATTTATTATTGAAAAGTATTATTTTATTTTGTTCATTCATGAAATGTAAAATTGAGTAGTGCTAGTGCAAGTAGAGCTTGTTTTAATGTTTCCAGCCAAGTCCAACATCAGATACTCCGAGCCAGCCAATTGTACCTGGATGCTTGTTTCAGAGCGAACTTGGGAAAAAAAAGGGTGACTTCGTTTTTCAAACAGGCCATGTTATTGAAATAGTAACTAAATTATTTTTAGTTGTTCAAAATGCCATTGGAAAACCACCAGAAGTGAATATTAGCACTGAGTATGCAACATTCTTTAATTCTAACGATTCTAATTTCTAAATTAATAAAATGATAGAGGTTTTTTTTTTAAATTCTTTGTATTTTTTTTAAAGATTTGAAGCAAACTTTGGACAACAAAGTGTCACGATTACTTTTAAATGTTTGGGTCTTCCCGAAGTCCCACCAGGACAAATTCGTATACTAAGAAAAGCAAACAAAATGGAAGTCCTTGTATAATGTCCGTTATTTGCTCATGCTATGTTGAAAATTTGAATGATACTTCTACATCAAAGGTATATTGGAAATTTACAAATAATAAACAATTTGTTTTTTCATTTTTATTTTTATATTTCTCTAAATTGTAGATTCTATTTTTGCATTAAGAATACATTTGCACAATTGTATATTGATCTCTTTAATAATGAGCAAATCGATATTAAATTTTATTTAAAACATATCGTGAAAAAAATTCAAGGAATCATCCAAAAATTCATTAGGAGTGAAAGCATATGAGAGCAAGTCTTCGTATGAATGATCGTGTGTATAAAAATCCCAAGGGTTTTAATATCCCTTCAAATATTAAAGAAACGCAGAGGAATGGAGCAAACGCACTGCCACATAAGATTACTCTTAAAGGTGCTCCTTCCTCTGAAAATATTTCGAGAAAGGTGAAGGGGATCAAAAAGGTCAGTTCAATGACCTTCTCTATATTCTTGTTAATAGTTTATAATATGGTTATACACCACCTTGTAAATATTTCTAGTTAAACAATTATGTTAAAATCAATTAGTTAAAATAATAAATTTAAAGCAATGTGCCAAATAGGGAAATTAATACCTCCTTAAGAAGAGAAAAATAAGAACAAAAAAAAAATTGTTTTAAAAGCACAATTCATTTACTTGTAGGTTTTAAAGAAATTATTTTATTTTTAAAAAAGAAAAAAATATATTTATTGTTTGAAATTAAATCTCAATTTTTCATTTAATTTTTTGAATTTATTTAAAAAACATATTTGATAATTATTTATAGTTTAATATATTATTTCTTCTTTAGAGTATTTCAAATAGAATTGAACATAAGATTTTAAATAAATTTTTCAATAAAACACATCATCATCAAAAATAATATTAAAAATATACTTATTGAAATAAAATATGAAATTTTTAGAATAGACATAAATTTAGGCCAATTCTTTTTTTTTTATTCAAACATTTTATTAAAACATAGTGTTTTATTAAATTTTTTTTTTTAATTTTAGCTTAATCTTATCGTATCTTCGATTTTCATAGATGTAATCAATGAAATTAAAGTAATGTTTGCAATTTTTCTAGTAAATATGATGTGTTCTATATCAAAAATTATTTAATTTTTGCTCTTCTCTTCCGAAATACTCTCTATTTATTTTATCTTTATTAAAATCATTTAAAAAAATTGGCACTTAAAATAATTTCTCATATTTTGCTATAGCTTCTTGTATATTAAATTTCAATCATGAATACAATTATATTTAATATTTAAATTATCCGTCAAATTTTATAAAAATAAATTTACTTAATTATTTTTAATTCGTTTATCTTTTTAAAAGAGGCTTGTTTATTTAACCAAATAATAAATAAGTCGCAATTAGTCAGATTATTTATTTTAATTATTTCAATGAAGATACAGTTTTATTTAAAACATTTTGATTTTTATTTAAAAAAAATATTTCTTTATTTCATAATTTTTTGAGATAACTAACTGGTATTCATGTCAATGAGCAATATTAATTCAAATTAAATTAAAAACAAAATTATAATAAATAGTCTGAAAAATTTATCAAAAATCTTTCTAAAGTGACCACACTTTATTTAAATTTTTTGTTTTAATTTATATATATTTTGGATTCCATCATTATGTCAATAATCAAATTTATTTATTTGTTAAATCTGATATTTATTTCTCTCTATATATAATGTATATTCTAAAACTTTATATAACAACTAGACTTCTATATTTTAAATTATTCTAGTTTAAATCTTTGTTGATTGTGAAAATTTTAAATGTGAATGAATTAAATTTTATTTGTAATATAATATATTCATATTAAATGTTTGATTTTTTTTATTTTTATCAAATGATTTGAAATTTATTTTTCAAGAAGGAAATTAATATTAAAATTTTATTTTTTAATATTACGAAATAAACAACCAGAAACGAAGTAATTCAATTTTTTGATCATATCTTAAATAATCTAAATGTATCTTGTTTTTTATTATTTTAATTAAATAAACTATTAAGTATTTAGATATTTCATATTTCATTATTTAAATAAAAAGCCTCATTCATTATTGAAGGAAAGGTATTAAAATATCACATAAAAATCTCAATACTTATTTTTTTGTTTGATAATGGAGTGTTATTTTTATGGTTGGTTTTGGTTGATTGAAATGCAATATATTTTTTTATTGTGAGTATATTTTTCATTCTTTTATCACATTCAATAAAGTATAATTCTTTTAAATCGTTTGATGTCAGGTTTAAAGATTATTTAAACATCATTTTTATTTATAAAAAAAGACACACATGTTAATTAAATATCTTTAGTAAAAATTATTTGGCGAATAATTATTGTTTGTTATATTTTGAATATATTAAGACACTGTTCGAAAAAAACAAATAAAGATGTACACAGATAAATTAAATATTATATTAATATGATTTTAATAAGAAGAAATAATTTTTTAATAAAACTTCTCTTTCACAAAATTTATTTTATTCATCTTCCTTTCGATAAATATCAAATAAATAAATAAATTTAATTGTTAGTGCCATTTGTTAAATTATTTTGATTTTTAAATCTTTCATTTTCTTTAGTAAGTATTTCTACTTTTCTTTCATAATTAGATTTAAGTTTTGTGAATAAATCGAGTTGGTTATGATATTCATCTTTTAATTGTTGATTGATTTGAAGTGCTTTCTCCATTTTCTGAATAATTTCATTGTGGCGTTCTCTTTCACTATTAATTACCGTTTGCATGTTTTCTATATCTTCTTTCAAATGATGTACCTCCATGTTGCGAATATTTAATAAATCTTTGGTAATCATCACCACTTCTTTTAAAGATTTCACTTGAATTGTTAAAGCTTCAAGCTGTTTTTCTTGTTTAATGCAAGTATTATTTTTCTCCTTTAATAAATGATTCACACTTTCTAAAGTACCTCTTAATTCTTCATTTATATTATCTACTTCAATTTCTTGTTTTGGATTATTGTTCGAATTCATTTTCAAATTTGAAAATTCTTCGTTAAGCTTCATTAATTTATTTTTCAAATCATCACGCTCCAAAGATGTAGCCTAAAAATATTTTAGTTATTTGTATTATTAATATGTTTATTAAAATAATATATAACGCTTGGTTGAAATTATTATCAATACATTATTATTAAAAATTTATTCAATTGGGGTGGAGTAAAAAAATAAAATTAATATAAATTGAAATTTATTATAATGTATAATTTAAATATACATACTTTTTTATGTTGAAAATACTTATGATTCTCGCCTTATATTAATAATTTTAGTTAAGATGAAATATATTTTTTTATTAAATTACCTTTAATTCCTCAATTAACTCTAGGTTCGATCCCTTTTCTTCTCCTTTCTCTAAATTGACACTATTTTCCTGTTCTAATGACATTTTTTTATTTATATGTTAATGTTTCTATCTATTCTAAATTTCTGTTCCAAGATCTTTCTCACTAATGATCTAAAAATATATCTCTTCTATATTTAACTCTGGTTTAAAGATGTGGATCACATGTGTTCTATTTTAGTTTTTTAAATTATCAATGATAACTAATCTCTATATTGTCGTTTTAATTATTAAAGTGATTAAAATTGTTCATTAAAATATTAATTACTTAATTCGATGTTTACAATTAATTTATATTAAAAATTATCTTCATTTAATAAACAATATCTATTTATATCCAAGAAGATGGCGCATTTTGTGTTTAAGATCTCGGGATATTTATGTTGAGTTTTAAAGAATATGTTATATATATTTGGAATAACTAATATTGAAAATTATTATTAAGTATAGAATCAAAAAAGGAATTTAAAACATTACTTTATATGTATACAAAAAATACCCTATTTTTTCTCCATATAGTATACCTATAATCACAGGGAGATCTGTTTATTATTTCTTTAATTATTTAAATTTTAAATATAAAATAAATTCAATAGCACATTATTATAAATTATTATAACTATTTAATTTCAAATGGATAAATCAAGAAAGCCTAAGGAATTATTTAAAGATAAATGAGAGAAAAATAATTAAAAATGCATTTTGGTAAGTTTGAAGGAGCTTAAACGAATTAAGTTGGTTGAAGGATTTCACCACAATAATTTAAAACTTAGGTTGTCAAACTTTGTTTTTTTTTAATTCTTCTTTAGTAGATTAACAATATCAGGCAAGATTGAATCAATAGTAAATTTATTTCAATTATCGTTTTTAAAATCACCAAGGAAAATACGCACATTCACTGAATTATGTTCGTGGAAAGGTCATAAAATTTTTTTAATAAATTATTGTTTAACCTTTTCGGGATGGGTCACGTCAATAAGCGTTTTTGCATGACTACCTCAACAGACGGATAAAGTCAATAAGCGTTCTGACTCATTTTACTTGTATTGATATCCGAATAGCGCTCATTGACTTAAAAAATACATCAATTTGCGCTGTTTATTGTTTATTTACTTTAAATACCAGTGAAATGCGTCCAGTGCGGTCGACATTGTGAAATATACCCGTCCCGAAAGGGTTAAGAACCTATGGTTTACATTACTTTTATTAAAAAATGTGCAAAATAAAAAATCTTTTAAAAACAAAGTTTACATTTATTTATTTATTAAAATATTAATTTGAAAAAATACATTTTGGTTAGTTATGATTAAGTTTAATTTCTAATTGAAATAGTTATTGCTATTTTTTTATATTAACTTTTTTAGTTGACCTTTTTTTGGAATGTAATGTTTCTATCAAAACACACATTTTTATTTTACATGTAAGAAATAATAAAAATTATTATTTATCTTAATTTAAAATTTAAATAAAAATGTTTGCTTTCGAAAATATAATAAATATGAGAAAATAATTGTCAAATTTTAAATATAATATTTTGATATAAAATAAATATAACTATTATGTGATTTACTAATTAAATTAACTATAAAACAAAAATAATTTTAACTATTAAAATAATTATGAGACCATTGTCTTTTTTTATTTGAGAAATAAGAAATGAGTGTTGTAATAAAAAAAGTAGTTTCAACAAAGTTTTGCAAACACTAAACCTCATACCTTCAAATCAATACATATACATATTTTCGAAGAAAAAATTGATAATGTAATTATAAAAAATGAAATATTTAATAGTTAAAATATTAAAAACGATTAAATCATATATATTTAGACACATAAATATATATATATATATATTCGAGTAAATAATTTTTTATTTATTATTTTATATATTAAGCTTTATATTAGGTGAAATTTAATTATTTTTTTCTTCAACACTTGAGAGTTTTTTTTCTAAACGATTATTTTTGGCTTCATCTATAAAACAAATTGATGAAATTAATACATTTTTTAAATTGAAATAAATTAATGATCTTAATAAAAACATTACCAATAGCATTGTGGTGACTTAATGCTATTTCTTGACTGCGTTGTAAAGCTTGATTAAAAGAAGATTGACTTGGAGTACGAAGTCTTGCCCCACCTTGTGGAACTGGGATGTCTACTGATAAATCGACATTAAATACCTGTTGATTCTTTTCTTTTTTCTTCTTTTCTCTAAAATATTATAATTTAATTAATATGATAGGATAAAAAAGTAAGATATCAATAAATAAACAAATTAGTATATTACTCTTTGATTTTAAGATCTTGAATTCTAGCTCTTTCACCAAGCCGAAAAGCTTTTCTTTCAGATTTAGTTCCTCCTTCTAATGCTCTAAAAATACAATGATTATTAATATTGAAAATGAAATATAAATAATGCTATCAGCCAAGTTCATATTATCCATATATCCCATTTTACCTGTTACTTTCATTTACATTCTTATATTTGTAAATATTTGTAAGAGGAAAGGCAAAAATTCGAATTCGAGATTTTAACGGAAATATATTTTTTAAGATTCTCTAAGTTCAAAAAACAATTCCACAAAAAGTATTCAAAACTAAAATCATGTATTTAGGATATATTTAGATATACCTGTGATGTTACACAATTTTTTTTGCAAAAGACAATTGACAGGAAGTTGCATTATACATTTTTGGAGAATATTTCAAATAACTCCCTCTGAAATTCTTTTAATTATTTTTTATTTTAAATAACTAATGCTCTTATATTCATATTAGTAGTAAAAGATGGAGAAATATAAACTATGAAGAAAATTGATAATTAACATCAGATGTAAAATGCATAAAATTATACAAAAAGAGTTTTATGTGAAAGTTGTAAGATGTTTTCGCAGCATTTAGTTTTTATTATCAATTACTATCATTAGAACAATTTAAAAAGCAATGTTTAAGCAGAGTTTCTAATCAAGTATTGAATGAGGGCTATAAGTATGTCCTATTTACCAAATAATCGTATTTATTTAACCACTTAATGCAAGGGTTTTTTTTTGAGAAATGAGGTCAAAGTAAAAATTACTTACATTACATTCAAAAACAATAAATAAAAAATATTTACAAAATAATACATTTAAAATATGCAAAATACATATATAAACATAATATTTATAAGTGGCGAGAGGTACTCGGGATAGCGCAAATCGGACCTCATTTCATGCGCGAGAGGGTCTCGTTCGAGATTCTTAAGTGGTTAATGTTTAATATGTAGTTTTCAATAAGAATCATTAATTCAGTCCAAACTAAGAGTTAAATGATAAAATTTAATAGAAATTGGATATATAAATATTATCTGTTTGTATTTTTATAATTTTAATTGTAAATATTTCGGTTTTGAGGAATACTTTTGTATATTTCTCATATAGATATTTCATCAAACAAATAAAATGTAACTATTAATTAAATTGTTGTACTAATTTTTGTTTTATTTATTTTATTGTTGTCCTGATTTTTTTTTAAATAAAAATATTATTATGTGTTAAAATTATCTCTAAGCTAATTTAGTTAGTTATAAGGTGTTTTAAGGTATGAGTGTATATAGATATTGTTGAGGGAAAACTAGTTTTGTTAGTTTAAAAAAAAAATATTTAATTTCTATATAGATTCTAAAACTATCTTAACTTTCCAAATCATCTCACAATACCATCTATTTTTTTATGTATTATGTGAAACATTGTAATAAAAAAGCTTAATGTGTAGTTTTCACCAAGAATCATTAACTCACTCCAAAGATAAATGACACTTATGAAATTGTTAAGCTGACACCCCTCAGTACCTTTTGTCTCATTTTTGAAGGAACCCATTTCTGTTTATATTAACCAGCCCCTCAGATCTTTTATTAAAATTTATTTTGGAACCTCAATGAGGTATCAATTCAAGGCTAAAACCGTGCTTTTTTAAAGTATGTCCTGATAATAATTAAGCTTTCAAATTTCTATAGTGAGGTTTTTAAAGTTAAGTACGGCCACAAGGTCCTTTAGTTCATTTTCCGAAAATTACCTACAAAAGAAAAGGGTATATTCTGGCAAGTTGGGACTTCGGCTCTCTTCTGCATTCAGCATTTTTCTCTTTCTCGGTCCTAGCGAGATAGCTGCCAATGGCAGTCAACATCGTCTGCCCGTTCATACCATGGTCTTATCTTGGGGGATAGAATCTAAAATCAATATTTTCTCTGATGTACACATTTTAACATAACAAAAAAGAAATATATATTGCTGTTGAAATCTCGATTTCAAATTTTTTAGAAACTTTCAATTATATGTTAATAAAAGTACTGTTTAAATTTATTGAACACAATAAAATGTTTAAGTAATGGACTTCAATTGTATATAATTATGTTATATAAATAATAGAATAATAAAAAATAATATGAAAATGAAGTTTCTTTCTCTTATAATTTTAAGCTAATTATTCTTTAAATTTCTAGTTATTTATTTAATAATAGATGTATAAATAAAAAATAAAATATGTTAATAAGTTTAAATATTTTCAAATTAATTTATTTCAAATAATTACAATTCAAATGTAAATAAATGCCTTTCTAAGTTATCTTCAAAATTAATATAAACGGAAATAAAAATCACTTTTAAATGGAAAAAATGTTAGCTATTTTATAACAATAAAAAAATGAGTCATAAATTATTCATATATAAAGAATTTTATTATATAGTAATAATTTTAGAAAGTGGTTAATTTTTTTGTCTATTATATATCAATAAAAAAACTAAAATAATCAGATTTATTAAGATGAGTAGCATCAAAAGTTTAAATATTTTCAAATATTTACAATCCAAATGTAAGTAAATTCCTTTCTAAAAAATCTTTAAAATTAATATAATCGAAAATAAAAATATTTTTAAATGGAAAAAATATTTGTTACTTAATTACAAGGAAAAAAATGAGTCATCAATTATTCATATATAAAGAATTTCATTATATAGTAATAATTTTTATAAGTGATTAATTTTTTTATCAGTAAAAAAACATTCAGATATTTATATAATAGTTTCTTTTGTTTAGTCTCTTCAAAATATTATTTTTTTTTTCAATCGTAGATAAAGTTTATAACAAACGTTTATTGTGATCATGATAAAATTAAATGTATTCTTTTTATTTAAAAAATTTATTATATTAATTTTGAGTAGCTAATAATCTTTTACCGAAAAACAGGTAGTTGCTCCGTTTTTTGAGAAGGATCATATGATTTGGCATCATCATCATCCCAGTTCTCGCTCTGTGTGGGAAGTGTAATATTTTGATGCAAATCAATTGTTTCATCACTATTCTTGCCGACTAGATACAATAAAAATTTATATTAAGTTTTTGAATTTAATTGTATGACAATATATATCTTATACAACCATGATAATAATGAGATTCAATAACTTTTCTATTAGGGCAGGTCTCCAAATGACTTTCATAATCATTTTTATCAAGATGATGAGTAGCATCAAAAGGGCAAATTAATTTATCATCAATGGCTGCATGTTGCTAAAAATATAAATGAAAATTTAAAATTTTAAGCTATAAAGTAAAGATTTTTTTTTACCTTTTTGCATTTGACAAGATGAAATTGCATTCGACTCGCAAGAATTTGATGAGATTTGTTATATGGGCATTCAACATAAACTTCATTCTTATTTTCCATTTTTAATTTTTAATTTATAAGTATATTTCAAAGTGAAATATTTGACTTATAATTTGTTGCATAAACTGTCGTATACTGTGTTGTAGAAAGTGTTTTAGAATATAAAATATAATATTCTTGAAATCTACTGAAATAATAAGGAATTATTCACGAATGTATTAAAATGATGGAAACATCTAGTTGATTAATCAATGCTCAATTAAATCATATGAATGGTGTAGGGGAAAATTAATTGATTTTATCTTTTATATAGGTTAAAATTTTTTAAAATCAATTGTAGAGGGAGCTGATGTCATGAAATATTTAAAAAGAAAGTAAATTTAAAATGGAAACTCATAAACTTGTTTAATTATTTATTAAAATGGAGACAGCATTAATTATAATTTAAAAAAAATATTTAATTTAAAGGATATTAAAAAAAATTTTGGTTGGAAATTTTAAAGTTTCATTAATTTATTTCTCAATTAAATTATTAAATACAATTTGTTAAGATATTAAATTTAGAACAAAAATTGCAAAGCATCAATGAAGGAGGGCTATAGATTTGTTAACTAATAATTTATCTAAATCATTTGAACCAATTTGAACAAAGGGTCCTTTCTAAAAACAATCCTTTGACAAAACCTTCCTTCGATTTCGTAAATCGAAAAATTAAATAATCTCTTTTTTTTAACAAAATCAAAAAAATTATTTATATATTTCAATAGAAATTTATTTTATAATTCTGTTATATTTAAAAAGGGATAGCCTAAAACTTGAATCATCTATTCTAGTAGGGTGACCATAAGTAGCGATTTTTCATATTTTTCGACCGTATCATTGTTTTAATAAAAATGACACTTTAAACAAAAAATAGTAAAAACTAAAATTGCGTGAGATGTTTTATGTTAAGGTGTTCAAAGATCGAAATTTACTGCTTAAGATTTCATCCGAGTAAAGACTCAACATCTAACTAAATTTTTGTCTCGGTTCAGTCATTAAAGGTTGATCGTTTGTAGATATAGTCTGTTTATATAATACATTTTTTTATCATCTTATTTTTTTATGAATACATAATATTTGAAGGGTTAAGAATTAGAAGGGGTTTATGACATTTTTTCGAAATTTTTTTCTTCATAATACCTTTAATAACAGTATGGTTTTTGTCTAAATTTAGATAAAATTGTTATTCATAAATAAATACAAGACAAAACATAAATTTGCTTCAATAAATGCAATTTTCTTCAATATCTATATCATAAATATCCATTTAATTTTAAAAAATTAAAATAAAAATGAAAAGATAACTTGTTTTTTTCTTGAAAGTATTATATAATTCGGCACTCTTCACACCTAGACGGGGGTTCCACCCCATGTACCACCGAGTGGTATATAGTATTTGGTTGAAAGTAGTAAAAGGTTTTCATCCATTTTGTTTCAATCAGTATATTACATAAAACATTCATTTTTTTGTGTTCTTGTATATGTTATATCTATCTATCTCTGGGCTTGGGCTCTACGTTATTCGAAAGTTTTTGGCCCCAACAACCACATTTCTCCAAGTGTCTCTATCCTGAGATATAACCATCTAACTCCTACCCTGTCCCATCTCTCTCACGTCCCTTCCTACATTGTTCACCCACAGCGTCCTTGGTCTTCCAAAAGGACGTTTTCCAATCGATCTCCCCACCAATATCTTTTCCCTCTCCCATTCTAGTCACGTTCTCATCCCAGCCTTCTCGATTTTATAACCTTAACTATTTCTGTAGATGCATGCAGTCTCCGCCATTTCCGGTGACTTCATCTTTCTTTGGCCCATAAATGCTGGGAAGAATCCTATTCTCAAATACTCTGAATCTACTCTCATCTTCCAGGGTTATAGACCATGCCTCCCACCCATATAATACAACAGGCAAAATAATTGTTTTATATATCTTAATTTTGATCCCCTTTGATAATAATTTTGATAAGTCTCTTTACTCCTTGATAACAGTCGTTTCTCGATTGCAACCTCGATTTAAATTCTTCTCAAATATTATTATCCTTCGTGATTACATTCAATTTTTCTACATATTCAAATTCTACACTTTGTATATTAAGATTTTGTATTAATACTGTTCCTCTTTGATACTAAATATTTTGTCTTATCACTATTAATTTCAAACCCCATCTCTTTTCCTGTCTCGTCTAATTTTTTTGGTCTACTTTAAATGTTATTATTTATGTTAAAAACAAAGTAAACAATAAAAATAAAAATAAAATATAAAGAAATTAGCATAATACTAAATTATTATTAAAATATATATTAAAATCTTACGTGAAAATCCAATTAGATAATATAGTCGTAATGTGAATATTTACAAATTTTAAAAGGCCAATATGATCAATCTAGATATTGTAAATATAAATATATATATAAAAAGATTTTTATCTGCACATTACTCAGAATTTATTTTTTATGCATATATTCGCATTTCATGACCTCTAGAATCTAAAAGTGACTTTAGAATTTTTAGAACTTGTCTGTTCATAGGCTATAAATTTTATTAACCACAGAAATTAATTTTTAAGACAGACCTGAAAAATTCTAGTCACTTTTGGATTCTAGAGATCATCAAACGCGAAGATATGCAAAAAATTTTAAATCCTTTTTTTATATATATAAATTAAGATTATTTGGTTAAGGAGCATGTCAATATCTAGTTTACTTTAAAATTAATAATTTAATTAAAACACAATTTATTATTAGATTCTCTAATTCCTATTTATAGATAATTATAATTAAAGATCTGTATTTTATACGATTTTATACGACAAATTCAAACGATTTAGATTCTTATTAAAACAACATCCAAATATTTATTAAAATATTGCCAGATATTTTATTAATAGAATTGAAAAGCAATAATTTAAAAATTGAAATAAAATATAAAATAAATAAAAAAAAAATGATTTGACTAGAAATTAAATAATTAAAAGTTTTCTTAAGAATGCTGATTTAGGATTCATTTATTTATTAGTTAAAAAAAAAAATTAGTTTAGTTGATGTAAATAAGAATAATGAAAAATTTTCTAATTCTTAACACTATTCTCCTAGATCATTTTTATAAAGGATTTATAAAAAAAAGAAAATTTTAAAATTCTATTATATATTTTCAAAAGTAATTTTTTAATTTCTACTCTTTAGTCACTGAAATTTAATCTAATCAATTGAGTATATTTATGTGTATATATATATATATATATATATATATATACACATAAATATAATATATCATTAAAAACAATTGCTTTTTATTGCAAAATGCTTTGAAGTAATTTAATGACTTAGATTCAAAATTTGTCGAATATTTTTATATATATATATTATGTATTTATATATAATATATATTATATATGTTATTATTATTATTTTAAAAAAAAACTTATAATGGTTACATGGTTTCTTTGGATTTTATTAATATTAATTATTCACCTGAATTACATATTTCATCTATGAATAATCAAATATTATTAAAATTTAAAATATTAACAATTATAACATTTTGTAATGATATATATAGAAATTTAGAATGCCCTAGCATAGATTACAGTTTCTGTCATATCACTAAATTAAACTATTGAAAATTAGGTTGTTGTCCTAATCCGTTTGGAGGTGCACCAAATTGAGAGGGATCTTCCATTGTGGGCGAAACTGGTTTAAATTGCTCAGCAGAAAGTCTAGTGAATAAAATACCTACTCCTTCAATTAAAGCTAAAAGAACTCCTCCAATTAATGCACTTCCTGCCATTGCAGGTAAACCATTTCTTGCGGCTAAGATTCCACCGGTTGCTGCTCCACTAATAATAGAATTCCATGGATCTTCTTTTTTTCGAAAATGTACCAATGTACAATCAATTGTTGAAAACATTCCACCCCAGACAGCAAAATTTCCAGCTATAAGTGGTGACCTTTGTTTAATTGCAGCTAAACTTCCTAAAAGTCTTCGGTTAAGGCCACTAGGAGCATTGCGAAAACCTTTAATGCTTTGAAAGACAGCTCCACCGATACAGCCCATGGTGAAAGCACCCCCACAATCATCAACGATCCGCCATGGACAAGGCTCTCGGGCATATTCCTCCATATTTTGAGATTGGTATAGGTATCCTGGATAGTTAGATCAAATTAAATAGAGCTGTTGAGGTTAGGTTAGAATATTAAGATGTTACGTTAAGAATATTTACCTTATTATCCTGTTTTTTTAATATAATTACAATATATTTGATTTATTATCAAATTTGAAAGTAATTTAATAATAATAGCAAATTTATCAATTTATAATTGATTCAAGTTTGAAAGTTCATGTCTGATAATGATGAAACATGCTTAAAAAAGAAAGATATTTATTAAACAAACTATTATGAAATTATTTATGTCAGAATTATAAAACAATTTTATATTAAATATATTCATATTTTATTCATGAAATATTAATGAAAAATTGAATTTAAATTAAAATTATTATAACCGGTAAATATGAATGAGTTTAAAGGCGCAATATTTAAATAAAATAATTTAACAAATAATTATGAAAAATTAAAATATATTACATTAGATTATAAATATTGAAATTTTAAATATTATAACTCGATATAATGTAAGT